>CAVNZL010000137.1:6437500-7160000 GCA_963693355.1 Pontia daplidice | reverse complement strand
CAAAGTTAATTATGCACCCTACATCAGAGAATAACGTCTAATTACCTCCCGTCCTCTGAATGGCAGTATTGTACGCTTTTAATATACATAAATACTTTCCTAGATTATCCAGGCTTGCGAGTTTAAAAGAAGGAAACGAAAGTTAGAAATTTGTAGAGAAACTAGCACAGCTTCTTACTTGCTGAGCTTATGATCTTAAAGACTGATGAGGCATTGGTGGAGCTTTTTAATCGATAATTTAAGTCCACTATAATGAATATAATCTATGAATATTTCAACATTTAATATCAAGGTTTACGGTCCGCATTGATTAATTATTGGTTGGGTCATGCCTAAATCGATTTAGGGCATAGATAAAAAATAATACTACTTCGTCTTTAGGAGTTTTTCAGGAAAAAAAGACAGAAGGTTTAATTGGACTGAATTAATATGTAAACTTACACAAGTCTAGCTTGTTTAGTGTTTGTAAAAAGTTAGGATTTTTAAAGCCACCGTTGCACGACTTGAAGAAAATCTAGTTAACGGTCTCCAATTGTAAGTAAAATGAAATAGAAAATAACATTCGGATAGAAATCGACCAAACAAATTCTATGATAAATTGATACGTGCCAGCTATCACACTGAAATTATGAACGTTCGTGAAGTTTGAGCTAAACAATACTTAAATTTTAATAAATTTAGTTAAAAACTCGAAGGATGAAGAAAAATCCGTCTATAACTACTGCGCTATTCAAACAAAGAATGTATTACTTCTATTTTATCGGAAAAGATATGTAAATGAAATGATTTTTTACATTTACGCTTTACATTTTTCAGTCAAAATTTTTTCTGAACTGTAAGTCCTAACTTTTAGCTAATGATGTGGCAATTGACATTCAATAACTTTAAATAGAAAGACCACTGCATATAATTCAGCAATGTAATAGTTTTAATAATATATAATACTTTGTTTGTTTTATTACATAAAATTGAAATCTATGAAAACCAAAAATAAATAAAAACCGAAAATAATAAAAAACATCTTACACGACGCACTTATAAAAGAAAAACCAAATATATCTATTGTAAATACAGTAAAATGAATTCTTGAATAAAGCGGTATGGTCAGATTTTAATAATAAGGATAGTTCTTTTTTCTTTTTTAACATCCGATACGGCCTCGCTGTTACCAGACCTCGTAAGTAGCGCCAAGAAGAAACCGATTCATGGGTTTTACTATGTAGTGGTGGGTTTTATGGACCCACCATTACTATGTGAGCCCTAAATGAGTATGGAGGACACTCTTCATTTCATTTGTTACTGTATTGGCGTGGGGTCTGTAAATTGTCCATGATAAAAAAGGGCAGTGTTTAAAATCGAATCTAAGCATTCTGATTTATGTTTTAACAACCAAAAAGTTTGATGAATATATTTGATGCTCTACCCGAAAATCCATATAATGTCTCCTTGGGAAAAGTTCTTAAACAACCCCAGCTAAACAACCAAAACCTTATTGTCCGTACTCTGACAAATTATGGCGGAACATAAAATGCGCTATAACGACTTTTTGAAGTACCGTCATAAAACACGATACCTCATAAAAAATATGACACGGAAAAGATACGAACATAGGTTGCAAAACAAACCATTTGCAACCTTGATTTGTATATAAGCTGCTTAAAATGTTGCCACCTCAAACATGAAAAAAGAAAAAGTCTTATTGCGCAGTTTCAACTAAAGTATAATAATTATGTTTTTTTTCATCACAGCGTACTAAAAGAGACGAAAGAGGGCGTTGCTATATATGATCAATGCTTTTAAAAAGGTTATTTTAAAAAAGTTTAGTATGAAAATAACTAGTTTTAAAGTCTTAAAAATAAGATGATTACATGTATTAATTGGTAGACAAGTTGATGTTCAAAAATCCCGATTTCCTTTGGAAGGATTTGTGCACCTATTCTAAATTAATAATCGATTTATATTTTCCTTGTCATATCGAAGTATCTAACAAAGACACAAATTTCTTCAAAACTTTTGTTAGGTTGTAAAAAAATTATTAGCCGAAACGAAAACCGATAATTGGAGAAAAATAAGATGTAAATAAGGATTCTCCCTGTAAAAGGTGCTTCACCGATGTAAAAAAAAAATTGGAGTAGAAACAACGATCATAAGCTTTATCGACATTATGCTAACTATAACTACGGAAGCGACGCAATTCTCACTGCAGTATTTTACCCAGTAGGTGAGATAAAAACGTTTAACTAAAAGCGAAATACTATTCATATTTATAGCCATTTTATCTGTCAAAATGTCAAAAGCTAAACTCCAACAACACCCCAATTACAAAATTATTAAAAAATAACGCCCTTTAAAAGTGTTACGGAATATTATAATATTCTTTTCTCATATCGTAATCATAATTTTATTAATTATTAAGGTATAGTCGATTATTATTAATTAACTTTTTAATATGTTATATACGAATATACCATGTTGTCTATGGTAAAATATTCGTTAATCATATAAGAAAGATCCATCCTTCTCTTTAATGAAAAATCTAAACGGGTATTGGAAACACAGCAGCATCTATACCAGATGATATAATCAGTTATTGAGGTTGACGGTTTGAAGGCGTAAGATGACGACAGAACGAAGACAATATTTTCGTTTTCCTTACCATTTGCGTTGATCCCTAAGTCGTATTGGGAATTATCTGTATTAAATCTGGTTCCACGTAGTGTGCGACAGTGCTTTCAAAGAAGCTCAGTTATACGGCGGACATAGCGGCCATACGGCTGGAATTTTGGTATTCTGCCTCAATGTCCGATGATGGCATCAGCACGTATCGTGCCAGCACTCGCCAATAAATAACACATCATGTTATCATTTTCCAAACGATAGACGGTTTAAAAAAATGAGAAGAGTAAAATGTTCTCATTATTATCTGGACTATTTTAAGACTTGCAACGTAATTATATGGAGCACTTTGAATTTATGAATTAAAAGAAACATTTATTTCATACTAGCTAGTTATACAAAGAACTGTAAATCTGTTAATACCACGACCAACTTTACTAAAAATAACCAGCATAGAACACAATATAAGCAAATAGAAGTGTATTCGCCACACCGAGTATCAATCGCCTACACGGAAGCATATTAACTGTTAAGTGTTGAATGGATCGGGAAAATGCACTAGGCATTGTGCAAACACCGCTTTATCTAGTTTCGAGTATGGTCGACTGACCACGTCTCACTTTGTGCTGCATTAGTATGTTTAGTAGAAGTTGTACGCTCAGTTTGGTTTAAACTGCCACTAAATGTCAACATTATTAAAATAGATACACGTTACGCCGTAATTGAATTCTTAGTAGACTAATTACTAGTCGTAAAATAGATTGCCTAATTATGTCATCGTAATATAATGTATATACAGCTGAAAATATGTGCCACAGGAATTAATCGAAGTACTTCATATGAATTTCAAACCGTCTAATAAATCAAACTGTCAATATTTCACGGATAGATTGGTGTAAAAGTTCGTATGTTCCGTGATAAACAGTTATAATAAAATAACTCGATATTTCTATTGAAGATGGCTTCAAAGTCACGTATAGAAAAGTGTTTGTTTTATACATTTGTATTTATAAAATGGAATTAGGTGACTAATATTGAGCAAAGATAACACATTCTTAAAATATTATATTTTATAGAAATGTGGACTGAACTTATTAATATACCGAGCAGCGCTTATAAGTTACTGATAGCAGGTTTATATTACATATAGTTAATAGTTTATAACTTGAAGATGAAGTTTATATACTGGTACGAAGAACTATATACTAAAAGGTAATACTTATTATAATATGAGAAGAGGACTGTAAGAGGACTAATAAGACTATGAATTTTAGTGAGACATAGCTGTATGAAATTCTTATCAAAAATAAAATAGAACTGTTTTAAAATATTTTGTTAGCGTAGATTGGTTGATAAAATATCAATAAAGGAAATCGTGAAGGACGACGTAAACAATAAATATTATGAAGTTAAAAAGTCAACAGGTGCTGTGTTTGTATTTGACTTAGCTCTTAAATATTTTTCCGAAGACATCGAAAACTACAATTACAAAACCAATGGGACATCAGCGTACTGTACGTTTTCAATGTTATTAAAAATATATCCATACTATATTACTTATACTTATAAATTAATACTTAGCTTAAAATATTAAGATTCATTCCTATTGCTGGACTTTAAAAAAGTATTATATAAATATATATGACTATATTGAGTCTAATACAGAATTGAAAAAGATTCGTTATTTTTTATCAACCATATTAAACCAATTCAAATTTCTCAAATGAATGCCTGAATCAAAACGTATAGTAGCCTTGCATGATTAAGACAAGTATTACTCAACGCCCTAGTAAACATGAATGTAAATACATTCAGATTTCAACGTTTAATATTCACATTGAGATGAGTGTGGCGAGAAATATTCACTGAGAAGTATAATATACTGTGGGTAGGAGAAATTAGCGTTGCTTTCAGGTTTATGGATTTTTAAACATCCGAAGCGGAAGTACTGTAGCAAATTTTTACTTGAGCAAATGTAATCTTTTTAAAAGGTGCTTTTTTGTTAGTTAACATTTAAATTGGCAAGCTTGTACCATTACGCATTTATGTATAATAAAAATCACTTGTTAATATTTAACAATACAAAAATATTCCTCTTATTTACATTAACTGCTGATTTTCAAGTTTCAAACAATAACAACAGAGCGATTTTTAAGGCACTTTTTGCCGCGTAGCACTTTACTGTGGAACCAGCTGCCGACGGATGTATTTCCGAGCCGATACGACCTGGGTGCCTTCAAGAAAAGAGCGTACTTATCCCTTAAAGGCCGGCAACGCTCCTGTAAGCCTCCTAGTGTCCATGGGCGGCGGAAAACCTAAAGTGCCCGTCCCCTGCTCATACGAAACTAACAGATGAAATAACTGGCACGAAATTGTACATTACACTTATTCGTTTGTTTATTATAATTTATATAAAGAGTGTGTGAATGTAATACATATTTTTAAAACAACCAGTACCCGAGTATGGGCCTCAAATTCTTTACTTCTCTTACAAAATATTTCCTAGGATCCGCACGTGAAGCCGTTTCGCTCGTGGCATTAGCCATAACTGTACGAGTAGTAGTCCAGTATTTTCTTGAAACACTTCAAGCTTAAGAGCAACCATTTTGTCTGTTTTCTTTAACTATTTTATACAATATTTACATAACACTTTAATAAATAGAAACGTAAATTTATTACATTATTTACATAACTCGACGTTCCGAGTGCTTTTCGACAATCGTTTTCAGCGACATACTGTCGTATGCAATTCAACAGACAACAGTTTTATTGCTGTGTTGACATATTAATGCTATCTGTTGCTACAAAGTGATATTTAATGTTATCCATTTAAGAAGTACTATATGATACAAAATACAGATAGAATATTACACAGTACTGGAAGATTATGGAGGATTATATAATGTATGTGTAAAGTTACCGATATTTTAAATTGTCCGTAGTTTCATCAAAAAGGCCTACCCATTAACAAGAGACAAAGTGGCTTCCAGCACTTAATCCCTTGAGTTCACATGTTCAGTAAAAAGCTTTTAAACTTCCGCAATTACTAGTGCAAAATACGTTAAAGGCTCTCTAGGAAACGTGATGTATGGTATAATTAGAACTTATGATGAGTAGCAAAACCATATGGAGCATTAGCAAAAATTTGTTTTGTATGAAACTACCCTCACCCAGGCTTCAACTGTTTCCAATACAAGTTTATAATAGTTTATATTCTTGGGTTTAAGATACTAGGCTCCGCACACGTGTTTCTTCATAATACTAGAAAGTATCAAGGCGCATTGATTCATTCGAAGTGTCCTGAACATTCACTGTTCTCGGAAGTTTATCTTCGCATATTTAATCTAGTCTACACGTAGAATTTTGTACGGAACCCCTTAAATATTCATATTATTTTGTTTATAATAATTATAGGAACACTCACTTCAGTTCATTAGATACAGCTTGTTGACAGTTGATAGAGAGGCGAGTAGTCTTACTCTACCATACTCCAAAATAATCGGCAGATGTTACCAGTCTTCTGTAGTTTACTGTTCAGCAATACGATGTATTAAATATTAATTTACTAAATACATACTTTTTGCTTATTTGCTTTTTATAGATAGCAATCGGGCGAAAAACAAACATCTTGGGACTTTATGCTGGATCGGCCTTCATTGGTCTTCTTCTGACGATAGCGACTTTACATACTTTTGATTCGATCAGCTAATTTTGTCGAAGACCATAGTATAAACACCTCTAGATGAATATAGCTCTATGGTTTGTATTTCGAGAACTGTCAATTCATTATTACTATGTGAAGTTGACATTTGACAAAAACCAAGCGGAAGGTGACAATTGATATACTTATTGAAGCGGGCCGAAGTTTCATGTAATAGATACAAATATTATGCGTAACCGAATTGTGTATCACGTAAGCAGAATTTTAACCTCATTACCTCAATACACATGTCGCTCGTTAACGATTGTGCCGTGTTCGGAATCAGTAACGATGTGATGTATGTAATTTGTATTCTCATGAGACCGCATTAATTCAGCTTTAAATCCAGCAGTTTGCCAAATATCAAGCGTATGGTTTGCAGCATAAGTGGCTTGAGAGGTTTCTGGTTATTAACTTACTATGTACACAAATAAAAAAGAACTTAATTGAAATTACATCATTACATATCAAGGATTTCCCGCGCTATACAACAGTTATGTCAAATGTCAAACTCAAAAAATCAGCAGTTCTAACTCAACGTTCGGAACGTTGCCATAGACACTAGAACTGTCCAAAACATTCTCTGTATTTCCTATTCCATTCCGTTTTGCAAAAATAGAATGCCGAAAACAAACGTCAGATGAGAAGAATCAAGGGGGAAATAAATATATCGCTTTGTCATTTTGATTGATGAAATCATTCAAACTCCTTGAGTGAACTTCACAGACAGATCAAACGTTTGTGTCCTTGTCAAAAAGAGAATTCCGAAAATAGAACAAAGTCTTCCTACCTTATTTAAGCACTTTTATTTTACCGCAAAGACACTAAAAACTGACCTTAAAAAGATAATATTTTATATTGTTTATAAAGTAAAATTATATAATGGGGAATTGTGAAATAATACTTATATTCAATAGTGTTACGATTAATAAATTTTGTATTATATTAAATCAATAAGATCTTTTTTAAATTAATTTGTATTGTGACGAGCCCTTAATAGATCATAATAATAATTCATTAGATAATATATTAAGAAACTGGGTATAGGAGCTGTTCTGTATTTGTAAGTTCATTTTTAATGTGTATATTACTTAACTGAAAGATTTTGCAATCTGAAATTTTTGTGAATATAAGTTACTATAACATCAATGATACAAAAATCATTATTATAATATCGAGACTCCAAAACCCTCGGATAAAATACAGCTTTGTAAATATTAATAGGGTATGCCTAAAACGTAACTTTTAAGCAAATTTTCATCCATTATGAATTTTTAATACAACATCTGACTCTACACAATGGAGCGGGGGCAGTTTTAATAACCGCCAAAGCTTACAAAAATTTCTTTTCTAATGTATAATATCGGGACAAATTTTATACACGGCAAGTTAGCCTAGGTAAGCTATATTTTATAACTTTTTTTTTTTACCTTATATTATATAAGAAGTACTAGCTGATCCGGCAAACGTTGTTTTGCCATACATGTGATTTCAATTTTCAATTAATTATTCGAATATTATTTAAAATTTGACACTGCGATGGTGCCGTTTCGGACACTGCGATGGTAGTGGACCAATGTAAAACATTCCAAAATCAACAACTACTAATAAATTAAAAATTAATTAAAAAAACATTGTCCAGCGGACAAAATTGTGAATCTAAACCATTCCCAGATCCCCTTCAAAACACACAAAAAATTTCATCAAAATCGGACCAGTCGTTTGAGAGAAGTTCAGTGACATACAGTGTGTATGAACGGTAGAATTATATATATAAAGATATATATAGAGTAGTAAAGAAGCTTTTATCTACTTCTTAAATAATTAAGGTCGAGATTGGTATAATAAATTGTCAATTTCTTAAACTGAAGTTACCAAAGTAGTTGACTCGCCACGAATACATCGATATATTTTATAACTTTTACACAACTATGAAATATGCTCATCAGACAAATATGACCGTACCGGGATTCGAACCCTCTGTTAAGCAGTGGTGACCACTGCACGAAACTAGATCGTCAAATTTTAAAACTTATTTCATATCCACATATGATGACCTTAAATGTTAGACATATTAGAGACATGTCGACAACACTGGACGTGGCCATTGAGAGGAACTGGCAATACGCTTTATAAATAAATAGGTTAGCTGAATAACCATATTAATTAGAAATAGCAATTATGATTGGGTATATATTAATTGGTAAAATATAAGAAACCATTCTATATACTATTATATACCAAATTATTTTCGCAGAAGCGTCATCGTAGCCTTCCTAATGGCTGTACTTTATTTTTACGAGACAATAAGGCTGTGTAATCGTCCCATGACTACGTTACGCACGTTTTTCGTTAATTTTCCGCCCTCTAGCCATTTACTTCAAACGTCTATTTCCAACGTTTTAGCTAATTCGAAAATACATTAAGTAATAGATACACTAAAAAGCTCCTTACAACTAAAGAATTGGGTCTCCTGTGACACATATTTTGCGTAATGAGAAGCCACTATTACCAGCTACGTGTTTTAGAAGATAAAATTATTTTGGCTTAGGTGTACGTGAATAATATAAATCGTGTATGACCACGAAGAGGCCTGTTGGAGACAAAAAAAAGCTTTAAGCTTATTCATAATTGCAAATTAAGGAAATATCACCTAAACACATATTAAACTATATTCTGAAATCTAGTACTGATTGAAAAGGAGTGGTTGTTTCCTTACTAAGGTGGAGAGAAAACCTTCGGAATACCAAAGACTTAGCCGGTTTATGTAAAAATCGCCTAACATCAGTAATGTTATTAAAAGCTATTCAGCTCCCAGCTTTGATATTGCATCAAGATAGGAATAGGTTTTGCCAAAGCAACATTCAGTAAATATTTATGTACCTGTATTTGAAACTATGTATTTTTGTATGCTTTTACTTTTAATGGTATGTTGAAATTAGGATATACAAAATTAATAGGAGGTCTTTAGGATCGCCAATCCCAAATTTATTAGATATAATATTAACTTAGTTATAATTCATAACGAATTATTATGTTAGATGGTGTCCGAGGCTCTTTTTTAATTAGTACAGAAACGAATAACTTTTGTGCTGACCAATGCCATAACCCAGTAATAAAATAACGACATTTAGATGATTTGTATCTAATAATAACGGCTGAATCAATATTGTTACCGTTATAACGGTGATTATTATATTATTAGTAATTAAAAGTCTTTTTTTAGTATGCTTGAGTTAATAATACTAAATAATACTATTAATAAAATAATATATGCTTTTTTCTCGATAAGAATGTAGGAATAACTATCCTAGACAATGCCTTATTTATTTATTTATTTATTTATTTACTAACCCAAACAGCGTGTATGAAACATATATATAGAATAGAATTTAATTGTTATAACAAGGCCAAAATAGGGTTACATTATTATTATATATATATATATATATATATATATATATATAAAAGACTAAATAGGAATACAAAAAATGTAATGTTTTACTTTTTATATACTTACATTAACGGAGAAATAACCATCGCAGAGTTTTTAAAAGTGTGATGTCACTGGCTGACTGAAATTTAATTTACAAATACCACATTAATTTTACATCTTAATCACGACTCTGTAATTATGTTAATAAAACGAATTTTCGGATAATCGGAAAGATTGTTAAACTTAAATAGCTAGTTATTTCCGGATAAATAATTATCCGGATATATGAGTACGCCGATATATATTGTTGGGAAATATCAGACGGCCTTGATGTAATTGATGTGTTCCTTTACATTTTTAACATAAATGCAACCCCTACAGTTTTATAAAAAAAAAGATTAATTTTATGTAATATATTCTTTATAAACGACTGATTTTCATATTTTACTTATAGTCCATAATATGAATATACCGCTAAGTATATTGTTCATTATGACAAAATTATGAATTTTTTTCCATTGATAGAAACAAATTCCACACATAGTTTCTTCAACGTAATATTATGTTTGATTTTATTTTTATTGTTTAATTTAACAGATTTAGTTTTACTTTATTTTGTATAATATAGCTCGTGTGTTTTTTATTAAGATAAATTAATACCTACTTTAATTAGGCTGTTCCCGACAATAGTCATAATATTTTTTTCGTTGAAACAATTAGTGCTCGCTTTGGCTCCAGAAAATCCAAACCAAACAATTCCAATGTGCATTATATAATGGACTATAACTCATAGTTGCACAGCTCAATCATTTTATGAGCTACCATAAAACGTATAAAACTATAAACAAACTTTTAAAACTGTAAAAACATAGAAATATCCACGTTTAAAAGCATACTTCGAAAGTACTAAAAATATATATTTCACATCAACAGAAAATTTCATGATACGAAGATGCATCGCGTTCAATACAAAATCCTATCTCGGAAAATATAGTATGTGATTCAACATAAAACGGAATACCGATATTCCTTAATTCTTGAATTGCATTTTATTCAAGAATTAATTTCATCACTTCAATGAATCCATACAGAAATCCTGTATAATGTAATGATAATTTAACTGATATCTTATTTCGTGTAATTCACTAGAGTCCGCTTAGGTATTTATATATTAAAGTCCGTCGACGTGCTATATAAAAAAATACCCTATCTAGGTATAAAGATATGTTCGTGGTTCAAAACGCCTGGCAGGTTAAGGAACTGTATAAGTTAATCGGATTCTAATAAATCTGGTACTTATTTGTGTATTAACCGCTTACCACAATACTTGTTAGCGTTAAATATCTCATACAATTCCAATAAACCAATTTATTAGCAATACACCGGGAAAACTAAATAATGCTGGACAAAGGCCTCTTCCCAAAGTTTCCAAAAAGACCGGTTCTCTGCACTTAGCATCCACCGCTTTCCCTCAACCCGCACCAGGTCATCTTTCCACCTAGTGGCAGGCCGTCAACGCCGGAACATTGCTAATAAATTGTCCTATTAGAATTGTGTCGTTGGACTTTCGCAAAATAATGCCTGATACTTTTGATTAATTATGTTCAACATTTGGTCAAACATAGATTCGTTATAATTTTAAATAGGGAAATGTTGTAGCGATACAACATTTCACCGTACCAACTTTTTAGTGTTGCCAACTTTGACCAAAAATGGGTAAAATGGATAATTAGTAAAATAAAAGATAATTTAAACTTTTTTATGATTTCATCCAAAACGATGTTATGAAATTAGAAATACGAGATAAAAATACCTTAAAATTGATAATCTTTCTGACAATTGAATGAAATAGCGACCGTATTTCGAAATTTTGGCAGATAATGTTTTCAAATTATATTTTATAAGAATCGGTCTGAAAAATTAAGTGTAAGTATTCAGAGTGCTAAACTATAACAATAATTCGTCTCCATTATCACAATAATAATTGAGATGAAATATGGTGACAATATATACATTGTTGCCATGTTATTTATAGCTAGTTAAGACCAGACTGTTTCTAACATAAAACCATTTCAGTCCAATTACGAATCTAATTGTTTTCAAAACAAATCTTAATGCTTTTACATTATAACAATTTAGAACGAACAAGAATTGTTTTATCATTTCAAATATAATCTTTCATTAGCTATAATATGGACTATTAAGATGTGTTACGTTAGATACTTGCTAGAAATAAAAATAAAGATAATTTCAAGTATTACGTAATCTACGATATATTTTCTATGAATATTTGTATCATGGTATAATCTATGTAAATTTTCTTTTGCCAAAAAAAATTAAAATCACATATTGTCGTGTTATGGACTGGACTTCGAGAGACAGGGATCAGATCCTGATGGCGTGTCTTTTGACAGTCAGTTTCATTGAATATTGTTCATGACTGCTGCCACTCATGTGACCGTCCTTACTACCCTAATGTACCATTATACCTTCTGTATAATCATTTTTTGTGTTTTTCATAATTAATTTTAAGTTTTCTATTTTTGTATACATAATGCATGCCGTCCTTTTATAGAGGCCGCATATACGCCTTTAATGATTTGTTTCTTTTTTGCTTATCTTATGTGTGTCCTTGTTGGCGTGGCTTTATAAATAAACTAGCGACGCGCCCCGGCTTCGCACGGGTGCAACGCTGATACTAAATACACTACAGAAAAATAAACGCGTTGTCGTAAAAAGTAAATGACAGAAAGAGTTATTGTGGGTTATCTATAAGAGATAGACATATACCATCACGGACTTTTCTGTAGACCTTTTCAATGTGTACAATGCTTAGTACATTATTTTGATAAATCTCGTAGGGTTCAGCCTGCGTTTGCAATGTAAGCGGAAAAAATGTAATTATTTACGACATCACATTAGAAACCTCAAAAATACAACAGTACTTCTCTACTATTTAATGGATTTTATTATAAATATTAACCTTCCTCTTGAATTACTCTATCTATTTAAAAAAACCGCATCAAAATCCGTTGGGTAGTTTCAAAGATTTAAGCGTACAAAGGGACAGAGAAAGCGACTTTGTTTTATACTATGTAGTGATAAATAAATCTTCAGAAATAACTATTTCTAGATATATAGATTTTAAATAGACCTATGTGTTGCTATATTATAGAGTATTTCTGATGTTTGGGCCAAACCCGACCATAATATACAAATTGAATGGTTTCATCGTCTATTGAAATCGTTGTAGTTCTAGTTTGTAGTTGACATTCTGATAAGCCAACAATGTCGAGATAACGTTCAGCTTTAAGACAAGTACTTTTATTGTCCTACAATGAAATTTACGTGATCATTACAAACCAGTAGAGTTGGATATTAATTGAATTAGGGAATTACCTCAAAACCAAATTAACTGAAATACAAATTTTAAAAATTAAACTAAAAACCATCACTTTTAAATATACCTCGCCTAATACTGATGAACCAAATTTATAAGGAAACTAGAATGACCTAGAATCAATTATGTATTTATAAAATCCGTTTATAAAAATGTTTTAGGTAGTATATTTAACCAGATTGAAATCGAAAAAATAAAGTACGTAGTTCGTACTCGCATTGTTGTATCCAAAGATTAGCATTAATTATGGCAAAAATGATGACATATGAAGGTGCACAATTTTACAATAGAATGCCTACATATATAAAAACAGAACGAGCAGAACGTATTCAAAGCCCACTAAGCTCAATTTGTGATTTTGCTGAATGAACTTTGAACACCTAAAATGAGCGTAATCCTATTATTTTTTTATTTGTATTTATTTTTCTTCATTGTGTAAACGTTTTCATAAATTCTGGTTTTCAATTGCATAATGACTAGACTGACATATCAACTGAATGACAGCTGAATTCCATCTGTCAATTCATGCTGAATTCTAGGTGTTTCAAGGAAAATAAAACTAAACGATCAACATCGTCCATTGTTCTATATTGAAGACGCTGTAGAAACGTTTATTGAAATGCACTTTTAAAAATTCTTTGAACTCTGTACAGACCGTCTTGTATTTGTCATAGTATATCGATCAGATCCGATAAAGAAGTGTGTATTTTAAAAATCCATTCCAATTGTCACTGTAAAACTTAAAGTAAGGTTACTAATTCTCTCCGATGTACGTAATTTCACACATGAAAAGTTTTAAATTACTTCTCAATACTTATTTGACTAGACGTTATAAGAACTTATAATTGATACGCTCTATGTGTTTTATATGTACTATAAGTTGAAAATTATAGGGAGCAATTATTCTAAATTTAAAATATTTTTTAAAGTTTACCGCCACAGCTTCAGAATAAATGCCGGAAATAAAAGAGTTAGCAATAATGAATATTTCCGGTTCACGAAAGTATAAATACAAATTGAGTGGACCAGACGTTAATTTTCATTGGCCTTACCTATAACGACTTTTCTCGTTAGTTCCTAATTTATTATTCGTGCCTTAATATTGTTTTGTACTGCGATTACGGTTTTTAACGCTGCACGACCCTTCTTAGAATAAATCAAGTTTCTTGTTGCTTGTTAATATTTATTTTTTGTAATTCGATCACATCGCCTCTGGCAGGCTCTGTCAAGTGTGTTGCTAACCTTTCAATAATCGTTCTTTGGTTTAAAAAGATTGTATCACTTAGAATTTACAAAACAATTTCTCTTTTCATCACATGGTAAACAATTTAATAGAAAGAGACAAAAAGCACTTTAGAAAAATGATAAGCATTTGAAACTAAATTTTATGAATTTGCTGCGTTATAAAACAATTTCAATCCATTTTATATCACATGGATTTTTGTAAAGAGACGACTATTTTGTTTTTCTCTAAAACACGAATTTCATAAGAAATACCTTTCATAATACGAATTAATATGCACAGACCTTAGATTCTCAAGAAAATTAAGCTCCACTTCATGTCATTCGTGTTTTGATGTGCAACAACCGATGCAATTTACGTTCACAAGTTTGCGACTAACAAAATTAAAATAGTTCTCTCTTGAAACGTAAAACGTCTGGGAAATTCGTTGCGTCTTAAAGTTTGCACTATTTTATTTTCAAGATATTCTGTGAATACATTCTTTTCTAATGCCATATAATTCCTTTTCAAAATCGCGCTTTACCATAATATTATCTCGCTATATCATTAGGCAACTCAAAGCAGTTTCAAATTCCTTAAATTTCAGATTTGGCGTATTTAGGTGTTGGCGAACGTAATAGAGTATATACTGTGCCTAGTTTTTTACTAGCCTTTATAATGAAGTCGAATTGACTTTTAAACGTTGTAAACGTACTATTCAAAAGCTCTAACATCTAAAGTTTTACACTGTCAAACGGTAAATGCCCGCAAAACTTACCAAGAGAAAATTTTACAATTGACTAAGTGTGAGTGAATTTACTTCGCATTTTTTCTATATTATTTACAATATTTTTTTTTTATTATATTTAAGTTATAGGTTTAAAAGAATTGTGTTATTGGTACTAAAGTTTTGAAAGTATTTTTGAATATAAATTAATATATATTTTATATACGATACATATTAAAAATATACTTTTTTTTAACATAAAAAAAAATTTAAAAATTAAAAAAATTTTAACCAATAAATTTTAAATTACATCATTACCAATTTTTTTTTTTTTTTTTTTTTCAAAATATACTTAAATGATAATGAAAGTACACTAAAAATTTAAAATGGGATCTCTATTCGTTTAGAGATACGTTGAATAATATACACTCCAGTATATGTAGCACTTGCTTAGATCGCTTGGTGTGCGTCAAATAAAATGGCTTGTATAAATTACTGTGATAAAATAGTTCGAACATTATAAAACAACATTGGTACAACACAAGAACTGTTTATTTAATAATTAATTATGTAATAATTAAGGTAATTTTAACAATTTTACAATGGGAATTTATGGCAGAACTGGTCCTCTTTACAAGAAGGCCTGGTTGTTGGAATGAAGCTGTGAAACTTTTTGGTTCCTGAAATGGTGACTACCAAATGTTCAAAAAAATTCTCTGACGCTCTATATATCTTTAGAACAGAAATAAATGGCGGTTTGTTTTAAAGATGATTTTGCCCATTCATATAATCGCATTGGTGTTATAATTTCTGTCTTTCTTGTAGATAGGTTTGACCGTTTGACTCTATCTAAAAAAAAAGTACTACACTTACTAACAGATGGCGCTATATATATCGCAAATAATAAAACTTTTCTACTGCTCCAAAAACGTTTTTTTCTTTATAATATATTATTAACTTATATTTGTATTATGTAGTTATATTTATATTATATTATATGAATAAAACTTATTTCATATCATTAAATGAGGTTAAATATACGCTAAAACTATATAAAATATTAATAAAGTTGCAATATCGCGCAAACTGCTCAACCTTGCAAGCGCTACATATGACGCCCCTTGCGACGCGGGTGTATATTATTCAACGTATCTCCTAAACGAATAAAGATCCCATTTTAAATTTTCTAGTGTACTTTCATTATCATTTAAGCTATATTTTGAAAGAAAAAAAAATTGGTCGAAGTGACTGTAATTCCGGTTTGAAAAGTTTACTTCCGGTTTTGACCATTAATTTTTTTTTAATTTTTAAATTTCTTTTTACTGTTAAAAAGAACAGTATATTTTTAATATGTATCGCTATATAAAATATATTATTGTAGATTTGTTATATTCGAAAAATTACTTTCGAAAACTTGTAGTACCAATCAACGACAATTCTTTTGAAACCTATAACTTGGTAAATATACACTACACAAAAAAAATATTTTGCGTACACATTCATATCTACTAGAAGTACAAATGGGCCGAATGTGGTCGATTTTCAGAACCTCACTTTTTTTCCCTGTCCGCTTCACGTGAAATGTCCCGTAGGTCCCTTGATGTTTCATGGAGTTAGTTTTGCTACACGTTGCAGTTCTAATCGACTTTGAAAGCTTCTCGATTTGATATCTGGATTCAACGTAATTATGTTGAGTCTGAATAACTTCAACTATTCGGATATTTGCAGCGATGTTAGTATAGATTTGGATGTTGGTGCTTTCGACAATTGTGTAAACGCAACTCCAAATTTTTGTTTTCTAAGCATAACATGGCAATACAAAAAATCTTATTCAGTATAAATACCTCTGTTACTTAAATTATAGTATGGCGTAAATCAAGGGGAAAAATTCAGTCAAATGATAAAACTATTATTATTATTAACGTTTGAGGTTATGAAAGTCTGAAATGTTTCTTAGCAACGAATAATATCTTGCAGATTTGTCACTTATGGCTTTGTAGGTTGAAACACATTTTCATTCACAGGAGTCGTATTAGCAATAAGTAAGGTTATATATAATTTAAGCCTTCCTCGATAAATGGACTTTCCAAAAAGAGCTCTCTAGGGTTAAACAAACGACAAAAATTTATTCGGTTTTATAATATCATTATATTTTAAGGTTGCGTGTGGCTACGTGCCTTTAAAAAATAATTAACTATAAAATAAAGTGGTTTTGAGTTTATTAACTGTTGTTATTAAAAAATATTAACTACCATATCAACCACATCTTGTTTTAGTAAGTTTTATAAACGCTCATGAATTTACAATTTCACAAGTAATACATCGACATGCACGAAAAGCTATGTCACGAAGTAAATTATTAATTAATAAAACCTACCTTATATGTTAATCTTTGAAAAATGGTATTAAAGTATAATTAAAAAGGGAATAGTTTTATAAATCTTAAAACATGTGTAAAGAATGTTATTATGTAATTGTTTAACCTTAATCACCCCCATTGTAGTCAGTTGGGGATTAATGGTTTAAAAGGAAGTAACATCGAAGTAAGAGAGTTGAATATTAGAGTTGAGACCTAGAGGTCGAGTTAGAAGAGCTACAGTAAAACAGGTCCCAATCTGTATAATTCAAATCAATAAGTGTGAGTGTGTCCGACTTCATCATGAAATAAATAAGTATTAATTATACTAAAAGGTATTTTTGATAACTAAAGCTCCCAACCCATCATGTGTGTACGTGCAATACAATGGTACAGAGTGAGGGGTAATGATAATTATAAAAGATCCGTATATAATGATAATAGCAGATGCCACTGATTTACAAAAAACGCTAATAATAATATCAGGACACAATTTTGCACGGTTATTAGCCCTAACGTACGCTATTTACAGCAAGGTACATATTTGTTTTATAACTATATATAACACCCAGTCAACAGCCAACATTTGACCTTTTGTTGACTGTACCGGAGGTGACCATTGCGCCATCTGGGTCATCAACATCTTAAAGGTTGTTATTATTATTAGTTGGTTATGGCCTTTTAAGCTAGAGAAATGCTTTCAAGTTCACTTTCTCACCAAAAGTTGACAGACACAAAAGCAAAACCAAAAAATTCCGTTAAAATATAAAATGCAGTCATAAAATACAGTCCATAGTTTATATATTAAACAAAAGAAAACATTCGTAACATTAAAAGTTTAATCTTTAGGTATAGCGTTTGTCGAGTGACTTGACAAGACGAAGTAAGAAACTGTAACTAAACTGATATTGTCTTTCATTTATGTCAAATTTTGAAACAAACATAGGTCTTCTTATTCAGTAATAGAATTATGTTGTTGGTATATTGTATATACTATATAAATCTCTGTAATACAATGAACCTGAATACACATACCAAAATTGTGCGAGATTTATTTGTGTCCCTCGTCTCAGTAATTTACGGCCTTGGTAATTATCTCATTCTCGAATTTTCTTTGCATCGGATATAGTTTGTGGTGAAAATAGGGTGTGTTCCGGTAATTAAGTTGGCTTGTGTATTGCACCAAGAATTACAATTCACTTATGTGGTCTACCCAATATATAATGACTACAACATGTAAATATGTGTCTAAATTTAAAGGAAGCTTCTAAATCATTCAAAACAAGAAATGTTACATATTTCTAACTCGCACGAATCTTTAATGTGTTTAAAACATAATGTTTTCCTTTTTTTTGTTGTTTTGACACAAGTTTAAAAAATATACCATCTATATTGATGCATTCCGAAAAAAAATGGTACTAAAATTTACATTTTAGTACTTGACAAAATATTAGTAACATTTAATACGATTTGGGATAGAAATATTTAATGATGTATCCTTAATACACTTAACGCGCGAAATGTCTTACGAACCGATACCGCACTCCAGGAGGGATTATAAAGGCGACTTAATTCCGTTGAAGCTCCGACATTCCCATTATATTTTGAGGAAAGAGATTATATCTTATGATTATATACCGATCAGGTCAGGTTTTGTAAATTTGTTTTTAATATTAATGGAATTAAAAGCATTCGTCTAAGTCTAATTTGTATCAATAATAGATATACCGTGGAATGCAAAAATTGAAAAGGTTATTCTGAATTGACATACATTATAAGCCAGATACAGATAACAAACCTTAAGTCATGTTTAGACAAAAGCTTTCAAAAGTTTATGATAAAATTATAATGCACTTCCAAGATAATGTACGTATATGGGCAGATTGTAGGTATTGTATGTCGTAATACTGATAAAAATTACTGAGCAGATAACATTTCTGGAATAGTCTGGATTGAGATCTGGTCTGTAAAGCACCTGTTCGCCTAGGCCAGCATAACTATATAAGAACATCTTTCACATAATATATTGTTTTATCGTATAAGGAAGAGTTAATAGTTATGTTAAAGTTCACGAACTGAGTTCAAATAAAAGATGGCAATAATACGTTTTACCACAAAATAAAATAGTGTATGTAATAATTAGCAGAGGACCAATTGTTATCGCCTATTTGAATAAAAAAACAACCACTAAAAGTCCACTCTACAAGCAATACTCCGCGAAAAAACCCACAACCACTCAACGCACAACGTTTTGTACTATGGACGCAAAGTAACGCCTATTTTTAATTAGCCTATTTGATTTCTATTGTTGCGCTAATAAAACGATTATCACTAACTGTTTCTTCGAAAACCTTGTTTTAAATTCCCGCTACTAATTTGTTGATATTCACAGATTCCCTTTGTAAATTCCTATTAGTTTTGTGTATCAGAACGTGGGTGGAATACTGTAAAGATCAACAAATGAGCAGCGAATCCTCTCCCTAAAAGCAATAAAATGTCACGTTCCAGGAATACCTTTGGTAATCGAATTCTCTTTATTATTTCAGATGTGCTAAAGAGACCACAATTATTGAACTTGTAAGTTACTACTGCATAATAATTGTATGAAGTACAACACAGTAGTACTATATACTAGTTACTAGTGTACAATAAGAAGTAGAATGACTGACGAAATCCGTGTAGTTTAGACAAATATAATCTGAAATTTAAGTTTTCAATGATTATTAATAAAATATAAACTAAACATAAACCTAAAATGTAATAAAACTTCTTTTAATAAAAGTTCAAAAAGTTAAGTCTATCGATTTTTACTTCGCTATTTGAAAACGAGGTAAAGAAATATAATTTGATTGTCTGGGAATAGCTCTGGTTCGGACATCTCGAGGCTTTGTTTTAAAAGCTGTCAGCTCATTATACTTGGAGTTGTTTACGAACTTTTGTGTGTCTGTAGTGCTGGAAATATAAACAGGTTTATCGTACGTTACATTTATCAATAAAAATCTAGCACAAGGGATTTATTACTCGTCGTTCATAAATAACATCAATTTACGAACCCAAAGGATGAAAACAGTTTACATTTCTGTTATCGCTATAGCACCTAAAAATAATAATATTTTTTTTTTGTCATACATTTTTTTCCTCGAAACCCCTTCCGCAGGAATTAAAATTATGATCACATCTTACCAATAATATCGCTTATAATATAAAAAGCATATTTTAGGGTTTTAATAAAATGTTATTTTTGCTCGAGTCTTACAGTACTATCTAGTCTTAAAAGTATAGTCTTAATGGGCTAGTAATGAGACAAAGGTTTTGCTAAATAAAAATATAAAAGTAATTTCCAATATTATTTCCGATTTTGTATCCATACCTACAATATTTCAATTTGCAGTCGAGTTTCGAACTCACGGCCTCAGGGAGATACGCTCCACGGATACTCTCAGAAATATAACTTTTTAAATTTATATATCAAAACAAAGAGAAATGGCAGCGAGCTTGAATATTATCTTTCCTGATGTTTCCAGGCAAAGGCTAATATTATAATTTCAAGAAACATTCGTATATAAAATTTAAACCTCTGATATAAATAAGGGTGCTTTCATACACTCTCTGTACAGCTTTAATGATAACTAGCAACTGAATTCTCACTGCATTTACAGGTCCAGCTTTAAAAGAATGCATGGTTTTGGTTGGATCGATATTTTATGTGAAATAGTCTGTAAATAAACTCTCTCGTACCACATACTCTAGCCGAATAATGTTTACGATAAAACCCGCTGTGTGAATGTGCCCGAAGGCGGCTACTAAATGTTGCATACAATTTTAGATAAAGCAACCCCACTGGAATCAGCGCAGAGCAAAATAAAATAGAGTACCAAGCGTACGCGCTCGTATAAAGATAATCCGTACCAGATCAAAACCCACAGCTGACCTGGATGGTCAGATATGAGTTACGGACCCAGAGAGAGAATTTTGTTATCTGATAGGCCGGCAACGCAGTCTCTTCCATTGTCAGTGTCCATTAAGGACGTGTACAACGATTTTTTTCAATTTGAAACAGTAACTTAAAATGACATTTACACAAATTCAAATATTATATTTTGTTTATACGCCCAACATGAAAATATCATAGCTATGTTGTATATTCATAGCTATAAATATCCTATATCTTTGAAGGAAAAATTTAAAAATATGATATCCCAATTTATATACTTTTATATTTATGTCAGTTTAAAAACTTAGGTAATTTCCCCATAGTAATACGGATAACGATTTTACATATTACATATATTAGATCTCTCGGTATCCATTTCACTAATACAAATGTATTTTCGCGCGGTAGAATGTAAAAATATATATAGCTATTGGATGTTAGGGGAGGCCTACGTCGCTGAGGCTACTACTGCAGATAAGTTAAATAATGTAGCTTAATTACATGTAATTAATATTGCCCAGCTTAAGTTACATATATTATTTATTTATTGCATGTTAAGAGTATGACTTCACCAGTAACTAGTTTCCTCCTTAGTAGAACGAAATTTCTATCCCATCTCCGTATGATCCCATGAGGAAACGGGATTAGAAACAAATTGACGAAATTCTTCGCCGACACTCACTTGGTGACGTGGTGTTACGGCCAAGCTCGTTGGAAATGTTGATTATTTAACCCATCTATCTAAATTTGCCTTAGTATAACAAGGCTTAATATAATACTTTTCCCGTAATATAACGAAAGTACTCTCTAACAGATTAAAATGAAATATTAATGTGATATACCAATCAGACGAGGTCAAATACAACTGACATCTAACGTTATTTATAGATGTACAAGTATATTTAAATTAATAGTTGAATATTTAGTTCCTGACTTTAGCAGGGATAATCGATAATTCAAATAGATTTTTTGCATTCATTATTTTAAGTATATAATATATGTATTACAATTTGTAATCTGACAATAGTTGGCTGAACCAAGCAATTAATTTTCAGCTTGTAGCTTGACCATATAAAACCACCATATAAAACTGCATAGACGTAACTGGCACAAATATATTGGTAAACTTAGAAAATTTGTAGCGGCAAATAAATTATCCATAGTAGCTGGTAGAATGGAGCCAAACTTCTACAAATCGAATCGATTCCAAAGTTTTGATTAGCAAAAGCGGACACCTACAGCGAAAGTTTATTTACTTCTAATTTACGGTTCCAGTACCGTTAAACCTCTAAGGGTTTTTCAATATCATCAATGATGTAGGTTTGTATAAGCTTGCAATGAACTTTGCAACTTCAATGCCTTCAATCGAGCGACTTCAGTTATTTTGTTTAATCGTAATGTCAAATAAACTCGTATCTTTCAACACTATTCTTCAGTCACACAGAACAGGAAATATATTTTTACTATCTTTGTCACTGACCAACATTTAATCATGACAAATTATTATGTACTTAATTTTATAATAAATTTGTAAA
Source organism: Pontia daplidice (assembly GCA_963693355.1). Classification (NCBI taxonomy): domain Eukaryota; kingdom Metazoa; phylum Arthropoda; class Insecta; order Lepidoptera; family Pieridae; genus Pontia; species Pontia daplidice. Next base: position 7,137,074 of record CAVNZL010000137.1, on the reverse strand, counting down.
CACTGTTTCTACGTCAATATTCAAAAAATTTAGAAGAGAACGAAAGTTATGATTGAAAACGATAGGCGGAAACAATGATTTCATGCAGAGTTTTTAATATATGTAAAAAAATCAATCAAATTAATGACAGACCAGATTTTACCCTCGGCTTCGCTGTTAAACCACAAAATCCACATCACTAAATAATGCAAATTGATTGTGGGTCACGCCTTTAACAGCTTTCCGCTGTTTTGTATATTTTTGCTCTCGAAACACTTTTTATATACTTTTTCTTTGATATTGATGCTCACTAGAGAGAAATTAATTTATATTTTTTGCACACAGCGAATGCAAAAAATATAAATTAATTATCTCACGCAATTATTTTTTTGATATTACAGCATCAATATAAATGTAATGATTATATAAAATGAGACTATAACGTGACAAAGACAAGGCTTATAATGAGTAGTAGGATTTCAGATATAATATGTTACACGGTTAAACATTATAATCCTCTCCATAATTATGTATATATTATTATATTATTATTATTATTATTATTTTTTTTTTTTTTTTTACCTAATCGGCCTACCTCCCCCGGCTTTGTCACCGGGGCCGTGGTCTAAGCTAAACATCCATCCGTTCTTTCATCCATCATCAAAATGAGTACCCACAGCGTCTTTATTTATTTAGGGTTATTTACAAAAATTGTTTGTCAATTAAATAAATAAAAATTTTAAGATACTTTCCTGCATTACATTACATTTTATTCTTATAACTACCTATCACAGGACTCGGCCGCGATGCGGGCGGCCTTCACTTTTCCGTGAGTATCCTTATGATATTCATTGGTAAGTGCGCCCCGTCCGCCTCGCGGTCCTCGTCCCGGCCTTACTTCCATTGAATCTCGCCGTCCTGTTTATTATTTTTCTACAAAATTCCTCCAGGTGCGTCCTGTTACAGACGAGCATGTCGGGCAATCCTTCAAGACTAAGCGACATGCCGGTGATCTGTTCCAGATCGCACCTGTAGGAAGCAAATATGGGACAATCTATTATTAAATGTTGGACGGATTGTTCCACCCCTCTTTCGCACTCGCAATCGGATTTTTCTTTCAGCCTGAAACGGCACAGGTACTCGGCAAAGGGTCCATGACCTGTGAGGATCTGTGCCATCTCAGGACTGAATCTTCTCTCTATTATAAGTTTATGCGCGTCTGCGATATTTTTTAGGAGTAATTTCGTAGTTCCAGCTGTTTGACCTTCTTGGTATCGTCGGTCCCATTCCTTTAGTGTTTTCTTCCTAATCTCTTTCTTTATGTATGATAGCGGATACTCCGTGTGGGCTGCTTTTACTTGTAATGTCTCCGCCGCAGCTCTCGCGAGCTCATCCGCCCTCTCATTCCCCTCCGTGCCGATGTGCGCTTTCACCTAGTGGAGTTTTATATTCTGGCCTTTCTTTTGGCTCTCCACTAGGTGTCTGCGGATCTCGACTACTCGGGGGTTTCGAGAGCGGCCGCCCACGATCGCCTCTAGCGAAGATCGCGAATCACTATAGATGTTCACACTAGTACCCGCTATCATAGCCTCCCTCACTGCGCCGACAAGAGCTACCAGCTCCGCTTGATATACCGTGCAGTAAGGGGCCATCTTGATCTTCATGCACTTCGTTTCTCTTCCCTCTTCCCATCTGGTCCAAGCAGCTCCTACTCCTTTCCCGGTTTTGCTTCCATCCGTATAAATGGCTGTGGTCTCCTCATATTGTATTGGGACAGGGTCAGTGACGATGGCGAAGCCTAAATCCGGTGTTTCCGCGGGATGAGGTTTTTCTAGTGCAGATACGGCTCGCTCCATTCGGTCTCCTTCGCGTATTAACGGAGATGACCCCCTTCTGGCCTCAAACATCGCGGCAACTTCTTCCACCCTGAGGTCGAGGGGCAGTATCCCCGCCAATAGCGTCGCGGAATTAAGCGATGCCGTCCTGTATGTCTTCGCAATTTTTTGAGCATAGATCCTTTGCACCGACCCCAGTTTCTTCCTCGTACACAGCTTTTTAACAGTCGGTGCCCAGGCTGCCGCCCCGTATGTTATTATTGGTTCAATGACGGCTTGATACAACTGGTGTAACATGTCTCCCGTCATTCCCCATTCCAGCTTCGCCATTCTTGCCACCTTTCTATGGATGTCCACCGCTTTCCTTGTGACATTTTGCACATGCTTATTAAATGTTAGGCCCTTGTCTATCGTTAGTCCCAGTAGTTTTATTTCCTTCTCTATTTTGATGTCCACTGTATTCATTCTTATTTTTGGGGTATCAAACTTCCGCTTTCTCGTCAAGACCATAGCTTTAGTTTTTTGAGGCGCAAAATTTAGCTTATTTTTGATACCCCACTTTCTCACATACTCGAGGGCAACATTCGCTCGGTTCTCGATGGAGTGCGTGTCTGTACCATTGAACATCAGCACAACATCATCTGCGAAAGCCTGTGCGTATGTCCCATCCTCTTCCAGTCCGACTAGTAGTGGGTCCAGCAAGATGTTCCAGAATGTGGGGCCGCTAATCGAGCCCTGTATGCACCCCTTTTCAGGGATGCATACCTGCTCTCTGTTTGCGTAGCGGACCACCACTTTCCTGCCTTTAAAGTAGTCCTCCACTACCAGTCTTAGTTGTTTTGGACATCCTTTCTTTGCCAGTTCGTACTTGATTGCCGGCCACCATGCGTTGTCGAAAGCCCCCTCGATATCTAGCGACACCATTAGCACTATTTCTTTATTTTTGATATGTTCCCTCGCTTTCGTTAGGATATCGTAGAGGGCATCCTCCGTGCTTTTCCCTGGCGTGAATCCGTATTGTCTCCTGCTCATCTTAGGGAGTAAGATGTGTCTTATTCTGTTTATGATAATCTTTTCAAGTATCTTCCCCAAGACTGGCAGGAGGCCTATTGGACGGTAGGATTTGGCGGCCGTGTAGTCTTCCTTTCCTGGCTTCCTCAGCACGATTACCCTGGCTTCCTTCCATAGGTCAGGGAAGCATCCCATCTCGAAGCATTTATTGAAGATGGCCAGGGGGGCCTCCGGTTTCACCGTGATAGCCGCACAGCAGATGTCCGCGGTGAATCCGTCGGCTCCTGGGGCCTTTCTTGGGTTGAAGCTCCGTGCGGTGCTGATGAGCTCCGCCATTGTAATTGGCACTTCATCAGCACTACTCTCTCGCAAGCTGCTGGCCATATCCTCTACTGTTTTTCGTATTGTTCGATGGATATTATTATCCAAATCACAATTATCTGGCGGGAAAAAATTTTGAGCCAACAGCTTCACTGACTGTTCCGAGTTCAACACTATGCCCTTCTCTATTAGCGCGGTGTCTTCCCTGACCCCTTCCGCCTTTCTTATTATTTTATACAATGTGGAGAGGACAATGCGACAATAAATTAAACACCGTATAGCTCATCATGTCCCTAGCCAGTATACAAATATTCATTACAAATAATCTAACAGTTTAGTAATTGGAGATCATTTTTTGTTTTGAACATTTACAACATGCCGTATTTGTTTATTACGCCATCACTATCAGGTTAATGACCGCTTACAAATCACACGTTGTCAACTCGCCATGTCAAAAATCTTAGTCAAATTAGTCCAAATTCATTTTATACCTTATGCCCATTACGTAAGTCATAAAGCATATTAACAAAAAATAAAAAGTAGATAGTTCTACACACTCAGTTAAACAGAAAATAAACAATGTGGGAAAGGGAGAAATGAAGGTTTTATTGTTTCTATTTCATGTTTGCGACAGTGTGTCAGTGTGTCAAGGTCTCGCCGTTATCCTGTGACGTCGCTCGCGTCACTGCTAATAATTTCGTTTGCGTTCGCGCCGCCTTTGAAGCGCCGCCTTTGAAGAGCGGCCGCTCTTTTGTTTTGTGTATGAATCGTGCGAAATTGGACGCTTATTTATTATTAGTATTAGACTTACGTTTGTTCTATTTTATCCGCGAAATTGGACGGTTACTTAATTTAGTGATAGGATACGTAATAAATTAAGTACCTACTTAGTGACTTGGTGAATTGTGCGAAAATAGACGCTTATTATTTGTGTTAGATTTAAGTTTGTTTTGTTTTTTATTTACAATGCCTCATTACCGATATACAGCATCAGAGTACACGGACACGTGAATGGGGGGCACATTAAAAATTTAATTAATGGGATTGAACTACTCGAGGTGAATGACGATCGTATTCAGTGTAGGTTTAGGTATCTAATTGTCTTTATTCGTCGGGCGATTGTAAAAGCGCGCCGCGCTGTTGCCGCTCTTCTTACCACAGGTTAGTGAACCTATATTTCCAAATGGTGTTACATTTTGTTTCGATTTATATTGTATTTAGTTTGTTAGAAATTTTAATTTTTTTAATTTTGTTGTTAGGGTTCATTTCATAGTTTCAAAATTATACTAGGGACTATTACTGTTTGTGTTTTCATTTATTGTCGCATTGTCCTCTCCACATTGTATACCCTGTCCCATAAGCTCTCGCCCTCCTTCCCATTGCATAGTCTTTTCCATCCCTCCTTTTGTGCTTTTTCCACTTCTTCCTCGTAGTTCTTTTTTGCTTCCAAGTACTCTTGCACTACATACTGTCTTCTCCTTAGGGCTGCGTACGCTATTCTTCTCTTTCTTCTTGTCATTTCCTTTTTCATTTTTTCAATCTGTTCATTCCACCAAGGTGGATTGAAAATTTTCTTCTTTCCTTTTACTCGTGGGATAGTTTTATCGGCGGCTTCTTTAATTGCGGTCGTGTACTTCTTTACTATATCTTCAATTTCCTTTTTCGTCTGTAGCTTCTGTATTGTTCTTTCTTCCCATTCCTTCCCATCTAGTTTTAATCGCAGTGCCCTTTTGAAGTCTAGCCAATCAATTTTCCCAGTTTTATAAATTCTGGTGGACTTTGGTAGGATCCGATGCGCAGGCTTTTCCAGTCTCATTTCTATTATTATGGCGTTGTGATCTGAGCTTGTCATATTTGTGTCGACCCGCCATTCATTTACCCTTCCGAGAAGAGTCGTTGTGCATGCTGTCACGTCGATTATGCTGGTGTATCTTTGACCGCCTCGGATTGTGTCGAACGTGGGTGTTTTGCCTTTATTTAAGATATTCAGCTCCTCTTCGTCGAAAAACCCCCTCAACTCCGTTCCTCGACTGTCCTCTGATTGGCTCCCCCACCACTCACTCCACGCGTTCATGTCTCCTCCTACCAGTATCTTTCTGGTTTTTAGGTTTCTCATGATATTTCTTACGTGTTCGAGGTATGGTGTTATCGGTTCATTGCGTTCGAGGTATACTGAGATGAAACCTATCTCCCACTTATCAGTTTTTAGAGTGGCAGCCACTATGTTCTCCGTGGTGAGCGTAGTATTTGGTAGAACTTCTATATTTTCGTCTAGAACCAATATGACCGCTTTCACTGGTTTTAATCTCGTGGCTCCGCACTGCACTATCCTGTAATTTGTACTGCCCGCCATCTCTCCTTTTGCTCCCACGTACGGTTCTTGTAAAAGCGCCACCTTTATTCCCATTGATCCTGCCTCTTTGATGAATTCCTGGGTTGCTAGTCGTTTTCTTTGCAAGTTTGCTTGTGCCAAGAGAAAACTGTTGGAGTTATTGGTGCCCATGGCTTAACAATATGCGTATATTATATTATTATATACTTTTTTGACAGCTTTTATAATAATAACAGCTGTCAAAAAAGTAAATAAAGGCGTTTATTCGTAAAAAGTAGGATTAATAATATCATAATGACATCGATTAATATCCCAAAAGGGAGAGAAAGTTCGACTTGATTTATGCTCTCGTATTTAGATAGAAACTCCAAATATTTATCACCTTGCTTAAGGATACACTTGTTTCTATATAAAGTTGAGAGCTGTTGAATTAAACACGTTAATTATGATATTGATTTGAAAAAATATATATACACTCCGTTTCGGCTTCCTACAAACATCAAATAATCGTATTTTGAAGGGTGTTCGACGATACAAAAATAGACCACTAAAACTCATGATGTCACCAATTCGCTTCCCACCAAGCCGTCTATAGCGGCACCAAACAGTCATTTATGATGTGAGATGACTCTTGGTACAGTAAGGACCACATCCATATCGGCATTCTCTCCCTGTTTCCGGTGTTCCAACCTCCTCTAGCAACAAGGGGAGGTTGGAACCAGTGCTTGCAGGGTGCAAATGTTTACTCTAGACATTATAAAAAATAGACATTATTTGCACCAGATCTTCCCTAACTTATGACAGATAATTTCCCAATTTAAATGTAGAAAAAAAAACTTTCATTAATCACTTTTCGTTGGCTGAAATTTGTGGCCTTTAATTCATCTACTTTAAAAATGTACGGTTTCAATTAAAGATGTTGACAAATTGGAATAAAATGTACACGAATAAACGCTTTATTCGAACGAACCGATTAAGCCCAGAGATGGGATTCTGTCACAAAGCAAATTGAATGCTGACACTTCACTTAAATTTACCTTTTTTACTTTTGTATTTTATCCTTAACTTCTAAAGTAAACATTTTTTATGTAACAGAGAGACGGGCGTCGGTGTCCATCGCATTCGAAATGCCGGAGGGCTATTGACGGCTGGTTCCATGTAGCTGTTGTACATAAATATCAATAAAATATTAATACGTTTTATTAGTATTTAAAATTATAGCATCAACAAACGTACAATAGTATATAGTGGTGACAGACGGACACACAAACAGACGAAAGGGCAGCGAAGTATTAGTAACAGTGTCTCGTTAATACCATTTGGATTTGGAACCCTAAAAAGGTAATTTACTAAGGTTTTTTATACTATTCACAAAACTTTTTGCGAATGAATTTAAAAAAAAAATCCATTGGTACGTTTTAACCACAACGCTTTGATTTTCTTAGAATAAGCTAGCAAATTGGAATAGCGTGATAAGTTAGCAAATAGGTTAGTGACTATATAATATATTCATATCAAGCTTTTGCAATGCAAATTTATTCGGGTGAAAACATGAAAATGTCTTAAACACAGGACAGCAATATCTATCTCATAAAGAGGGTTGTTGGAAGAGCACCGGCGTCCCTCGACCTCAACAGTTTGATGATTTCGTTATGTTAATATTTATTCAGATTTTACTATTGTGTGACGTAGTTAACAAGAATGCTTGTGAATTCGTATGGTAGCGGTCCACGAACCCAATTAGCATCGGATGGTGTAATTAACTCAGTCAAGTTGTTCGCTGTTATTATGTGGAAATCTGAGACAAATACGTACGCAGTTTGATAGTGTCCTATTTACTTGCTTTGTATTGACAGGAATTTGAATGTATTCTTTATACATCCATATTATACTAATAATAGAAAAGTTAAAAGTGTGTATGCAACGTATGTATGTTATAATTTGATAGAAAAATTTGGACAATTAATATTAAATCTGGACTGAAAATTGTTGATTTCTTTAAATATATCGGTGCTTAGGGTGAATGTACCCTAAAACGAACCGACTCGATAGAACGAATATAAATCAAACTATTTTAAAATTCCTGGCATACTTGTCCACGTCGAATTGTCTGCACCTCAGAAATATAACGCAAATTCGCATGACCTCATCAGACCTAGCTGGCTTATAGGATTTCGGAAGATGCACTCACGCTCCATCTTTGCATACAAAATTTGTATTCGTTGCATACAATTTACAGTATTTTTCATTGTTAAAAGTGTTTGTGTATCTTAAATAATTTATTAAGTACGTAATTACGAAAAGCTCTACAATATGTAAAATCAATAGTAAACACTTCCTTCCACCTCCGCCTCCGTAATTTGAATTTTTAATGCTCAGGATATAATAAATCACGCAAAACAACATTCATGAAATTTAAAATTGTGATCTATTGTAGGGATACCCGAAAATAACAAGCCAAAATTGATTGAACAATTTCACCTTTTATTTCCAGCATACGACTACTAACCCTTTGACCCAAATCTTATCCTAACCTCGCCCATTGACATTCAACCCAATAAAACTAAATGACGTAATGTTCGGTCTGACAATCAATTAGTAAAGCTGTCGATTGAATCTTTAGTTGGCACCGCATTGATTTACATACGTTAGCCAATTATAGAAATATCGATGTGAAGTAGTGAATTATTGCCTATAATATTGCTCAAAATCGATTGATAATTTTTGAACCCAGGCGTAGTGTTTATATAGTGACATATAAAACCTGCTTGGTTTACGTTACTGAAAGATTAAAAGGATAAACATTTGTAAACACTGCTATAGCAATTGACTCTGTGGTCGTAACCGCCGAAATGGCGTATCGGGGAAAATGCTACAGATCCATGAACAGTTAAATCTGTTAAATTCTACATTTTATTTTTGGGAAAAATATAATTTACATATAAGCAATATTAGAAACGTTTACTTAAAAAATTTAATTTGAACTAAAAATTGCTTGTAAGGATCAACAATGTTTAGTTACTTCCTTTTTTCTTCCTTTGTATGTATATAACATGAAATATATTCAGGCATACGCTTTCTTTCATACCTCTATTCTCTTGAGAACCATGTATTATAAAAGTATAATACTTTATCTTAAATCTTTCCAGCAGCCGCTTTTGTTTTTAAACTATTGGCTTGCGCAGTTAAATGTTTGAGTTTACGGTCTCCGAACAAGTTCTGACAGCTTAATTGTTCACCGAACATGCTCTAACTTCACTCCCAAGCTACCCAATAACATTAGTTCGCACGGAATAAATTGGTAGTTAGTAAATTGTCCATTCTCAAATGTACATTCGATCTCTTCTCCGTTTATATTATGTATATAGGACTCAATTATGCACCTTTTACAGTTAAAGGAAATTGACAATCATTGTTGAGTTAATATTACGTTGTTCTTCAAAAACACTTGCTGGTTCCTTTTCGTTTTCTCATTCAAAATATATAGCTCCAGAGTTTAAAATTACTAAGGTAAATTCTAAATATAAACCTATTTCTGCGATGTCTACGGAATGGCAAAATCGTTTTCGCAACTCGCGTGTTGCAGTAAATTTCAATCTGTCTCCAAAATAGAAACCGATTCAAACTATCTATTACAGCACCGAGACGGTATTACACATTATTTTGTTGAACACTGAGCTAAATATTTTTTATTTATTTGTTGCACAAATAATACATTTTATCGCTTGGCAAGGTAACTTAAAACATAAGATTTCATGTGATATTTAGGCAAACAAAATTCATGGAAATACCATTTCATATAGGTTCAAATTGTTTTTTTAATTTTGAGGCGGTAGTGTGTATTTGCATGTAATATTGTTTTGCAAATAACTTGGAAATCGCTCAAGCTAAGCCTGATGAATACAAATCATTATTATTACTTCGCAACTGTTCACTGAATAAGGACATAACGAAGAACTAAGTATGAAGACGTGTGCCTACAACGTGTAGCTACACAAAAAGTCATACTATGATGATGCTGAAGTAGTTACTATATCTGCACAACATATTTGCTTATAGCTCAATGATGGAATACAAACACAAATCTACTGCTGCTGGAATTAATTTTGCCTTGTATCCTGATATTCTTTGACGTAAAGAAAAATGGACTCAACGACAAACAAGAACAGAAAAAAAGTGTTAAAATTCTCATTTTTCCAATATTTTCTCCGGGCTTTGAAAGTAAGCGGCGGTAGAAGAACCCTCAAGTCATAGTGAAAGATAATAATTGTTTAGGATTGCAAATATTGCTGTTACGTGTAAAAAATATATATCTAAGTATACTATCTTTTATCGGCTTCATTCATGAGTTTCATGTGTACGTTTGTATGTAGGTATCTAAACGTGTTCAAAGTTTGAGATGAAAATGTCTATGAAATGACATTTGCCCTGACACGCTTTATAAGTATCAGGATTATAAACTTCCTTAAAATGTATAAAACATAACAATGTTATTAAAAATAATTGGTATATATTCTTTATTTACATACCATCCCGACGGCTGATAATGTCCTTAGCATGATGGATCGATGGACTAGGATTCATCACGTGCCCTCAATCCTATACAGTTTTATTCGCGACAGCGGTTCCCGAATTCTTTTAATGTAAATGCTCCGCGCAGGTTACGTAGCACGCTACAAAAGGAGGTTCGTCGTAGCTATGTTTTTCTTATATAACTTTTAATTCTTTTCATATTTTATTATTTGATATTCTCGGTCTAAGATTTGATTATATTGATGATTACAGAATAACAAGTTTGTCCCAATACTAGAATGGTAATACAATTTTGTCGATTAAAATAATACAATCAAGTTTAATTGCTATAGAACCAGCTGCCAAAAGAGGTATTTCCGAAAAAATACGACCTAGGAACCTTCAAGAAAAGAGCGTATAAGCATCTTAAAGGCCGGCAACGCACTATCAAGGGTATCACTTTACATCTGATGAGCCTCCTGCCCGTTTGCCCCGTTTGTTTTGTTTTATAAAAAAATATGTTATACTATATATATAAAAATCCACAGTGAATACAAAAAAATAGATTTTTAAAATGTCAAAGGTATTCTATTAATAGTATCTAATAATTTATTAGCAAGTATGTAATTATCATATATAGGATATTTACTTTCCCAACCCATTAAACAAGATAAAAACAGCTTGTAGCGCTGCCCGTCGGTAAAATGTGTTATATTTTAATATTTTAGAGTAAAAAATTAATTCGGGCTTAATTCGCTTTGAGGCTATTCATACCTACCTAATCCCTGTAATAACGTGTATTGCACAACGGTAACGTGAATGGAAATTTATTAAAAGCACATTACTATCGTGCTGTATGCACAAACAACTATGAACAATTTTAATCCCGTTCTAAGGTAAACCTGTCGTCGGCACATTATGAATTATTAAAGTTTATTCGGTATTATGCTCTGGTGAATAAAAATAATACAGGATTTCTTTTTGTTCAGCTTTAATAGTGCAGGTTCATAGAGGGCGTAAGTAATTTATATATTTATTTATATTTTATGCATGCATTGAGTATACAAAAGAGAAAACTTAAAGTTAATTATGAAAAAAAATGGTGATATAAAACGTCAAAGAACACTTTCAAATGATTATAAAGATATATAAGTAAAACGTAGACCTATGGATATCAAAAGTTATGGATTCAAATGAAAATATTTTATTCTTCTGTTATAATGTAGCTTAAATATAAAAAATGGATTTCAATGTCTGGTTTAGTGGGTAACGAAAAATAGTATATACCAAACAATAGGAGAAAGCATACTTAATATCACGAGTAAGGATTTTTTTAAATATAATGTAAAGATCACAAAGGTGTACATAGAAAAGAAGGAAAACACAGGCAATTAAAATATTATAAGCCACTATATTTGATTTGAAATTACCATTGTTAATTTTTAATTTTGTTAATTTTATCGATATTCAGTATTAAGTATATACAAGTTTCTAAAGCTTAATTAATACTTGCACTTAATCCTAGTAAAGTAACCATTGTAGGTAACATTTTGGTAAATACGGATGTACGGATTATTTGTGTATATTAAATGAACTGCCAAATTGAAATTGATATATTCAAGTGCAATTTGATTTCATATATATACCTAATAATTTATCCCCTAACTAAACATTTATCCCCTTCAATTCTATAAATGTAAAAAGACTCTGACGGAGTGGTTTCAATCAATCACTTATGATGAAACTGAAGCACTTATTTTCAAACAATATTCAATTTTTTCGTATGTTACATATTGAATAACACACACAAACACATATATACACTCACACGCATACACACACATACACACAGACGCAATTTTTCCTTGTATTAATAGCCATAGTTATTAGATTTAGTTACCTAGTGTTGTTTATTATGTACATCACAACTATTGTTATTTTAATATTGCTGTGAGAGAGCGGGATTTTCTGCTACAAGCATATCTAATGCTTACTAGAAGGACCCAACCTTCGTTTATATTTTGTATTTTGTGTAACGAAATAAACATTTTGTCATTTTCATTTTTTCATTTTCAATAATCTTGTTATGCCATTAAATGTCAAAAAGTGCTAGTTTATTTACCTTTTAAAAAACAATGCTACTATCCTATCTGAGCTCATGAATATTTGTAAATTATGATTCAGACCATCCATATTTACATGAAAACGGCCACGAAATTACCGGAGGTGAATGGCCACATTTTAACAGACGAGGCCAATCGATGGTCTTAACTTAAATGTATATATAGTTAGCTTGTATTCTGACGGAAATAACTTACGTTAATATTAATTTATAATTGATATGAGTTTTATGTATTTTGAAGAGGAGGATTATGTCTTTGGTTACACAGTGTTTGGTATGCAGGAATCACTGTAAAAGTTTACGATAGAACCTTTTTATGTTATCTACATTATGTCAAGTTAGATTTCTTTTATTACATAGACAATATAGTCTGCGATTAAGTTTCGGGTTCAGGAGAAATTGTGAAAGTTTTATATTCCCAAGCACGGAATTACCACGACCGGCACTATCCTTGCTCGTGACCAGACTATACAAATCTAACTGCTATCTGTTCCAGCCGCCATTTTGAATTTATGATGACACCACACCACACCACATTGTGACGCTGTACGACACACTATTTTTAAAACATTCTGAATTTGAAATGTGTCTTATTGTATGTCGGGAATGTTTTTTATAACTCTTCACATTACGTCGAATGAAATAATTCTGAATGTGTCGGATATATCTAACTATATTCATATTTTTCCCATAATACAATTAAATTCATCGTCATAGAAGCTTAAGAAGAGATTAAACGTAAGACAGCAGATGAGAGTTATCGTCATTAGATTCGTTATATTTTATATATCGCAAAAGTCCAGTATATCTAAAAACTGTCTTTTAAATTAAATTGATCGTGTTTTTCGATTCCAAAGACTATATAGAGGAGCAAAACAAATTAAGAACACCGAGCAGGAACCGACGATCGATCAGCGAATTCTTTTTACAAGTATAATTCTGAGTACAATGTATTTTCCCATTTTACTCAGACTATTTAAATATCTCCAATGTATTTGAAATTCGTTGTACTTAAAATTGGTTTCGGAAAGCCGCACTCAATTAAAAGGAAATATGACCGTTTCATTATAAAAGAAATAATATCTTTTTTTGTGCTGGTATTTCATCATATGTAACAAAAGTATAATTTGGTTGAACAGATTAATTAATTCAACCACAACGAAGTGATGACGATTGTCGTAGAAAATAATTCTTTATAAAAGATTTCAATATTAAAAGATTTATTATTATATAAATAACAAATTCACTGTTTAGGCTAAGTACTTAATATCAACTGCTGCAAAATGATGCTGCAGGTATACAAATACTTTTGTTTTTTACACAACGTTTGTATTTTATTTTATGTCGTACACATGACTTTAAGGTGATTTAAACAAAAAATCAAGCTGCGATTTATGAATATGAAATTTATGGAAATGTTTCAACATTTTGTATTGCCATACATTCTCTACGACATCAATATTTAAGTATATACGCACTTCAAAACATACCCAGCCCTCCCTAGGGAAGTCAGTGGGTCACGATATACCGACACTTATGGAATATTTTCAATAAAATCGAGGTAGTATCAGGATTGTAGTCTCAGCTAAAAGAACCAACTACAAAAATAACTTTTATTCTCTCACCTTTACAGTAGCTATTTCATTGACAAATATATAGTCTCATATGTTTAATAAAAACAGACTTAAAACCTAAGTGCAAAGATAGACTTGTGGACTAATAATTAGGAGGATTAGCTAGATTATAACAGAAATAAAAACAGAATTTTCTTCTCATGCTTCTTTCTTGGGTCAGCTCCATCTTTTATGTAAGGGTGAAATGTTATCAATAAAATTGCGCTTAAATCACCAGTCCAATCATGGAAACCTTTTCTTTGTACTATAATTTTGTTCGCTCGGCCGAATTACATTGTTAGTACAAAATAACGTAGTTACTAACAATGGATGCGAAATTGAATTTATATAAATTTGAATGTTTAGGATTGAATAAAAATAGTGATAACATTGTGAAATGAGTCGACCCTTGCTAAAATATGGAATAAGATACGGTTTACTAAACTTAATCGAGGTATTCTATATATTCACTCGTATATACATTCTATATATTATAGTCCACGTTTTATTTAGTGGTAAGCGTGCTTTTACGTTTGAATCTCGCGTGCAGTAAAGCCCTTGTATATATTAGCAACGCTTGTTTAAAAAAAACATCGAGCATGTCTTAAAACCTAAACTAATCGATGCTGAATAATCACCTAAGAAGAAAAACTATGGAACTGCCTTCGTTTGTCCCATAAAGCATTAAAGCGCGAAGTGGTTACTTCTGATATAAACTGATAGTTTAGTGACTGATAGTATACATAGATAGATAGGGTTTATATCAGAAGCTAAGTAAGCTTGTTAGCCGCTGACCTTTTTTATATTTAACAAAAGCTGGCATTTACATATAACAGTTTATAGAGTCCGGTGTAAAGAAATACTTTATCTATACCGATACCTTTCAATAATGATCAATGTTGCATAACACGTGACTAAAGATAATATTGGTTTGATTTTATAAGGTGCTATCTGTATTTAGTTTTAGTTGTAAGAAATTAAAACACCATATAATCGTAGCATTAAGCATGCGTTTACTAGAAAATTATTCATAGAATGTATCGCATAAAATTAATATTATACAGCACTTACCAGATGCGTTAGAATATTCATAAACACTTCAATTTTTACCAAGCAATATTCATGGATGCAATACTGTGTTGTAAACATTGTACGCATTAATGCGAAAAGTACTTTTTATTTAGTGGTGAAATTTAAGATGCATTAAAACATAAAAATAGGAAAACTATTTCGATTAACCTCTTTTACGGATCTAAGCATTATATATCTTATATTATTTATTTTATTCGACAATGTGAGAGGCGTCTGGAGTTCGTCAACATTAAAGTATTTTCCTTATATTATATTTAATAATATAATATAAGTTTTCACTTATACTCGCTCGTTTTGACTTTGATGCATACATACCATACCATTGCTTCATATCAACCACAATGTCATAATTTTTACATCCAAAATCGCCAACATAAATTTCTAGCATATACATTTAAGTGAGTGACACATGAGTGTTCAACTGAAAACCTAATTCTAACAACTAAGAAGAGATATATTATAAGAGATACCTCTTACCTCTAGATACCTACCTCGAGCCCTAAATGTAGGATCAAAACAGTTTTATAAATATCTTTAAACGAAAATATCACTGTTTACTTAAGTGGAAAATACGATTTCCTTTTTTAAATTAGTCATTTAGTATTCAGTGAGCTCATTTGAGATCCACTCCAAGGTCATTGAGATAAAAAAGCAACCAATTCGGTTTAGGTGTGCCATTCCGAGTTTCTTTGATTATCAGACTTTTATTTATTATTCTTTATTATTTTCCTTTTTGGTATTTTATTGAAGCAAAAACTGTGTGCGTTTGTTTGAATACACGTTCTATTAAATAGATATAAAAGTAAAGAAGTTTAAAAGTGTAAATAAGTTAATCGGCTCATATATAACAAAATGTCCAAATATTTAGAAATTTTAGAATCAAGTTGGATTGGCTCTCAGTATTAGATTATGAATTGGAAGAACTTTTGGGTTATTTGGTATATTATTTAAATTTATTTAATTTTCTTTTAGAATATCTCAATAACAAATATACTTTTTCTACGATTGACTGTATAGTCCCAGGCTCCTGAAATAGAGTTAGGAGTCTTGGATGTAGGACCAAAAGTGTAAATATTGCAATAGATATATTTGCAATAGTGTTATTATTATTAAGTAAATAGCTTGTAGCTAAATAGTGCTGCTACCAGTATCTTATAAAAAATTATACTACTTTGAAAAAAAAACAGAATTTTTTGATTACGATCAAATTTCTTCATCTGACATAATGTTCATTATTTACCTACATAACATAACATTTTAGGAATAAAAAAGTGTTTAATTTATTTCAATAACGTGCAATAGGTTTAATTTACCTCACAAATACTATTAACGAGGTGATACAAATAATTTGTGTCATCAAGTATGAAAAATAGACATGAATTTATTAACATTGAAGTGGTGTTATTAAACAGAGGTTCAACGTTGGATTACTCCACTCAGCCGTTATGCAGTTTGCGGAATTATTGCACTAACACTACATAAACTAGTTTAATCCGGAAATAGGGTGGCCATACTATCGAATTAGAAAGAAAAATCGCTAGAAATACAAGTTCACTTAAAATATAATTTCACACCTTCACTAAAATGATTCAAAGTATCGCCATGTTTTATATTTCTTCTTTGGTGCCACTTTATTACTAAAGGTTGGATGTTAACAATTTAAATCGTCGGGAATCTTGCGCTAAACAGAAGAGCTCCTCGTCGGATGTAATTCCGATCCACTCTCTTATATTTCGCAACCACGACTTCTTCCTCCTGCCAGGCCGTTCCTTCCCTTACTTTTCCCATTATTATTAATTGCAACAAACTGTATCGGTCGTGACGCAAAATATGCCCTAGATAAGCGACTTTACGCTTCTTAACGGTCTGCATAAATTTACGCGTCGACCCAATTTGTTGGAGAACCCTGTCATTCGACACCTCTACAGCTGATGTGATGTTTTATATATATTTATTAATACATAATGACACGTAACGATTCCTTTGCAGCAATCGTGGCCAGAAAAAATTACTTTAACGTGAATACGTATGGCTTACTAAAGCCTACTTATGTGGTCGTATCCGGCCCATTTTGCTTATGAATTTCAACATTTTCATTGGCCATCAATCTTAATAACGGCAGACAGTACAATTCACACTTAAAGAGGATAATCTGTTCTCAGTTTGTGGACCACTGTCCGTACTTGTTAGACAAAAAAAAACAAAAAAAAAACTAATTTAGATCAACGTTCCTTTTCCTCAGATCCCTTAATGTTTATTTCTTTTTGATTTTAGGTACTTATTTTTCAGATTCATATGATACATCTGGATGATTTTAATTCTTGCTGACATGGTTCTTGAGATACGAACGAGTAACAAGGACTTAGTATTCCAACCAGTCCTTTTTTTGACCCTTTAATCACCAAACCCTGATATTTCGGTGTCCGTTAGGCAATGAAAATTTCACAGATATATAATATTATATTTCTTTTGCCGATTTAACAACAAATACTCTGGTGAAACTTTCCAGAAGTTCTACTAGTACTAAAAAAAATCACCTGCTTCACACCCAAAAGTAAATTGATACGGAACTCTTGACGCACGACTCGTACTTGCCCCGTTTCTTATTAGGAACATCCTAGATTCAGCTTGAAATGAACTCATTACGAACGCGTCGCAATTCTCTTGAGAGTTTGTTCATTTATAAGAGGCTGCTGTGGAGGCATTAAAATTTATGCTGTTTATTTTCATTTGATAATAAATAATTTATGCAAATGGCATATAGCCTTGACTCATTTAGAATAGCATTTTTATTTTTACTCAAAATGTTTGTGTGATATACGATTTCTGTTTTTGGTCTCAATTATACCTACGCTAAATAAACCATCCGAAGGAGGCAGCAGTTTTCATTCATTACATTCCGTAAGAAAACATTTTGTTAAACTTATAACAATTAACAAATTGTTATCCTTATCCTCTACTACCTCATTGTTGCATCGCAAGAATATAAATGAACATCTCACAAAACTATTGCATCTTCCGTATCAAGGAACAATAAAAAAATCGCTTCCCTATATTACCTCTGTTTAACATCTCCGTTTTTCTTGTCTTTAATAATATTAACGACTTACCAATGTCGCATTTATACAATATATATTTTCTCTATTTTCTTAAATACATGTCGTGTTAATCAGTATATGCTATGAGATCAGATTTTTAGTATAAGTTTCTTCTAATAAAATAGCTTTGATTTTCTTAATTGTTTAAGTTTGAGGAGATATGTCACCAATTTACATTTTAGTTAACGTCCTATCATGAGCTTACAAATCTTACATCTAACACTAATAACAAATTGAAATAAACTTATTTCACTGAAACTTTATTATCTAAGGATAGCCATCCATTGAATGTGATCTGCGCTCTAGTTCAAAGGAATTCTTGGTACAAGATAGGTACCAAAAGATATATTTTCAAAGGCTAAATTTGAAAGGGGCATTACCTAATCTATTTCAAACCGATGAGACATTGGGGTTGCTAAATTGTTGCTTAAATCGAAATATTATTTATTTTTTAAATATTCGATCAATTGTAAAACACTGAAAAACTTTGCATCACTTGTTAATGAAGAGATCTTTAACTTGTGTTTATATACTGACTGATTTATACATATCAGGATAAAGCTATAACTAACTTTGGTGTGTTTTTGTACTAATATACATGAAACTTTGAACATAAGTGCCAAAGATCAAACGTTAACGAAGGTCGAATATATTTAAAATATATAAAAAAATTCTTATGTAAAAGAAAAGCTGCTGAATGAAAATGATAATTTCAAAAACATAGTCTTGAAGTTCAATCGCCGATTCTGGCATACGACTGTTTCTTTCTTTATATTTCTTATTTTAATACTTACTCGAGATACATTTTATTGCCTTTGGTTAAGTTTGAGGATTTTCTCTTAAAAATTCAAATCATCAAGGAATTTCGAAATTTTAAAGAGTTATTTTGATTTTTTTTGTTATATATTATTTTAACTTTATATATTAACACTAATAATTATTAAAACCACTGACTTAATAAAACACCTTTCAATAACCAAAATTCATTCAAATTCTTTTTTTTTTAAATTGGTTTACCAAACGATTATCGCCCAAACCCACACTATAACTTAAATAGCAACCAAAGTAGTAAAATTACTTCAAATGATATATCTGTGAAAACAATAAGATATTTTAAATTATAAAAACTTGATAACATAAATTTTTAATAGCAACTTTTAATCGGGCGCTGCCATGTTGCCCGCAATAAACGAAGATAGACCGATTTACTCCTGTTTAGAAAAATTACTATCCTGCATAAATTATCCTTGTTTTGACAGTAAAGCAATATCACGTAATGTGGATAATCAAAGAATTGACGAGCACGGAGAATCCCGAATTGTTAATATGAAGCTTATGCACACGGTGCTGACAGTGGCTGGTCAAGCTGCATACTGATGAGAAAATTCGCAATGTATGATAATCTGCGTGTTATCTGTAAGTTCAGTGTTCAATCTGTCTGTAATCTGTGAGTTCAGTGAAACGATTTGACAATATAAAATAAAGAGAAGAAAGATATAATAATTTATTTATGATTTTTATTCAGGGTACAATCACAAAATTAAGAAGAAAGACACGATTGTTTTCTTAGAAAACCCCTGTTCCTTTGAGTCTAAAAAATTTTTTTTTTTTTTTTTTTATTAACATAACTGTTACTCATTTAAAGAAAAACACTTTATTAACGGGGTAATAAATACAGATAACACACAACCTCTCTGCAGCTGTAACACTTATTTTGACAATTTACACCTTTTGTCTTCAGTCTACCGTGACCACGCACGCTGTAAAGCACGCGAAACGTCAGAAAAATTTAAAATAATGTATATATATTTAATTTTGCAAAAATACATAACTTAAATCCGTTAATAAAGTGTTTTTCTTTACATGTTATAATTATGCTTAACCATGGGGAGAGGGGAACTTGAAATAAAGATTAAATATGCAGTTTGAGGAGACTAAACTTAAAAAGTTTTAATTGACGTGAGAAATTTGAGCACTCTTATTAATAAGGGTTGGTTTTCCATTTTCCGACTTACCGAAGGGCTCTTAAAGTTAGAAGATATACAAGAGCGTAAATTCAAAATGGCGCCCGAACGGCCACTTTTAAAAAACTTTCCGCCCTTAAGCCGGCATTTTGATGTACTAATAGCTTTCGAAAAAATCTAATTAAAATTTCAATTAAGTCGACCATACATATTCAAATCCAACATTTTAGAATGATTAAAATAGATTAAGGTATAAAGACAATTGGGGAAATATTAGTAACATATATTGTCAATAATTTATAAATTCATCATTAAATCGTGCGTCCACGCCTTTAAGACAAAGAAAACAATGAATACCCTAAAATATTTTGATATTTAACACTTTAAAAAAGATTTTAGTTTAATTACCATATTTTTATATACTACATACTTTTTAATATACGACTATAAATACTTTAATTAAAAATAGCGTTTATATATTAAGCCAAATACTTTACAAATATACATCTTTTAAATATTAATAAATTGATCTACTTTGATAAATCAATATTTCCACGCGCACTTAACCTTTAATTGCAGAAGGTGCCAAACCGTTCCAGCAGTAAAATTGAAAGCGATAAGCAGCGGTGAAAAACGCAATTTTCCTTATAATAACAAAGACGCTAAGATCTCACTGGCGGCCCTTTTGAAAGCATCGGACGTAACAAAAGAAAGTGTACTCACCAAATTATGGATGGATCAGCTCCTTGCTCGCGAAAAATCGAATTAAGCGCGAAATTTAAAAATGGAATTTCACAATTTTAAACAGGCATTTTTCACATGGATTTCCACGATATTATTTCGGTATGTGGGACAGAGCCGTTCACCCACCGCTGGAACGCGATCACGTCTGACTGTTGCGCACCCCCGACCCCTCATCCCTTACCCCCGCTCACCCCACAGCCTTACTTTGGTCCTCGCGCCCTTTGTGACACTAAATTGCACAAAAAGCCGCTACAATTGACCCCCACCTGCTGCAAAAGCCCGTTGTGCTACGACTTTTTACGATTTCGGTTTTCTTGCTACATATATACCTACAATAAATATGTAAAAACAGGATAATATAAAGATAATGTATAACTTACTATACTTACTTAAAGAAAAGATTCTTTATTGTGTATTAAATTAATACCCCAGGTAGAAACGCATTTCCACATCAATAATCAATGCAGATAGTAAATTACTTGTAATTTATTATTATTGTAATAATATGATATAGTAATTGGGTTTATAAAAACGCGATAGATTGTAAGTATGGATGGATCGAAGGGTAAGCTTTAAAGTTAAAAGCTAGAATTAATAAAGGTATTGTGTGAATTGTTCAAAATATCAATTTTGAACAATTATTAAAAATTAGGAAAAAAACTGCCATGTGTGACCTACTTTGACGTGCGCTGCCAAAAGTAGAGTTACACATATGTTATATATAGTAAAGATATTTTATCTTTTATTAAGCCAATATAGTCAAAATAGTGAACCATTACTACTGTACTGTACATTTGATTAATTTATAATTAATAGATTAAATGAAAATAGACCCCTTAATCGCTTCTGTATATGCAGTATGTGTATGTAATAGATCTCTTTACTAACGCGGGTGAAGCCGCAAGAATCATCTAGTTATATATGTGTTATTTCAGTAAACTACTCTAAACGAAAAGAAGTATTAACTGGAACTCTGAATCTAAATGAAATTGATACGTTTTTCCCGGAAAGGGACGAGAAAATAGGAGCCCAAAGTTATTCATAACAAATCTCTCGTACCTTAATTAAATTTCCTAATTAATAGAAAGCGAAATAACTAATAATTTGTGTTAGTATTATGACTGTATTTTCGTTTGTAAAGAAAAAGGAACTTACTCCTATTTAAACAGGATTGGCCAAGATTTGTATGAGTTTAATGAAAGTCAGAAATCTTGTGTCAATTTAAGCTTTAAGAAGAAGACATAAGCTGTCATAATTCTACAGTTATGAGACAACACTTATGAAGAAGACCAGTATACGTAATTTGAAATAAATACGTAATTCCATAATTCGGAATTAATGCCTTGTTTATGGTTACAAAATCGTTTTGAAAATTAATAATATGGATTATAAAGCACAAAATTACTACACGAAAGTCTATTATTTTCTTAGCATGGCAACCTTCCATGCGATTTCAACATTACGAGTCTTATTGTGAACTTTCAGTTTTTTTGCAATTAGAAACTTACTACAAAATTTGTTCAGAGCTATAACTTATAGGAGCAAAATTAAATAGACCAATACTTCTAATAAACCACTTTATAGCAAGGCTCTGCAAAAAAAAGCCTTAAAACACACAACGAATGCTGTTCATAGAGGCAACATCAGGATGCTCCAATGTCGGGGCGAAACGTGCGTCGAGTGTTTTAGGAATTTGTCGCGGAGTATTGTAAATAAATTGGTCTATTAGAATTTTATACTTAAGAGTTCGGTAAAGTAACGCCTGATTCTATTAATTAGTTATTGGAGCTATAGACATATTCTTTAATCAGCGATCACGATTTCTTGCCTTCATATTAGTTATAAACATATTAGTATGAACATTTATTTGTTTTTCCACGACGAATGCTTTGTTGCCACTAGAAAGACACTTCTGCTTTTGTCCTGTCCGATAAAAAGCATAAAAACTCCTTTGAAAAGAAATAATTGTTATTTCACCGTAAGAACATATTTTCAATTATGCATATCGAGTTAGCAATTAGATTTAATCACAGAGTACGTATTAAGATAATGCAAGATTGGAGACTGGGCGCCAGGCCACAAAATACAAATTTTATATATTTTCATCTTACTATTAGAATCGCTTATATTATAACTCACAAAGAAAAAATGAAGTTGGGAGGTAATAAATATTTTTTCGTGTCTAATGAAGTCATAAAAAATGAGTTTCATTTTTTTCTTCAACGATTATAATGAAATTTTAAATACGACTTAATTAGTAGGAAAAACAACATGGAACTCCAAATATACAACTTCTGTGGTCACGATATTTATAAAACTCCCTAATCTTTTTAAATGACTTTAACATTAATTAGAATTAGATAACAAACTAATTTTCTTAGGAACCACGTTATACTTAGTCTTTATTAAGATTACGTCTGGTAATGGTATTAAGGCATTATTAAAGCAAGTATTTTAAAAGAGCCGAGCTTTATCGGCTGTAGTGCTTTAGTTAGTAGAGCTTTTAAACAAATGGAATCCATTATTGAAAAATATCGACAAATCTACAAAAAAAGTATCAATGTGAATAAAAAAAATATAACTTTATCATAATATTGTGAAAAATTACTTACGGCTTACCTTAAAATAATGATAAATTAACTATCCAAAATCTCTCAAAAAAAACCTTATCGCTCCGCTAGATGTCACCTTTAAGAGACGGGTGTACAGAATATAGATATCCACGTACGACTTAAGCGCTGAACCTCACCCATCCATCGCTAAAGCTATGTCAGTAATTAACAAATACAATTAATAATAATTAATACAATTAATTGTATTTGTTAATTATTACATTAGTTGGGTTAATTATTAATAATTAAAATGTAATGTTTTTTTTTAAATATATGTAATATTTAAATTTGTCGATTCGTGCTAATTTTATTATATAGAGAGGATACTATGAATTAGAGGCAAGAGATTGTACAGACTCTACCAATATTACCATAAATAATACAACACTCGAGCACTTACTGAAAGCTATGTGAACTATATTATCAGCTATATTTACTATATAATTGTTGTTACAGTGTTTTGGTGCTGTGCCAAATGATACGTTTAAATTGGTAACAGGTGGCTTTTAACGCATAAATGAGGACTTATAAGTTAATTTCTAATATTAATAATATTTCAATTCAATATTTGGATGGTAATTTTTTCATCTGTATCATTTATAAAGCAAACAATCAACCCATTCATTATTTTTTCACCGAGAAACGAAATCCAAACACTGCGTTTACAAGTTTCTGTTCCACATTATATACCATATCAACATATAAGAACTAACCTTTTCAGTTTTTAATGTTTACAATTGCTATTAGTATACCTTAAATTACTGTCAGGTAACTTCATAATAGCTGAGCAATGTTAGTCCGAAGTTTACAACTTCTGCGTTCGGATCCTGGCTCCAAGGGAACATTCGATCTAAAACTCTTTATGCACAATTAACATTTCCTTATAAGGTAAAGGATAACATCGTGAGGAAACCGACATGAGTTAGACCCAAAAACTAATGCATCTGGCACATAAGATGATCAACTACTTACCTATTAATGACGAAGTTATTAAAATATAAGTATGTATAATATGATACTTGATTGTAACGTCAATGAAATTTAACTTAAAATATTCATTCTAGAGATACAAAAAAAAAAAGAAATTGGTCAACTCAAGTTGAAAGCATAAAATGATAATGAAAAACGTTTTCCTTTATTTGTACTTTGGCAACATGAAAATATCATACCATACAAATTGTAACAAGTAAAAGATTGCGTGATAAGGGTTCTCGTATTTATTATTATGACAAGCATCCTGGCATATTAGAAAAATATTTCTGAAGACTTCGTACGTGTCGTAAGGCGGCAATAAATCAACAACCGAATTTTTGAAAACAGTTTTCCTGTTCACTGAACAATATATATTTTACAAGGTTCAATTACCTTCTAAACATATGAACACTTTTACTTAATTAATTGCAAACAAATCCTAATACATTGGATGCTAAATATTCGTATCTAAGAGGGCTCTATGTTTTATCAAACTATTCTTTTGGGCTTTATTAAAGAGTGTTTTTGTGACTCGAAGAATTGAACTTAACGTTATGTTACGTAGACCTCGATTGAGCCAGATTTTATATAACATTCACTTATATAACATCCGGCTTGAAGCTAAATTATTGCCATTTCCATTTGAAAGAATATATATACATGTTTAAAGCGGTTTCAGTTGTTGGGGGTGAAGTATTTCCTGCTTGTCATTTAGATGTTTTGATTGCCTACCAGGACGCCTTACTGATGCTGTGGGCGTTAGACTAGGAACTCATAGAGCGGTTTTAACAGTAACGGTCTTGCAGCTTTCAGAAAAAAAACACATTGAGGAAGCAACGTATAGCTGCTGTCTTCACCGGTCGATCAAAATAGATCACGTCAATCAAACGCAGATCATTTTTATTTTCGGATCGAAGCGCATCAGCCCCATAATATTAATCAAAATTTATATACAACATTTTGCAACTTCGTTTTATGTTACAGAGTCTACGAATATACGAAGATCATATGTATTAAATTATAATTAAATTTTATAACGGAAACTAATTCCAGCAAAACAAATTGCATTTAGCGGGTCCACTTTTACGGTCCATTTGCTTTCACGTTAAGTAATGGAAAGTTTGTAAGTGGGTCGATTGAGAGGCCCTAGAATGAGTGCAGCTGGAACTATGTTTTATACCCTTCATGTGTTTCAAATATTGTCATAAAACTTGAGTATGCTAGGTTATTTTTTACTGTCAGCTATAAGCGATGCCTCTTCAAAGATTGTCTAAACTTTGTATATCAATTCCTATGAAACCTATCAGGTTTCACTAACTGATCATACTGCACAAGAGTTTATTTGATTGGTCGCATCCTAGGAAGTACTGATTCGAATTGGACGATTCTTATGTGCGACAATTCTGTTTCTCGAGAGTATGAATCGAATTAATAACAACCAAAAAAGAAATTTGTTACGGCAAATGTTAGGCAACTCCTAAAATGTTGTAGAACCACAGGAATTAACTTTCATATATATAACGTGATGGCTACGTAGGTTTAATTAAACTCTAATCAAATTAAACTTGTAACATAGAATTTAATCTTTCTCCAATTTATACAAAATAATAATAATACTTATAACAACAAAAAAAATAACATTAAGAAACTACAAAACTCTGTCCTCAAATAACATTCAAATCAAAGTCACCTGTACAGTTTAGACAATTAATTTACCGCGTCCTTCCGCAAACGATGGAATTGCGTGTTCGGGCGACTGGTTCCTCCATTTCTGGTGATTATTGCTACCCTTTGAAGTGCGGAAACCATACAACAATAGATCCCTTCTCATATTAATATAAATGTGTCGTCTCTTTCTGTCAACTTGTGTTCATGATGAAAAGGAACAGATGACAGAAAAAACCGAACTGCAAACGTTTTGGCTTATTGAAGTTTCGTTAATAACGTTTAATTTTACTTAGAGATAATATTTTTGACTGTATTCATTATAATAATTATACTAAAGATCTGATTAAAATTAATATTTACGAAGTTAACGCGCGCTTGCCATTTTTTGCACTCATTCTGCTAATATACAGAAACCAAATAAGACAAAGATTTTATTTATGATGCATAGCTGATTAAAATTATAAAACAAAGAAACAAAGTTAATTAAATCGTAAACTTGTTTGAGCAAAAATTTTTAACGAATCCAGTTGCGATTTATTGTATTATTATATATAACTGGGCATCGAATCCGCTGGCAGGAACCATTTTGATATACTTAGCAATTCTATATTAAATATAAAATTAAAAAATTGCGATCAATTTATACAAACGCCATCTATTGCCGCAAAGTTGATGTATTTTGTTGACTTTTTATAGAAATGATTCTCTTCTTTCTTGTAATTTATTTATTTATTTCTTATTTGTAATCTATATATTATTAAATAAACATATATTTAAGATTAGAGACTAGTCTTGTTGAAATACATAATAAAGTAATCAATTTCAATTAAATAATATCAAATGTCTAATGATAACTGAAAACTGCTTCTATAGTTTAAATAAATATTTTGACCTAAAGATTTGCATACCATCATTCGGCAAAACCACTGACATTACATGGAAGTGGATACTATGTGTTTGATGCTAATAATTAAACACACCAACGAAGCTAGGAAAATATCAAAATTAACAACATATACAAATTTTACAAGATACAAAATAAAATTATTTTCCGATGAATATGCTCACATGTGCTGCAATCAACGCGAACATGAAAACGCTATCCGCTCAATCCAAATTCTGTTTACGTATCTAATCAAAATCTCAATCACCTACCTATTTGATCGGAGCAAAATTGTGTTTGCTTATTATACGATACAGTTTTACCAACTGTTTGTTGGGTAGTTTTAAAATTTTCCCAAAATATTATCGACAGTTATGAAATCTTCATCTTAAAGTATCGTGATAGCTATCACTCTGAAGGTTGTTTTGTGTTGATTTAATGAATTACGATAATCCGGATATTTCGACATGTAGTAAATTTTTTTTAATCTTCAATAATAATAGGGATATAATGTTAACAATAGTTGACTTGTATTCGAATATCAGGTCATTAAGTCTAATGGAGATAAGTTAGTTCTATTATCTTACATAAGTGAGTTATGTCAGTATTATGAGATAAGAATTTTGTTCAGCTCTTAGCTTCAAGTGCTGAGATCATACTGAGCATTCATTGATCTTCGCCTTCTTAAAATATTCAAAATTTTGCAAATCGAGGTGCAAATTGCACATCCATTATGATCAGCAAAAACAAACATTTTGTGACCCATAGCAAACTGCTATATAAAGGTTATATTACAAATTGTATGCTTTTAGACATTAAGTATGAATTCACTTTATTAATTCACACGTAGTATTTGAATAACCTAGTTACTTTCTATTCTCAGAGTAAATTTTCACCTAAATGCCATTGTTATATTCTCATTTACACTGTTTTAGAAAAATGAAGGCTCCTTCGCGTTAAAAAGAGACTGTTTTAGTTCCAAAAGTGGTTTGAATTTGTTCGATTTTTAAATTATGTTCATACAAATCACATCGCACTTTACAAGTATTTTTCAACATTCACAAACATATAATTCATAAGTGTTTAAAATATATGATTTATATTCGTATTTACATAGATGGATTGAACTTTTATTATTTAATAAAAAATAATTGATTAGCGATAGGAGTTTCCCATATAAAAAACACATGAGCATTTTTGTTGACCCGCTCCAACAGACACGTCTGTATTTTGAACAACGAGACAGTATCACAGAGAGTACACTATATAAAATATATATCGCAACCGAAGTAGAACTTAGGGAACGATTGAAGGTAGGTAGAGAAAATGATGTAGGTAACAAGCCACGTTCTCCAAGATTTATATGCAACCCGACCATTTACACGCAAATTTTGATGTATAAAATATCGATTTACGTAATAGAGGGTTCAAACCAACTGTTTTATACCATAAATATAAATAATCTATATATATAAAAATGAAACCCGTTTCGCGTTGTCACGGCATCGTGTGAATTCATCGATAGATTTTTTCTTAATTGATTTGAGTCCAAGGATGGTTCTACGGAAAAATTTAATCTTTCAGGAATATTAAAAAATATAATTTAATATTGCATTAAAAAAGCGCAAGAATGTCAACGTATAGAGTGAGAGAGTCGTGGTTATTTCTATCTCTTTCCCTCTTATAATACGAAATAAGATAGGTCAACTATACAATATAAAATAGTGCATCAAAGCTACCGCTACGGCGTACGAGGTTCGCCGCGTCAGCTAAAAAAAAATATGATAATTCTAGTAGATTTGACATAATTCACATTGGCCAGGACTATTGAAAATCCATTTAATTAATTCCGAAAATATTTTTATATGAACATATAAATATAATATAAACTCATTGTATTGTTGCTATAATGGCTCGTGTACACCAAAACCACTGTCGGTCGAATGTTCCGGCGTCGGCACAACTTGGCCCATCATGTAAAGATTACCAGATGCTATACCTCCATCGTCTGAGGAAGTCAATTGACCGCCGATCGTCCGAAAAACGGACGCTGTTGACAAGCATTCAGTTCGAACATTCGGATTTCTTAAACAAACCGGCTTCGTGCATTTAACGTATCTAATTTAATCATTGCTGTGTTTGCTCTGGAAATGGGAATAGCAGGTGCAGACATTTAAAATTAAACGACTTCCACCACATTATAACAAATACGAAAAACGTTATGGTAAAACTGAATCCTCTTTCTCATTGATAAGCTAATTGGTTCTTATCTGTCGCTTAATTTTTGCTTTCGTAAGAAATCACAACACTACAAAAAAGAGAGCTTAATTATCACATGCGTGATGCCATGACTAAGGAAATATGATTTTTATTTATTTAATTTCAAACTTGTTCAAATCATATTTAGGCCAATTATTTGCCAAGTTTACACCTACAGTAAAACGGCGACACAGCAATATACCACTCGACTGAGATAGCAAAGGTATAACAGTAATAATTTTCTGAATCGTAGAAAATATTGCTAGGAAATTAAATTAGGAAATATTAGATATTCTGTTTTAGTGATCTAGCAATTCTGTTACTGGTTTTGTGTTATACGCTAGTATACTTTTATAAATCGCTCTATAAATTTTTAATACAGCAAGCCTGCACTATTAATGAATTGCTTTACCAACCTACCCAAAATTTAAATTTTTAAAATTTTATATTAGAACAAACACAAAACATAATAGTGAATTAAGCAATAATAAATTGGATATTGGCCTCCAAATCGATAGTCTTCCATCACTTCCCGCCAGTTGCAGCAGGTCTTCCTCTACCATGTCTCTCCAGCGATACTTCAATAAACTGTTTCAATATAATTAATTTTCAATAAAATGTTTATGAAGGTTTTTTTATTAATTAATAGTTCGTTAATCGTATCATTCGAATTGAACATAGTTAAGACAACGTGTTCCAGCTTCGGCTGGTAATTTATACCTATCACCATTAACTATGAACAATGTAGCTTTATACAGGGAATTAGTTTAACAGTTTTCGGAAGTACTATAACCGCTCACAAACTTGCTATATATTCTTCTAAATACTATAAATTGGATAATTTATATGTATAAATTGCGCTCTCCTTCTTCTTAAGGGTATTAAAACGTTTCTTCTATTATTTTATTATTCCCTCAACGGCAAAACACTCATAATCTACACTGCCTTAAGTCTGAAGGAATATAAATAGATATTATATTCAAAATACAATAAAATTACTGAGCTAGGTGCCGTTGTCAATCACTTTACTCACCTTTAACCGACCGGAGCTACTAAAATAATAAAATATCAAAAAACATCGAAAATATTTTGAATAAGTTGCACATTTTTTTGTTCTTTTCGCCGTCAAATTTTAAGTGAATGTCCTCCGCAATCAAATGGATTACTGGTTGTACTGTGACAATCTTGGAGAGTATAATTATGAATTACGCACATATACACGGCTTAATCTAGATCTTTACGGCGTCTAGAGACAAGCACTCCTCTAATACTGAAGCTATATCATATATTGTCTTTGGAAGAGTTCATTCATGGGCTGTATATTTTGTTCATATTACGAATTCATCATTGGTGATTTGCAATAGAGAGAATAGTTTTATTAAACATATACCGGTTTCACCAGTACACCGTAGTATTAGCATAGCCTATGTTTGTATTAATTAAATGTAAGATACAATTAATTAACACAAGCAGCGTCTTGTACTTCATACTAAATAGCTTTGTGTTCAAATAATATAATATCTACTAGACAGCGAAGAAACTGTCATTACTTAAATCTGTTATATTATTTTATATAATACAGATGAGCTTGGCTCTACGTTGTTTCCGTGTGGGCCCACATATTCGATAAAATTTATTCAATCGAGAAGGTACGAACGTACCAAAACAAATGCTAGAAGTCAATCATATACCTGAGCATGTTCGTACGTGTGTACCTACACCAATCCTTTCCAAACCAACCATTGTTTCTTTAAAATTTAAATACTTCGCCAAGTTAAACATTGTAATTAGAATATGTTTTTGTAAATAGGCAGTTAGATATTTTGATAAAACTCTAATTACGTTATAAGAAATAATTTTTAAGACTTAAATAAGATATTCTTATTAAGATCTTATCTAAGATCTTCTGATATAACATTAATTTATTTTATTTTGATTTTGTATGATATCCGTGTAAACCAAAAGCAATATTAACATAATATTTCATGTATTTACCTCCTCCATACTATGCTATAAAGCAAAGGGCAAAATACCTAAATTCAAATCAAAAAAATTGCACAAATTTAATAGTGATTCGAGTTGGAAGGAAAAAAAATTTAATACTAATTTACAAGCTTAAATCGAAAAATCCGAATTGTAATTGAAAATGTTGTACTATTGTAGAAAAAAAGTATATTGTATCAAGCATAATATAAAATTGTCCACTCACGATTGTACAGCAACTCAATAGTTATTCCATTGATCATCGATTTAAGTGAAAGTATAATTTGAAACAAGTTTCGACTAAGCAATGTATCTTAACCCACTCACAGCTTCGAAGGCGTAATATTTATTACTTATAAAATATTATC
This sequence comes from Pontia daplidice, assembly GCA_963693355.1. Taxonomy (NCBI): domain Eukaryota; kingdom Metazoa; phylum Arthropoda; class Insecta; order Lepidoptera; family Pieridae; genus Pontia; species Pontia daplidice. Next base: position 7,105,706 of record CAVNZL010000137.1, on the reverse strand, counting down.
CGCATTAATGCCGATAGATCCGAATAGATTGTTACAGAAGTAAACGCATCCATAACGGTATTTTTAAGTCAATACTGTAGACTTATAATCATATAGACATAAACATTTTATGAACGTCAAAAAATTCAAAACTATGTTCCTAAATTTACATTTACAGTACAGATCAGAAATGAAGGGTGTAGATCTGAGAGGAACTCTCACGAAACCCTATTTTAAACGCCATATTACAAGGGGCTGAAATTATAACACTTGTGGCTTGTCCAAAAAAACAGCGCTAACGAAAGAAAATCTTACAGACACCATCATTTTTGATTACCGAGAAAAAAGTCGTCGAATTTGTCGTTGTTTGTCGAAACCTGTCCCAATAGGCTTTTATATATTTCGCAATTTTTGCAGAAGAAACCATTAAGGTTACTCGGTACTCGCATTAATGATGCATCCGGTGTGGCGAATGAAAAATGATCTTCCCTTTTAACAGCTTGTATAAATGTATAAACACGCCTTGGATCATTAAGATTGTCTATCCCATACTGGGAAGTATACACGGAATGTATTATTATACAAGGGAATATACAACGAATACCATAAGGTCGTATGTTAATTTAAGACAGACCGATGTAAGGACATATAACTTTCCCGTGTCTGCGCCCTTAGGGTGTTGATATTTCAAAAATAATATTTAGCCCCGGGTAATCAACATTTGTTAATTATGGTTAAATGGTTTAAGTTTTTCTGACACAATGTTTTGACCGAGTCTTTAAATATTTTTATTCAAAAATTTAATCCAAATAGTCACTACAGTTTAGCTGAGCAAGCATCACAGACACACAAACAGCGATTCGAGCGCTGTTCGAAGAGATGCTTCCTGATGATGCTCCGGTGTGGGGCGAACTACGCCGAGTGGTTGTGGGTTTTTTCACAGAAGTATTGCTTACATATTGGTCTATTAGGGTTTTAGAGCCTTTATATTATTATGATAGAGTTAATTTACGACTTAAAAGTTAATACCAAAGCTAAGCAGTGCTATAAATATTATACATAATCAGATTAGTATGAAATTATCAGTTAACCAAAAATATTAAAATACATACTCATGAAAGAACAAAAGTAATTTTAGATTTCGCATTAATTAAATTTAAATTTAATATTTAAAAAATTTAACTATTTTCCTCCCTTCCTTCCTACGTATTTGGTATGTCCTTTACCATAAAAGCGATAAATCTGTGGATCGCTCTCCCTACTGAGATCAGAAAGGCCTTCTTACTAGGAAATCTTTACGTAGTTTTAAGTTTCAACAACATTCTTCTTCATTCTTTTCTCACATTTTAGCTGTCTAATATGACTTTATTCTTTCTTTTTGTAACACTGCCCTTCAATTTTAGTATATGTATACTAGCTGATCCGGTAAACGTTGTTTTGCCATACATGTGATATCAATTTTCAATTAATAAATAAAAAATAGGGGTTGAGTCGTAGAAGGGTAAAAATTTAGGGTTGTATGTATTTTTTATGTTGTTATAATAAAAAAATGGAAATAAAAATGATGTCCAAAAAATTTTAAAAAAATAAGGGGTGGACCACCCTAACATTAGGGGAATGAATAATAGATATTAGCCGATTTTTAGACCTACTCAATACGCTCACAAAGTTTCATGAGAATCGGTCAAGCCCTTTCGGAGGAGTTCAAGTTCGAACCCCGTGACACGAGAATTTTATATATATATTGTGAATCTAAACCATTCCCAGATCCCCTTGAACACACACAAAAAAAATCATCAAAATCGGTCCAGTCGTTTGAGAGAAGTTCAGTGACATACACACTCACAGAAGAATTATATATATAAAGATGTCAGGTTGCCTGGAAGAGATCGACAAGCGATCTCATTAAGAATAAGACCGCCTTTTTATCTATTTTTTAAAGTTATTTCATTATAATAATGTAATACATAAATAAAATAAACAAATAAATTGTTTTATTGCCAGGTCAGTAAATTTATATATATCACATTTCTTGTATCTATCAATAAATGCTGTTGCAACATAACAACAGCAGATAAGGTGTTCTTTGACTTTCACTTCTTACGTTGCATATTTAAGTTTTAAGTTCAAGTGGATTTGTAATAAAAATATCTACAAGAGCACCGATTATTCATGTTTAAAATATATGTCACAATGTAATTAAGCTGAAACAAATACTAAAAACTAACTAGTTTCAATGAAATTACAAAATAAGTAAATTATGTATTACATTATAAATTAAATTATGGCTTATAAGCCTTATATTAATTAAATATCACGAAGACGTCCGTACGCTACAAGAGCTCGCAAGAGACCGCCTTTCTACTCTATAAGGCGATAGCCGCCTCGACATTGCAGACAAGCCATAACGTTATCTGGAAACTTTTAACATAGCATTTACAATGGACAATTAACCGAATCGATTTATTTGGAAGTATCAGCTTAAATATAAGATTTTATATAACATACGGTATAATTAAATACGATTAATTATCTTACTTAATTACATAAGTCATCGAGTGCTTTACAGCAATAGCAAGATAAATAATGTAATAAATTAATGTTTTATTTAAGTTTTAGTAATTATTCTTAATCTTCGCCTCATTGCACCTCGCCCAATTAAAACATCTACCTACTAAAAGTCTAGCGACTGATTGCAAGATAATTAATTAGAAAAAATCCTTGTTGGCTTACGAAAATCTCATGACATTTTGTATAAACACTGATATCTAATGCCTTTGAAACATTTTCTTCGGCTTCTTACTTAAAAAGCAAATAGTTAAAGCCAAGATTTGTGCCTGCGATATTCATAAAATAAAAACCATTCATTCTCAATTTTTTTATTTACAAAACGTACATGTATTCCCGTATACAAAAAAGCTTAAATGTACCTACTCGTATATCATGTTACGCTCTGCTGAAGACTTACAATACTATCACAAAACTAATAAATAAAGCTTAGAATATTTTCAGTCGGCGTCGAACTAAAACACGTAAAATTAATTAATAATTCTGGCAATCGTTCTGCCTAACAACGATATTATTTTAGTCCAATAACAGATATTAATTATGAATTTGGAAGGAATTTTTAAATAACGATTCGGTTGTTTCGTGTATGTAATTATTTATACATCTCAAAAAGTATTTTGTATAAGTTGAGATAGGAAGAAACTATAAAGAAATCGCTGTAAAATATTAAAAAGCAATCGGAATTGATAACCGATTGAGGACACATGAACTGTATTAATACGACAAATTTGTTTACCAGATTCTATTAAAAAAATGAATTCTAGGCATAATAAATCGGTATAATGCACGCAACAACATCTAAACCTATCCCAATTTATAATTTACATTTGAGCAATATCAAAACAACTGTAAAATGACTTTAACTCAAGCGAGTCTAGAATTTATGATAACCAATCCTCGCAGTGCTCTAGATCATGTCAAGAGGTTACTAATGTTCTACCACGAGTCCACAGAGCAGACAAAATTTCCTTAACTCAAAATTAAATTAAAAAGTATTCCGGACCAACATAAGAACCGCACTTGGGAAAGTCCGAAGGTGCCTGCACGAAGTCCTTTTCCTCGCCGACTTTTAAAACAAAGTCAAGTCCCCTTGTCCAATGAGCTGATCTCTCATCCCTCATCATCCAGAAACCAGGGTTGTCCGCTTTGAAGCGTAGAGCGACAACTCCGAATTTCGGAATCACAATGGTGTCTTTTAGAACTGGGTTGTTGATGTTCCTTGTATTAAATAATGTGCCTTCATCGTTCATTTGTTTTACTAGGTCTTTGTCAAAGCTTCTATTGTACTGCTGTATAGCAACGACATAGAAGCTGTAGCCGTGAAGGTGGAAGATGTGGTCAGACTCGCCACCTGCAAGCAAAATATTTGAATTATTTTTAATATCTAAAATTTTATAGCAGTATGGCCAATATGCCTTGACCCAAATTAATAATAGTCAAAGTGACTTATCATGACAGAATTTTTGCGCTAAATTCTTAAATTTAAGTATCTTATTTATAAATAGGCATTGCCTAACAAGTTCCGCCTTTATGGCATATCTCGCTTCTATCTGCATTAGTGAAATATAAATGGCGAGTGTCTGCAAAGCTTATATTTTATGGCAGCTTTTATATTAATGTGCGTTAAATTGAAAAATGTTAAGTAAAACGGTAAAATATGATTTTTTTCATAATTAAGTTGGAATTATACAAATTACGATCATAATAAGTAACAAATCATCTTTTTTTATTTATACACAATTTAAAAGACAAAACAAAAAATATATCATAGTATTATGACTCATTTTAGATTCTGTTCGGATTCTATTATTTATACTCTACGTTGTTAAAACATTTAATTTTGTTACCACGATGCGGAAAGTGTAGGAAAACTGAGTTTATAATAAATGTATAGCGTGAAAGTTATAATTATTCGTTGATATGATGAAACAACCTTCATTTGTCAGTCAGTCCGGTCGGTAATTCCGTTTTAATTATTACTGACCTATGACAAAATTTTATCATTGCTCATACATAAATAATATTTTACATCGATTAGCTACTTGCACATAAAGAAAAATAGAAATATTATAGTCGCACTCAGTCGTTATTACTCTATTGACAACACAATTAACATTTATTATATATATATCCATTAATTAAACCAAAAATTTCACCATATTTTTCAAAAATTATTAAATAAGTATCATGTTGGTTATATCGGGTCAGGTATCTGTTGCAATAGTAATACTTTTTTAAGAGTTTACGTGGCCTGACGAGTTAATACGTAATGATTATAATATATGAAAACTCTCTCTGTAAATCGTTATTTCCAAATAGTGTGTAAATACAGCAAGTTAAAATTTGGATTAATTCAATAATTTAAAAAAATTAGATGCAGTTGGTCTGCTTCAAATGTGATTTTACGTACGTAAGTAAACGTAAAAATTGAATCACTTTAAATTCATCAGTCATATTTAATTGTGTTTGATTAAGTATCTTGTCTGTCCCTGATTTCAAAGTATACGAGAAATTCAAAATTATACTCTTATAAAACAAGGGGATAGGCATGAAATTTTTGAAATATAGTATAATATATATAAATATAGATATATAAATAGTTGAGATTTTGAAAGTGCCATATTATAGTGTTTTGTTCATAGAATAGCAGAAAGCTTGCCTCTATGTCTATATATGACATCAAAACACCAAAATCAACATCATCAAAGCTTAATCACCTCGTTAATAAACATACAATGGGAAATAAACAAATTCAAATAAGCATGAATCAGAATATTTTCGGAGGTAAATTTCCGTATACCTCTTATAATTGGATAGCATCACGGTAGAGGCATTAGAAATGTATGCACGGTATACTTACATATTTTATCTTAATTATAAGTTGTATTCACAGCCGCTGCTCACGTCGTAATCAAAGTGCTCTCGTGAAAGTTAAATTTGGGCCAAACGCTCTAGGCATCGTGAGTATTCATCAAAATTTACAATATGAAAATATATTTGTGTGTTAATCGTGAGTCAGCTCTTTTGGTGGTTAACATTGTGCACTAAAGGATTTTTAAAGTTCTCCTTTCTTAAAGTTCATAATTCGCCATCAACTTTGTATATTACTCGATGACGCCTCGACAAATTTGAAATAAGAACTATTAATGAACTAATGAATACTAAAATATGCGTAATATAATATTAGTGGTGGTGGTTTCAGAGACGATTTTATTATTATTATTGATTTTTTGTTAAAATCTAATTTATCAAATGCGAAATAGTATTGAAAAGCCTGAGAATATTTTGAAAACCTAGATTATTTATAAACACATCTAGTTGGATCTATTTTGACCAATTAAAACATGTTCATTAGTTTCAAATATTTCTTCACCCACCCATAACGAATTTGAGCGTCGATTGGAATCAACTCTAAGATTATCAACTGTAACATTGTTATGATAAATAGATTATTTTAATTGATGACATAAACCTTATTAAGGATTTGGATGCAAATTATGAATCAAAATTCGATTTGCATGCATAAAATAGAACCTTCGCCGATTGAATCCCTGGAGGTGTATAATTAACTTTTACGTCGCTTTGCTGGAAACAATATCAAAGCTAGAGAGTGCCAACGTTTTGAATATTATTTGTTTCCTATTTTCCAGTGGATTATTGTGAAAATTAATAAAAATATTGAATCTATTAAAGGAGATTTACTCTACTATTTTTGATATTATCCACATTTCGACCTATCGAACTCTTAGAACTGACAGAAAATGTGGTTTTATATAGTAAGGTAAAATTAAATTAAAATACAACAGCAGCCTTGGGTTGATTTGCATTATACCTTGTTAATAATGAAGGTTTTAATCTTTTCCGTATAAAAATTTATCCTCTTTAATAAAAGGATTGGTAGTTAATTATCAGGTGTAACCTTTTTGTTACGATATATCAATCTATCACACAGTTAATATCCACACTTTCTTCAACGGTGAAGGCAAGTAGGCATGGCATGCAATGAAGAAATCAATGACACATCCCAAGCCACGAAAGAACGGTTTTATGCTTTCATAGCATATATAAAAACTTTTCTTTTTCAACTTTTTTACTATCTTGAATTTGGAACACGTATATTACTTTAAAAATTTGTTCAGATTTTGCGCCTTTTCGCATTAAAAAGCAAAAAAAAAATAATCTTAAGAAATTCCCGCTAGAACTCTCTCATCTCGCGTATTCTAATACAAGAAATTTTTTTATTTGCCGTTTTAAAAAATTAAACGTTTAGCTCGACTAGATATATAGCGATGTGTTGTTGTGGTATAATATTAGACAAAAGTGTGCTGAAGTCATTGTAAGAGATATCTTAAAACCCGTATTTCGTTCTGCATTATTCTGTCTTTCTGTACAGTCTGGCGTAAGCATGATAGTTCGATAATCAAAATTAAAAATAAAATGTATTTCTTTTGCCGATAACAATAACTTGTAAAGAACAGTATAAACTAAATATTTTAGGCATGACAACTTTCCTATTATAATTGTCGGGTTTTTTACTTTTCATTTATTGTACCTTTCTATCGGAAGTTGCCACTTCACGGCTATAGAACAAACACTTAGCGTAAGTTAGGAATCTTGTGCTTATTGGTTATGCAAATAGTGCTTCTAATAAATAAGTCACATAAATATACTTTTAGTATAATAACAAGTTTGTACAATATAAGGCCAATTTTTTGATTTATTGTACTAATTATCAACACAAATAAGATACATTCTAGTAATATTAGTAAGTTTAAAGCATTGAAAAGTTTTCGTATCAAAAAAGTGTTTTAGGTTCTCAACACTATTTGGAGAGAATTGTAAACCTTAATTGTAAATACTTTAGAATTAATACTGATACAAAAGTTATGGTTATGTTTATTTAGTCTTGTATAGTAAAGAAACTGTACAATTGTAGAAGAATTTTTGTAATTTCTTGCAAGTATATAGCTACAAGTTCTAAACATCAGACTTTATTGAATATGAATAAACAAACATCGTTAACAACTAACTTCAAATTGTGGAAACACTCCAGCGTTCATTGAAATATTCCACCATATACCGCCGGTCAGATAACTAGGAACCCCAGGTTCAAGTTCCATTACGGAGTAGTTCAGGTATGGTCGACATAGTTAATAGGTAATATTTTTATCACCACAACACAAGCTATTAATACCTTTATTGGCAGCGTGCCAAACGTTTACATTATTACCTTCGGTGTTCAGCCAAGTTAGACAAACAACTGAGCGGTCTATAGAACATTTGATTGCTACATTCTTAAAAGGCATACCTTGATCGAACATAATGATCTCCACTGTAGAGTCCAAAGGAATGTTCTTCACATGAACACATTCTTCAGCCTGTCCAGGATCTGAGCACAGTGCTTCTGATCCTATGTTTGCGCCTTGTGTTAAGAGAGGCGATGCTGGATACGTAAAACGATGTCCATCTGATTGACCCCAACTCTCTGTAGTGGAAAATAATTTATTAACAACAAAATATATGTTGTAATTGTATGAAATGCTATTTTTAATATGCCATTAAAATTCAATTTTTTATGCTTTTGAGAAACTTCTTAAGCAATACTTTCTAAATATTGAGGGTATTTGGCGAATGCACACGAGCACCTCCTGCAAGCGCCGAACGAAATCTTAGAATAAAACTTATGTTATGTCTCGTTTGAGTGTTTTTTTTTGTAATCTTTTTATGAGAAAGAAGTATCTATAACCATAAATGTTTCTATTTACTTATAAATTAAATATATAAGACCTGCATTGCCATCATGTAAATTAAAAAGATGAAGATTTTCATTTAAATAAAGTACTGTATAATAAAGGAAAACGCGAAGATATAGTTTTTATGTAAGTAATAGACACAAAAACCACGTTTTACATTCAAGTCGGATGACTGCTTCTTTAAAATAAATCAACTATCAGAATAAAAGTTCACGTCAAGGTCCACTTAATAATTCGTATATATTCGTTTCTATGCGGATGAAACATCACATTTGACGATATGACGTAGGTACCTATATAACAAGCCATACTGTAAGGTTAGTATTTACTAAGACAGTGCTAGGCATACTTTAAATAATCTAATATATAAAATTCTCGTGCCACGGGGTTCGAACTTGAACTCCTCCGAAACGGCTTGACCGAACTCATGAAACTTTGTGAGCGTATTGAGTAAATGTTAAGGGTACTCCACCCCTAAATTTATTTTTTTATTTTTTAGACAAATTTTTTTAGTTTTTTTTATGATACAACATACAAAAATACATACAATACTAAATTTTCACCCTCTAACAACCATTATTTTATATTATTAATTGAAAATTGAAATCACATGTATGGCAAAACAACGTTTGCCGGATCAGCTAGTAAACTTATAAAAACATCTATAAACGGTATAAAAATTGGAAATGTCCGACCGCCAACTCAAATAACAATTCCAACGATTAAATTAACATGCTTTGTAAACTAAGAAATGCATCCAATACTCTCGTACTTTATGAATGGATTATACTTCCCTTTTATCGCTTGACTAGACTTTCTAGAGGTATATATTACGATCGCAACATATAAGTTTTCATAGTTTCCTGTTCGTAAGGAAACCTAAACTAAAGTGTTACCTAAACTAAAAAGTTAAACATACTTAGCTCGCCGATATGTTTACAAATCACTGTTTAACCTAAAATAAATATTAACTTTAAACGTTATGCAGATTTCCTGTTGCGATTGCATACCTTTCTTGGTACTGGTTACAAATAATATATTTTCAATTTGATATTATTATGCGTTTGGTAAATGTTAGGACAAGTAAAATAGTAAATTCACTCCATAATAATGTGAAAATAGAGCATAGACAAATATCGGGGAGATGGCTCCCTTCCCATCTGCTCGGACTGCGTTTATTATTGTAATATTTCACCTGAACTTGATTGATTGTGTTTGTGCGAATACTCTGTTGTCACTAATAAATAAATGCTTAGCAAACCAAATACTTAACAGTCAGCTATTAAATAAAAACGAAATATACGTTACTCTTAAATTTTCAGAAAGAATAATTATTAATTTGTGTAAGTATAAATGATCATTACCATTGAGTAACTTTTAACCATTTAAAAAATATTCCTCAGTGCCCACGTAATCCATATTGTTAAGATCATTATTTAGTATGTAGCCGGAGTCAGCTAAACTATTACTTAAATACCCATTTCAGCAATACTTTGTTACATAAGCTTTAGTTACGCGTTCGCAGATATTACGTCAACATAATATACCTATAAACGGCCTGATTTTGATACAATGCCTACATCGCGAGTGTCTAAATCATAGTCTAATGCCGACACACAAAAAAATATTATATTCTGCTAGGCAAGCATTATACCTTAATCCTAATATTACTTTTAAATATACAAATAAAAAAAAACACGCGAAATATTTCTAACATTCGTTTTAAAATGTATTAAATGAGCCATTACAAACAGAAGCCTCATTCTTAGCCATGACAAATGCAGATAAATACTTTCTAATAAACTCTTGAGTGCTTCTCTTCGTTTAAACTCTAAATGCTTTATGTCTTAACACGTTGTAAAAACATTTAATTATAGGCTACTTACTACATAGTTATTTTCATTTACGCTTTCCATTTTAAATAGTTACGTATTTTCAAAAACAAATTATTTTTCGTTTTGTACAATTGTCAATTAAAGATCAAATATGATTTGGTCTTTTGGCATATTTCCTTGTATGTTAACAATGCTTGTTATCTAGCCAAAATACAAAAAAATCTAAACAATGGCACTAGAATCTTCAGATTCAAATTAATTAGTACCAGTTTAGAGTTGGAGTCTTAACGTACGACCAAGTAATCTTTGCTATTTCATTTTTATTTAACAAAAAACATGTATGTTTCTTTCTTTTTCTCCAACGAATTTCTTGAACTCCAAAGTTTGTAATCCACTCTCTCTCATTTTGATTCGGTTTCTTTATGTTTATATTTTCTTATTTGCTCAATCGTTGAATTGATCGAAACTTGTATCTATTTAACCAACGTTAATTGATATGTCGCCGTATTAACCAATGATTTCACACTTTCATGCGAACTGATATGCTATAAAAGAAAACCATACATGACATACATTTTGGTTTTATGATTGACGCATTGACATCAAAGAATTTCGAAATTGATTCAGCGTTTACAATAATAATGGAAACGGAAAGTAATCTTGCACTGTAATCCCTTTTATTTACGACTAAGCGAAGTAATAATACTAATTACTTATATTATATAAAATTCCTTTACATTTAAAATCCATGCTTTCTGAAAACATTTAAAATCCATTTTGGTTATAACAAGTCATCGTATTGCGGAGAAAGGGGTTAATATAAAAGATATTGTGTATATCCATAGATTATGGCAATCGAGATATATATTGTTGCAGCAGTGATTGGCTACCGACGATTGCTTTCTTTCTATACGCTTTAAAATGTTGTAATATAATAACATAGCTTCAATAAAAGAGAAAACTGATCAACTTATTTAATACAAACGAAATTTTACAAAGTTTGGCTCTTCAAATTTATAGATTAATAATAATAAAGTATTCAGTTTAATTAAAGTAATTAATATATAGATTCTTGTATGCGTTTTACTAAGAGTTGATATAACATAGCGTGTTTTTGACGGATAATTCGTAATACATAGAAAAATTGGTAAAAAATCGTTAGTCTTCCGAGATGTATTCTGGATTCTACTAGAAATGTAACAAATTACTCTTCCCGTGAGATATCTTACAAAGTCTAAAGAGCTTTACTGACTTAGTTTTTATGAATATGTGTAAATAACTTAAGTTATAAGTAAATGTTACTTATATCGTATTTAAACCACATAAGATAATGTTTGAAAAGATTTTACTTTAATAATCCCGCTGAGATTTTAACTTCAACGGATTGTCGATAACGGTATTTAAGTAATCACCATAAAATTACACAGGCACGTCAATGAATTTTAATTATTCGACGTACGACGCACCTAATATTACTTTTTGAAATTACTAACTGAAATCTGACATATGACGATAATTAATTCACATGTCTATCGATTGATTGTGTATTCTATAATTCATCGCTTTGTTTATTTATAATTAATATTATGTTCAAAGTGTATGTTCAAACCAATATAACTTCTGAGCATTCCATTGAAATAAATCACCCTCCGTTGCTCGTATCTTTTGGCAGCGTTTGCACTATTTTCTTAGTCTACTTCATAAAAATCTAAGTTGGTTTCCATGAGTTCATATTATGATCTTTAAGTATGGGCTCGTAATATGATTATTTGAGAGAGGCACATGAATACTTGCCGTAAACGTGTGTTTGTGTGTATGTAATTTAAAAAAAAATGCACTCGATATGAACAGCAAAGCACTGTATAATCTGACGATTTATACAGATGCAAATAAACTTTATACTGGACGAATTTATCTCATCTAAAATTATTCAAATGACATTCCGGTTGTGAGTAATTTGACAGAAATTACGAAGTAATTGCGTCCTATTTCATGTTTTATGTAATATTAGCTTTTCTCGTTATAGTTGTTGAGAGCGCAACAAAGTTTCGCTCTTAATGAAAACAAAACGAGCTGTCATAACTTCGGTTTAAACTTTAGTAGAACGTACCATATTTGAGGCGGAGATAAAGTACTTTTCATGTCCGTAACAATGTATTAAAGTGTGAAGAGTATACTAGATAGTATTAGTTTATAAGAAATTATAAACGAATACTATCTACTTTACTTAGACTAGTTTACTAATATATTTATATACTAATAGTATATAAATTAGTAGAAGTTTATAAGAACGTGATAAATGATTATTTCACTTTGTGGTATCACAGCAAATGTTACGTGTTTAATTGCAATAAAGTATTCATATAATGATGTGTATATTTGACTCAAAGCAAAGCTAACTTTTTTTAACATTATTTTGTAAAAAATATTCCTTGCTACGATGGGCACGGATCTATTCACTCATCCGTGATGCAAGGCAAACAAAAGGAAGTATACTAGGAGATACAATGATCGGATCTAGATGAGAAATTATTAATGTTATTTATTAGAAGGAGTTCTAATATATGTTCCATCAGAACTTTCCACTTTTAGTGTATTACTGAAAGTACTCTATCCCTGTTTGGATGAATTTTATGTGACACAAGAATGACAAGAATAATTCATTATTTGTCTTTGGTACTCTTCCTTTACAACATTTAGCTTTATTATTCCTTATATACAGAATTAGAATAATAACAATACAATATACATTTTTTATATCAATAATTCTTAGAAGCAATTGAGTCTTTTAAGGAAAGTTAGCGAGGTCTGGTTCATGAGCTATTTTTAAAATAAGATTAATTCTTTCTCCTTTTTGAGTGTAGTTCCTTTCCTGTGGGCTAAAGAACAAAATTGCTTCGATTTTTGCTATATTTTAAGTATATACTGTGTATACCCACAATCAAATAAACGGATAATCCAATTAGGCCTTTGTGATTTTAAAAACGTTAATTTTTTTAAAGAATCTCTTTTTATTATAAAAATTATAAGACAATTCGTATGCATTGACATTATTAATCTGTGGTTTAAGCCACATTGACGTTTCTTTCTACATTTATTTTTCTAAATTTTTATATTATACAATTGGTGATCTATCAAAAGTAAATATAAAAAGTTTATAGGAATAATAAAGAAATATAGAGCTGTTTTATAATATAAAAACAAATACACGTGATTTCTAAATGTTCCCTTTCGGTTTTCAGTTAGTTAAAAACATTATTTGTATTGTATACTTGAAACATCCTAACGATAGTTTCACCAAAAGAAAGTCCTAGGGAAAGTCAAGTCAATCTTAGTTCAAGGGTTAAATGCGTCTGAATATGAGCCATACAAATCACTGGTTTCATATTAAATTTGGAATGTTCTTTTTTTCTTATCACTTTCTTATTTTGAGTACTGTTAGATGGTTCGATAGTTCTTGTGTTATATCACAACAATTGACCATATCCATTGTTGTGATATAACACAATATTTTTGGGTTGCAAAAGTGTGGCAATCAAAGATCAACGAGTGGCCTTAATTCCCTCTATCATGACGCAATACTTTTTTTAAAAATTAAAACACATCTCTCTTCATCATAGATGTATATATACATTCCCTTAATTTACTTCGATTATTTATAACTTAGTATTGATAAAAGTAACTCTTTTTTTTTGTTTGGAACTTATAATTTTGGAGGGTAAAAATAATATCGATGCTCCCTGCGTCATCGTTTCCGTGGGTAATTATAATGATTTTTCCACTTTTCTTTGCAACACGCAAGATCAAGTTTAAACCATTTGTATCAATTGCATGTTTCGTGCAAAAAATTGTTTATCAATCATTCAAATCACTATTCAGATCACCAAATTATTTATTCTATCGTCTAAAATTATCAGATATACTCACTAAAACTACTTCTGTATTTTCGTGCATATTTATGTTTCTTTCTTTCTTTCTACAATTAATAACCATAATAATAATTACGTACGCTTTCGCAAAGAGTATCTTTCTAAAGGCTGTTATTACATAGCGCTAACCTACATTAAGTCTCTTCGGTAAAAACCGAGGTACCATAAAACCGTGAACGCAAACGCCAAAAGAAATCATGTCTTTACTTGATTGTTTTTTTTTAAATGTTATAATAACGTGCTCATAAAAACATCAAACGATTGGATCTCTTAAAATGAAATTGTAGAAAGAATTGTTCATTTAACTAAAAAACGTGTAAATCAAAGGTGAGTGAATTCACCTATTAACCTTTTGCTTGACATTTTGTTGGGAAATGTTGATGACCTCACGCTTTTTATTAAAGTTAAAATTGAACAAGTAACCAACAATTTGAATGCCATTAAGATCCATTCGATTGCAGATAGGAAAGTTGTTCCATTTTATAAAAACTTTTATCAAGACATTACGTGAAGAGTTTTTTGTACGGTTTTCTTTTGTTTGATATGGTCTCTTGTTATGGTTCCATAATAATAATCGACACTGATAAATTGCATTGCATTTTATTGATTAAATGCTAGGAAAGTACAGTTGTGAAGTCATCTTGATAAAGTTGATTATATGTAAAGCTTGAAATAAATTTGTAGAATACATCACGAAATTATAATCAAGCTAATTCAGACTGCGTGTCCGACTACGATATCTTTGATCTACTGGTGACCGAGGTTTTTAATATGCAAACAAATCCGTTTAGAAACGAAATCAAACCTCCAGGGCATTGAAAATTACCTCTACGTTACGACATGATCTACTTATTTAATTTGTATTAATCGTTTAACATTTGATTCTATAATAGCTTTTACTTTTACTAATAAAGAACACATATTGTCGTTATTATACCAAAATGCGATAAAGTATATTTAATTAAACACAAGACATTTGTATCTGCCTAAACCTATTATTTTCAACTCAGTATCTCATCAGTATTTTATATAGAATTTTTATATTCACTACTTCTTCCAAGATATAAAACCACTTGATAACTTACCAATACGTTTCGCTGATATTTGCCGCGTAGAATAATTGAAGGGCATATAGAGAACTTGATCGGGTGTCCCAGATAACTCTTTTGACAGTTTCTTTGTAGAATGCACTTCATCCAAACACAATAACTTTTCAGTACTGCACTTATCACTATATATTGAAGTAAAGTCTCTGTCCTGTTGATTAACAATTGAGTCATCTTTATGAAGCACTTTACCTTCCTGACTACTATACATTAACTTAGCAACACCTCCTAAATTTTCTTGACATTCCCTATCAGCTTCAACTTTCACATCGTAAACACCAGGTAGTCTATTAGCGTTCAAAACAACGTCGGCACGCTCACCTCGCCCTATAGTTATACTATTAACGTTTTCAGTCTCAATCATGTTCCCATCCAAAGCTACTAGATCGAACGTATGATCCTTTATATAAAGTTTAACTGAACAACTTTTGACACCGCCACCATATGCAATGCGGAATCTATATTTCTTGCCATATTCAACATTAAACGTTGTTAGTGGAGCATCTGGAGTATCTAATGTGTTACCTTTACCATTGATCAGTAAGGATTCAGCATTAGGAACCTTCGAAGTAACTCCGGCCAAAGGCCCCATGGAATGACCCCATTCTGCTATGAATACCGTATGCTCTGTTGCATCAATGTCATAGAGTCGTTTTAATGGATCCAGCCTTGGAGACTGCCGCACTATTAGTGCGCCAGCGAGGCCATCAGCAGCGTCAGCGGCGGAATGTGCATGGTACATGTGAGTACCGGCTGCTGAAGCTCTGAACTTATACTGGAAGGTTGTGTACGCAGGTTGGGGGCATTGCGTCAGCATTGGTGCTCCGTCCATGAATGGAGTTTCTTTTTGCGGTTGACCGCGCCAGTGCATCGAGAGTGCGTGTGCCGGTGCGCGATGGACCACGTCGACAACGAGGATGTCATTCTGACAAACGTGGAACGCAGGCGCCGGAAGCTCTCTATTTGCTGAGAGAACACCACGTTCTCTTCCGTCAGCTGTGATGCACATTGCTGGACATGGTTTGCCAGTTTCTAAGCAGTTGTTGCAGGATCTAAAAATGAATTGAATTAAACAATATGTTCTTATTATCATTGTTTGAATTCAAAAATACGTACTTGCTATTTGTTTTATAGACTTCTATAACAAGTTTTACTCGACATATCATTGGCCAGTCGAGCTCGTGACATTCGCGATCGCAATTTTCGAAGTACTCCTCTGAAATGATGAACAAAACATAAATTATAGTAAATTTTACTAACGGCACTTTCTATATTCGTCAAGAACTAAATTGCTCAGAGTTTAATCTGACCGGCTAAACGTTAAAGTTACTTTAATTGCTCGCCATCAGTTTTATTACACTGTTCCAAATAAATATTCATTATGCATTAATAATGACGTTAACTTTTTAACCAGGCTACCACAAAATTGCCTTATAAATATTTCATAGTTTCCAGTTTGTCTGTTTTCCTATTTTAATTAACATTTCACCATCATTGATTAGGTGTATTCTATTACACCGGATATATACTTAGCAAGGAAATGTTATCATTATGAGATTGCGCTTTCATCCATACAGTTTATATGTTAATTAAATATAAATTGTGCGCCTTAGCAGACATTTATATTGTATCTCCGAAAACCTTCATAAATAAATACAATTGGAAGCAGTTTCGTCGTCTGTGCTTTTCTTTGTTACTTATGTTATTTGCCGAGTCATACGAATAATGACAAAGTTAATATTTCTTATAGTAATTATTATTTGAATACATACATAATATATTTTTTTTAACAATCCCGTAAATCACAGGCGATATCAAAATCATACAATAACAATATCTAACAAATCATAACATTCATATAAGTTTCAGTCTAAATTAAATATCAAAATATTTCTAATGTATGAGATAATATATCTTATATTACCTGGCATTGGCGTATAATAAACCACAATAACAACACTTATAAGTATAACAAACAACACAAATATCCTCTGCAAGGACATAAGCATGTAATTGGGCTTCTTCATCACCACAATGTCCTCATCAATTTTCTTTTCAACCTCCATGGCGTTAACCATCCTTTACGACATTTTTATCATTCACATAAATCGAACACGACCACGCGAGTCTACCAAGAGGTGGCGACTAACAATCACCTTCAGGCTTCGCGGCTCAGGGCTTGTTTCGGAAGCAAATTGGCTGAGCTCTCTCTGCCTTATGTAAGTTATTGTGCAAGTTTCATTAATATCGTTGAACGATGCGACCTGGTTGTGTCCAGTGATTCGTTTATTTGTATATAGAAGGCATGTTATATAATCACCTTTATCCGATTATATTCGTATGTGGGTTAATAAGGAAGTGCTTACTCACGAGTTATGGCCACTTCTAGATCTTTTGTGTGAATTTTATACAATTCGTTATTTTGAAAAACAGTACGTTGACGTATCTTTTTTTGATAAAATGTAATAGTCTAGCATATTATTAAGTCTTTATCATTTTAAGCATTTACATCTAAATTTAATTGGAAGTATCATTTGAAAATATGATTCCTTCAAATACCAGTCAACGTAACTTCAGTACCAATGAACAAAACATTAATGTAAGTAAATTTTCTTATGTAGCAGTTTCTTCATCGACCAACGCACTGGGCGTCCTTGGCACAGTCCACAATATTTTTTACGTAATCGTGCATTGCAGTCTCCCACGTCATACTTCCGTTTAAATTTGAAATATTTGCGATAACTAGAACTGAGATTATGTATATTTATAAAACAGAATTGAAATTATTATAAACTTTATGTAAAAAAAAACCCCCCCCTTTAGTAATTACTATATATCCCTTGCTTAAAAAGTGTGCTCAAATATATAAAAAAGTTGATCCTAATCGTATTTTATTTCTGTTTTTTTTTTAACGTATAAAGTTCATCGAGCCTTATTCCATAAACGATTATTATCCCGTATAGCAGGATATAACATTTTTCCCCGTAATATTTTGGGCAAGTAAAATTTATATCAACATAATACATGTATATTTATTAATTTAAAAAAATATTAATAAAGCTATGTTGTCTTAAATTATATTTTAGAACTATATTTTATATGAATAAATAGATTAATCTACTCGAGTTGTTGATTAAATTGCAATAACTGTTATTTTAAAAAATTACTAAATCCACAGAAAAGATATTAGCTTACTTAGCTTGTGTCAGTAGATTTGAAAAGGCAGTCCAGAGTCAAACAGTTTAACTTGACAGTTATTCCAATTATTTTGACTTATGCTCAACATTCAGTCAAATTTCAAAAATCAAATCCTCAAATTTGTCTACGCCTTAAGCTGTGCGGTTTATAAATGTATCAAAAAAAACATGATATTTTCAAAACTTAGTGACCACTAACCTCAGAAATTGGAATTAATTTAACCAGAGTGAACTTGGAAGCTTGTGTCTTCACTTAAAATTTTTTAATGTAATATGTTATGCATAATTTTGAAAAATAAAAATCATTACACAATTCGTAAGGTCCAAAAATTTAATCATGGAAATAACTACGACTAACTTCTGCGAAGAATTAGAGAATATTACGGAAAATCTTAAACGGTCTTGTTTTGTTGGATTCGATGCGGAATTTACAGCTATTTTATCTGGTGAAACATTCAAACATAGGTAAAATAATTATGCTTAAATTAAATCATGCAAATACAAATTATAATATAATATATTTTTACAGCCATATTTTGTCCTACATTTCAGACTGTTTGACACAAGTGAAGATAGATATAACCGAGTGAAAAATGAAGTTAGCAAAATGATCATGACCCAAGTAGGTCTTACAATGTTCTTGTATGATAGAGATCTAGACACATATAAGGCTGTTGGCTACACTTTCCATTTGTGTCCCCAAGTATTTGGAGATGTTGACCAGTCATTTATATTTCAAGCATCTACCCTACGATTTCTGTGCAAACACAACTTTGACTTTAATAAGGTATCAAATACGGATTATTAGAATTACACCACTTTGGATATAAGATACAAAGTTGAATACAAATTCTTATGTATTCTGTTAGTTATGCGAGATTTGAAATGAATTGTTTAAACCTTTTTATAAACTACCATAGTTGTATTTTGATGCCTTTAATCACATTGTGGGATTATTTTCGTTTTTCAGTTTACATACAGTGGACTGCGGTATTTAAGCAAAGTCGAGGAAGCATTGGTCAGACAGCAGTTAAAGGATAAGGAACTCTTTAACAACTTGACAAGATCTTTAGAAATGGATGAAGAAAGACAGTTGCAGCATTACTGCTCGGAAGTTTCAAGGTAATTTTTTCACATGCAATGCACACCAGACCTCTTGGTAACAGAAGGCCTTGAAATTATAATGATATTATGAATGCAAAGGCATTCAATCTTGTTCAAGTTATTGCTTGCAACAAATAGATTTGTCACAGTGTGATAAGCTAAGAATATATTATATATAAAATAAAGTAATAATGAAAAGTTTTTCAGCATTTGATTTCATATGATGTATTACAATTTCATCAATCTGCCAACTGTATTTTGCAGGTGGCTGGCAAGCAGTGATGAAGATACAATGTACCTAGATATTCAAGATCCAGTTATGAGGTACATTGTTCACAATGAGCTTAGGTTGCGGTTTGATGATATCCTCACTACCGATAGCTTAGGTAATAGCAATAAGGTAATTTTATTCAGTGCAAAAGTAAGTTTTAAAATCTTTCAAATATGATAACTTTTAACTATGATATTTAATCCATGTCCGTGTATAGTTCAATGCACTCTTATTAAAGGTAAATAACATAAAATATTTGAGAAACCTTATTTTAGTATTTTAAAATTATTGTGCTGTGTCTGAGTGTTATTCATACAAAGTGTCAAGAATAACAGGCTCAAAAATTTCAAATGCTTGCCTAATTACATATTTTTCACTTTCAGGTATTAATATACAGAGATAAATATGTAGAAGGTGCAAATAGAGCACCAATGCAAATACTAGAAGACAATCTCATGAGCCATCTCCTAGGGTTTTCCCAAATAATAGATTTACTTATCACCCATAAAAAACCTTTGGTTGGCCATAATATTTATTTAGATACAATATTAATTCATAACCAGTTCATTGGTCCACTTCCAAGTAAATATGGCACATTTAAGAAAAATATTCATGAAGCATTTCCATTGATTTTTGATACAAAGCATATATCATATCATATGGGTAAAAAGCTGACATTTGACGAAGTATGGAAATCAAATGCACTGCAAGAGTAAGTATAAAACAATATTATCCGAATATTAATAAAAGTTTCATATTTTGGACAATATAATTTACTAAATATTACCAGATTATAAAGCTGAACAGTTTGTTTATTTGGTCAACATTTACTATCTCAGTAACTGATGCTGTAAAGTTGAAATTTTTCATTTATATAAGGTAGCCTGGTGATTTCTCAATTAGAGTGAATCCTAAATGTAACAAATTTACATTCAATGTGTTAAAAATGATGTTGTTCTCATACTACACACAAATATTTGTTTTTGTTATAATCTAGGAATTAATAATAATAAAATATACAAAATTTCAACATAAATATTAATAATAAATTGCGTTTAATGTGCTTATTTAAGTTTCATACTCGCATTAATAGAGTATACTTCGATTTCAGTTTATATGAATTCTTTGCGGAGGGAAAATGTAAAAAGTTGGAGCACGGTGTGAATTTCATTCGATTGATGACGCCATTTAATGTTAAGCAAAGCTATCACGAAGCCGGTTGGGATTCGTACTGCTCAGGTACTAAAATCATTCTATAGATTATAAATTTCAGTGAAAATAATTTATCTGGGATTTATTAAGAGATCATATATTTACTATTATTATTGTTTATCAATTATTATTATTTATTTGTTTATCTATTATTATATATGTTTTGTTACATTGTCACCCAGCGCGAAACTAAAACATTTAGACTTATTTGTGAAAATAAGTGTGAACCTGCCCCAATATGCACAAAAAGTTTTCATGACAATCAAGGTCCTAAAAGCCTTCTGGAGGTAATGTAATAAGATGCAATTCGAAAACTGGCCCCATGAACACGCTCAGGAATTTTGATATATAAGACGAGAATTTTAAGTATATTAATAATTTTTGTAATCTAAATTGGCTTAAAGTTCAGAACATAAGCTAGTATGAATTTAAAATTTCTGACAGCTCCTTTTATCTTAAATCAAATGTTTGTATTGTAATATGTCCGTAGGTTATTGTTTCATAAGGCTTGGGCATTGGGCAGCGTGTGAGCTAATGGGCCACTATCGGCCCGTTGGGCCCACGGAGAAGCTTGCTGCCCTGGCCCCGTATGCCAACAAGGTCAATGTCATACGAGGTGCTGTTCCATATATGGTACGTATATGTCGGCGTCACGCCGGGGATATCGGTCCAGGTTCCATTAAAACACACACAATAACTTGACTTTAATTAAAGACGATTTCACTTACAGAATTCATGGGCGTAGGCTAGTTACGGTTTTATATAGCCAACCACTATCCAAAGTAACGTTTAAGAACTGCAACTTCCTTTACATGTAATTTTACAATTAATTAAATTGTACAATTAATTTAAAGTTAAATAATCAACAATAATATCATAGTGAATTTTACATTATACAACACCAAATAATTTCCTTTAAACAAATTGTACAAAATTGCAATAACTTCAATAGCCTAACGCGACTTTACAAAATTCGTCAACAGATGGCGCTAAGAATAAGATGAAACAATAAAGTGAACATAATATAATGTTTTACAAACAGTTAAGGAGTCAATACAGTGTCTTATATTGTTTTGAATATAAAAGTTTTAAACCTGGTGATCACCAATGGTTATGTAAATAACAGTATTACATATCATTAATATAATAGTAATAATATTTTTCTTGTACATTAATTATGGAAATTTTGAATATTTAATTTTTTTCACCACTTGAAGCTTAAATTTTTGTTATTATTTTCAGAGTCTCGTTGGCGCGGACCCACCCAAACACCGACCAATGTTACTCCACATAAAATCTAAAAGGGATCGCGTTATCAATGTCAGTAAGGTATGTACTATATTAATTGTTCCAGCGAATAATTGCTTAAGCGAATTCTATTTTTATTATATCCATATATCAGAGAAAAGTGCTTAAACAAATTAAATACCTTTTTGTAGACGCTGGTCACCATTATATTGTCCATAAGGGCAGTTCTAGTAAAAGCGAAAAATTTAAGATTCATAAAATAACACCTTTTATATTTTTTATTTATTTCTTAAATATACTAATAAACCCCCCAAAAATTTGGTGTCAAAATGATACCCGACACAATAATTTCCTGTAATTAATTTAATATTCTAAATTGGGAAAATATATTAGAGCTGGAGTTAGGTTTATTCTGTCAACTTAGGAATGCAACAATGTCTATAACTAAATAAATTCAGTAAACCAGAGAATGAAGAGCAATATAAAGGTTATTAACAGATGTACAATTGGTTCAATTTTAGTTACCATGCAATTCGCATATACAATAGCAAAAGCAAAAGCAGCTCAAAATTCGAAATTAAAAATAATTTTAAAATAATATTCGCGTCTGACTAAAATAATACACAAATCTCTGTATATGTGTCAATGAGTGATAGAACACACACACATGCACCTCTGTAGCAGTATTCACGTTATCTTTCGATTTTTATTTAATTAATTTATATTATAAAGTATATATCCATATACTTTTCCGTTTTTTAAGTGTGTATTGAAATCTAGTGTATCAAGGGAAGAACTGGCTTCTCAAACACAGGTGATACCTATCTGAGAAACCAGGGATTCCATTGTATGGTGGAATACTTCGTTGTTATTAAAATTATTATTAGTTACTTTATATCGATGACTTAAACCCCATATTTGGCTAATAAGAGCTGCTTAAGTAATCTGCTTGAATATGTAATTCGTAAATTTACATACATAGCTTATAGTTTAGATATATAAATCTCCTGTCACGATGTTTGTCTGCGATGGACTCCTACTTAACCGATTTTAAATTAAATTGGCACACCGTGAGCAGTCTGGTCCAATTTAAGAGATAGGATAGCTTAGATCACTGCTATGGTAAACCGACCCACGTGTCATATAAAGATTATTAGCCTAAATAAAGCATACTGTTATTGTTTAAAACGCTTTCGATTATAAACATATCCCCGCACACTTAAAGCTGATAATTATTTTTATTGAACTAAAAAATGATTGCTAGAAATCATATTTATGGCAAAATAACGTTTGCCGGATCAGCTCTACTAGCTTAGATAAAATACATGTTTATATGCTCAAATGTCAACAATAATCACGCTGACCATAAATTCAGATTAGTTATAGTTCAATGAATTTCAAAATAGAATATTAATTCCTGAAAATTGTAAATGTAAATGACTATGATATTGTCTTTTATTAACATAATTGTTACTCATTTAAAGGAAACACTTTATTAACGGATTTAAGTTATGTATTCTTGCAAAATTTAGATATATTTACATTATTTAAAAAAAAAACCGACGTTTCGCGTATTTTAAATTAGATAACTTAAGGCTTACCGAACAAGAATCGTAACCTGATGTGGTTGATAAAATATCTTCAAAAAAAAAGTGATTTAAATTTGTCTTGAACATTGATTACAAATTCTCAAACTTAAAAGATTTCATTTAAATGTTTTTACGATAGAACCTGACTATGATAAATAAGTTAACTAGAAATGATAACAAAGCTGACTAAATTAAATTACCAGATCGTGTCTGAATGAAACTATGTGTTACATATTTAGTACTACAATTGAAATTCATAAGCAGACATAAACTTATAAATGTATGCATCGTGTATTTCATCTTATATATAAAATTCTCGTGTCACAGTTTTCGTTCCCATACTCCTCCGAAACGGCTGGACTGATTCTCATGAAACTTTGTGAGCGTATTGAGTAGGTCTGAGAATCGGCTTACATCTATTATTAATCCCCCTAAATGTAAGGGGTAACTCTACCTCTAAATTTTTATTTTTTAGACAAAGTTTTTAGTTTCTATTTTTCTATGATACAGCATACAAAAATACATACAACACTAAATTTTTACCCCTCTATGATCAACCCCTATTTTTAATTGATTAATTGAAAACTGTAATTATTTTTGCAAGACTTTTATGTCATGAATTAATTTAAAATATTAGATATGACTCTCAATTTTCACTCTTATACGATCAACCCCTATTTTAAATAATAAAAAAATGATTGCTAGAAATCACATCTATGGCAAAACAACGTTTGCTGGGTCATCTAGTAGTTATATAACATTGCATTGCTATTCTCAGCTAATTTTGTACATCTCGGTCTCGGTTCTATATTAGTATTATGATTGTAATTATTGTCACTGCACCGGTTTTTGAACGGTTTCCAGCATATGTTCTGGCTATTTACGTTTTACGTCTTAACCTATTAACTATAATGCTGTTGTACTAATAGTTAGTTTTTCGATATATTAGAGGCAAGATATGGACGGAGAGTTTGCCAGTCGTTAAGTTTAACCACAGTTTTCATGTTTCATTTGAACGATACGATAATGCAAATAGTTAGTTAGTTTAATCTTAAATGAACAGATCGCACATTATTTAGTAGTGAACTAGACCGATAAAATTATGAAATATTACATTTTTAATATAGTCGTATGTTTTTCACTAAAAACGGGTAGGCTCACTCGATTGTGTGTGAGAGAGGCCTCGCAAGTGCATTGTCGGCTTTTAAGATGACGATACGCTCTTTTCATTTCATCTTATGTCTGTTTAACCATAGCGGTAACCACAAACAATATTATTAATTTTTTATAACAATCTTTGTATATCATACAATCTTATTCGGCTCTTCTAGCTTCATCGTAATGAGCATTAAATTGACATCGCGGGCTTAGCGTGTGTGCGGTTGACTTTTGGCGGCAATCCAACACACACACATCCCACACGAATACCGATTCTCGACGCCAGTTCAAAAAGCTTGATAATGCCCATGTGTCACAAATCTTTATTTTCGCCGTGGAACGAGTAACAGCGCTGGCATATTTAAAATGAAGTAATTTTTCTTGCCTTTGTCAAGGTTGATTTAAGGTTATGTTATAAATAGGCGTCGCAGCTGTCTGCTATAATCGCGGAACACTGTAATGGCATTGCGACAACGCTGACCTCTATCGCACAAAGACAATATAATTCTCAAACGTCTTGCAGGTTGCTCCGAATATTTCTAAAGTTGGCACAAAAACTATGACGTCCAATCTATCACGAGCCACGGCCGTGAGCCATGTTTAAAATGGTATAAAAAGTTTATAGCTATCTTCCGCGATTACGTCAAAAAGCGCCCTTTTTCGAAAACGAGATCGACATATGAATTTGTTTGTCCTTCATAGATTAAACAGTTATAACAGTAATTGATTGCTTGGGATTTCCATTGTTTTGTTTACCTTTCTCTTTATTAAGTGGTGTTTCTGTTTTCCTTATAAATAAATTAGTACTTCCCAGTATTGAGTCTTTATAGAGGCGCTATAAAATATGATCTACCTGATTGGATAGATACAAACAAACAATTTTAGCCGTGATTCCAACTGATGGTCTCAGTAGAGTCGCCTAGCTACAGACTATATAAAAAAATCATCGATTTCTACTAGTAATTTGTTTCGCCACCAAATTCTTTACCTACATTTACAGTATACCAAGTGTCGAATATTTCATGATACTCATAAAAAAATTAATGAACGTTTAATGTCTAATTAATAGGTGGCGTCATCGCTGGCTGCCTACGGATCCGTAGACGTAAAGCCGTGTGACGCGCGCGCCGCTCTCGTAGCGACAAACTCTCAGTATACGTAAGTGCTCGTTAATTTCGAATGTCTTCCTTGTTTGTAAGCTACATCATTAGCATAGTATATGGACGAAGATTCCACTATAGTTTCATATTACCATACTGTTTTTTAAATAAAAATCCTCATATTTGCAATATTTAATGCTTTCTTTGTATTTATTTATTTTACCCGTTTAACGACTCTACGATGGTGTTTAATGTTTCACAAACGCATTGATAGAGCCCCACAAAGAGCCTGGCAAAGACCGGTGCTCTTTTCCCAAAATAGAACAAAAAAAATACATTCATTTTAATAATATCTAACTAAAGTGCGTCGGAAATTGAGCTAACGCTGTACTAAATAGAGACAGGTGAGCGGCTTCAAATCTTACGGCAGTTTTTAAAACTCTACTCTCATAAATCAAACGAGACAGTTGTGTTTCGCGATTACACCACATCAGGAGATCAATACATATAAATATATATTACTAATGTATTATAAGAATATAATATAAAATACAAATTAATTTCTATGTTTTGAATATAATAATATATCACAGATAATATTATTTTTAGCATGGATAGAATTCTGAAACAGTTACGGAACAGCCCAGACTACAGAGTTAGCAAATACAGTCCAATTATACACTCGAAGGCTGGACGCGTGGCTCTATGGTTTGTATTATTCATTGCCTGCAGCATAATAATTAATAACTATTCTAATACTGATTTTTATTAACACGAGCACATATTTAAATAAAATACTTTGTAACATATAAAAATGCTATTTATTTTGTTATATTGTAATGGTACGACCATCAGCACGGCCAGATAGTTAGAAAAATAATTCACTTTTTAATCCAAAGTAATTTATTTAGATAATTATCCTGTGGCTGTATTAATCTATATAGTCCGGTTGATAAATAAATTTCGTTTTTCTTAGACCAATAAAAGATTTTTTCCCATCTGTTGTAGGAGGACTAAAAGTAAAGAATTATAATTCAATCTTTCAAAAACACTTGGAACACAGATGTAAATTTACTCTACATATTTAGGTAGTTTTAATACCGCACATTGTTTTATAGGGAGTTGCAAAGAGGTATGTAAAAAATATACAGCAATTTAGTTTCTTAATGATTTTTACAGGAGCGGCGCCATTTTGACAACCGGTATTTTTGTCTACCTTCTACACAAGAATGTTAATAAATGATTAAATGATATATAATACAGAAAGAGTGTATTTATACAACATTATTTTAGATATAGAATAAAAGCTTTCAAAGTATAGGGTTAATCTACCTTGAATGTTGATGTCGGATCTTTGAGATATACTTTCATGAATAGGGACAGAGTGTGTCAGTTGAAACAGTACATTGTGAATTAATTTAATATAAACCTGAAGCATTTGTTAGTGTTTTTGTTTAATGCGAGCTTCTACATGTAGGCAGAGAAAGAGCCCACGTTATTAAAATATTAACTAATTTAAAGAGAAACACTGTATTAACGTGCGTGGTGCTGTAAATTACGCAAAACGTCGGAAAAATTTAAAATAATGTAAATATATTTAAATTTTGCAAAAATACATAACTTAAATCCGTTAATATTGTATTTTTCTTTAAATGAGTAACAGTTATGTTAATTAAAGACTATTAAATTTAACTTAGTCGAACGCTCATTTGTTTTCCATTTTCAAAAAATAATTCTCTAGAATAAAATAAGGGAAACAAGTGAGAATCGCACGATGTACATTTATTATCTGTTGCTGTTTTTAATAATCGTAAGACAAATGAGGTTGTATATGCTGTGCATTTTTGTATATTATATAAAAATAGTTAAAACAATATATCTTTTTATTTTATATTAAGTTTGATTTTAACCATCGCGTTGCCTTTCATATAAACTATGAATATTTTATTCAATTACTCATAAAAATTACATATCTCTACTCCTATAACTGGAGACTTTGTTTATATTGAAACACTAATCTCAGCTCAACTGATGGTTTGAATTGAAAAATGGTACGGTCATGTAAATGGACTAACCATTTACAAATGCATACCATTTTTTACAATTATCATTATAAAAAATCACGTTACGTCCAAACTACGCGACTAAAATCTTGGGTCGCTCATGCTAAGCTTCTAAGTTCGATTCGAGGGGAAAAATAACGTATAAATATTATATTATATGAATTATATAATAACGTAATGAAACAATTCGAAAACACGAAAACAAAGTTTTGCGTCTATTTCACTCTATTCGCTCTTTGTAATAGCTTTTAACTGTGCAAACAAATTTTCCGATAATTCTAAAGATTCTAGTAAATAAACATATTTTGGCTGTTATAATGGCTGTTTTGTCTGCGTTGTTCAAACGTTTGAACACTACGTGATTTATTACAACAGTCTTTTGTTATGACGAGTCCAATTAAGCACAGACGCTGTTTATTTTAAACTTTTCCTTGTGATTTTGAGTTAATTGCGTGTTCATTTCAACGTGTTTCTATTGTTTTGCGCAAAAGATCACTGCACGAAGGAACGCAGAACAACGAGGCATCAACTATATTGGTAAGTGTGGAAACATTGAAATAAAACCGGTCTTCTGATTATTCCTCAACATACAACACATCGCTGTTGCTCATGGAGAGTTCATTTGTTACATTATACTACCAATTTTAACCATAATCATCATTTGAACAAATCTTTAATTCCTTATAGACAGGACCTATGTGAGTCACTGTGTGTGTTAATCACAATCTATTAGTCCTAATCCGAAAAGTATCCTAATTATATGAAGAAAAATATTATTCACTATTTACTGACAGCAACGGGACGAGAATATTAATAGTTTATAAAATTAGGCATTTCAAATGGTGGGGCTTATTTCTTACGGATCGAAAAATATAAGAATGGAATAGTAATATAGATAAAATCAATAGTGCAGATACTGTCTAACGGCATAAAATTAATAAAAATGTGCCTTTAAATTGGTCTACTATCAACCGATTCAGCTTAACATTGATTTTTCAGATAACTTGTAGTTGCAGAGGGAAAATCGGAACAATACTAATAATTTATAGCCACAGAGTTCGAATATATTTTTTTAACAATGGGAAATCCATTTATGAACCCGCACGTCGAGACAATTTAAACTTGGCATGAGGAGTGTGGCCAGGGTCCACAAAGGAATGGTCCCATTACCCACTAAAACCCATCGGTCCACCTGCTAACAGCAAGGCCTCAACCAGTATCCTCTGCAAATAATTCAAATAGTCTAACTAAAGAGGTAGTGGAGACACTGGTTATAGTACAAAATTGAAACAGTTCTTCCGATCTAATTTAAAATCCTAAATTACTTCAAATATACCCAGAGTTTCATTTAGCATTGATTGTTTGCTAGTGAGTTGTAAATCACGCGTGTCAAAATGTTTGGTAATTCGAATGCGGGGGCGCAGCTGTTGCAATCATGTTTGCTTTCAGTATGATAGATCCACATGCAAATTGTTTGTAAATCTTCCTAATTTAGGTTTCAGATATTTTGGTAATCCAATTGAAGCTTCTCAACCCTCATTTTCAGTTTACGTTCTAACCTCGCCTAGTATTTCTCTGGCGTTAAAATAGACGTTTGTCATAGTAGGGTTTAATTTGACAATTGACCTACAATACACCAACACAATGTACAAAATACATCTGTCTAATTATATCGTCTTTACTACAAAATACTCATCTGTGTTTTTTCATCATAGCATAAACACAATTTCAAAGAGAGGACTTTGGTTAAAAAATTGTCAATCAGATTGCCGCTAAAATATTTGTTTTTTTTTGTATAGAGGTACGCGCTCATCTTCAACTGCTAACCACAATTCGACAATGCTTGGAAACTTATGTCAGGGGAAGTCATCTATCTGCGCTGAATAATATTTAGCTATAAAAAGACATCAAAAGCGCACTACAATTAATATGGAATTAAGGTATATTAAATCTCCTATCCCGACTGTTATTAACTTCTTATATTATTCTTTTGAACCCTATTCAAAAATAAATCGGTCAAATTGCGGGTTTCATTAAATTAGTCTTATATCTCTTTACACCACTGAGTAAACACAATTCGACAAAAATTATCCAAACATTAACTCGCTTAAAAGCAATTAAGCTTGTTTTAAAAATACCGAAACATTGTGAAAGAAAGTCATGCCACGTGATAACTTTAAATTTAGGTTGATCTCCATAATTTTCCGCTCACAACATTGTCTTAAGCATGGCCCTGAAAGTTTTATCGTCAACATGAACATTTTATTACCTCTAAATATACGCATCATGAACAATTTAATTTGCCAAAACCACAACTATCTTGTTTATTACTCTTTAAATAAGTTTATTTTTATACCAATAACAAAAATATAGGTTTTGGGCCGAAAGCACATGTACATGTTTGAAGATAAAATGTTTGGTATTTTAAATTGGTATTAGATATGTACGCGGAAATATATCTGCCGCTCTCCTTGAATGGAATGCATTCAAGGAAGAGTGCGGCAGTTTACCTGTGAAAATTTGCGCAAGTTTCCCAA
Source organism: Pontia daplidice (assembly GCA_963693355.1). NCBI lineage: Eukaryota > Metazoa > Arthropoda > Insecta > Lepidoptera > Pieridae > Pontia > Pontia daplidice. Next base: position 7,075,057 of record CAVNZL010000137.1, on the reverse strand, counting down.
ACAATTGATTGAAATAATCCATTGCTGTAAATTAAAATTTTAGATAAATTTTAATTCAAAGACAGGACAATTTTTTGCGTCTCCTTTATAAGAAAACTAATATTAAATTCAACACAAAATCGTACGAGTGTATATTTGGGTTAGCGACTATGAGTACGGTGGATTTGGCTGTTGTACAATGATGCTATATATTTTGTATTGTAATGACATTGTTGCAGACGTAACCTCGGATCAATAGGTGACACTTGATTAAGGGGATTTATCAAATGCAAGAGCTCACTGAAAAATATAGTAATCATACTAATGAAAAAAGATATTTAAGATTGTCTTTTCTAAGCGAGCATGTTATATATGATAATTCGCAATAGAAGTTTTATTTAAGTGTTCATACGTGTGAACTATACATCAAGAACTTGTGATGATAAATATAATTGTGTTGAATTCAGTTAAAAAAACCTTATTATCAGAAACGAATAATATTACAATTATTAACATTTGTTCCGTTCTATACGAACAAAGCCACGTTGCTACTTGAAAAGGGCAAATAAATACTGCTTTTGCCTATTACTTAAATAATACGATTATTTCAATCACCAAATATTAAAATATTGACACATTACAAAATTCTACATTGTGCATTAATACTTAGTCGACGAACCAAAAGCTCTTCTTTAGCATATCATTTCATTAACGGACCAGTAAAAGTTGGATGGAATGTTATGAACCAATATTATTGAGGGTGAGTAAATAATATAGAGAGGAATCGTGGCTCTTCGTTTGGTTGGCCAAACGAAAACATGGGTCGTTTATATTATTAGTTAACCAAACACAGTCCAAAGAAAGGGACCATTGTTTCCAATATTATAGGAGTCTAAAAGAAATCGGTCTGGTTATGTGTAAGTATAGTCTATGAAGCAATGAATGACATCATGCTCATTTACATATACGTACCTTAATTAAGTAGTTATTTATGGAAAAAACGGCGCAGAAGTACCTACGACAGACCTAAAACCTCACCTCACTTTTCCCGGTTTTGTATTACCGACTAAGACTTGTGTTCATAAGATCTTGATAATTGTAGTTATCTGTAAAAGTTAAACATTAACAAAAAACGGTGCGAAATTTGTCGCTCTTGACTTCTATATGTCTTGCACTTAGTGTGAGAAATTGCATATCGTACGATTGGTAAAGTATGCCTCGATTTTAATGCATCAACACCAAAGGAACATTCTTCGATACTTAAACTGTTATTTGTTTTCGGAGTTACGTTAATTTATTGCGTGCGACACTACAGATACAAGAATTTTCTATTCGTTTATCAATTAGTATATGGTCTAGTCTTTAAGGCAAAAGGCATGGATAGAGCAATGATGGAATTTTAAATTGATTTACAGTTATTGACACTGTTAATGCTACCTTGAGATAGCTGTTTATTTCATTCATACGATATAAGTGGATATGAATCGGTTTCAAATCGATCGTGCATCAATACCGACTAGCGCAAATTACCCGTTGTTTTAAATTCTTTATAGACGACCTTCAGCCATTAAGTGGAACTGGAATTGTGTGATAAACTAACGTAGTTATACATTGTCGATAATAAAATGACTTTGTCTTAATTTTTCCTATAAATCTTCGCCGTTCCATTGCACTATTCACTTTAGCCGACTGTTTTTCATCAAAGCATAGTTTCGTGGAATATCTTGAGATAAAACTTTGAATCATCCAGCACGTGGCAACAAAATTATATTTGTTTAGGCCTGTATTGACGTTGGCAACGCGAAACGGCATCGAAATGTGATAATAATAATAGATTCATCATACATTTATTGACTGACATATTATTTTTAGGTTTATGAAGCAAAGAATCCTGTGCTACTTGCCTGTGCTTCAATTTGAAATCTGGCATACTTAGTACTTAATAATTATATAACTATAGTAAATATTTTACATTTAGGCACTATTTAGACTTTATCGGGATATTATCAGTGTTTCTACATGTTATTCACGGCATGACATAAAAGTATCAAACGATTAAGGCTTTTAATACAAATAGTTATGTAACGTTCTGACCACCTAATTATTGGTGTTATGATTATAAACTCAAAACTTAAAAAAAAATATTTTGGTACATGTAAGCTCCAAATAATCTTAGCTAACTACGGCATACATATAATATGTATAATCTATTACATGAGCGACGCTGTGCACTCGCGCCGTCAGTCATACCTGTCCTTTCACGCAACTATTGTTCAACACACGTGTCCAACTGAAAAATTTATTCTATTTAATTTCTTTGGCAAGTCCATCGTCGATATTTTCATTTGGTCCCGGCGTGGGACGTCTTCCAATATAGCAGGTGACCAGCTCACGTTTTTATTTACCGCTATATTCAATATTGTATTGTTTTATCGTATATTTATTCCCCTAAACATCAATAAAATCTTGAAAAGCAGAGGCCGAATGACGATCGGAAAGAATATATATAACATTCCATTGTAACTCAGGGTTACAACGTCTATCAGATATGAAGATCTTAAAAACACATGGAATAATAATTATTTTATTTTATACCCGCGACTATGTTAGATTTTTAACTGCTGTTTGTTATGATGGAAACGAATTTAAAGCCAAAAACAATTTAAAATAACGAGAAAGCATAATGTGACTTTGAAGAGTATTTATCCATATTTTATTTACACAGTTACCAAAGATGTATGCGGATTATTAGTTACGTTTTAAGATAAGGATGCCAGTGCCTCCGCTAATGACAAATTATTTTGTGCTCAACACATCTGCCAAGGACGCGTCACCGGCCGAGCAAGGTCTATTTGCGATCACAGCTATTCCTGAAAGCTTACAATGTTTTATTTTAGACCACTGTGTCGGGAAGTATATGTCTATTAACGGCTTAAGTGCCCTGGCTACGATTTAAGCCACGTCATATATAAAACTTGGCATCGCTAAAAACATGCCACCTTTGATCTAACGGCTGTTATGCGAGTCTAGTTTTCCGCTTTCTAATACATCTGTTCGACTGTTCATAGAGTTTTTATTAAATATAAAACTGATTTAAAAATATAACTCGCACTGACATTTTATATTTTATTTTTTACCAATGAAAAATACCAAATTTTCTAGCGCAACGTGATACGCCAAATTAATTTTTATTTATTAAGTATATGCCATCATTATCTAACTATCGTTGATACTTAAACAATCAACAACATATTTGTGTATTTTCTTGGGTAAATTCTGCGTTTGAACTGACTCCTTATATAATATTACTAAATTAAATTTTTAAGGGTTTACAGCCGTTAAACAAGGTGATCTAGTTTTGTAATAAAAAAATCTCTGTGATGACGAGATACTGAAAGTTCCGTAAAAACTGAATGCCAACATTTAAACAAATGAAGATTTCAAGCCATTAATGAAGTGTCAATTATTGTTCATATGTGTTCTGTACTTGTCTATGTCAACGGCAAAGTTAAAAATGACAATGAGTTATAGTCGTAGCTGCGATACGATGGCATCAATCATCATCGACCGACAGCCTAAGAAGGTCGAGCTTTTTGTAGTACAATGACAACTATTTTAAGTGAAACACATTACTTTTATTAGAATTAAAACTAGTTCCTGCGAATATATTTTATAGTAGCCGCTTAAGCCTCACAATGACGTTGCTGCTTCTGCAGATCAACAAAATTCCTTCGCCAACAAATTAGCTATTTTACGCATCAAATAAATTGTTTTGCTACATTTCACTTGCAAAATTTTAGTTCGTTTATTGAACTGAGTCAATCATATTACATTTATTTACTTTACAGAATATATTTTGTAAATCGAATCATTGTAATTATTTGAAATTTAATTTAAATTGGCGGACCCGGCCACGCGTTGCTGTTGTCAACGATTTTGTCATATTACATTGTTGTAAAGTATTTAAGGGGAACTGTAGGGGAACATCACACATAGACACTACCATGGCTTTTTTACACAGATGCCATTTGTAACAAGAACTGGCGAGTGGCGACCTATTACTGATTTTTACTACCGTTACCCCTTATTACAATTAAATCATTATTTACGAACGAAGACGAAAACTTTAAAGTTTAATTATAAATTTACTGGTTTGGGATTTGAAGGGAAGAAATTTTCATGAAAATTTTCATACAGTCATGTAAAGTACAAATCAATACAAAATAAATTTATTATTATTTTTATTCAAGTTGTATATCACAAAGCATGAATAATTTAAGTGTGTTATATTAACTATAATATGAGCTTTTTACTTCGCTACGTTTTTCGGGGGGGGGGGTTTTTTCGGGAAAAATTTAATTCACTGTATTTCGGTTAGTAAAACATAAATTTAACCTCAGAAATGTGCAACGCTATCAAATTGTCTGTAGCTTTTATATCTAACGTTTGACTTAGTGCCATCTATTGAATCTTAGGACTAACTCAATCCAGTCATCAGATGCCGCCATTCAGTTGCATTTTGTTATACCACGTTTTATATTACTTCACACAGGAACGACGGGTTAAAAGTATCTTATGTGAGGACATAGGATACTTCCAGTTCTTACCTACAAATTATTCACCAAATCGGTTCAGCCGTTATTGATTTATAAATAGTGTAACTAACACGACTTAATATAATAGATATTTCATAAAGCTAGTTAACTTTTGAAATAATTGAAGATTTGTCCAATGTAGTTTAGCCAAAATTGTAATTGTAACAAAACACATTTTGAATTTACCAACGATAACAAAATGTAGCTAAAACAATGAATAATTTTGAGAAGAAAGCATTGATGGCAAGTGTTGATAGCAGTTCTCAAGAACGCTAGATATTCGGCTAGGTACCGCCGCCAATAAATCCTCCATTGAGTGCATGAAGTATTTATAGTGGCGTGCCGGTCATCTGGGACCTTGATGAGAGCTGCCAGCTAAAATGCTATGTCTAGATAATATCTACGCAAAATATGCCGTACAATATTGCTACATTTTTTACAATACAAGTTGAAAAAATAATTTTCTAAAAATTAGGGTATGTCTGCATCTGTTCTTCCGTGATACAACTATATATCAGTACTCGGCCAGACATATTACATACATATAGGTAATCAAACGCATTAATCTCCAAAAGTATAAAAATTCGTTAATTATTTCGTAATAACCTCAATAAACTTTCAAACTAGTAAGTAGCCATTTAAATTTGCCCCAAAATTCAAAATGATTTTAATTGGCAACCACAGATTTTGCCATTAAAACTCCTGTAGTTGCTTTTTAACGCTTTTTTGTATGTGTTTTACGCTTGTATTTTTAGATTAATTTTATAAAGCAGACATTGAAAAGGACGCTGTCAGCTGTTAATGTAAGCACAGCGTGAACGTTTGAAATACAATTAAAAACTGCACGCGTGGGTTTGAGCGTCACGACTAATTCCGTTAGAAAAATCCACGATTTCGAATCTGAGGAATTAGCTCACGTGTTAACACGTTAATAAATAGTATAGCTGAAATTGGAAAAGCTCTAAAAACTTTTACTTTGAACAGCATCCTATATAAAACTTGCGTTAAGTTGGCCTCACTCGGTTTATGATATTTGTATTATTTTATATTATCATCGATCATGGACAATAAAGAGGTATCGACGTATTGGATCACGCCTTCCTTTAATTTTATTTTTTTACAAAACCCTATTAGACCAATATGTAAGCAATATCACACCACTCGACGTACGTTCCGCCCCGACACCGGAGCATCCTCAGGAAGTCGCCTCTTCGAACAGCGCTCGATGAGTATCTTTTTTATATTATACCATTCTCACTCCGTGAAAGGTTTGTGGTTCTCGATACATACAGTGTCTCATCCATCAGATTTTAAGTTCTGTATTGACAAGACTGGCGAACATTATCGATTTTTTCATTTAATATGTAAATAAATTTAATTATTTAATCTTTAATAAATCTTCCTAACAATAAACAAACAGATTCATTAAACCCTATTCAGATATATAAAACTAGTTATGTTTATATGATATAATATTTAACCAATTGTTGAAGTATAACATAGCTCTGCAATTGGATTTTTACGAGTATCCGTTTGTAATAAAAGTCTAATCGTACGCAAAAGTGCGGCTGAACTATGAAATTTACATAAAATATAAATTATAATGCTCGTTAGTTTTAACGAGCTTATAAAAAATTTACACAGCTTATTTAAGATATTCTCAATGACGAAATCACAATTATGAAGTTTAATATAATCAATAATATTATTTTAGACTTAACAAACAAAAGTTAGGTAATTTAAAATGTTTTGTGCATTTTCACTAAGCTTAAAATATTTAATGAATCATAATTTTTCATAAAACGATGCAAAATTTCATTCAAACAATTAAAATTTTTATTTTTAACATTCAAGTGTATTTGCTCTTTAGAAGAAGAAATCTATTTGAAACGTAATTAAATGTTCCACCAGATTATTCATTACGGAATTGATATAAGAAAACACAAATAACTACTCGAGAATCGTTGATAATTGCCCAGCATCAGAGTTATTATCGGCCGTCATCAGAGAATCTGATGTAGGAAATTGGCCCCTCTGGCGGTGGCGATCAATAAACTAAACCGAAGTTCTGAAAGAACTTTTATCGCTAAGACAAACAGTTTCAATGTGAACTAACACGTTAATATTAAGTGTCAAAGTTAAATATTAACTTTGTTACAAATATTCTTTTACAAGCATGTATAAGAATAATCAAAATGCACATAATATCAATTAAATTAATTACTAGAAATATAAGAGGTCTTCTGTATCGCAAGGAGTATCGAAGCCTAAAAATTAATGCACATACAACCAATCCGTATCAAACATACCTACACGTGCAGTTCTGTCTAATTTTATAGCCAAGGTAAATGTATTATTTAGAAGTGTGTATTAAAGATATACTTCTACATATCCGTGATTTGTATGGAAGCAAGAAACTAAATTGTAACTTCTGTCTATCAATCGACTTCAAGTTCATTTTTACAACTGATTATTAATTATTGGCTTAACTGTGTAAGAGCTCAACTAAAATAAATACATTGACAATGACATTATTTTATTTATTGACATTTTATTTGTATAAGTCACGCCTGTTTCACATTGGGGTAGGCAGAGACCACAGACCTCCACTTGCTACTATCCTTGCATACCTTCGCTTCTTCCACACTTATCATATTCATTATGATGAATTCATTCTCGTCGGTTATGGGTACTTTTGACCTGCCATTTTTCCAGAACGTTCTGAATCAGATTCAAAAAATGACATTCTTATAAGCTTTAAATCGATATTCAGTCATTATTTAAACATTGCAATTTCTGTTCGTATCACCATTGGGGAGTCATAAAATCGATATTTAACTTATAGGAAAGTGACATGGCGTCGACGTGATGGGACGTGAACACGATTCCGTCTTTAATATTGATTATTAATACGTATTTCTAAACGAAAACGGCGCTTCGGATGAAATATTACGGTTTCGTTCTGGCTGCATAATGATTTTACATAATCTAATATATTTAGTTGTAATATATGTTTTAATTATAATAAACAACAATCGTCTTTAAAATTAAAAAGCATATGTTTTGAAGAATCAATGATTTATCACCGATGAAAGCGAACACATTAATTATGTTCAATATGATTTACTGGCACATTGACGCTCAATATATTTAAATATGTCGGCATTCCATGGTTTATTTTCGCACTATTTCAGAATGATCTTGAATCTTGATAATATCAATCTCCGAGGATCAACATTCAACGCCTTGATGCATCTATTTCTATAAGAAACGTCCGCTCAACGTCATTTAGGAATGTGATGAACCTACAGCTATGTTTGGCCTAGAAATATTTTTAAATTTGTATATGAACCATAAGATAAGTCTACAAACCATCACGGGTAAATTCTATATCGAGGTCTGTTTCAAGTATTAGTAAATTTAAAATAAATATTCATTTGGTCCGAATCCACATAAGCTTACCATCAATCCGTGCTATAACTGATTATTAATGAATTTCTCTGAATTATTCGTTAGGGGTATTAAAAAAAACCGCTTATTTCCATCTTTTTAAGGAAATGGTAGACTCATTTCTTGCAGGCATCTAATCTTAATAATATAGGTTTAGAATCACAACTGGCAGCTGGCAAATGGGTGGTAGAAAATATATACAGGGTAGAAAAAGAAAAATTATTCAGTTTTTTATAAAACAAGGGAACAGTCTTCCTGAGAGGAGAACCCTGATATTAAGTGCTGACCGCCACTCCTGGACACTCACAATACCGGAGGTTTAGCTTAAAAATAATTATAATGATAATAATAATCTATATTTCAGGTAAAAATACACCTTTATATTTAAATTACAACTAAGAATTACATGCCATAGTCATTGGTCCGGTCATTTTTTATTCTCCACTTCCATTTTTTTTAAAAGACGTTGTCTGGGTTCGTATGGTCTGACGTATCAGCGGCCATACGAACCAGTTCCTCATTACAGCTGCGCACTATCTCCCAAATAATGGTGGTGCACGGCAAAGAGAGCCTTCGAAAGCGCTGTTTTGGAACGGTCATCTAGATGATATGGGCGAAAATTATAATTCTGCTTCAATGTTTGACGATGAAATTAAGCTGAAGGTCTGAATAACCCCTCCGAACACGTTCCATGATAAATACGTTAGGAGGTGCAGATTTTAAGTTGTATGAGTGACCAGTTGCCACACATCCTGATAAATCATTAGAACATACAAAGAAAGTGGAGAAATTATATACATATTTTTGTAATATGAGAACATTAGTTATGAAACTTTCAACAAAACGCAAAGTACCGAATGAGAACGATCAATGGAATTTCAGTTCATGTGCGTCGTATGTTAGTGACATCAATTATTTAAACAGTAAATCTACCGCACCTGTACATTTACAAGCTCTCTACCATTCGTCTTCCACTTTGGTATCATCACGCGACGTCTAGCAAATCTTGTATCTATTCATTAGGAGGCACCCTTGCCAAATCTAATTTAAACTATGATTACGTTAGGAGTATATCCATGTCCTAGTGTGAGATGTATCGTGTAAAGGCAACACAAACGATAATAAACTGATGAAACTTTGTTAAAACTTTAAAAAATATCAGCTTGTGGAGACTACGACTCACTGTATGCTCATCATTAACTATGTAATATAAAATCCACAATTCATATATATATCCATATTTATGGGTGATCCCATAATATATGGAATACCTAATATGGGTAAAAATATTTTTATTCAAATATTATTCACCTGTTTCTAAACTTATACTTAGAAGATAGTTAAGTATTAGTTACGCACAATAACAAGTAGCAGACGTAAAATATAATGATGAGGTAATAAAACATTGCAAGACCAACTTATGCGGTTTTTGAGTATATAACAGAACTAACCAACAATTCCGGGCGATATTAGATGTGATAATTTTTTTATCAACCGATGGTATTAATCCACCAACTGGATTGGATTGGTGGACTTCCCCCCAACATCCATAGAATCCATTAATAAATAACAACATCATAAAAAGTGTAAACTAGTCGATCTGAGACACGCTTGGCCTGTCGATCCCAAACTTGCCGATATTGGTAAAACCATAATTTTTCTGTAACAAAACGTAACATGTAAGAATCATTAATAAATTTAAAATCAAATTAACATGTTATTTGAAAATTTAGCTTTAACTTTATTTTGGCGATTTTAAATTATATTTAACTTAAAAAATATATTTTTCTATTATTTTTTTTTAAATACCGGTGCGAATCGTCGTGGTCTTGAACAATTTTTATTAGATTTATTTCCAGATAACAAATCCCATATATTATTATACCAACTAGACACGGAAGCTACTAAGGCATATCATTAGTTTTACATACTTATCGAAACGGAGAAGAATGTGACTTTGAGATTGAAGATTTTGTATGGAATATTGCCAGAGTACTTTTTCAAATAAATTATTGTTTCGAGCAACTCTAGTATTATGCTATAGCACTACCGTGGTCTATTCTTAATCTCTGGGAATATTTACGACCGTTTAATTTCCACTCATAATATTACACGAGGCTAATATTTGTAGCTTCTTATTCCTTTATATTATTTATTAAATGGGCAACATAGATATACTTTGAAATAAAAAATCTATCTATTTTAGCTAAAACACTGTTTTGTTTATTTTCGTTAAATTGAGAGATTTGATAGTCTGTGCGGTCAGATAAAAAAGAGCGTACATAACACATTTAAACATATTACACGAAAGAATAATATATTAATTTAAGATTATTAATCTGGGAGACTATTAAACAATGTAATTACGTTTCATATTTATCAAGGTTTTAAAAAGATATTCTTATTTTTAACTGTGACGTTACTTTTGTGACAAGCAATGCGGAAAACTGAATCTAATAAATAACGGAATGCGTAATCGTTTGAAACGAAGGTTGAACGCTGAAACAATAATCGTAAGTCTAATAATTGATCACATCTCATTATAAATGTACAACCAACATTTGTTATATACACGTAGTAAAAACCCACACACAGACCTAATAGGCTCCATAGATAATAGAAAATATTTGTTTATGATAGTAGAATGAGGTCCTACAGAAAACTATTAATTTTATAAGCTTGTCCATAAAGTTCATATTCATATTGAAACAGGAGCATAAACATTTCCGGTATCTGCATTTCGAATTTCAAATATTATTATCATTCGAATCAATCAAGTCTTGTTACAACATCAAAGGTTAGCGCAAGAATGTACAGTCGCTAAACTAGTGGAAACATCTGAGGCGCGAAAACACAAACAAATTGTTAAAAGTGAATAAAACGCTTTTTGCACATCTAATGAATTCATTTCCGTATATTTTATATTTAATTCTAATAAGAATCTACTAACAAGAACAAATCACTTGGCACAGAATAACATAAATAAAGGTTTCAAATTGAAACTCATGTCACACGCCCCGTCAACCACAGACAATACGACACTACTTAGAGAATATAAATCAAATTCTACATCAATCAGATTAATATAAGCACATCTGATGACACCTGTTGCGACATCGAAGCGTAAAAGTAAAAATATACACCTCAAGGTAGATGCTTCTGTAGATATGGACATCAATTTCTTTTAATTCCAAATGAAATTGCATATTCAGTTTTATTCCCTTTGCAGTAAAGTATATTTTGCGTTACATAATTTGAGTTGTAGACGGATGCTTTGCGTAGGTCGGCTGCTTGGCAGACTGCCAGGATTCACCTGCCGACCCTCGTGTAAGATAAAAGCTAAATATTATTTACAAACTGTTTCTGTCGTACCTATGGTAATCAATATTAAGTATATTTATGGATATGAAGAACAATTTAGCATTCACAAAAATCCGATCTTGCGCAGCCCTTTAAGAATATCGGAACAATTTAATGTTTTTAATTCATGACATAACGCCAAATATAAATTTTCACTCGTTATAAGTATAAATTAACAATTAGAAAATTATTTTAATACAGTAGTAAAGTGTCGTACCAGTGGAATTATCGCAAGTAATATATCTATTCAAAAATATAAACAGGAAAGAAATATGTGTAATGTTTTATATTTGTAATGTTTTCTCATAAAACAACTGGATCGATTTCTTTATTTATTAGACAGCAGAATACATTGAGGTTATATTAAATTGTCATAAAAATTGTACGCGTTGGACTGCTTTTTTCTCGTTCCCGTCGATACGATGTTACCTGCTTCTTACCCGTTTTTTTATTTATACTGGCGAAACAATGGGGAACAGCTAATAGCTATCCAATATAAAAATGGAATTTAGTCATATCATGAGTATACAACTACGCGGGCTATAAGATGCTGGATCGAAAACGCGAGACTGGATCATAGCTAGTTAATGAATCGATTCAATTTTAAAATGCCACTTGAGTTTTATATTCTATGGAATTATTGTACATTATTATCTATAATACGATAATTCAGATTTATTTACTTTTTATTTTACGATATTTTACGATTTATTCCAAGGATTAAATGCGCTTTTACCGATCTGCAGCTGGACATCACGTTGCACCTTGGTTGCAGATTTGATAACCATAAAGTCATTTGAATTCTTTGAAAGTTTGTTATTACTTCTATATATGCTCTAACTCTATGTTTGTAAATATTCCACAGATAATACGTAAAATTTTTGGTTTTTTTTTGTATTAAAAGCATTCTTCGTGCATTTGATATTACCGTTAAACCGCATTACACATTTCTAGGAAATATTATTTTGAGAATACATTTTTAACATGAACATTCTAGAAACATTTTACTTGTCATTGTGAAAATAAATAGTATCTTGACAGACATGTCGTGTGGGAATGTAGTATTTTCATACGAAATTAGATGCCAACAAAAATCCAAGTATATAATACGAAATATCTTATACTTAATAAGAGATAAATTATTTTTTAGCAACCTCAACCAATCTTTTCAATTTCGGAATATCAAAATCTGATAAAAAGATTCCTGGCAATAACTACCAAACATATTGATGAGAATACGATGTCATATATTTTGCAATGTATCGCGTGTCTTGACAAGGTTCTCAACTCCAAAATCTCAAACATCCCTTTGTTTAAATCTTATAATACACTATAACTTATTGAAAAAAATATAGTTTTCAATTCAAAATATAACAATTTTCCTATTCAATGTTCTAAATTATTCAAATTCAGTTAATATATTTCAAAAGATAAAATAGAAAACACTTTGCTCTATTGATCTGAGATTGAGATATACATAGCTAATAGACAGCCGCGACTTTATCAACATTAAAATGGGTTAAGGAATATTTTCAGTCGTTGTTTACCTCCAAAATTTAACCTTTCCAAGCCAGAGTTGACAGGCTCATTATATGATGAGGAAAACACATCTCTATAGTCTGAAAATTCTATGACAAAATCTTTGTCATGAAAGCAAGGTTATCAATGTCAATGCACTAAAGCTACGTAAGACATAAAAATGTGTTGCCAAATTACGTTGAGTTTTTTACGTCTTGAGCTGAAAACGCTTACAAACGATGTACAAACAGAATTAAATCACATTGAACGAACAATGTTTGAATTTTTATTACTTTGATCGAATTAACTATGATGTCTTTATTTATTTTTAAGCTTGTCTCTGTGGTTTTACCAGAGTTAAACACCGCATGCACATTAGATGTATATGTATAGCCTTCTTCGATACATTCATTATCCAAAACAAAAAACTTTGTATTTGAACCCGTAGTTCCTAAGATTTACGCGCTTAACCAAACACGTCGTCTTTACAATATTAGTATAAATAAACCTTTTAACTTTTGCACTATTCGGTGGACCTGCGATGTCTGTGCGCACTATTTCAAGCAATTCTATTAAATTCAATTAAATATATCTCATTAATATTAAGTATATATTAAATTGATGGCCCATTAAACAGTTTCCGCTACGCCATACAGCTTGCTACGTTAGCTACGACCTACGTTGCGTAGCATACCATACATTTTCCTTTCACCCACACACACGTACCCACATGTGTGTGGGTGATTAAAGGACTCAGAACGTTGTGTGAAATACATTTTTACTTTCGGAAGAACACATATTCTCCAATCACCCTTGGATGATAGAATATAATTATTTTTTTTAGAGAAAACATTAGTAGAGAAACATTGTTCAAGAAATATTAATTCCAATGATAATGAGCCTTCAGGCTTAGTATTCGAAATCTGTGAAGCTTTTAGCTCCGTATGACAGCAGTGATGTTGCCGCTGGCAGTTAGCCCGGAACCCCAACCAAGATTATAAAAGAGGGCGTACTTTTGCTCCCACGCCCGTCCCGCCACTAATCAGACGCACTCCTCATGGGGCGCGCAAGTCTCCTCCGATAGTACAATATATTTCTAATAAATTAATGTTTATTCATTAGTAAAGTGATTAACAAGTGATAGTGATACGGTAAGTGGAGTTGCCACGGACTGTGAATTGTGGATTGTGACAGTGTCGTCCTCTGGAATCTATGGATTTTAGTGCTTGGGGATCCTTGAAGTGATTGCATAAGGCGGAAAACCAGTGTTGTAGAGAACACAATTAAACCACAATAAATAACTGAGCATATTTTAAGTAAATTACAATGTTTTTGGGCATACTGAGGGACTGCACCGTAATGAACAACACTGGTTTTCCGTACAAATTAAAAACCCCACAAAGATATTCCATTCTACCCTCCATTGTTTAAATTGAAAAGTAAAACTACAAATGTGAGGGTAGACGAGTGAAACCGTTTTTAAATTTCTATAATGCTATATAAGACATGAAGATTCTTTGTTCTATTATACTTAAGGGTGCAAACTACTTACAAGTCGTAAGGATTTTACGGCTTTATTCTGATCTGTCTTAATTACCTTACATAGATCTGGATGTATTATCAAACATTATTTTAAGACTCAACACTGAGTTGGCACCTGTCCATTTCTCATTAGAAGTAACTACACGTATATTACATAATTTAAGATAACAAAATATGAATTTATTTTTAATACGTTTAATAAACCTCATGATGATGCTATTTAAGGTATATCACGAATTTTAAGTTTTAGTATTTTTCTAGGAGATCATTATGTGGTATAAAATAACATTATTTTTCAATACATAAAAAAGTTACGTAGGTAACATTCTTAGTATTCGTATTCAATCTATCGACTATCCCAAAAATGCAAGGAGGTTTTATTAGATGAAAAAAAAACGACATACGGTTAATATAAACGACATATTAATCCCTTATTTAATTAGCCAATCGCTAAGTAAGGGTTGCCAACGTCCGAGTTACGACACCTCAAGTACAATTCTATTTCGATTATTACCTTCGCCTGTTTATATCTCGATGACGAATAGTATTACATTCGTTCTTTGATAGTTCATACGCAACTGGGCTCGTTACATTATCTAGGAATTTTAAAAGCTTATTTTATTCGTGATTTCCTTTATCTATTCGCAGAGTTTTTCATGATACACTTTTTATTATGAAGACGAATTGAGGTCGAATATCATGAATAAAATATAATATGGCTGCGTTAACAACTGTAGCAAGGAAACGTTTTAATAAACTTGTTTAATGCTGTTTAGGCACATAATGTAGCTGATTTTTTATATTTTAAGTGTTAGAAAATTAAAGTTAGAATAGCGTAGTGATAAATTTCATTTCAATTGAATGCTTTGAACATATCATCAAGATTTGAAATTTACAAATTTGTTTCTTACATACGTAACCACTCTATTCTAAACTCGTAAATTGTGAATCCTTTTTTAAAGGTTGGTTGAATTTATATGGGAATCCATGCCAGGTCTTTCAGTCTGTATCTATTTTTTACTTACAAAAACCCGAAGAAAACCATTCGATATGTTTTTATATTTATTATTTCTTCGTAACAAGCTATGCGCATACAAAGTCCCTTTGAATATGATAGATTTGAAATCCTACATGTTAAAAAATAATCGTCATCTTCGAAACAAGCAATAAAAAACTTTTACTTGTAAAAAATCACAAAGAGACAAAGTTTATAGAGTACGGTTATATAGTAAGTAGTGGTTTTCTTATTTTCTTTATACATTTCAGTAACGATAATTACCCGGGGTATATTTGATAGCGTTTTATGCGTCTTTCATTCCAGCAACCGAAATAGATATTAACATTGGCATTCAACTGTTTCCCTCTTTCTATTTTCAATGTCTAAATATATTATTTCGGCTTCAAACGCAAGGCTGACATTTTTACGTCAGTCACCGGAAGACATATATACATTTTTCATACTATCTTCTCTCAACATAGTACTTTTGATGCCCATTACGTAGAGGAAGACATAAGTACCTCCGAGTAATACCATACGATTTATGTGGCTTTTTAAATACAAAATAATTATCATCAAAACAGGAAATTCTGGAAATTAGCGGCAAGAGATTACTGACTAGCTTTTAGGACACTCCGACAAAAGTTAACAAAAAATTATAAAAGATACATAGTATAATATATAAAATTGAGTATATGTATAATAATGAAATCATATAGACGTGGAAATTGGCATAAAATTCAAGGAGTTTCAATGCAATACAAACTAAACTGTATGAAATAAGTAATAAATCTGAGGAAAAGTTAAAGTTGTCATAAGTAAGTTGCCATAGACATACCATAATATTTGGAAATGTGCTGAAAGTAATTAAAAAATTATAACCTGTTGTACTTCTAAACATATCGGGTTGTATTTTTTGTATTATTTAAACCCAACTAAGTCGTAAGGCTGCAATCGCCTTTAGAGAGAAATTATATTAATATTATTAATATCAGGACACATTACATATGGTCGGTTAAGTACAATAAGCTATTTACTATGAGCGGTAACACAACTGATAAATATTTAAATACAAAGATTTTTTCATATATACGTTTATATATAAAGTTAATATACAACTCTGAGTAATATAAGAGGACAAGGACGCTCATGATATTTGCTTCTATTCGTTGACGAGATAAAACAGCTGTTGAGTGATCACATTTAACCGACGCAAAATTTATATATTTATATGCTTTATATCATATCGTTTTAGGTAATAATGAACCATAAAGGCTATCTTTGTGAGTATATGTATGTTACGTGGGTTAGACCGCCAGAAATAGCGATTAACTATATACGTTTACTGATATCTATGAAATCAATTTGTTAGAACGATTTAATATAAGACCTGAACCTGAAATTTTTGTTACACAATTCGATAATTCATATAAGTGAAATAAAATGAAATCACTATATTCGGTCATCTCCGCTACAATATCACTATTGAGCCGAGAAACATTTATCACTATATATTATGAAGGCTGACTAATGCTGCTTCAACTCTTTATAGAAATTAGAATATCTGCTTCATTGTAGTAAATTTTTCACAGATAAATATCTATTTTTAGGATCTAGATCTTCAAATCAGCTTTTCGATTTTACTACAGCTCACAAATCTTATAGTTCTCTGTGTTAAACTAAGCATCAATTGTATAAAGCTGAAAAGTATGTTGATTTATTTGAGCTAATCAGAATAGAATTGAACAGGTTCTATACATACCAATGCATGTGAAGCCGCAGGGCAACACAAGCTATATAATCTATCACGTAAGCGTTACGGCTGTCATGACGTTAATTATGCAGCCACATTGATCATTGTCGCAAGACGTCTATCTTTGCCAGAATGAATCGTATACGAGAATCTATGTCTTTCAATTTCGAAGTATCGGCTATGCTCCAATTGCATGTCTTATCATCAAGCCAAACGATTATATATTAGGATGTTTTATTTTAAAATATATTTCTAAACAACATTCAAATTATCTACCTGATACTTTTTCCAAACAACCAAGACGGCAAAAAAACTGGGCAAATGCCTGTCGGTCCTCACACAAGATTCCGTGGAAAAACGAGCAAAAATTGTTTTTTCTATTCCCATAGTACTTTAGTATTTTAGTCTTTTAGTATTTGGTATTACAACGGCATCACCTGTGATGATATTAACTTCCTAACTAACTACTATTCATGAGAAATAGTCTGGTTACAGACAGACAACGAAGTCTCCGTATTAGCGTTCCGTTTTTACACTTAAGTAGGGAAATCTCAAAATAAAATATGTTCTGTAATTGTGGAAGAGTGGCATGAAACAATAAATACATAATACATTCGCTATTAAATTGACTGCATTAATTTTAATTTCAATAAAGGAACGTCTTACGATATCCCAACTTCCCGTTATTTGCTAGCACTTTTTATAGAAAAACAACAAATGGCTAACAACAACAACGACAAAGACTCGTAAAAACATAAAATAATAGTTTTGCACCCTTTTTTTGAAACATGTATAAAAATGTGTTCAACCACATCTAAGATTATCTAATTTCACTTGTAAACTAAGAATTATATTACAATATGCAACTGATATTTTCTTTATGATTAGGAGCTTGCATTCCTAAATTCTAAATAGCTAACAGACCAAGAAATGTGTCATTGTCGTTTGCGTTATGGGAAATATAAGTAAAATGTCATTATTCTGTTATGCCTATGAAAATATTAAAACTAAATAAAGAAATATTCAAATTATTATGAAAAGTACTTATTGCGATAAGAAAAAAAGTATAAATGATTGCCAAACACGTTAAAAATTAATTCATCGATCATCATTCCTGTATGGGTTTGAATACTTTTCCACAGCTCACTTATGTCAAATATTGATACGAATAACCTTAGGGTGACGCGCAAAAACAAAAATTTTTATGTTCCTACAAACGCATTTTAAATTGTAACAAACTAAAAAATTGAAATCGTTGCTGTTTTCTATTCGACCTGCATTAATAGCTGAGTAGAAAATAAATTATAAATTGATGTATTACATTTTATAACAAATATGTTCGTTTAAATAAACTAAGTTCTTTTACAATTTTATTGGTTTGTTTAAAATAATATATAAATTCTAATTAGAAATATCATATTAAAGTTCCGTTAAATTGAGGTTATAGTTAGCGAAGGAGATGATATTTACGGAATACTTATCGCCACATAATGTATCTAATTAAAAGGGCCTCTATAATTATGATTAATATGGTTAATAAACCATAACCTCAGTACAAGGTGAGGGTCAGAGAAATCCTTGGCCCCGAGCCGGGAATGAAATGTTCGGCCGAGAAACTGTAGGTAGGTTACGTTAAAAAAATACTTCCACTGTTGTTAGATTTTCTTTATTATTTATATTAAACGTGATAAGTCTCTACCAAAATATATAAGCCCCGTCGTCGTATGAATTGTATATAGAAAATAATAATCATATTAAACCACTAGTTGGTAAAATACTGGGAGCTAGTCCCGGGCTGCGATTGCTATAAAAAGATTATCATAGGATGGCCGACAGCAATGGCTGTGCGACATGCAACCCTGGAAAGCGAGTCGACTGTGCCATCGAGTACTGTTGCCAAAATAATTAAAGAAATCTTTGTCGATGTCCCTCCGCCGCGCCAGCGCCGCTCTAAAAACGTCGCTCTTTGCCCGGGAGTCGCAACTCGGGGCGCGGCGGGAAAACATCTCCCGCGTCACTCTTATTTCTTCTTTCCTTCCCGAAGCTGTCGAAAAA
The DNA here is from genome assembly GCA_963693355.1 of Pontia daplidice. Taxonomy (NCBI): domain Eukaryota; kingdom Metazoa; phylum Arthropoda; class Insecta; order Lepidoptera; family Pieridae; genus Pontia; species Pontia daplidice. The sequence continues at coordinate 7,055,808 of CAVNZL010000137.1, read as the reverse complement.
AAGTTTTTCAGTAAGTTAAATTAAATATATATCCTACGTGCGGTCTTAGAATTGTGTGTGATAACAAGTGATTAATAATGACTCTTTGGAATTGAATTAGTGAAAATTGTTCAAGTGATAGTGTTACATAACACGAAGAAAATTTTGTAGCCGTCTCAGAATTTTAAAAATACCGCACTTTCTAGGCGCCCAAGAACTAAAATAGCATTGTATCACGTGGTACACTGTCGACCTATAGTAAAGCTCCACATTTCTTTATATTTTATAATTATACTGGCTAAACCGAGTACCTGCTAAAATATTTTTCATGTGTTGTAGGATATGAGTATTTGATACTAATTTTATAAAACTCAGATATTAATTTTTTAGATAATTTAAATAAAAAAGGAGTTCAATTGATGCTACTCTTTCGTGACGAAACTAACAGGTGGCGTTGAGAGCAATGACATATTTTACGTCAGTCTATGAAAAAATGACGGATCAGTTGGATACGTATCGGAGCAATTTATGATAATTACGAGAAACAGTAATATTAGTACAATTTTAAAATATTTTACTAGTTAAAACTTGAAACAGAACATTTATAGTTTATGTTAAGTGATTATTAAAAGAGTTATATTTGCCCATGTAATAAACCAGTTTTCGGTGAGTGAAGTAGTGTAAAGAAAAACGTCCCTTCAGCAAAGGATATACCTTGTTAGGACCAATTTATAATTTTTAGTCAATCTATCGTTAAATTGAAAGAACCTAGTATTTTTTTTCTAAAACATGGAAAGTTTATAAATATTCAATAAAACATGATCGTCTGCTTTTAACTCAGTGGGAAGTATCAAAATAAAAATCACCTGGTACATATTTCTTTATCAAATTTTAAACATCAAATAGTAGAAAAGTGGATGACTCATTTATGTTTATGTTATAAGTACAAATTGAAATTACCATAACCTATAAGTTTTAGAAGTGATAATGATGACTTGTCATTTTCTAACCTCTGTTTTCTTTGCGTTTTAGAACTGACGGCAACGTAGTAATTCCACCATGGAGGACGCTCACTCGAAGTCCGTGGACGAAGTCTTAGGATTTTTCGGCACCGACCCAGACAAAGGTCTTACACCAGACCAGATCAAAAGGAATCAGGATAAATATGGGCCAAATGGTAAGTCTTTTAAAAAATGTTTATTTCATATATTTATAGCACTAAATCTTCAAGATCCAGTCAGAAGCAGGCTTGCAAGTTTACAAAATTAGTGGATTTAGATGTATTTTTGTTTCTAAAACTCTCGAGTGTGATTCAAAGAAATTTGTTTGCATCTAAGGTAGTCTCATAAGATTTGTACTCACTTTTAATACTACTTAAATTTTATTGCAATTGTAGAGTAACAAACAAAATAATAAATCTTATAATATTGCATAAAGCATACATTATATATTCAATACAAATATTAAAAAAAACTTATGCAAGCTTATACAGTGAAATACAAATTTAAAAATGAACTTTACTAGATTAAAAATGACAATGTTTAACAAAAATCAGTATTCACTTTTATAATAAATGCTATTTACAGATAGGTTTGTCTTCTAAAAAAGAAGTATTTAAAGAACATTCCTAGAAACTTTTTTGTATTTTTTAATAAATTTAATCAGGAAGAAATTCATAAATTATGTTTTACATTATAAGATGCAACTCTATACTTATTCATTTAAATTTATTTATCATCGAAGAACTAACTTATGAACTAGCCTATGTTGAAAAATATACTGCTCAAGCATCATTTTCCATTAAATATTTAGTACAATTTATTAAGTTTATAATATTTGCCTATGATATCAACATAATTCTTATAAATTTTTAACTCAGAAAAGTTCTCTGCAGTGATAATTCATTTTAAGTTAGTCTAAAAACTCTTTTCATACATAACAAAAGTTTATAAAATATATGTATTTCCAGTACCATTAAAATTTCTATCACTATTACATTATACAAATGTAATTTTTGTTCAATATCAACGACTTTGACTGGACATGGCAGTTATGATGTGTGTTCGGGAAAACCATTAAGGTTATTGTACTTTCTAATTAACTTATAAATGAGTCTACAACCTAAATATTACTGACCCTTGGTCATGACATCAGGCTTAATATGTAGGGTCAATTGCAAAGTAACTTACATTGATTTAATTTGTTTTATAATTTGAAAGATAAACTGCTTCATTTCTTATAATTGTATATATGATAAATATAATGTCTTGTATTATTCAAATTGAGACATAAATCTCATACATTATTTCATATAATGCCTTGTATCAGAGAAAAACCTTTGTCCTTGAATGAATGTACCTTTGAGGCTTAGCAATGGGTGACACATATTAGCACTTCTTAAACAGAGATTAAAAATCTTTGTAGTCTTTTATTGTTTCAACACATTTGCGTTTATCTCAGTTGTATATATTAAGTATTCTGTGATCTTATTTCACTTACAAAATTCTCTCAATACAGTATTGAGACTATGATGGCATTGTTTATGAATGATATTATTTTTTGAATGCTTTATATATTTAAAATAATTATGTAAGGTACTAGGAATATTTGAATTTTAGAACTCCACTCTAAATAATGATAGTGTTAGGAACAGAATCTAGGCCGAGATATAGACAGTATTGTATGTGTGCGTCACTGGCGCGTTTATTTTTAGCTGGCTAAGAGGTGGCCGGTGAAGTGTTATATGCCAATGGTGCATGTAAACCTCCTGTGAGCCGTGATGGCACCGTACCCTGTGTCCCTCGCTATTCTTGTATACGCTATAATACCTATACATTTAAAAACAAGCTTACATCGCTGACTCAAAATGAAAAAAATATATATATTTATTTCATGTTTGTGAATAGTATTTTAATTGGTACACGTTTGATGTAGGGATAAATAAAATGCTTTAATTTCGAAGCGGCCTACTAAAAGTAATTAGTATCAGTTGAATTAAGGAAAAATTATTAGCGTATACATATTTATTATCTATAATAATGGAGACGCCATTGGCTCAACCTATATTCAAATCAGTTTGCAGTTTCCATTGTGTACAAACGAGAAGCATTATTTGAGGATGCGTGCCGCGTGAATGTTAAAACCGATAACCGGCCGGAGATAACGAAAGTTATCTTTGCACTGTTAATCGGATTTATTAGAATATTATCCAGAATTCAGCTGGCTAAGCTGTTTTTCGTTACTTTAAGTTGCTTTCAAGGCCGCACAACTCAAGCCGTTTCTGGCCAATCTCTTTATACCATGCCATTTTAGATTGTGTTTGTTGAATTCCATTGATTTACACTGGCTGTCGAAATTGCGCGATGAAAAACGTTTGATCGGAACTAATGAGCCGGTTAAAGTAGACAAATAGTTGTTTATTTTCACGGCTCACACCACTCTGCGGCTTGTTATTTTGCTTCGGCGTTCAAAGCAAAACAATCGCATCCAAACAGTACGTCACTCTACTTAAAGCTTGGTCACAATACGGAAAACTTCCAACGAGAATAGATTCAAGAATAAATAAAATGCGCTCACAGAGCGTTGCCCTGCGTATGACTGTCGAACGTATTAATAGACAATAGAATAAAAAACCTTTTGTATACAACGTGATAAATCAATATTTATTTACATACTAACGTAAATTTCCATCTATTAATTAGTACGCTAAGCAGGTAGTTTTAAACATAAGTTCGAAATTTAAATGTTGATGTTGCATCCTGAACGCGTTCTTAAATAAAAATGTAATCCCTTTATCTCAAACCTCATACCGGGAACGAATCTTTGATGTGTGTAGTATATTAGGCCATGTGTTTCTATACCGCAGTAAATGCTCTTATAATGCTTTTGTACTCAAATTTATTCGTTCTGAAGGCACGTTCAAACAACCATAAATTAATTAAAATATTTATAAATATTATAGCGGTATGTATATGACCCAGACAGACATACCTGAGTTAGTATGAATACAGGACATGCAATTTGCAATTTGATTGTTTCGAGTAACACAGTGTTTCAGACAAGTAGAGTAGCACAGTTTTTCTATTATTTAATATAATTTATAAAACTTACAGTTTCACGTAAAATAGGTACATCGTGCATGGTCACGACTAGTCGTATTAAATTCAATTTTAGGTCTTAAATTGCGTTTCTATTGAAATTAGTTCAAAGCGCGTTATCATAAAATAACGGAAAACCCGTTTCCCATATAGCCGTAAACGTATTTGATTCACACGAGATTTAGACGCAATAAAATAGCAAATCGTAACGAAGCCATAAATCACGAAATAGCTATTATTTCACTATGTTCTCCGGTACACTGCTAAAATGGTTTAATCGAAGAGGAAAATTACTCAATCGTATGTAGTGAAATGTGTGTAAATCTGGCAAGCCGTGTTCACATTAACGGTCCAAATATCTTAATTTGCCGGTCTCTGCAAGGTGTTTCATATCGCGAACAATAATAGTGCATTCAGTGTGTAACTGTTGGGATAGTGGAGCGGCGCCTCGTACGAACTCTGGTATTCAACTAGACTGTAACGGTCGGTTTATTTTGGACGCTACGTTGGCGGCTTGCGTCTATTGCGGCAGACGTTCGCATTTCGATTCTCAATATTTTATTTATCTAATAAATTAGCTTTTGGGTCTTTTGATCGAGAATCTTGATAACTGTTTAATGGTTAGGGCGTATTATTTAAAAACTTGAGCTGGTTAAAAGTATATTTGTAAACAATGCGTGATTTCCAGTCTTTGAGACAAGCAACAATATAGAGTATAGACAATTAATGTTTTGTATTTTTTATCGAGACAATATATTTTAAATAGTTGAGCTTATGTGTAATCAATAAGCCGCTTACTAAGTAAATGCTTGTGGATAGAGAACCTTTCTTATTTCAAAGTAAAATCTGTATGAAGAGCTCAAGGTAAAAATACGGGGCAGGTCACGTGGCCTACCATACATCGATAATGGACAAAAAAAAATTTCGCAGGAAACCGAGATATTACGATTATTATATTTGGTAGGCAAAATATATACCTAATTGAAATGTTGAATAGCAGCAATCAATAATTAACCTGTTTAACATATCAGAGCAATAGCTCGTTAAACGGTATTATGTCGCATTAATAGTCAAAGCATGTGCTGAATGCTGACGTAATTCTTATCTAGGTGGATTGTAATATATATAACTCTTAGAGGTATAAGCGGTATATATAAATATTTAAAACTTGTTTCAAATCATAACAGTATAAACCCAACGAGTTAAAGTTACCGTATAACATAAAGAGATTAAGCTAGCTTCAGCTTTAAGCATAGTAAAAATCCGATTTGCTCCGTCTGATCTCTTAGGTGTTTTAACTGCTAGAGTCAAGAGTGATGTTCAACGGATTATATTACTACTGGCAATAAAACAAAATTGTATCGCGATTTAACCGCGCTAAACAACTTTATTTTAATGTAATAAATACATAGATACGCAACGCAAATATAGACAAAATGTAGGTGATTTTAAATTTAATTTCGGACATTGTAAACTGTTACGTTGATTCTACGATTTAAATCATCGCGTAAATAGCTGAATTAAGATTGACACATAGCACGTTGCTGTGGATTAACATCCGATTCGGCGCTCCTAGCGCGTATAACGGTTTCATTGTACGTGCCCGCTAGCCTAGGTACCGTTGGTGGTTCGAAAATCTTCTCGAAATAATATGTATGAATCAGAGAGGGTAAAGAGCTTACTAAACTATCGGACATTTCGACTAGTGTTTCAATAGACGATGTAAAGATTACTCTGAGCAGCAATAGTTTAATATGAAAGCGAGAAACTAACCAGCACTACCAGAGTCTTATACGAATACCAATTTTATATAAGTCATGCCTGTTTCCCATTGGGGTAGGCAGAGACCACAGATTACAATATAATATACCAATTATAATGTGTATATTTTATTCAAATCGCTCTGTTGATGATTTTATTTAAAATCAGTACTTAAAATTGTGGCGGTTGAATTTCTATACACTGAGCAAAAAGTAAAAACCGAGTCAGTAGAAAAACGCGTGCAAATTTTATTTTTTCGCTATTTAAATGAAATTTTGCATGGATTTTTGCTGGGCGACATCTTAAATTTTTATAAAATTAGAGAGTTCTCGTGCTATACTTAAAGAACTTTAGTAATGTTACGGCTTGTATACAATAACTAATACACCTATTAAAATTGCATGTTGATTATATTGCGTAATTTTATAATACCCAAAATACTGATGATCTTCGTCGGCTAAAAAAACAGACAAAACAGAGTCACTCATACGAAATCAATCATAAAAAGAAGGTAAAGAAGAGTGGACACAGAAGTTATCCAAAATTTTAGCGATGTCGCTTCAGCTTTAAACAGAATTGATTCAAGAGTAATTCTCTTATAAATCATTTTAATAATTGTGGCTATCATTAACCATTATAGTATAATTAGTTAGTTAAGACTTTGATCAGCACGAAACACTTTTTTTTTATAAATTTATTATTACAAATTTTAGCAAAGGCGTGTAATCCATGAAATCGAAGTCGTGAGCGCCGCTCAGTAATATTGTTTTATTACAAACAAAGGATTTACAAATCCATGTCTACGTAGTGGTTACGTAGAACAACGTGCGCGTACACACGTCACTGACGTCCACTGTGATTGTTACTCTAGAGTCTAGCTTAACCTCGACTTACTCATATGGTGATAATTGATTATACATATGGATATTATCGCTAACAGAAACAATCTTTTGATGGGGTATGAGGCGCGCGAATACGATCCTCTATATTTTACAGATTATTTGTTTCACGATACTATTTATCGTATCTATGATATGAAAATATGTTTTGTCCAAATCTGTCTTACATTCTTTGCTTCAGACGTTGATTTTTAATTTTTTTAATGGCATCATTGAATAAAATAGTATTTATTGTTAGGCTTATCGCCCTATACAAAAGAATATGCGTTAAAAAATCTCTATCTGATAAACGGACATTCACCGAGTTTTTGTAAAACTTTAATCTTCGTAAATAAATGTAACTAGCATTATTATTAGATTATCATAGATAAGATATCGTTCAATCAACCCGTTACTAATTACTATGAATATAACAATGTTGGGAAAGGTTACCGGTGTTAAAAATAATGGAGCAAAGTCCGTCCGAAACTTGTTGATATAATATGACGTCATAGCGTGCACATTGCCCATTCGTTTCGTACTTAAGAACATATAGAACATCACATTCATCTAGATAGAACTCACGCCTGCTCTGACTGGTTTATTGTACAATGAAACCTCTTTGATGTTCTTATCAAAAATCTAATTACGATTTCTTTCTTTTCAGAACTGCCGGCTGAAGAAGGTAAGCTGGAATATCCAACAAATTTAGACTTAATAAATCTCTTTAAAACAATGTAATAACATTATATTGTACTTACTGAACATACGTGGGAAGTGCTCTTCAAGCAATAAAATACCCGCTTTTATGATAATCTAAACAAATTTTATATTCGCACGATCGAATAGCTGATGTTATAAATTTATAGATTCAAATATTTGCTTATCTTTATATAATTGATGTATACTTAAAAATTGACAACGTATCTCAAAATGTGTGTCACTGACGTTGAAGTTAGATACACGGAAAAATCTAATATTGAACAAACGTACGTGACTATTTGCACAATATGTAGAAGTTTAACGATTGGATGTTGTAATTACTGAGAGTAAAAACAAAAAATAAGTGGGTCAATATTTTATGCTATAAAAAAACCTTAATTTTAATGTTCACAGGCAAAAGTATATGGCAGTTAGTTTTGGAACAATTCGATGATCTGTTAGTCAAGATTTTGCTCTTAGCTGCTATTATTTCTTTTGTAAGTATCGTTACATCAAATGTTACAGATTAAAAATAATAGTGTTTGTAACTTGTATTGTTTTCTTCCAGGTATTAGCTTTATTTGAAGAACACGAGGATGCCTTCTCAGCATTCGTTGAACCTTTTGTTATTTTACTAATTCTTATCGCCAACGCTGTTGTAGGAGTATGGCAGGTGAGATACATTCCTAAGCTCTGCTCATCGATTTTTCTAACTAAATACCTAATAATATTGTATTGTACTTAAAACAGGAAAGAAATGCAGAATCCGCCATCGAAGCTTTAAAAGAATACGAACCCGAAATGGGTAAAGTAATAAGAGGTGACAAATCCGGCGTTCAAAAGATTCGGGCGAAAGAAATTGTACCAGGAGACATCGTCGAGGTGTCCGTTGGTGACAAAATCCCCGCCGACATCCGCCTCATTAAGATTTATTCCACCACCATCCGTATCGATCAGTCCATCTTGACCGGAGAGTCCGTGTCTGTGATCAAACACACTGACGCTATCCCAGACCCCCGCGCCGTAAACCAAGACAAAAAGAACATTCTCTTCTCCGGTACCAATGTTGCTGCCGGTAAAGCACGCGGTATCGTTATCGGTACCGGTCTCAACACTGCCATTGGTAAGATTAGGACAGAGATGTCAGAGACTGAAGAAATCAAGACACCCCTTCAGCAGAAATTGGACGAGTTCGGTGAACAACTGTCGAAGGTCATCTCAGTGATCTGCGTCGCCGTATGGGCTATCAACATCGGCCACTTCAACGACCCCGCCCACGGCGGTAGTTGGATCAAGGGTGCCGTCTACTACTTCAAGATCGCTGTCGCTTTAGCCGTAGCTGCCATTCCAGAAGGTTTACCCGCTGTCATCACCACTTGCCTCGCTCTCGGAACGAGGAGGATGGCAAAGAAGAACGCTATTGTCAGGTCCCTGCCTTCCGTCGAAACCTTAGGTTGTACATCTGTTATTTGCTCAGACAAAACCGGAACTTTGACCACCAACCAAATGTCTGTATCCCGTATGTTTATCTTCGAAAAGATCGAAGGCGGCGACAGCAGCTTCCTCGAATTCGAAATCACTGGATCCACCTACGAACCCATCGGTGACGTCTACCTTAAAGGACAGAAAGTAAAGGCCGCCGAGTTTGACACTCTTCACGAATTGGGCACGATTTGCGTTATGTGCAATGACTCCGCTATCGATTTCAACGAGTTCAAGCAGGCTTTCGAAAAGGTGGGCGAAGCCACTGAGACCGCCCTTATTGTACTCGCCGAGAAGATGAACCCCTTCAACGTACAGAAGACTGGTCTAGACCGCCGCTCATCCGCTATCGTTGTTCGTCAAGAAATTGAGACCAAATGGAAGAAGGAATTCACCCTCGAGTTCTCCCGTGACAGAAAATCTATGTCCACCTACTGTACACCTCTTAAGCCCTCTCGTCTTGGAACCGGACCCAAATTGTTCGTCAAGGGCGCCCCCGAGGGAGTCCTGGATCGTTGCACCCACGCCCGTGTCGGAACCAGCAAAGTCGCTCTCAACTCGACACTCAAGAACCGCATCTTGGAGCTCACCCGCCAATACGGTACCGGCCGCGACACCCTGCGTTGCTTAGCCTTGGCCACCGCTGACAACCCGATGAAACCCGAAGAGATGGACCTCGGTGACTCCAGCAAATTCTTCACATATGAAGTCAACCTTACCTTCGTCGGAGTCGTCGGAATGTTGGACCCACCCCGTAAAGAAGTATTCGACTCGATCGTCCGTTGCCGGGCCGCCGGTATCCGTGTCATTGTGATCACCGGTGACAACAAGGCCACCGCTGAGGCTATCTGCAGGTAAACGCCGCTCTGGGGATCTTCATACCTCTCAAGATCTGCGAGTATTAATGGTTCGTGAATTTCAGACGTATCGGTGTATTCACTGAAGATGAGGACACCACTGGTAAATCCTACTCTGGTCGTGAGTTCGACGACTTGCCCATCCACGAACAGCGTGCCGCGTGCGCCAAGGCCCGTCTCTTCTCTCGCGTAGAGCCCGCACACAAGTCCAAGATTGTCGAATACTTGCAAAGCATGAACGAAATCTCCGCTATGGTAAGTTGAAATCAAACGTTCATCAATTAAATATTGAACACATATAATGGAATAACATAAAATCATTTAATATAGTTCAGGCAACATCTACCATGTCAATATTCATTACTCAATAAATTCTAAATGCGTTATTAATGTTTACAATTGTAATTCGGTTTGTTTATAATAGCTTTGTTCTGTTGATAAACACTGAAGATATTATATACTGCTTTGGATAGGTAAACAATAGTAAAGTTATTAAATTTGTATTATTGGGTTGTATTTATGTCATTGCAAATACAAGTGAAAAATTTTAAAATAAATAATTTTATTATTTATAATAAAAACTTAAAACGTATCAGGTATTTTGTACAATGAAGCGCAAATGTTATTGATGGGTGGGTAATTTGCAGGGTATTTTGAAATATGCCAATTGAGTTGTTTGACCATGTAAATGTTTGAGAGTGGAAATAAATTTCATAAGGTATTGCAGTAATGATATTATCAAAAAGTTAGAACTAAAAGTCTGAGGCAATCTTCATTCAATTCATTCCAGCTGTACGTTGATAATTGATTCTTTCCAGACTGGTGATGGTGTGAACGACGCCCCAGCTCTGAAGAAGGCTGAGATTGGTATTGCCATGGGATCCGGTACCGCTGTGGCCAAATCTGCTGCTGAGATGGTGCTCGCTGATGATAACTTCTCATCCATTGTAGCTGCTGTTGAGGAGGGTAAGGGCCACCGCTTATACTTCCTTTAATAATACACTACCTAAGTGTGTATTACAAATATACGTTTCTAAATAAATTGAAGTATAATTAATGATGAAATTTATTTAATATTTATTCTATTTGGAATATTATCAACAAGACCTTGCGCATTTTGCAATTACTTTTTTTTTGTATTACATTTGCAATAACTTTGCAGATTGCGATAGTTTAAGATTACATTTATATTCTTAATGCGTATTAGATAAAATCTCCTGTGCTCAGTGGAGATAGTTTCAAAATAAAGATGACCTTTTTTTACTGACAAAATGATTATAGTACCAATTAAATGATAATCTCATCTCAAAACCTTAATAAAAGATTTTATATTAACTATTAGTAAATTATTTGTAGTTTTTACATACATTTTACCTTTACTTGAATTCGATAGTTTTCATTCATAAAAAAAGAACGTAATATATCTCAAATAATGTAAAAATCATCATAGGTTACAATTGATTTTCCCGATTAAATATAATGAGTAAATTATTCCAGGTCGTGCTATTTACAACAACATGAAGCAATTCATCCGTTATCTGATCTCATCCAACATTGGTGAAGTGGTTTCCATCTTCTTGACTGCCGCCCTTGGTCTGCCTGAAGCTCTGATTCCCGTTCAGCTGTTGTGGGTCAACCTGGTCACTGATGGTCTGCCTGCCACCGCTCTCGGTTTCAACCCACCTGACTTGGACATCATGGACAAACCCCCCAGGAAAGCTGACGAAGGTCTTATCTCCGGATGGCTGTTCTTCAGGTCAGTGTATTTTTGATATACAGCTACCGACAGTTAGTATATTCACATACAGAGATGAAAAGAAACATTGCAATTATTTTTCAGAACACTTCTTACTATTTCATAATTCAAATTTGAAGACAATTAAAATTTTGATTTGTAATAATGATTATAATTTCTGTCAGGAAATTTTTTTTTAATTTCTTCTTAAGTGGAAATATCACAAGCAATATTTTTAAACATCTGTTGGCCTTCCTTAGATACATGGCCATCGGTGGTTACGTCGGTATGGCGACTGTCGGAGCTGCCTCGTGGTGGTTCATGTACTCTCCCTACGGACCCCAAATGACCTACTGGCAACTGACCCACCACCTGCAGTGCCTTGGCGGCGGTGATGATTTCAAGGTATACCCTTTGCGCTAATTTTAGATAAATTAATTCCTTAATGTAAAAATATCTTAATTCAATATTATATCGAAAGGAGATTATTTAACAAAGAAATAATGAAATAAAAAAATTTGACGACTCACCAGCTGAATTTGCAACATTTCCAGGGTATTGACTGCAAGATCTTCACCGACCCACACCCAATGACCATGGCCTTGTCCGTGCTGGTGACAATCGAGATGTTGAACGCCATGAACAGCTTGTCTGAGAACCAGTCCCTGGTGACGATGCCGCCCTGGTCCAACATGTGGCTGGTGGGCTCCATGGCTCTCTCCTTCACTCTTCACTTCGTCATCTTATACGTCGAAGTTCTTTCGGTGAGTTGTCGTTTATGCATTTTAAAGAGTGGTCGTTGACAAGAAAATTTTAGGTGGGAGTGAGACTTGAATCGCATGTCCCACATTTATTAAAGTATCACAAGTTCAATATTATTTAATTCAAAGTTCAATTTCCCTTAATTATCTGTGCAATAAAACCTTGCCACAAAATGATTAGCTCTACTTGTAAAATTACATAAAAATAGAAATGTGATTTTCTCAAAAATTCACCTGCTTAAATTCAACACAGGCCGTGTTCCAAGTGACGCCCCTCTCCCTGGACGAGTGGATGACGGTGATGAAGTTTTCGGTGCCCGTGGTCCTCCTAGACGAGGTCCTGAAGTTCGTGGCCCGCAAGATCTCCGACGGTGAGAGCTCCTGGCTCCAGGGCATGCAGTGGATTGTGCTCATGTGGGCCGTCTTTTTTGGCCTCGTCCTCTACGGACCTCTCTAAACCACAGTACAAACGCGACAGTCGCTCACTTAAAACGCACAGTATAATTATCGCCGTATATTAAATTAAAGTAATGAAACCGCGTGGTATACAAAACAAATCTTTAGTTATTTCCGTATTTCATACAGGGTTTGTATAATTAAAAATTGAATAAGTATTTCTTAACGAGTGCGTTGGAAGTGAGCGACCGTCAGATGTATTGTGCTAACCTCCCGCCGAATTCTGCGTCAGCCACGTACCTCTTGGCTGGCGCAACGAATTCTACTGTGGAAACCGATGAACTATGGGCTCTGCTCACCACAGTACATTAACCGAATGCTAATCCACAAAGTGTGAAGTGACCCCTGTGCACGTGTGACCTGAGAAGTGACCAACTGACATGTTCAATGGACTGCGGTGCTATGTTTCCTTTCGAGACAATAATAGCTCACGGAGTTTTACGGGCTGTGAAGATCCGGAATTCAGCATTTTCTTTTGTACCGATTTTATAGATTAGGATATTTCTCCGATAACTATAACGGCTCAGTCTGGAGTGCGGACATAATTCCTCTTAAATATAGCTCGATTCCCGTGTCGATTTCTCTATGGCATGTCACATGCGTCTGGTCTCCTACCACATTTGACGGGAATTTAGTTTTATTTAATAGGTCATGTCGAGTGCAGTTAGTCTAATTTATTGTAAGATAGGCTCGTTATATCCGGAATATACGATGTATGAAGATTCTTAAATTGTCCTCTCACCTCTTGCTTGCTAACCTTTGCATTTGTAACCTGTGCATTTATCTGTACCATCTCCGGTGAATGATTTTATACATGAAGACTCAGAGATTTACAGATGTTTGCATGCAGTATGTATAAGCATAACTCATTTGTATGATGACTAATAATTTCTTCATATGTTAAGCCTATGAAATGTCTATAGAACATTTGTCTCAAAGAAACAAAAAATTCAATGTAAATTACCGACAACAGTAGCCTATGAGAATAGATAATATCGGGATCGGTGTATACCATAAGTTTGATCTTATGATTAACTTTTATAGAATGAACATAATATTATGTATAAGGATTTACGAATGTGTTTATTAGTCCATCAACTTTAAATTAGAGAAAACTAGATCTAAGTGGTTTAATAATAGTCTTTGAATAAAACATTTGCATGACTGCAACGCATGATTTCTTTTCGATGATTTTTGTGTGCCTTAAGCTTTCTAATCAATAATAATTATTTATTTTTATTACGATCTTATGTCAGCCCATCACGAACATGTTACACATGACACTACACACGGCACAAACAATGGCATGTTAAGTAGTATGTAAATCCCTTGAATACATTTATCGATTTAATAACTTCATTTCAAAATGTTATACACTAATAGTATATTTATTAAAGGTAAGAAGTGTTCCCCTTACACCAGATAAAACAAAGATGTATTATTTATTCACCTATCCTCTGCACTTTCAAATTTCACGCACACTACCTTAAAAGCCGCACTAACTGCGTGTTCGATGTTGCCCTAACCGAAAGTTTTGCAAGCTTCGAAAATCAAATTGCTATTGGCTATATTTTTCGAAATTCTAAATTTAACGAGACGAGCTACTTACAAGTCGCAGTCTCGTCACAGTACATCTCATAGCTCGACAGTAATGTAGACACGAAAAGTAATTCTTTTCAGTTGTTACAAAGAGCGTTCTTGAACAGAGCCACTGTGAGCATGTACTGTGTTGCAAAACTTTGTACGACGCTGCCACAGACGTGTGCGCGGCGCCGTGTTCCCGCATGCACTAACTAGTGTTGTCTGCCCCCAGCCACAACGTGGAAGGTGTAAGCGCCCAGGAGCCAGCCGCAGCACTTCTGCACGCACTATTCCATGAACACTCATTGTTTGTTGTGATCCCGCAGTGAAACTACACATTAGTAACTACGACACGGTTGTGATCTCTGCATAAAGACCCAGTAAGTTAGGACAGCGGCACGCGCTCGGACGCACCACTAACGCTATCGTTGTTTTGCAGTGAACGAGGTGGTCGTTGACAAGTGGTAAACGCCACCGATTCATAGTTCCTCACCCGCTTCTCTCTGCCACTCTACCGCTATCGTCTCGGTATTAATTGATTGACTCTATGTATAACGAGTCGCCTACTAAATGTAGCCACTAGCCAGAATAGGGCCGCTCCGAGTGCGCCAACGACAACGTGCCGCAGCCAGCTCCCGCTCCCACCTACGCTAGCTCACCACTCACCAGAGAGGACATGTTCATAATGTGTATATACAATAATATATGCTTAGGAGATTTAATCAATTTGTTTAATTACTTTATAATTATTATTAAAGACTACATGGTGCCCGTCGACAGCAGTGCGATAGACTAAGTGTACTTAAGTTGACAGCATGCTATTAATTTATTGTTATATTTTTATTCTCTTCGTCTAGTTTGCTTACCTAGAGCTTCTATCTTTATTTCTATTAGTGCTGACACCTCGACGAGCAATATGGTGTCTGTAAGTGAAGGGTAAACATATTATCCAGTTTGGGGCCGAAGTGTCCATAAATTTAAACATACCTGTACATTTTAATGTATTATTGTTTTGTACAATAAATCGTTATAAAATAATACGTGTTTTATTTAAATTCTTGTTAAGTTAATATATTTAAAATTATCTTTTTTTGCTATTTTTTCGTTAATGTCGTAGGTAGGCTTGTAATATTATAATCCTATTTATTTAAGTTAGTTTTTAATTAAAATTAAACGATATTCTGTCTAAAGTTCTTTTAAAAAAAGGAAGTTTGAGATACGATTGTAATCTGAATTTTGTATCACAATTCGATCCAGTATGACCTAAAAATATGGTAGAAATGATACAATATCTGTAGTAAAATTTTATTTTTATTTTTCAATTCCCTTCTTAAATTCCTGCTAATTATAGTTTATTTTATATAAAAAGTATTAATATACTTCTATAGTCTTTGTATCCTGGTTAATAATATTAAAAAAATCATTATCGTGTATTTGACATTAGAGGCGAAAAGCATACTGCACAGAGTAACTGTACCCGTAGGTACACTTTGAAGTTTCTAAACTGTTTAAACCAGGATGGCTGTTGCTAAAAATTAAACAAAATGGTTTGAATGGCGAAGCTTAAACATGATGGAGTCTTACAATTTCAAAGCTTAAGAAAAGCTTTATCAGGTCGAGTCAAGCAAATTGTTTCAGGCTACGCTGTATTCATTTATTTCAATACTTTCTGACAAAATGGAGAAACCCAAGTAAGTTTCTTTATAATCTCACAAAAAGGGTCTTAGTTATCGTTATTTTTTGCTTTTTCACTGTAAATCAATCGTTGTCAAATGTACATTCGCAGATCAGATTCCGAGCTGCCTAATAAATTAGCTGACTTAAAGCTAATGGAAACCCTGTCAGAGGAGCCAGAATCAACGACAAGAGTACTAAGGAAACGAAAACAGACGTCCCCTGAAAATAAATCCACTAATCGTAGAGTTAGTATGAAACCTCGTAAACACATTCCTGTCACTGACAATGCTGATTCTAAACAAATTGAGGCAATATATCTTAATAATAAGATTAAGAAACCACTTTCACAAACACTTGAAACAATATTTGAAGAGCCAAAAAATGGTAATACTGATTGTAATAATGTAATGTCACGTAGAAAAGTTAAAAGACTTTTAACATTTCACCTAGGTAGCCACTATACTAAAGATAAAATAAAAAGGCGACGAGAAAAAATTAAAAAGTTAAGGGGAAATGCATTTCTGAGTAGAAAAAGGATACCTATGAATGTAGTACTGGAAACTTTGGATGCATTAGAATCTGATGAAGATCTTTCATCAGGAAGTAAATCAATTGAAAGTGTAACAGTGTAATCTTTTTGTACTAAAATAAGATTTGATCTTTTTCCATTACAATGTAATCAGACTGAAGAATAAGTTTTAAATTTATTTCAATCACAACAATTTAATAAAATATCAACAGATTTTTTAAAATATTACATATATTTAATCTCTTTAATAAACAACTTCGAATCACACCTCTATTAAAATTGAAATAGAGTAATTAAACATTTCTAAAAAAATACAGTAAAATAAATCTGGAATGGAGTTTAAAGTTCATTTAACTAATGTGTTAATTTTATGATTACCATTTTACTTTACAAATAATAATCATAAAATTAAAGTTGATGTGAATTTTAATTCATACCATTGGAATGATGCAAGTTAAATAAAAATATTATTATTAATCTACAGTGATATAACATTCAGTAGAGGTACTTGAACAACCATGATAAGGTTTTAACATATTAGTGTCTTCTTTGATGCAAACACATTTAGGCTTCTGATCTCCAGGAGTGTATAATTGACGTGGAACTCCAACCCAACTTCTTTGTATACCTCCGCTGTGATATAATAAAATAAAAATTTAATTATAACTATAAATTACACAAAATATACACACAGTTTGCTACTCAGCTTTTTTTATATGGCTTATTATATTGTTTTGTTTTTTGTTTATCCCAATGATTTATAGTGAAACATTGACTTTTTAAAATATTTTTCGTTTAGAAATAGCAGATTGGCTCATTTATAACAATAAAATATATTATTTGTCCTGTTACTTTCAAGAAAATTTTAAAACTATTCTTCAGAATTACCTGAATATTTTATAATTAAATTTATTACCTCGACTTGGAGCACCAAACTCTAGTGCCCTCTGATTCATTCCAAGCAATATTACAAGGAGGATATAATTGATTTTGTTTTTGAAGATTTTCTTTTTCTTTTCTACACTCTTTTAATTTAAGTTTAAATTTTCTCATGTATTCTGTTTCTGTGCCATCCAAATTATAATATCTTCCTTCAACCGTACCTAGAGATAGAGAGAATTAATGTTCAGAGAAGGCTTCAAATTCAAGGAAACAATATGTGCTTTATTGCAAATATCCTCAAAAAGAAGTTAGCACATATGGAAAAACAGCCTATAGTTTAATACATAGACCCAATAATCAATGTATATTGACACAGGAGGAGATGATAGAAGCCCAACACATAGGGGTGTTTCTCTAGTGAATTGTTATTATTATAACTATACATTATACTATAAATAACAATTATGATAGTGACTATACAAACCTATGTATACATATTTTTCACGAAAGGTTTTTCTCCAATTAATAATAGCAAATATATCATCACAATTCAAATCTATGACATGATTTTTTTCTTCACTTTCATCATTAAAGTTTCCAGTAACAAGAGCTCTTGTGCCATCTTTACCTGTGAAAAATAAGTTAAGAACTTTAAATGTCAAGGGATATATTTATGGCCAATATACAAAAGATTATCTGCCTTGCCGGCCTATTTTTCGAAAAACAAACATTTTAATTCAAAATCTCCTCTGACAAAATCACTTTAAAACAGATCAAGAAGATAAAAAACCTAATAACAGTTCTGTGTCTAATATTACAAACCTACAAAGTAATGGTAAGAACTTCCTTTCTTGTAATGTCTATTTCCACTTGAGACATCGAAAACAGATCCAAGTACACCCAGATACAATTTTTCATTATGAACACCATCATACTGTGACAAATCCTCTTCAGTTAGTGAAAAGTGTACTGCTTTATTATTGTCTTTAATATAAACATTTTGAATGAAAATTGACACAACAATAAGAAATGAAGAAATCAATATTAATTTTATACTTCTATTTTGCATAAAATATAACATCATTAATTTAAAAGATTGAGTAATAATTAGTAAAGTATTGAATACCGAAATGATGCATGTTTATCTAATTCGATTTTTACCTCTGAAACGGTCTATAATTGGTCATTTGCAAACCTTCAAATAGACAGCACGTTACAGTTACTTTTTGTTTATTATCAATGTCAGAAGTCAAAAGATCAAACATCAACATTTTATTTTTCAACAATAACCAAACAAAAACAAAGGTTTCGTTTGACTAATAAAAAATCAATGTTTTCTTAAGATTGCATAAAGCTAATAAGTACACTCGTGACTCTTTTCATAAATGTTTATTTATGTTAAAATGTCTCTTATAAAATGGAAACATAAAAAGCAGTGCAACGTTTAAAATTGGACTAGAAATAATTCGCATGCTCAAAAGAATATTGCAGAAACTCAGTGTTCTTTTCTAGCCAAATCAGTACACATAATAATGGCCTCTATGAAGCAAAATTTTAGGTTATATCTTAACCTACGGAATTATTCCTGTTCAGCAAATAAAAGAAGAGTTGTAGTTACAGGTTTAGGTGTTGTTTCTCCTTTAGGAAGTTCTTGCGAAATTGCCTGGAAAAATTTATTAAAAGGTAACTCTGGCATTGTGGCTCTTGGCGATGAATATACTAAATTACCTTGCAGAATTGCTGGAGTTATACCAAAGAAAGATAATGTTCATGTAGAAAAGGCATTATCAAAGTCAAATTTAAAGTCAATGGCACCTGCAACTTGTTTAGCTTTAGTTGCCACACAAGAAGCACTCATAGATGCTAAATGGAATCCAGAAACAGATTCAGATAGGGAAAATACTGGAGTTGCTCTTGGAATGGGAATGATTGACCTAAGAGATGTATGTGATACTAATGCTGCCTTACAATTAGGTTATAACAAAGTTAGTCCGTTTTTTGTACCTAGGATACTGCCTAATATGGCTGCAGGTCATGTGAGTATCAAGTATGGTTTTAGAGGTCCAAACCATGCTGTGTCAACAGCCTGTGCAACTGGTGCCCACTCTATTGGTGATGCATTTAGATTTATAAGAAATGGTGATGTTGATGTCATGGTTTGTGGTGGAGCAGAGTCCTGCATAAGTCCTCTAGCTATTGCAGGTTTTTGTCGCTTAAGAGCACTGAGCACCTCTTTTAATGATGAGCCGAGCAAAGCATCAAGACCATTTGATAGACAAAGAGATGGATTTGTTATGGGAGAAGGTGCGGCAGTACTAATATTAGAAGAATATGAACATGCTCTCAAAAGAAAAGCTAATATCTATGCAGAAATATTAGGCTATGGATTGTCTGGTGATGCCTCACACATAACTACACCCAGAGAAGATGGAAGTGGAGCAATATTGTCCATGACTAGAGCACTAAATGATGCAAATATTAGTAAAGAACAGATCACATATATCAATGCTCATGCCACTTCAACACCAGTTGGAGATAACATTGAATCTACAGCTATCAAAACACTATTTAAAGATCATGCTTTTAAATTGTGTGTTTCTTCAACAAAGGGTGCTCATGGTCATCTACTAGGTGCAGCTGGTAACCTAGAAGCTATATTCACTATTTTGGCATGTTACCATCGTGTTTTACCTCCAACAATCAATTTAAATAATCCAATAGATGACTTAAATTATGTTGCTAACAAACCACTGGCATGGGAAAATGACAGAAGAGTAGCATTAAAAAATTCATTTGGATTTGGAGGGACAAATGCAACTCTTTGCATATCTAGTATAAATTAAGAAAAAAGTATGAAAAATATTTTATAATTTAATTATAGTATATTTAAACTGAGTTACAAATGTTTTTATTTCTTGATTTTATAACAGTGGCCAACAGCCAATGACACAACATCATACATAACTTCTCTTAAATACCTGAAATCAAGACATTGTTTACCTAATCCAGTAAAGCAATGAAAATAATATAATTTGATCAAAAAAAGCTACTATATTTCATAAGAAAGCTCTAATATTTTATAAATGCTGGTTTTCATCCAGTCGTTATTACGAATTAAATATTGTTAACAGTTGGAATCATTCAAACATGCACAAGTGTTACCTATAAACTAGCTGTCTCAGCAATATAATATGTTTATAAGACCCCATTTTAGTCATTTTACAAGCACCTTTTATGGACATTTTTAATGCAACACTCATCTAAATAATGTTTCTTTTCTTTATCTAGCCTCCTGTAAAATTACCATTGGAAAATGAACAGATAATTTTTGGCCTCTTGAGTATCATATTAATCTGATAGGTTTGGCAATATTACAAACATTAAATTTTTCTATTATTAATATGATTAATTAAGGAATGTGACACATCAAGATGGTAATCCTAGTGTTGTAAACATCAAGGGGATAAAATGACATAATATGTAGGTAACTTATTAGTAAGCCAGCTATTGCAACTACTTTACATTATATATCTTAAGTTATTTTAAAATCCTGATATCGGCCAATGTATGGTACTGGATATTACGTGCAGTTTGAATGTATTTACTTGCTACTTTTCTTTCTGTAATACAGCTTTTTGGGGAGAATTCACACACAACTGAGCAAATTTTTTACGTAAATTCTGTCTCAATTCTTGTCGTTTCTCCGTTATATTTCTCCGCGATTTAAATTCTATCACTTCTTCTATAGGTATATAGCTGGTGTTTTGTTCTTCATCTGAGGAACATGTATCCTGTAAAAAACAATGAAATATAAGTATAATTTTTTAAATTTAAAACTAGGTTTTTTATTAGTTACATACCAGCATTTCTTGTAGTGACAGTGTGAATCCAGTACAGGAAAACTTATCGCTCTTGGAATCTAGACAATCACCTCTTTCATGGTTGCAAAAGCCTTCTGAACAGGCCACTTCTGAACCTTCGGGTGAACTGATCAGGGATGATGATCCAGACATTGTCTCACAACATCCACCATTATTACCTGATGAATAGCCACAATCATGTGAATGTTCATTTTGTGACAAATTGCCTTTTTTCGATATCTTATTTAGTTTTTTGAGAGAATGAAGTTCTGTGTAATCATCTTGACATGAATGGCAGCCATCAGCATTTGTTTGCATTTCTTCAAAACATTGATTATAATTATCTGTGGATGAATCAGTTGGTACAACATCCCTCCCTTCTTGCAAACATTCTTCACATTCACATTTTTCTTCAGGTTCTTCTGGTTCCTCTGAGTCTTCCTGTGGATAAGAAGCAATATAAATAAAGGTAGAAGTAAGATAAATCTCATATGTAATCGCATTACAGTAAAAATCATAAAATAAAATCTTGCTAAATTGCCAAAATGAAAGGAAATGAATCATAAAAGTCATTGACACATACTTTGCATTTTGTCTCAATGGCCTGTCTTTCTTTCTTCTTGCGTCGCTTAAGTTTCTTCTGTTCTTTCCTTTGTTGTCTAGTAAGTTCTTCTTGAGTTATCTCATCGTACAACAGCTGTAATTTGGAGACCCCGCTCTTGAGTTCGACGGCTGTCTCAAACTTGCGATACAGTGCTTCTATTCCCACGGCGGCCAATGTTTGACATGTACCTTCTTCTTCGCGGAGTCTTAGCGATATGCGCTGTAACCGCTCATATATGCATATGCCGAGGCATATTAGAACCTAATGGATAAATAATGTTTTTAACTATTTCATCTATAACATGTACTGCTTTTATGAAGATATATTAATAAAACAGAATTTACGGGAATAAGTCATCGGTGTATGTAATTTGATAATTATTTAAAATTTATTCTTGTGTGACAAAACATTATACATTTTCTGAGTTTATGCACATTTTAAATGGTATTTAGATTCATTTTGTTATAGGATCAAAACAGATGAGAAATGAACAAAATGATCTAGTTGAGTATGTAAAAGAGAAAATGTTTGAATTTTAAAGAACTTCAAAATAATACCACAGTTTGGACACTTATTATTATGTTTGAAAATAAAACTCGTTTTTGTAATGAAAACCTTTACTGAGCTAGGTAGCAAATGCAAGTGACTAACTTAACTACCCACCTTACATGACATTATTAATAAATAATAAATTGAAGGTGAATTCCTTTACTACCAAACCTTAATACCATACATAACACTTAAATAATACAAAAATTGTTTTACCTCCTCTTGTGCAATTTCCATAGTCTTAGCATGTCTCTCACGGTGGTTACCAAGTAACTCAGGTTCTGCTCTATTGATAAGGTGCGCTATATATTCTGTTTTGGCTTGAAGATGTAAATGCTTGTCTAACAAGCACCTTTTGATTCCCGCATAAAGAGCTCCAACATAGCCCTTATCCTTCTGTGGATCCTTTTCCTCAATAAGATACAAGTAGGCTTTTAAAACCTGAAATATACATACCCTTATACAATACATATAAATTTTTGTTTACATTTTGGATAAACTGTATCTTTAAAAATGCTTTGAAAATTAGATGACAATATTATGTTTATAAATAAGATCAGTAGAGGCATAAAACATTTATTTTACAAATTATGATAAGATCTAATAAATAAAATGTAAAATGTCAGACTATAGTTATGAAAGTCAAACATTGGAGATGATTGTTTCTGACACAAAATGATGGATTTCATTTCATTAACTTTTATATTTTTGGCTGAAATTGATTCAACATTTACTATAGGAGAACACAAAACATTTGCGCACAACATGCTCAATTTGAAACTCTTCATTTATGTCACAATAAACACTGTGGACTAAGTTAAATATATGTAAATATATTTAACATAAAAATTAAATATATAAAATAAAATGTTAAAAATTACTGACTATACTAATTATAATAAATTTTATTAGCCTAGTTAAATGAGACAACTTTACCATAGTTTTGCAATCAGAACAGAAGCGATGTTTTCTTAGATAATTGTGTATTGTATCATGTAATGTTTTAAAATGTATGAGAGTAACATGTTCCCGTGCTGAGGTTTTCATTGCATCCCAGGCAGAACGCCAAGCTGCTCGCCCTCCCCAAGTCCAAGCTGCCCACCCCCAACCACATGTTGTAGACGCAGCCCAACCTCGGGCACTCCCTGCTTCTAGAGAATGTAGGGTACACCTCTGTGATTTCTTCCATCTTGGCTGACTAAGAATAAGACATTCTATTCCCGAACTGAAATTACATTTGATACAATTTATATATAATAGAATAATAAATTTGATATATTTTATTAAGTTAACTTTATTAACAAGTCACAACAACATAGATTCTATTATATTTGTAGATTTGATTAAAGTCATACCTATGTCCATTGAGTAAAGTTGCTAGTGCTTGGGGATTTGTAATTTTGTCTTCTTTTATTGTCATTATTTCTCCTGGTGTGAGGATTATTGGATCTAATGTTGGATGTCCTGATTTACATAACTGGTAAAATAACCGTTCCACACTAAAATGAAATTATTAAACTTTTCTTATAAACAATGGTGACAATAAACATATACATATAGTTAGTCAGGTTAAGGACCTACTGCATAAATTATTTTCATAAAATATTCTACAATAACCATACAACTATAGAATTATAATGATTATAGAGTAGCAACTTGTCACCTATTTAAAAGAAATTCATCAGTTATAGTATACTAAATTCTATGTAAATTATAAAAGTACATTATGTTTAGTTCTAATAAATCTAATAAGTAAATTCCAATAGGTAATTAATAAACAGCTGATGAAATCTGAGGCCAAAACCACTAGAGGGGATTTTATAGCTTGTATTATATAGTAATTATAATAGATATAGGATACCTTCTTCTACAGCCAACACAAGGAATGCTTTGATTTAAAACATTGAAAATATCTGAAGCATCAACTCTCAATGCTGATTTAAGCTCATCTGTTGTGAGTATTCTATATTTACGCAAAAATTCCTCGTACTCGCGACCTTTAACTTGAGGATTGTCGCAGATCAAGCCCATAGTATTTAAATCCATTATCATCTGTAAATTTAGGAAGATTGAACATAAAACAAAGAATATATAGAAAATTAAGGTCAACTCCCAGTCGCAGTTGATAACGGAAACAACTGACACCATAAAAAAACATAAATTAACTATACAAAGCTATAATTGAATGTGTCGGTTAAAAATGATAATATATAGTTAATGAGATAGAGGCACATGACGATTAATCAATTTGATATTAATAATCTTCGTTGGAGGTAGTGTCTTAAGGAGTACTTACAATTAGATTATCATAAATTGTTAGTGGTAACTGACGCCGCTTAATAACAGGATTTTTATCGCAGTTATAAACATCCACTAATTTCGCCATTTCTTCGAAAATCACATAAAATTACCGACAAAATATACAAATATCACAAAATGACGGCTGATGACGGCCAACTTTTAAGAAAATATACGACGTGAATACCATAGATAATACTTAATTTAAGATTTGTAATATAAGCTATCTGTGACATCCATAGTAATGAGATGTTAGTTTAATATAGAATATAATGTAGCCCGTATTTCAAGCTGATAGTTCAAGGTTCTTAATAATTGCTTATTTCTTTATGTATTTTCCTCAGTTTTATTTTTTTATGCCATTTTAATTATATGTAATTCTTTTTATTCGGGTATTTATTTATTTTTTATTGATCTCATCATGGTATCAGTGTTATCGTGTGATACCCTTGGGTTTTTTTGTCAAGTCTCACAATTGTCATGTTAGATATTTATAGAGTAGTTGATGTCAAATAACCTGTCCAGTATAATACTATGGTATCATTTAATGAGAAATAAATTTCATGATAGAAGAAGAAAAAAAATAAATTAAAGTTTATCTGTATTAGTAATGTATCTATAAAATTAGCTTATATTTCATGTTTTTTTTGGTGAATTCAAATCTTGCAAACTATGTCTAAAATATTTACCCCAACGAATCAAATTCGATTAACTAATGTCGCCATTGTAAGATTGAAGAAAGGTGGTAAAAGGTTTGAAATAGCCTGTTATAGGAATAAAGTTATATCTTGGCGAAACAAAGTGTAAGCAAAACAAACTAACTTGTATAAAAACAATATTATTAAAAGCCATAAATAGTACCGTTTCAGCTGATAACTTTAACTTTATTCTTACAGAGAAAAGGACATAGATGAAGTTCTTCAAACACATACTGTTTTTACTAATGTTTCAAAAGGTCAAGTTGCTAAAAAGGATGACCTAATGAAAATATTTGGTAAAGATGATCAGACTGAGATTTGTAAGGAAATATTGGAAAGAGGTGAATTACAGGTGTCAGATAAAGAGAGGCATTCCCAAATTGATTCTTTATTCAAAGACATTGCAACAACTGTTGCTGACAAATGTGTCAACCCGGAAACGAAAAGGCCATATCCAGTTTCAATAATAGAGAAAGCCATGAAAGATATTCATTTTTCAGTAAATGTGAATAAAAATGCAAAACAGCAAGCATTGGATGTTATCCAAATGATAAAGAAAGAGATACCCCTTGAACGAGCTCAAATGAGGGTCAGAATTTTATTAAGTGGCAAAGAAGCTCGTAAGATAAGAGATAAGGCTGTAAAATTAACAACAAAAGTGGAAGAAGAAGCTTGGGAATCGGGAACAGCTAACTTAATTTGCTTAATAGATCCAGGTAGCTTTAGAAACCTAGATGAAATGATAAGAAGTGAAACAAAAGGGACTGGACAATTTGAATTACTCAATTTAAAAGATACAATTGAGGGTGAAGAAACTCTTTAGTGTATTTTGTTATTACTGTTACTACTGTTACTACTATTATAACCCCTTTTAATAATAATTTTTATGAATTATTATTGTAATAATTCCTAAATCTTAAGTCCTTTAGTGTATAGATATGATTAATATTATTTTAAAGAATGGTTCAGTCCCAAAGAAAACTTGAAGCCACATTACATTTTAGGGAAACTTCTGAAGATTTAATATTTAATACTTCAGAAGTTATATAAATTATTGCACTTGGAGGTTGCAAAAATATGGATTATTAAGTTGAGGGTTTGTTGTCCATGTTATCTGCTGTTTCCAGAGATCTACTAAATGAAATTAGCATAATCTAAAAATATCATAATCTATATTCTGCATTGATCTGTCCAGCCTGATTAAAAGAAACAAACTAGTATGGAGCTAGCTTGTATAAAATCTGGAAATACTACATATTGTGTCTAGAAATATGCATATACAAAGCTAATACTGAAAATTAAGGATGAGTTATTAATGATCGGTAGGCATGAAACATAAGGAATATTTTATCTGTGGTTGGTTAGTGGACAAAGTATTAGTAAAAACTAAAGTCACAGATAAGATAAACATAGAAGTTAGGTCATAGTTGGCATACATATAAAGATCGATTCTTTGTTAATAATGTCTATACGACGACCACTCTTTATTGAACAAATTGTTGCTTGTTTAATTACATATTACACATTAATATGAGTGAGTAACAGAATCTTCAAAATGGTTTAATTGCGTAGCGTAGCGTTAGACCGTAAATAAGTTATGAACTATAGACTATATAGGTCTTCGACAAATAGACTTGGGTGTTACCATTGTGACGAATTACGTAAATTGGAACGTCAAAGTGAATGTACCCATCAGCGAATGAATGACAAATTAAAAAGTTTTATTTTTCTTATATTGGTACGAGATTTTATTGATTGTTTTCTTTCAAGATATTCGGCCAGACGGCGACTGAAATTGCAAGTTACTGTGATATATTTATTTTCAATAATTAACTTTTCTTATCAAGCAATTAAATGATCAGGGATATCGAGTTATGTCTATAAGTAATGGAAGGTACAGAACTGGGTGGCGACCAGCAATTCTGTTTGAGATGGAACAATTTTCAAGCAAATATAACATCTCAATTCGAGGCACTGCGCGATGATGAGGACTTCGTGGATGTCACTCTTGCATGCGAGGGACACAGGTTGGAAGCACACAAAGTGGTTTTATCGGCGTGTAGTCCTTATTTCAAGGAATTATTTAAAGTAAGTCTATCTTTCACTCCCCACACTTTGATGTGTCACCATTACAATGACTCTAGTGAAAGTTGTTATGTATAAAACACTTGATCTACTTACAAATGCCATGTCTCGCGTTCCGGTTAAGTATTCGTGATTTCATTTATTTGTAGCTACTTTAGAATTCTGTTTCACAATTTCTAATTAATTCACTACCATTGAGTCTACAAAACCAAATTAATTGAAAAATTTTCAAATCCTTAATATGAACATATTTATATGCTTAAATTTATTACAAAAACATACATACATGTTGTCACCAATAACTAATTAAGTTATTTTATTATATTTTTAATTTGTATTTAAATTTTGTTTACATAACTATATCTTATATGTTGTAAATCCATACAAAAAAAAACTTAATTAAATTCATATCAATTTTCTTTTATATACTGATTTGAATTAATTAAATATGCTTTACTTATAAAAAAGAGAAAGTAATATTAAATCTTGCAGTATTTAATGCAAAGTAAATCATGCATATACTTACATATTTTGTTACTAGCTAAATCTAGTTACATTTTCTTATTTGTTGTAGTTCTTATTTCAAGATTAATGTACTAAGTTTATTAAATGCAAGTCTGATATATGATAAATTATTTATTTATGAGCTTTATCTATCTATATGTATCATAATATAATGATCGCTAGACAAATTTTGAATGTTTACTTAATTGAAATTGTCATGGAGTGTCTTTCAAGAAATTTAAGAAATGTTACTTGTCTAAAATTGCTCATGAAAACAAAGAGTATTCATAACAAAAGATTTCATTTAAAAAAATACTGATTTGCTAATACAATGAAGATGATCTATCATAGTTATCTTAAGCTAAACAAGGGCAATATTTGTTATTATTGTGTTATAAATGAAAGATAAAATGTAGCAGTATGTGGTCAAGTAGTGACAATAAAATGTCACATATGGTATGATAAAAT
This sequence comes from Pontia daplidice, assembly GCA_963693355.1. NCBI lineage: Eukaryota > Metazoa > Arthropoda > Insecta > Lepidoptera > Pieridae > Pontia > Pontia daplidice. The sequence goes on along the minus strand of CAVNZL010000137.1, from coordinate 7,027,365 downwards.
AATACTTCAAAGATAAATATAAAAACTTTAATAAACATTACCTAACTTTGTAATTGATAACAATACTGTTATTTCAGACAAATTGGGGAAGTAAAATGTTGTTTATGAAAATCTGTATACCCGATTAAGTTATGTCAGTGATCTATTATACAGTTGATAAGATCTAGGATTACGCTTATTTATGACAAATTGTACATAATAATTTTTACACACAAGTGTGTGCTGTATATATAGCACTTGCTTTTGAATTAATTTTTGTCTTGAAAGATTAAAGCATGAGTTTAATTACAGAATAATCCATGTCCTCATCCGATAATATTTATGCGGGATTGTGAAGTTTCTCATATACGGGCGCTACTCCAGTTTATGTACGTAGGACAAGTGAATATCGCTCAGGCACAACTCAGCGCTTTTCTTCGGACTGCCGATGCTCTACAAATTCGCGGCCTCACTGACTGCTCACAACACAACGATAAAGTGTGTAATATAATTTATTGGACGCGGCCTTCACCCGTTATTCTCTATAAATTCTAAAACTATTTTCATTTTCAGAAAACAAATCGAAAGTCTCCCCCGTCTCAATTACGCAATTTGCTCAGCGCCAAGCCCTCACATTCTACCTCCTCTTCCAAAGCCGCAAACCAAAATGTGGAATCGACCTCCGCCGAAGACCAAGAGAAGAGCGTTGGTCGCCGTTCGGCTAGGGATTCTCCCGAAGTGCCCAGAAATAATGTCAGCGAAGATGCTTCCTTTCAAAGTTCTAGTCAAATGAGGCCTAATAATGATGACTATAGCCAAACCTGTAACTACCCCACATTGCGGGTGAAAACTGATCTCGAAGTGACGGATGTGAATAACGAAGAGAACGATATCCTTATGGATCCCGGTGATGCGGAGAGAGATAGCAAATGCCAAGATTTCAGCGCGACCGATTTATTAGAACCAAAAATGGAAGTGTTGGAACAGGAAGCTAGTGACGAGGAGCGATCGGGCTTTCAGCCGTTGTACTTTACTGAAAATAATACTCTCGCAAATCCTTTTGCCACTCTTCAAGGTCAGTCGAACGCTAACATTTGTTTTAACAATTCTAAACGTTGTTCATACCGTTTTCTCATTGCAGGTAGCATGGATCTCATGACGGGAATGAGCGCCGAGCTGACCGACAACACGGAAGGTAAATATTGTTTTATAATTTTCACGCCATTTTCACATGCACCAGTCGAACCGGCAACCGCGCCCCCGGCGAAGCCTCTTCACATTCGGCCTAGAAGAGAGCGCGCGGTTTTTCAAACTCTCGTATTCGGATTTATGTATAGGATGTTTATGAACGAAAGCAAATGAAATGTTTTGGTATCGTGTTTCGTTCATAAACAGCCGTATTTATGGTGCGCGGGTGTCGGGATATCGACGGCCGCCGCCCGCTTGTGCCGCCCGCCAAAACCTGCCACCGCGCTACAGTTCAACCAGTATCCAGTATTAAAAATAACACTTAGTTTTTCTCCTTGACGATACTGAGTTGAATTTTTACTGCGTCTGCGCCCCCCCGCCACTGTTTTAGGCTCCAAACGCCACCATAAGCATTACTAAATTTAAAAATCAGACTTAATAGATTGGGTACCGCTTCCAAATTCTATGTAGACGATTTCGTTAAAATAGGTGACGACATTAAAATATTAAGTTATATTACAGTTTGAGATCGCGTTTAAGTTGTTGTTTATAATTATCTTAACGGTTGTTTTACCGCATTAAGAATTTCCTATAAAAATAGCGATATTGAGACTTAACGACAAACCGTGTCGGCAGTAGAAAGAAGCGTAGTAGCAGTAGGTAGAGCGGTGTTGAGGGGACAGGGGTCGTTGGCACGGTCGTGGCGGGAGGCGAGCGGCCGGGCGGGGCGGGGGTAGCGCAGTCGAACGTGGTGTTGTTGGCAGCGGGCGGCGCGAGCGGCGCGGGCGGCGTGCAGTGCGCGCGCTGCGGCCGCCGCTACTCCAACGCCTCCAACCTGCGCCAACACGTGCGGCTCATTCACGAGGCGCAGCCGGTGGTCTGCGCGCAGTGCGGCCGCTGCTTCAAGACGCCGCTCTACCTGCGCCGGCACACGCTCGCCCAACACCCGCCAAGGATCAAACCGCCGCCGCTGCCCCCCCTTCGCCCCGCGCACCGCTGACTCGACACCTAGGGTTTCCCATAGCACAATGTGATACGCGTTTCTCGGGTTGGACTGTGTTGTTTTGCCTAGTCAAAAGTATCTGACATGGACGTTTTGCCACGGGTTGTATAATGGTAGAGGTGGTAATACTATCGAAAGCTGGGTCTAAACAAACCCTCTTACTCAGCTGTTGGAAGATTCAACACCTCCATAGTATCTTATTTATAACTTAAAAGCCGTCGTTTGTTTTCATTATTAAAAAAAACTGTGTATTTTCTGTTTTATCACATGAGATGGAAAGCCCTAGGAACCACGCGCTCTCTTACTGCCTCGCAATAAAATAGTATCTCAAGCTTTTCTCACTCGTATTTGAATGGTCACGCGGTTTTTATTGCGAGGTTGTCGGTCCTCTTCGTTGGGTAATGTAGGGATGTGGCTTAAAGGAATACTGAAGACTGTGTAGGTACTAGTCTGTGATCGGAATGTCGCCGGGGGCCTATACGCCGTCACACCACTTCGCTTATTGCGTGCCTTTCAATAGTATACCGAGTTCGTCGCTTTAACGACGCTCCTCCTGTTATAGCAATAAGCCTTCTAGATGTTTCCCTTGCGTGCGGGACAACCCGCCTTAGTATTTACTCCTATAGTTCTGATTCATGTTGTCTGTTATATGATGTATGAGTCAAGGGGCATCGTTAAAGGGAATTGAATACCTTCCTTTCTGACAATAGACTGATAATTATTAAGACATTTGTTGCTACCGGTGCTGATTTTTAAAGTAGATTATTTACAGGTAAATGTATATAGATACCTACAATATACATGTTAAACGCTCGGCCTCGTTCAATGCAATTTACAATAGAGATTTTTTTACAGCGTTGGATTGGGTCGAACATATCGGTTTTATGTGTCGGATATACAAGTAAACCTGTTGACAACAATAGCAAAGTAATATTTTTATACACAGTAGTTTTATCACAGATGTTATATTGTTGAGTGAACGGACGGCTCCCGGTTAGTTTGTACGAAATCGCGTTACAATGTAAGTGCTGTAGCTGGTCCGAGGTTACAGTGAGACAAGTGACTATCGATGTGGACTTTATTAAATTATTAATGTCCATTTTATTGGAATTTTCAGCTGAATAAAGTAAAAAAAATTAACTTGTCGGTTTTAAAGGCCTGGAATGTTCTTCACGCGATAGTTGTTTTATTTACTGCGACCCCGCACCAATTACTTAGCATTTTAAAGTCGAATCGCCTGTGACGTAAAGTTGCAATATAAAATTGTATTCGTCAGCGCTCGACTCTAGGCTAAGGTTATAATATTCGCTTTATTTTTATCAGCTTTTAGGTTTTGAAAAATGATTGCCATTTAAAAAGCATCTAGTCATTTTAAAACATCATTTTAAAAGGGAACGATGTCGATATGATTAGGGTTGTGAATTACAATATTAGTTTGTAAAAAACGTATTAATTGTGCGTCGTCACGAGATCTCATTATGTTCCCATGATCTCTAAAATTTATTTGCATTTAACGTAATTTAAGTAAGCAGGTTGCCAAGTGGAAATTATCGCGCTTAACAAAGCCACCTTTAGGCGTAGGTGATTGAATAAGTTCTAATTAATTGTTTGAGTCTTTACCTAAATAAAAATGGGGATTACTTAAAAGAATATTTCCTATAAACTTATCACTACATTTACAATGTATATGGATGTAAATTTAAACAAAATTATTCTCATAAAGTAATTAATTATTAATGCTTCAATCGATGACATGCTACTTTCGTATAAATGTCGTTTGATTTTGTGTAAAAATTCTATTATCTATGGCACGCTTGTTCACATTATTTTTTTTAATGTAAGAAAACTTGTTGGTTCTATTCTGATGTACATGTTTAAATCGTCTCGTTGCTAGGGGTAGATACTTACATAGAAAAGTACGACTGCGCTCTCCGTCTGGACTTGTCTGATTCTTTGATATAATTAGTAAGAAACGATTAACGAAATAATTTTGAACGTGGTAAGAAAAGATAAACACTGAAAATAACGGTTAAGGTTTTTGACTGGTTTTTGGTAAGAAAAATCTCGCTAACTTATACAGTACATCAGAATCAAACACAATAATTTGTTAGGTTAAGCTTATACAGACTGTTGCTTCTAAACGTTTTGTTAATCGACTTGTATTAAGTTTACTCATAAACCTATATTTTTATATTGCCTTATAACAATAATGTGATTTAAATGAAATAATTTAACGGTTAATCAATATGATATTTAAAATAGAATGATTTTATTGAAAATAATGTGTCAATTGCGATTTGTTTTATAAAGTTTTTTTTTTTAATGATATGTCAGTCAGTGCAATCGTTTTTAGCAAAGATTACTAATATATAGTATAAATAATTGTAATTTTTTACAAAATATAAATAAAATATTGCTGATATATCATTTTTATTATAATACACTAATACATTTTTCTCAACTACTGTAATGGTGAATGGTGAGTAGATAGTGATAAGAAATTTTATATAAGGTTGTACGTCCAGGCGTGCACGTAACGCGAACGAAGTTATACGCGCTCATTAGTGTTTCTAAAGCTCTTATTTCCAATACTGCTTCCATTATTTCTATAATATTAACTAATTTGCTCTGTGCACGTTTATTAATTGTAAGTTTATTTGTACATATACATAAGGTTAGGAATAGTTTCAGGTCGTTGGGACCGCAGGAACAGACCAGTGCCTGATGCGGTGTGGTTGGAACAGCATAGACGCGCCTTGCCCTTCGTTCTAAAGAGAGAGAATGAGCGGGCACCGGCGCCTAGACTTGTAAGTTTTTGCTATTATTCATAGGAAATGAGAAATTGACAAAGGAAATTTGTTCCGGCTTTACTGTATTTAACGTTCCGTTTATAAAACATAAATTATTGTCTCTTAGTCATTAAATAAATTGAAAGTTCTTTAACAAAGAGCAATTCAATTATGTTGATACGCAAAGGGGTTTATGATAAACAACATAAGTATGCTAAATATGTTTACTGTTTGCTTCGCTATACAAAATTTTAATATTGCTTATTCAGTGGATCGGCCGACCTTTGCCACGGGATAGAGTACAATTTGATGTTATAAAACAGATATGGGTCCATATGAAATATAAATGGGTATATCATTTGAATAATTTAAAATATTAAATTTCCAATGGTGACGATCATAGCTAGGATTACAAATGCAATACTTACACAATGCTGACAATCAGCACTGTGTAGTGTATGCCATGACGTCACAACATATGTTCTAGTTCCTCTCTAGCACCAGTTCTACTCCGTGCAGCCCGGACGTATAACCAAGATTTTTTGGGCTTCGATATATATAATTTAGCAAGGATTTCTTTTAAGATAATAATTAAAAACGGTATTACGTTAATGGTTAATTTGTGCACACTACCATCCCACTTTCACATTCAAACCACACACACTCACATTTTCATTTCACACTTCACATTACATGTTTTTGTACTACATTTCTACTTTTTTTGTATTACTATTAATTATTTTTTTATATATTGTCACCCTATTTTGGCTTCGATTATAGCATTAAAAATTTTACTATATGTTTTATAACGCTATTTGGGTTAGTGAATAAATAAATGTGTTCACAGATAAAGCTCGGGGAAGGTGTGGAGATTCGGGAAGACCTCCTACGCGGGGTGAAATGGGGGGACTATAGGAAAGTGACGAGGGGCTTAGCGGCTGCACTGTTCTCACCCATAGAATTGGCGACGTGTTCGGTCACCGGACAACGGTGGTCACGCGCAGGTCAAGAGTCACGGCCAACGAAGCCGCCCTTGGACCGGCGCAGAGTGCACGCTCTGATTACGTATGTGAGCAGGCATTTCCCCGATGTTGAAGTGAGCCGCATCAAGCAAGTGCTCGCCTATAAGTGTAAGGAGAATTGTGCAGCGCTCAGAATGAGAACCGCCAGGTAAGAGGACTTTGTTTTTTTAATTTTTTTTTTTTAAACTCCAACGGAGACACAACACACACACAACCTATATTTAGGACTACACACTTGTGCATCTCCAATTATAGGAGAGTACAGCTTGCAATTTGTGACGGTTAACCTTAAATAGTTTTGACTTGAGAGACGTTGAGACGTTGACAATATATCAATCGGGGTAGATTGAAACAAAAATTAGTAAATTAGCAAATTATATGCATGTCTTGACCTTTAATTAGTAACAGATCGAATTGATATATGTCGGTATCCCATAGTTATATCGGACGATTATTTACTATTGAAACACTGATACGATACGGCATTTTTTTTACCGTACGACTTTTAGCCGAGATTGTGGAGATGAAATAATACAGATGATGTTTTGCGTATAAATTTGAAATCTGACCCTACCTGATTTGACATACACCCCCCCGTTCGTTTCTGTCCGGTGGAATATAGTAAAGATTAGAACAATTGTTTTTAAACGATAATTTGTTATGGCAATGATAACACCATATGATAAAATATGACGTTGGCATTTTTGTATTATCAACGACCTTTGCTTTAGTATTATCTTATTAAAGAAAAATCCATACTAACAAAGTATATTATAGCTAGAGAGGTATAAATTACTTTTGTCTTAATCATTGTTTATATTATTGTATGAGCTTATCCTTAAACTACATATAAATCACGTTGAATATCTTTAAAAGTTTTATATTTTGCATATAACAAATCAATAAATCTCTGAGAATTTAATGAAAAATAAAATTTGTAGTGTACAATTTCTTCTAGACGATATTGCCGGAACTAATATTGAACAATTTAAAGTCTAGTAACAACGATTTCATTATTATTATAACTATATTAGAAAGATATCTGCCTAACAACTCGAATATAAATATTACGGCTGGAACCAATAAGGAACTCCGGGTTATACAACTAAAACAATATACCGATAATTAAGATACTACTTTAGACTATTATTAATGGATTCCAACATAAACCTAATTCTTGCGACATTACGACTGTGGTTTCTGATAATTTGTAATATATTGGAATTAACAAGACATGGTTTGGTCACGTGATCAATTATTGATTGCTAATGTGATACCCATAAGTCACCGATAAAATTGTAGGCGATAGACCACAAAGGACACTTTTGCTTTTGGCTGTTGTAGAATTTTATCTGTGTTGTTGAAGACCCTTTCATACTTTTATAGAAATTTCATAGCTTTGGTAATTGCACGTTTTTTTTTTCGAAGAAATCTCTCGATCCGTATTCACCGTCTCAGTATCAAAACCCATTTGCTACCTACTAGATAATTTGATAACAAAATTAGCAGTTTTCCAGATGTTATGGTCTGAACCTGTTGGTTCTGTCAACCGCTTCTGTCTCATGATGGCCATTTGGTCAACTGTCAACGATGATTTAAATCTGGCAAATTATTAAGAAGACAGCGAAAGGGTTTCGTTCGTGATATGGGATTGTTTTATGACGTAGTTGATAACCGTTGCGAGGCCATTTATGTCTTTATCTAGCAAAGTAAATGAATAACAAATTTATTCACTAAGATATGACTTATTGGTACTCATATGAAAATGTTCATTTCATTTTTTTTTTAACTAGTGGCCTACCCCCGGGCGAGGTTTTCCCCGGGCCGTGGAATATCTAGCTAAATTAACAACATTTTAAATTTTTATTAACAAATTACAATAATTACATTTGCTATTAATTTTGATCTTAAAACGTTATATTCCGTAGCTTTGCAATTATTAATATATAATTATTATAAATTCGTTTCATAATTAGTGATTCATATGAGCCACGGTTACCATATATTCTTCACTTTGAATATAATAATTGCAATTATCAAGACGAATTTACAGAGCGTGGGCTAAATTAAATGAATGAATAAATTCTCAAACACGCCATACGGGCGAGCTCGAGGCAGTAATACAATTTGAAGCAGGTTGTCGAACTGTTTCAGCGAGTCCAGTAACTACTTGCTGAGCGCGGCAGGCCGCCCGCCCTGCGACGATCCGCCCCATCACCCGCCCACGCCCACGCCCACGCCGAGACCCACTTATTCCAACTAGTAAGTACACATTATAACTCAAACCAACCATTTGTTAATTTGTTTAGCCCAAACAGATACATCAATTTTGACAATTCCCTTGTGCACATTATAGATATAGAACCGATTGAACAGATAATATTAATATATTATACGTAATTGAGAATAACTAGAGATTAGTCTATCAGCAAAGGATTACCATTAACATGAGGAAACTTTCAGCGAGGCTTCAAAAGGCGGAGGGTCGGGGGGCACTAGTGGTGCGGGGGGAAGCGGGACTCCGGGCGGGGGAGGGGAGGGGCGAGGGCTGGGGGAGGATGACACGCACTGATGACCGCACATTGGGGAAACTAAGTTATGTCCACACAGCGGGTAGAAACCAATTTTGCCGAAAACTTGTCAGAAATTGGCGGGTACCCGCAACAAATTCCGACATAATTCGAAGCTCCCATCTAAACTATTTTAGAGCACTCTGAATTTGTCGGTTAAAAGACTCATTAGAATACTATAAATAAATGGAGTGACATGATCGCAATTAACCCGTACATATCGTATACCTTGGAATTTAGCAGTGTGGACACACTATTTCTTCCACTCTGAATTTTTTATACCCAATATCGCATTAGTTGTTGAGTCGCGCTGATTTGCGGCGGTGTAACAAATTTATAAGTTTAAATAATTTTCGGTGAAACTTGTTCAGCTACTGTTTTGGCGTTCAAAGGATGCGATGCGCATATTTATTATTTAGGATATTTTTCTATTGGCAACCGGGTAGCAGCCTGGTGCCGCTCGAAGCTCTAGCGATAATTTATGAGGTTCCTAAGACATATTTTTCGTAGTTAGGTTCTATTTGCACGAATTTTTGCGAAACACTGCCGCTTGATTCTAAATTCCTTAGCTTTCATTTCATATACGAGGCGTCAGTCATTTTCGAACCGCGTTACTACTAAGCATAAGTGCTGTACGAGGGACCGTTGCAATTGCAAAGTAAATATATCGAAATGGCATAATTTTAGTACTAACATAGAGATATATTATAGTCATTTCATTTCATAGTTATAATGTAAAGATGAATTTATTTTGGATCGAGTCAGATATGGGTGGGTAATCGGCGTGCTGTGATCGCGATGGTTATAAAATGGAGTCATATTTTTAAATATATGTAAGTGTTACGTAATATACGCGTGTGTGTGTGTCTTTGCATTGTACGAAGGTCTGCTTTTTCATAGTCAAAATTGTATGAGAGGTATTCGTTAAGTTTTCGGTTTTCGTTATATGCAAAGACAACACTTGGATGTTATTTGACTATCACCGCGCAGAAATACATAGGACGGTTTTAGTTACGCCATCACTGCCTTCTATCGCAATTAATTTACTGTTTGACACTTAATGCATTTAACCGTTGATCCTGAACTGTTTGTTTGTCTGTACATTACGCGTCACTAATTCTGCCACATGTATTTCGTCATATTTATGTCAATTGGTGATGGACGGCACATCTGCACAGGGATGTATTTATCATATCAAATAAGCAATAACTATTAACTATAATTTGATAAAGAGAATGAATTTTTTAATTTTTAAAATACTATTTTAACCAAGTTGTATATTGAGTAGTTAGTGAATAACTGAATTCTCTAAAGTCCATGATCATGTATATAGTTCTTTTGAACAGTGATCAAATCCTCATAATATTTATGAAACACATAATCAAATGTCATATCATTTTATTTTACAATGTTTTCTACGTATCTTGCATAACAGAGACAGACTGGCGAACGGCGAACTCTAAGACATACTCTAAACGGTGTATCATTTAGTGTCTTCAACGGTCTTGAAGCCGAATTAGTTTCCTACAAACCTATGATCTCTTATTTAGTACACTATAGCTGTTAAATTGTTAGTATCTATTTAAAATTATGGTAAGGTCAAATTGCGACTAGTCGATGCCATGCCGAGTCTGTTTCTGTGTCTCGAGATATTGGCGTGTCTAACCTGCAGTTACCAGATTTAGAATATTCAAGACATCACTCGACGCTACGTAGCGGTGCGTGATGCAAATTCAGTCTAAATGCTCAATTTTGCCAAATTTTTACTTGCCGAGAATCTTGTCTATGTTTGGTTTTGTTTTTTCTGTTCGGCCGAACAGACCAATGGTCAATGGAGGTAAGGCTCGAAGATTTGCTCAATTGTGACGAGTGTTAAATGTTTGTTTCTTCGATTGTGCTCGAGATGCAATATGTTAATTTTGTGCCAAATGATAAGTTAACTCGTAGCAATATAAAGTATCCTAATCTTGTAATTCGCGTAATTTCTTGCGTAGTGTTACTGACCTATGAGGTTTCAAAGGTTTCTTTTACAAGACTATTAGTATATACAGGGAGAGTGTATGTTGGATAGGAACGTTGCGGTATAATACTCAATAATGCAGGTGTAAAAATAAACGCGCCGTGTCTAGTCGACTTTCGATTGCCAAAATATAAGGCTACTCATCACCTGCACTTATTTTTACACTTACGGAACGAGCAATGGAACAAGAGAATTTATTTACTCGTATAAGTTTTTTTTATATTAATAATCTTTTTTTTACTAAAATGATATACTTTGCATTTTACAATTGTAATGGCAGCTGTCCGTATTAGCAGTGAAGGATATGATCAATCACTGGTTAAGGTTTCAAAGGTGAACAACGATACATCGACATATTGGGCACAAACTTTGGAACGCTATCGCTTCCCGGTTATCGTACTCGAGAATTGTAAGACATAGTTTGATAGTATGTTTTCGGAGCCCTTGTTTATAGTCTATGGTATAACTCACTGAGCAATAAATCTGTAAACTGTAAATAACTTAAAGCCACCGCACTCGCGTCGCGGGTGTCGAGCTGTGCCAAAATTATGTGCTAGTCTTAACGAATGTTATCATTTTTCAGATTTTATTTAGTCCAGAATGTGTTTGTTCCTGTGCTGTGAGTTGAAACAAATCAACACGTGTATTGTGATATGGTCACTCGTAATGTAATCGCTCCGATGCTAGTTTAGATAAGGACTAGGGAATTCTATTATAAATTTTTATCTTCCAAAAATTATTAGAGTATTGATTTTCACGTTAATGTAGGTGATTTAATTGTTAAAATTTTGTAAATAATATATTTCTAATGTTGTCTAAGACAACTGGAAGTGGGAGCGATTATGTGGAGTGACGGTGTGTGTAATGTTTGATAACATCACAGGGTTAGTTAGATAGGAATTTGTATGTGATTTTTATACAAGAGTATGTATTGTGAAGGTTTGTCCGTTGCTTGTTGAGCGAAGGCTACCAGAGATGGAGAATAGTGTTGATTTGTTGATATTTTATAGTATATATATTTATAAAGATGCACACAATCATTTAGCTTTGAGCTCGTGCAATATTATTCCAAATTGTTTATAAGAAAAGTGTTATTATTTCTACTCTAAATTGTTATATAAATATTTTTGTATATGTAAAAGACAAAAGCAACCTGAATTCTATTTTTGTTGTGCATTTATTCTCAAAGTTTATCGATATGGTAACCGCAAACCCATTGTGGACTGTAACGTCTGCATGCAAAAATAATTTAGATATTATGGTAGATGGATTTTTTATATATTACCGCTGATATTGTGAGTCAATTCAAATGTTTATTCTCTTTTTTTAGAGTTATTTACAATATATCAACTATGATTGCTCAATATGATGCAATTACAATGTAGAGGAATCAAGTACGTCGTTTTATATGGTTATTTTACTGTTTATTATTTGCGAGTTGTGGCAGCGCATGTTTTTAGTTTTATGTTTATTCTAAGAGAGGCCAAATGTTGACTTGCTTATGTGAGACTGTTTTGCCAAGAATCAGAAAGTATATTACCTACATTGTTTTAAAATAAATGCTTTTATATATTATTGGTATGTTATTTCATTCCCCTTTGTCAGCCTTTTGAATTATGCACCTAGAATGGTGTTGTAGAATCGTACTTAGGTATTGTACAAATAATTTCGTTTACTCGACAGGATACGGTTATTATTTCTTAGGATTCCGTACCTAAACAGTGGGTCGGGATCCATATATTACCAGGATGATATACAGCATTGTGATAGTATGGAAGTTGAAATTTTTAGGGTTCTTTTGCATACTTCATATTCATACATCAAATGTGAGTACGATATCTTTTGACTCGTATTACTTATCCGCCACCTGGTAGGCCTGTATAATGAACTTAAATATCTATAGTAACTTATGTAAGCCACAATTTGATGTTTTATTGATTAATTACAAAAATATACAAATACTGACGCAAAATGTATGATTTGCGGCAATGTTAAAACCAAATTGGATTTACGATAAGTCGGAAGATAAGTAAACTATATTCTGTGGTTTAGACATTATTAAATTATCTTGTCATCATCACATCATGTCAGTTTGCTGTTAGATGTCAAATGTAAACAAGAATTGTAATGATGAATTATTTATAATAAAATAGAATATAGAGATTTAATGAAATATATATCCGTTATAATTCAATTATTATTTGTTAAACTTGCACTTCCTATAGCTTTATTAGATGGCGTTTCCTCAACCTAATGCACAAAGAGGTTAGCAACTCTAGTAATGAATTATCTATCTTTAAATCAAAAAGAAATTATTAAATTATCAACACAAACACAAATTGCTTCCAGAGTTAACAAACAGGAAGATTTTAGAAGAATTACAGTTAAAAAAGCAGATGCTCCTTAAGCAAGGAGCTGTTGCCCCACTAACTGCAACCACCATTAGTTTGACCCAACCAAATCCTGTCAGCCAACTGCCTATGTGCTCTATACCACCACTTTCTGCCACTGCCGTAAGTTCAATTAAATTTAATTTTACATCCGCTTAATAAATGGCTTCTTTTTTTTACATAAATAAATATATGTTTCAGGGATTCCCACAATTACCAGAAGCTAATATAGTAAACACAAGCCACAGAGCGGCGCTGCAACACGCTAACGCGACATCCTGTGGCTATTTTGTTTCTCAGGACTCTTCTTTTGGAAACCAAATATTACCTGTTCTACCCCGTTTTGATAAATAATCAGTGCTACAATGAAATTAAAAGTTTTGGAGGGTCACTTGGGAACATTAGCAGGCTTTAATAAGCCAAAACTTGTATTTGAACAGTATGAGACTCCTGCCCATATTGCTGCTGTAGCCCTTTACACTATGCAGGTGAATATTTATTTTCAATGTGTAATACTTATTTCAGCTTTGTCACCATGGAGATAAATAATTGTAATTACTATTATTAATTTTCAGACACAGTTTGAAGCATTGGAAAATAAATTAGTTTTAGACGCAGGTAGTGGTCCTGGAATGTTATCATGTGGGGCATCCTTCTTAGGTGCTGGTGCTGTTACTGCAGTAGACATTGATGGAGACTCTCTTGATATTTTAAAAGAAAACATTGAATATACTGAAGTAGAAAATGTGGATGTTATTCAATGTGATTTCCTTTGCCCTGAAATGTACAGGTACATCTTCCACAATATCAAATATTCTTCAAATATTCTTCTTTAAATATTGTTTTACCCATACTAATTTCTGTTCTCATTGTTTTGTTGTTTTATAAATTTTTCAGATGTGAAAATTATTTTGATACAGTTGTAATGAATCCTCCATTTGGCACAAAGAACAATGCAGGAATAGATATGAAATTTCTTAAAATGGGATTAGATCTTAGTTGTGATAGTGTTTACTCTTTACATAAGTCTACAACAAGGTAAGGTACTTGATGAGGGCAGACAATCTATAAAATATACTATTAAATTTATGTCTATACATATCTTGTATAAGAGTTTATTTAGATGATTAATGTTTCTAGGCCTCACATACAGAAAAAGATCAAAGAATGGGGAGTAAAAGGCAATGTAATAGCAGAACTTCGTTATAACCTAGAATCTTCATACAAATTCCATAAACAACAGAGTAAAGATATTGCAGTAGATCTATGGAGATTACATCATTCTTAGTTTAAATATATTTCTTATAATGAACTTACAAAATGGACTGATCAAGCTGGAGTTGGATAATTAGGCTATATGGGTTATATTTGAGAATTTGTTTAATGTTTAAAATTTAAAATTAAAGGTCTTTATTTTCTTGTATTATGTATTAGTACTTTGAATGTTTCTTATAATAATAAATTTGTTCTTTGGAGTCATTTTGATTATATTTTATGCATCACAGTGAAAAAAAAAACAGCTTTACACAAATTTAAAATTTAATAAAGGTTAATTTTAACATGAAATGTTTTTTATTTATCAGTCTTAATAAGTTACCTCATGAAAGTAAAATAGTGGTAATCTTAGTTTTAATAAAATTATACAATGGTTATTCATCGCCGAATTTGATGTTTTGTGCCAATTTTATTGTCCCTGAGTAATTGATAGTAACAGTTGACCGTCTCATGTAGTTCTTCCAACTGTCAGAACCACATTCCCGTCCACCTCCAGTTGCCTTTTCACCTCCAAAGGCGCCTCCCACTTCAGCACCGTTTGTCGGAATGTTGACGTTTATTATTCCACAGTCAGATCCGTGAGGCCCAATCCACTGAAAAAAATATATTCTACATTCTGACCAAGCATGAGACCTGCGAGTATAGTTCTCAAATTTTTTAACTCCTTATAATCACTTTGTAAATAACTTGTCTATTTAAAGATTGGTGGAGAGAGATCAACATTGATTTGTGAGCTGGCAGTAATAGTAGAAACAGAGTTAATTATTTTTAACTATTTAATAACTGTAAAATAAATAAGTAAATATATTTTTATATTGACTTTGAACCCTAATGACAATTGCAGTTATTTGATTAATTATTAAAATTATTGAATACCTTGAAAATATCACCCAAATTCTCAGTGAAGAGACTTGAGGAGAGTCCCTGTTCGACTTCGTTGTTGTACTTGATACCGGTGTCGAGGTCGGGGATCTCTAAGCAATAGACGATTGGGGCGAAGCACTCGGTCTTCACAAGGGTTGAGTCATGTGGGAGACCAGAGACGATGGTGGGTTCCACGAAGTAACCTTCGCGTTCTATTATCTGAAATTGATAAAAACTATATTTTTTATCATAATGGCAATTTAATTTTATATTCTTAAAAAGTTTTAACTACAGGACGTCGTCTTTTTGTATTATTTTTAAACTAAGAATAATTCAATTTAGCTACATTAAATTTATATAAATTATTTTATAGTTAAAATAACTTTCATTATATAAATATACATTAGCAGGAATGGAAAAATATGAAAGTTTTCTCCTAGACAAATTATAAATTGTATGTATTTTTAGGAGAAAAAAGTTTTTTTCCAAAAAATATTGGAAAAACAGAACACTCTTAATAATAAAAAAAATGTTTTCTTGAACTAATAGTTAATAAAATATACCTTTCCTCCAAACTCAATAGTGCCGCCTTGTTTTTTGATCTCTTCAATCGTTTTTTTGTACGCTTCCACCGCCGCGGGCGTATGCAGCGGACCGATGAGCGTTTCGCTCAATAGCGGATCACCGATTTTGCTAACAACACCAGAGAATGCCTTCTTCAATTTCGTCACTACTTCGCTGTATACCTGTTAAATTGTTTAAATATACTTAAGAAGCTTATAAAATGTTTGTTACTTGTAGATTTATCTATGGAAATAGGGCTTAAATTTCAGTATTATATATATTTTAAATTAAAACTTGATAAATATTTCTGTCATCACTTAAGTATAAGATAGACGGTATGAATTGTGAATAAACGGTTAACCTTTTTGTGAATGAGTAATCGCCGAGTAGTTGTGCACCTCTGACCAGCTGTGCCGGCGCAGGCGAAGAGCGCTGCGTTCAACAGCAAATCGAGATTTGCATCTGCGTTAACTATGATCGCATTGTTACCACCCAACTCCAAGAGATGGCGCCCGAAACGTTTTTGCACTTCTACGCCGACCTTTAATGGAAATAAAAAATCATTATAATATATTATTTCATTCATTCAAAATATAAGTGTCGTTGCACTAGTTTTAAAAGTTTGCAACTAATAATTTCATTAATATAAATCATAATATTATTAATTTTTTAAATCTAATATTAAATTATACATCATTATAAACACTTGATCATAATAGTTGTCTTATAAATTTATTTATGTTAAAAAATTAAAATAAATTCACTCGTTTCTCTATATAAATTTATGGAGTTATCCTTTCTATCCCCTAATTTTTTTTTTGGGTATTAATATCCATTATTAGACTGGCTATCAGTTTATTATTTAATTTTTACTAATATAATGTGGATATATTGGCCCAACTAGTTTGGTTCAAAAACCTAGAGGGTCCAATTTTAATACATCCACAAATTATCATAAGCCTCTAAATAATTATAAATAATAAGTTTAGTATTTTTTTTATAGAATTTAAATGTATATTATATACTTATTATAAATGTAAATGTATTTTTAGATTAATGTAAATAAGTTTATTATTACATTTAAAATAAAATGTGTATGGTAAATAAATAAATAATTAAATCATGGTTGGTTAGTTCGAAGGTTGGCAATTTATACATTGTGTTATAGAACTCAACCAATATATATAGTTCTTATATTACATAAAAGAACACCTAATAATAAAGTTAATATAAACTACCTACTTGTTGGCCCACTGCCGTGCTTCCAGTAAAAGATACCAGCTTCATTCTAGGGTCCTTCACCAGTTGTTCTCCAATATCCTTTCCTCCCACACAGAGTGAAGCAACAGCTGCAGGAATATTGTTTTTCACCAAAACACTTTCTACAATCTTCGTCACGGCCACTGAGATAAGGGGGGTAGTCTCTGATGGCTTCCATACACTTACATCACCGCAAACCTATATAAAAAAAATGTCGAATATTATAAAGATCTGATACTTTTTAATAGGACAATAGGTAATTGGACAGAACCACTCAACTGCCGGAAAATTCCAGTGGTAGCTAAAGCAGTTGGAAAAAACCATGGAATGGTTTAAAGTTTTAGTGAGCGTGATGTAGTGGAACCACTTGACGTCAAGGTGTTATCGAATTTGCGCTTTTTTAATAAATAAATGTATGAAAAAAATAATGCCTTAATACATGGTATAAATTGGTAAAAATATTCTCACCATAGCAATCGCACTATTCCATCCAAAGACAGCGACTGGGAAATTAAAAGCTGTGATGATTCCGATGGCTCCCAGCGGGTTCCATTTCTCAATCAAAACGTGGCCGGGCCTTTCAGATGGGAAAATTGTTCCCGGGAGCGTCCGGGATAGACCCAGCGCCAGGTCACATACGTGGATGTATTCCACGACTTCTCCTATCGCCTCGGGGAGGATTTTACCTGAAAATAATGTATAAATAACTGATCTTATTTAAAATACATAATTAAATTTTCAAATATACAACCAAGACCGTTTTTAAATAATAAAAATGTTATATGATAAATATATATGTGGTAAACGTTTATCAGAAATATTTATTATATTACAATTTGCAATCTGTTAACCTATATTGTTGGATGTAAATAAATACCTACCTAAGTATACATCAAATAAGTTAATGGCCGATAAAGCGAGCTTAGTTTGGTAGCAAATAGATACAAAGAGCGTAGGTAACTTATTAATAAATGAAAAAGATATTCGATCGCTGTCATTCAAGTAATTTTTTTTAGAGTTTATTAATTTTATTGAATGCGCTAATATTAAGGAACACTGGTTGACATTGAAAAAATACTTTTGTGCTGTATAAATACATTAATCGTGACTGGCTATATATAATCAAGCAGCTATAGATGTTAGCAGTTTAAAAAACCTACTATAATTATAGGTTGAAATCACAGGGTCAGGTGCTAGTTGTAGGTTAATCATTAGTATACCTAATTATTCTAATTGAATTAAAAAACGTAGTATCTTGTGCTATGTATATTTAGATTATATTACCCATTTCTAAAGAAACCAGCTGTCCGAGCGGCTGAAGCTTGTCTCTTAGGGCATCTCCTATTTGTCTGACAACTTCGCCTCTCGCTGGTGCCGGGAGCTCAGCCCATGTGTGCCAGGCGTCCTCAGCTGCTTTCGCGCATGACTCGTAGTCTGCAGAACTAGCGCCCTGTACTTCGGCGATCACTTTTCCGTTAGCCGGACTAAATGATTGGATCACCTAGAATTTACGTAGATCATTTATACCAACAACCGTTCTGTAATCCATTATCTAGTAGAATTTTAATATAAATCTTACGAGAAAAAAGATTTGGTGTTCTGAGTTTTGTGTAGGTATCTAATAATTTTTGTTGTTATCGACAACTATTCAATATTTTTGATACTCCGGATTAACTATCGACGTATCGGACGATTTAATTATCAGATAATGTGAATCAGAAAATTTGTTCATTCAATATCAAGGCATTAACCATAATTACGAAATATTAAAAAAAATGGTTATTACCATATATAGGATATTGCTAAGCTTCTTAAATGTATAGTTCATCTGTTACCGCGAAAAAATTCAAAATGAGACTGTAGATATTATTCTGAACTTACATTTTATGGAAAAAAAATCCCATAACTGTGCAGATTTAATTAAAACTAAAACAATACTTCACCTTTCCACTGGCTTGCCATTTGCCATTGAACACACCTACGTTGGTCTTCTCCAAACCCAAATCCTTTAGAAAGGAATACTTTGGGTCTTCAATAAGGTAGGACGTGTTTCGAGACATTGGAACACGTAGATGCAACTTTACGTTCCAAAGCGTACGACAGAGGACTCGATTCATCGGTGTTCTTCTTAAAACTACTAAACGCGTGAGAGTTGTCCAAGTAAACAGATAAAACTATCTTATTTGTAATTATAGTCAGCCTTATCGTATACTGATAACTTCGTTGCTGGGTCAGGAAAAGTATTTCCAATCAATTGTTTGTGTAATTATCGAATGGCTGTGATAATTTTAGTAGGCACATTTTATTTCATATTATATAATTATTACCATTATAAATTTGTGATAATTTAAATTTATATCTTTATTTTTTATATATTTCCTTGTAGTATTTTAAGAATTAATAGGTTGCATTTTAAAATTAAATAAAAAGGGTGGTGCCCAGCTTAGTTTTATTGGTTATTTTTAGAACAAGGCACTTCATAAAAATTCTATAACAGATATAAATTCGATCAATTTGAGTACAATAAAAAAAACAGTCCATGTGATAAATTACTGTAATTGAATATTCTACCTAGAAATAACTGTCACTTAAATAATGTTCTAATCACATGAAAGAGGTACTTGTTATACTCTTTAACACCTTGACATTGCTTATATATTTGGCAGTGTTTTACATGTCTGATGGAATTATCAATCTGTAGAGGAGAAACGTGTTTGTCATGCTCTTTTACTACATAATTGTACAGTTGCTTTCTTTATCAACAGTTTCAATTCCTTCTCTTATTTCTTTTGCTTTTTGTGCTAAATATGTATTCTCATCACGCTTAGCCATCCACTCGGGTAAAGGAGCAGCCCAGTCATCCGGTGGTAGTCTCCGCTTTTTCCAAACATCATTCCTATAATGAGCTCTGAATCTATCCATTCTGCGGTTTCTTTCACTTGTTATAAGAGCTTCCTGTAAATAAAATTTTAGAGTAATTATAATTAAATAATAATAGGAATTGAGTAAAATAAATGTTTGGATCTTGCTGACTTGATCTTATAAAATAAAATATTTGCACACACATTTTTCACATTAGAAATATACATAAAAAAGCAAGGAAAATAGAAATCATAATTAATTTTTAGTTATTTTGAACTTACTCCAGCCTTGACATCTTTACTATCCACCCATTTGCAACAGTTGTCAAAGTCTCTCTTCCACTGATTGCAGTCAAGCGTCTCACCATATATAAAATACTGGTGAAATCTGCCTTTGAAGCTAGTGCATTCATCATATTCATCACTGTAAACTTCACAATCCCTTATCTAAAATATGAAAAATTTTAATTTAATATTTTTATTCCATTGTAAAGATTCAAAACTAATTTAAATCTAATATATTCTAGTATTATAATTTTCTTAACTCACCAACCAACTATCTTCAATTACTTGTTCTATATTTGTTTCAGAATCAGGTGTAAGCACTTTATCTACTTTTTGGTCTAGATTATTATTTTCTTGGCTTGTTTCAGATTTCTTTTCATGACCAGTAGTTTGCGCCATCATTATTTTGGTGCACACAAATAATATTTACAGAGTTTTATTCAGAAAATATAACTTTTATTACATAACCTTTGCCTAATATTTTATTGTTATAGTGCCAATAGTAATGCAGAAATTAGGTTATAACTTGTAAGAAACGATATTGTGGGTATGATGATGAAGTTCTATAAGTTCTTACTTATAAAACAAACCCTATAAAATACAAATTACAAAATGTCTTCAAAACAAAAAAGTATTATTTTTTTGCAAATAAAGTCAAATTTTTTTCTTTAAATGACAATTGGCGTAATTTTAATTTTTTTTTTTTTTTTTTTTTTTCAAAGGGGGGGGGGGGGGGGGGGGTTTTTTTTTAAAAAAAAACGTAATTGTAAGTTCAATATGTCATAGGCGAAAAAAAATATAAGGAGTCTAGACAAAGCTCACTAGAGAGTGTACATTAGAGTTAGCAGCACTGTACGTAAGTGCAAAAATTCTAAAAGTATGTAATGTAGTTGCGATTACATCTAAAAAGTTAGGAGATAAATAAAAGTCGGAAGGAAGTAAATCTATCTAGGTTGAAAAATATCTAAGGTATGAGGTATAAATTATCATGTATCGTGCTATATTTTATTACACGGACAGAGAAACAAAACATTAGAAAACTTATAATTATGTTTCATCCCTTTTCTTTTATTGCCCTGACTCAGATGTAGTATTTTTTTCAAATTTTGACGATTTGCTTCCATACACCAATTCAGATGTTTTTCGTCCTCAGCTATTTCTGGCTGAAGATGCGCTGGCATATAAATATACTATGGTGTTAAATATTATTTTTTAAATAATAAAAATATTTTTACTTAAAAAAATTATAAGTTATTTATAATGAAAATTATACGGTTATTTTTTTTATGTGTCTTTAAAAATTGTATATAATACTTACCTTACTTTTATAGGAAATTTAAAAAAACAGCAAGGTTATCGTACAACAAAAAGTACCTGTATATTAGATTTAAGTGTGTCCTTCAACCGTACAAATAATTCATTAAACGCGTAAACAGTTAAATAGTTATAGTTATAGTTAACTTAAGGTCATTCAGGTTATATTTTATTGAATATCAGGGTAGCTTGGAGCTTAGATGAAAGAAGCTCCAAGTAATCTAATTAAAATGAATATAAAGTAAATCACTTTGTTAACGGATTAAGTTATGTATTTTTACAAATTTTTACATTATTTTAAATTTTCCCAATTTCACTTAATTTCTTTAAAAATTATTAATTTTTAAATTTTATATTATTTAACTTATTCCGTTAACAAAGTGTTTTTCTTTAAATGAGTAATAGTTATGTCAATAAAAGACAATATTATAAATACAATAGTTCAACGAAACAGCCTCTTTACACAAAAAGCATTGATATCTACATAGTATGGAAAAACTATGTATTCATAATATATAAAATAAGTACGTTATACAATTTAAATAATGAATACTACTACGTGACGACACTAGAACGCATTATCTGTTATACGTTAGTACTTAGTGCGCCTTATGATTTGTCTCGACTCTCATTTATATTATTAATTCAGAATTAGTGATTATTGAGATAGTGCAGTAAATGGATAAGGATATTAGTGCCTTATTTGTGATAAAAACTTCAAACCATACCAATAACTAAACTATCACTTTCCACAATAATATTAGCATACATACATTATTTTCATGTGTATAGACTGAAACAATTTTCGCAGTTAAATATAAAATTAAAAATATTTTGCTTATCGTTATTCGTAAACAGTTCACATCAAAGTGACCTTTATACACTTTACAAACCCAGTGTTGTTTTATTTAACATCAAAATGTCTTTAAATAAATTAGTAGGTAGTGATTGTGGAGGAAACAATTCTTTGGTACAATTATCAAATATTGTAAGTCGCGATGCAAGCCATTCTATGTCCCAAGCTGATCGATTTGTCAATGAGTTTATGGCTAACAATACTGAAGTACCCCAAACATTCAATATGAATGCTTTATTAAATAACATCAATGAGGTTGAAAAGATAAATAAAGCCTCTATGCCCAAGGTTAACCAAGTATCTTCAAATATAAACTTTCCATGGCTCCCTGGCCCATCACAAGTAATTCCAGGTCCTAGTATGATAAGATCAATGCCCAGGCAACATAGCTCTTTACTTCTACCTCAAACAAATTCCACAGTCCAGATACAATACATAAATGAATCGGAACTTAAAAATACTGATGTACAAGGGAAAGCCCAAGAATATGTTGCTAGTGTTAATGAGGATAGTGAATTAGCATATAACCAGTTTATGTCTTTCATGAAACGTATGAGTGCGGGTGAACTGAATCTTGGTGAAACTCAGCCTGAACAAAGGAATATAAAAGATACTTTTGTTGAAGAAATGGCTGAAAAATATAAAGATGAATGGGAAAAACTTAGTGATGTAAATGATTATTGGGAATCTGAAATTGCATATGGTATACCAGCAGAGTACACATTTTCTGAAGGAAATGCTATGTTAGAGAATAAAAATGCTTTGGAATTGGGAAAAGAAAGACTAAAAATGGGTGATGTACCTGGCGCAGTGATATGTTTTGAGGCTGCTGCTCAGCAGCAGCCAGATTCTGCTGAAGCATGGTTTCTATTGGGCACAACTCAAGCTGAAAACGAACAAGATCCTTTAGCAATTACTGCTCTAAAGAAATCCCTTAGTATTGATCCTCGTCAATTGGAAGCTTACATAACTCTTGCTGCTGCATACACCAATGAAAATATGCCTAAATTTGCATATTTAGAATTATGTAAATGGTTAAAAAGTAGCCCCAAATATAGTGATTTGTGTCCACAAGATGTAAAACCAGAGGAAATGAATTTAAAACAATTGGAAGCTTATGTAATGTCCCAATATTTAAAGGCAGCACAATTAAATCCAACACTAGTTGACCCAGATGTACAATGTGCTATGGGAGTTATATTTAATGCCAACCAGCAGTATGATAAAGCTGTAGACTGTTTTAAAACTGCTTTGATGGTTGCACCAGACAATGCCAAATTGTGGAACAGACTGGGGGCTACTCTTGCAAACAGTGATAGATCAGAAGAGGCAGTTGATGCCTATCAACAAGCTTTAAATATAGAACCAGGTTTCATTAGGGCAAGGTACAATGTTGGAATTACTTGTATGAATTTGAAGGCTCATAGAGAAGCAGCTGAACATTTTTTAGTAGCACTCAACCAACAATATAAAGCTAGAGATATATATCCTAGCAATACTACAATTGACAACAGTTCCTCTGCAATTTGGACAACCTTGAGAATGGTTTGTTCATACATGGGTGAACATGATGCTGCAAAGTTAGTTGATGACAGAAACTTAACTGAACTGAATAACTTTTTCAACTTAGATGTATAATTAACAAGAGCTGAGGGATGATTCTGTAATAAAGTTGATATATATTTATGTTATTGTACATATATTATTAAAAGGTTTGCTTTTGTTTAATAAAGGGGTTATTGAAAATAAAAAATTAAGGGCTAAATATATTTTTTACATTTGTTATTTTTTTTTTTTAATTTTGTACATTATGTAAAAAACTACAAGTATCTGCAGACAATGGGCAGCCTTGTGGGTGATTATCATAAAACCAACACTGTTTTACTTGCATTTTAATGCTCTTCTTTTTATTTTTCATAGATTTTTGAACTTCCTCTATACTTTTTGGGTATCTCAATTGAACTTTTCCTTTTACAACTTTAAATATATGATGATTATTTCTAAGAAGAGTTTGTAACCCTCCACACTCAGATTTAAGCCTTTTCAACATATTTTCTGGAATAAGTTTAATGACTTCAACAATTTCCACTTCTTTTCCAGAAGACCAGGATGTTTCCAGTTCACAACCTTCCATTAAATATTTTGCAACACATTGAACAATTGATTCCAAGATATCTTTTTGCACTTGGGTACAGTTTCTTACTTTTTCAACTCTTTCCCTTGCTTTAAAATCTAAATCATTGTTCATTCTCAGTGCCACATTCAATGTATCTTGTATATAAAGGCAATACTTTTCATAATCGTCTTCTTGATATGTCCTGTTTTCACTCACCAGGCAAACACGTTTTGTACTAGGAATTTTCAGTCTGTCAAATTTTACTACAAACCCAAAATCTTCACAAAGAGATTGAATATATTGTAAATAATCAGTATATTGGCTTTTTGATGAGTTTTGTCTTTTATATTTTGTTCCATTTAAGTTAAAGGCACAACAAGGAAGTAAGAAAAAATTATTATTAAATGAACCTAGGGCAGCAATAACTGGAATCCAAGGAGTAAGTTCATCTGAATGATTTCCAATAATCCACTTGTATTCAGAAAAATCTTTTATATTTGCTGGTGTTATTGTTTTCTCCTAGAAACATATATTGTATTATAAAATACATTTGTTTATTTCCTTATAGTACACCTTTTCCTTTATAAAAATTATTACTCACCTCCAGTTTAATATTTTTGGGATACATGTCCCAGATACCTCTCTTCCTCACATCTACACCAAGCCCGTTATAACCTTCCATTGTTAAGATATAAACCAGCAATCCATTACCACAACCAACATCTACAAATGATGTCATTGATTTATCCCACAGCAGAAGTAAATATGTAGCAATTGCAATGTCCTCATACACAAACTTGGATGGGTCTGTACATTCAGGCCAGATCTGAAAAAGGAAAGAATAATTAACATCATATATATAAACACATGCACACAAATGGCCCTTACTAACCTTTACAAGTTCTTTCCCATATTTTATTTTTAATTCATTGTATTTATCATAATATTTGTCACTGGGAATTAGACTCAAAGAGTCCTTACAAATCTGGTAATGCAAATCTGAACCTGCTTCTTCAGACCATTTCACAATTTGAGGGAGAACATATTCTTTTAGCCATGTTGTTGATTTAAAATTTCCTAAAACAGATCTATCAATTGTATTAAATAGAAAATATTATGAGATAATATATTAGGAAAATTCCTTATTCTAGTAAAACTAATGCTCACCTGAAAATGTTTTTAAAAGTATTTTTTCAGCATTATAAGAGAAGCAGTATGTGAAATTAGGGCATAAGTTCTGATTATTTTCAGGTGTAGTGATGTCATGAAATGTTACCATAGTGTTTTTTTTATCTAATACAATCAATTGATATGCATGGTTTTCATTATAGTTTTTAGGTAAAAGTTCTAAAACTAAACATTCTAAAGATTTTGAGATATCATCAAGTTTTATTTCACCTAACTTTATCACTAATCTTTCATGGAACTGTTTTACAGCAAGGCTGTTGTTGGGCCTTAAACTTTCCAATAAGTTGAACAATTTCGAATCAGAAGTATTTGAATTATATTCCATGTTTAATAAAATTTTACAGCCCCATAATCTTTTATTTACTACGTGAGGTTTACTAATCAAAATATGTATAGATTTCCAAAAATTTTCTACTGTGCACATAGAAATTGTTTCCCAGTTTAAATCCATTCTTCATAAACGTGAGATATTTTGTTTTTATTTACAATTTCAAATTTCAAGCACAGGGAACAGTCAACAGGCACATGTAGTATAGCTAGGCTAGGTACGTATTTTGTATAATCACAGACTAGGAAGGCTTTTATAAGATAAAGAATTACAAGAAAAAAAGTAGACACTTTATTTTTATAATAGTGTTTTGGTTGTTTTAAAGGTATTAAAATATAACTCGTTCAGAACAATTAACAAAAATAAGTAGTTCAAGTTTTTAATTATTTATTATAGAAAATATTTTCTTCAATGATATTATCGTGTTGGTCGTTTTATTGTCAACTGTTAACCGTCACTTTAAATGACAATTAACAAATTGATGTGAGAGACAACTAGTTCATTAATCATTCAGTTTTTGTTTTTTCTTTTACAATAAACAAATAAGAAATATAAAAGAAAGGCTTGTAATGTACTAGGAACTCACATCACCTTTGAAACACTACGAAAAACATTTTTTTTTTCAATTTGCTAACTGTGTAATGTCATATACTGAACTCGAACATGGCTATCAGGGACTGCGGCAAGCTACTCAACCACAATTCTATGTCGGCGATGACGGCAATCTTGTTCCGATAAGATCTCCCGTGAGTACACAATGAATATCGAATAAAATATTTTTTTGATATTTATAAATATTAAACGTAGTTTAAGCCTGAGTGGAACTAATGAAACTTGGTTGAAGTGGGCTCGTTCGCCGCAGTATACATAATTATTATATTTTATATTTTTGTTAGTTGTGAAAAAAATCAAGACACATCTCTTAAATAACGTCACATTCTCTCAAGCTTCATAGTACAATTTGATTTTCACCTATTTTCTTTATCTCCATTTAAAAACACTAAATTAACACTAAAGACCCATATATATTGTAATAATATGTTGAATAAAACTTATCAGTATAAATAAAACGTAGATAGTACTTTGTAGTGGGGAGAACATTTAAATGGACCTTGTGACAATGACAAGTCAAGTAACTTGTTAATTATGTCATATATTTGTTGGTTATCATCCATAATACAACCAATCATTAACAAGTTTCCTTATCATTGTTTAAGTTGATAAAAGTGATAGTTTGAAATGGAGTGGCAGTGGGTGAAAGACTGGTGGCGCTTAAAACGCTGGAGAAATAAAGAAACAAAGGAGACAAGTGATGATGACTTTTGTTGTTGTGATGAATGTTTTCCTGATGTGAGCTTTTACTAGTTGATACAAAATTAAATATATTAATATGTTTTAAATTCTTCCTTTATACTAATAATGTTTATTTAGATTTGTGTATCAAAGGGAGTGTCGAGAGATATACATTGATAATGCAAATAGTAGAGGAAATCAAGGTTATGGAATAAACTTGCAGATGAAATTTTCAAATCTTATTTATAGCTTGACAGTTTCTGAAAGAGCACCATGGAACAGAGTATAGATATGATAGTATGAGTAGTTTTACTTTCAAAATTATTAGATTAGAAATTCCCTGTAATGTCAACTTTATTAATGTAAAAACCATGAATATCTACCTTGGATATATTAATAATAAAACAAATCAGAGCTGTGAAAGTATCACAGACATATTTTCTTAATTATATATTTATTGATATTGCAATAGTAAAAAACTGTTGCATTTAAACCTTTTTTATAATATTATATCATATTCACTCAGTATTCTGACTAAATGAAACCATTACAATGCATAAGTATATTATCACATTGTTTTATATAAGATTACAATAAAAATAAAACATTACTTGCAGAGGTATTGCATTTCCTTTAACACATAACTCATATGATTTATACAAATATAGAAAGTAAATAAGTTGAATAAAAAAATATTTTTAATTAATGTTTGATGTTTTGCCATTATAATAAAAATCAATATGTTTCTATGTACTTAGTTTCCATTTGAAATTGTCGTATTTTTTTTATATCTCCTCATTTTCATTTATGAAAAAATATATTTTTACATTTAAAAAGAAATAACTGAATTGTTGGTTGCACTAATGACGTGTTTATTTCTACATCTTAAGGTGTATTTTACAATGCATAATACTTTTTAAAAAGTTGTCCCAAGCTTCTAGCATGCATAGTAGACAGATTGTATAATTGAAATTAAGTAGCGTTGTTACTTATAAGTTTTTTGGATTCGTTAATTCACTTACTACTTACTTACTTACTTACTACGTTACTGTTCACTCCTTTCGTAGAATGAATTGTAATAATAATTAGCTTATTGTTACAGGGCGAGTTAGACCTGTGCGATTCTTTGGATTCCAATGGTGATGGCAGCGGCAAGAAAGTGGTGGTCGGCGTCTGCGCCATGGCCAAGAAGTCGCAATCGAAGCCCATGAAGGAAATATTGACGCGGCTGGATGAATTCGAGTATATTAAAATGCTCGTTTTCCCAGAGGAGGTTATACTTAAGGTTCTGTCATTATCTAACCGTAAACGGAACAAAATATCAAGGGGGTAGATCAAATCGAAATAGTAAAACGATGCCGCGATATCGTGGAAATTTATATACCTAAGGTGGTGTTTTGTTTGATCATCAATAATTACTTTTAAGGAAAATTAACACAAAAGACCTTCAACTCCAATAATATGTAAATTTAATAGCTAACGTCACATATAAATAACGATTGGTTTTTGCATAGAAAATATGAGCAGCGCAGCGGTGTGTGGCATTTTCTTTATTTTGTTTTTATTTGAAATAAAATGGAAATATGATTAGCAAAACAAAGTTTTATCAAAGATTAATTGCACAAGATCTCCTTTTACATGATATTTTGTTTCACCGCTGACTAACAATGTAACGAACATATTCGCGACCAACAGACGAACATAAATGTTTTTATATTTTAGAAACCAGTGGAAGAGTGGCCTATTTGCGACTGCCTTATATCATTCCATTCCAAAGGATTTCCTCTAGATAAAGCAATTCAGTATGAAAAGTTACGGAAGCCATATGTAATAAATAATCTTCACATGCAGTATGATATACAAGTAAGTTGAGAAAATAAAACGAAGGAAAAGAAAATAAGTTGGAAAGAAAGAGAAAAGAAAATTTTCTTGTTGTTGGATTTGGTTGAAGTTGTATCTTGATAAATCTCGTCATAACTATGTTGAAGATATGTCGATTTACATTTTTTAATTTATATTAACCAAATTTGACGAATCAATAATAGATTATGCATAATATTGTCTTTTATTAACATAACAGTTACTCATTTAATGAAAAACACTATAAACGGATTTAAGTTGCCAAAGTTATGCAAAGTACGCGGAACGTCGGAAAATTTTAAAAATAATGTAAAATATATATTTAAATTTTGCAAAAATACATAACTTAAATCCGTTCATAAAGTGTTTTTCTTTAAATATATTATGCAGTTAGAATATTGTTTTTTTTTGTTGTCATAATATAATTTGGTTTTGCTTACGTTATGTTTTATATTCAGGATCGTAGAAGAGTATACGCTATATTAGAAAATGAAGGGATAGAAATTCCGAGATATGCCGTCCTAGATAGAGATTCTCCAGATCCTAAACGTAAGTTACTTACACAGTTCATTCTTATTTCAATGTCCTTCTACGAAAACTGTTAAATATAAAAATTGTTGACAGGACCGAGGTCAATCAGACTAATTTTAAGTGTTTTTTTTTAACTTAAAACCTCTTTCGTATGTTTCACTCAAGTTGTGCGCTGTGGCATTTGTGTTTAAGTATTTAATACGATGACCCATTTTCAAGAAAATCTTAATTCTAAATCTTATTGAATGTTATAAACAATTAGTTAAAACAATCAATGTGCTATGTAAGAATAGTCCGGGTGATAATAAAAGTAAAGTCCAGTTTAAATTTGTTTATTTCTCGATCCTTTAACAGTTATATAGCCTAAGAGCCGTCCTCATAAATTGATACACAATATTATTTTTCCAATCAAACTTTTTACAATATTAGTATAGTTTCAAATCGAGTGTGAATAAATGTTTCGATGTAAGGTTTGACTTTGTTGTAAATGGAAAACAGTATGAAATATTTCCTTAGCACTTTACTCAGAACTTGTTTGACTTGTCGGAGCTCAAGTTCATCGCGGTACATAGACAATTCAATTATGATCTATTTGAACTGATATGATACTAGCCGTCATAACCGTCTAATTTTATTCGCTGAACAGTATTTTATTTAAATAATATTGTAAATGTCACTTGTCAATTGTGAGTATTTGGAGTTTAATTTTTTGTAACGTTTCTTATTGTCACCAAGGAGGTTTACATTTTGTATCCTAATGTACTTCATAATAACAGACTTACAAAGACAACTAAAAACTTACTCGTTCTAAATTTTCGGAATAAATAATAGAATAATATTACACTGCAAGATACTAATTACTCGTAGCACCTAAACTAGGCAGAGCCTGTTTCTTAGGCACTAGCTTCTTCCAGTGACACAGAAAATCTAAATTAACAACAACAAAAACAAATAATTTAATATTGTCTTTTATTAACATAACTATTACTCATTTAAAGAAAAACACTTTCTTATGTATTTTTACAAAATTTAACTATATTAGATTATTTTAAATTTTTCCGACGTTTCGCGTGCTTTACAGCGTGCATGGTCACGGTAGACTGAAGACAAAAGGTGTTAATTGTCAAAATAAGTGTTACAGCTGCAAATTAATATCATTTAAGTGCTCAACTTTGAGTAACAAGTAAGTAAAAAGTTAGAATAATTGTGAATTGATTGTTTAGACCACGAGTTGGTGGAATCAGAGGATCACGTTGAAGTGAACGGTGTTGTGTTCAATAAGCCGTTCGTGGAAAAGCCGGTGTCGGCGGAAGACCATAATATTTACATTTACTACCCGACCTCCGCGGGCGGCGGTAGCCAGCGGCTCTTTAGAAAGGTATTTATTAATCATTTTATTTAACAGTAGCTAAGTAGGTGATTTTTCATTGGGTAGATTGTTCAGTTAGAATTAATTGTTGCACAGATTCGAATGAATAAATTCACTGAAGTGTTGAGCGTCGCACGCTGAATTCACTAGGTCAAAGGTATCGCATTTGTGGAACGGATCTTCTAAAAGGTTTATATGCAGAGCCGAAACCAAAAACAGATCGCAAAAATTAGATTCTTATGGTAAAAATCTGTTCAAATTGCACTGAAATGTTCGCTACTAAATGGAACACAGACGAAATTGTGTGTGACGATATTTTCAATACTTGACTAAAGAAGAAATAAATTAAAACGTGTAAACGAAATACAAGCTCTCCGGTATCAATTATTAATCGAAATACATGACATTGTAGCGCGTGAAAAAACATTAACGATTTTTACAATATTTTTTTTAAATTCTTTGTGATGGTACCTTGTTATATATCGCAGATTTTGCATAAGAATTCGCAGGAGTCGTTTCCGAGATGAGCGTGTTCAACTAAACAAACAAACTTCCGCTTTATAATATTGGTATAGATTTGCACGGTCAGAACCACATCAAGTTACACATTGTTATTTTTAAATTTCAAGGAACGAATATAAAATAAAATTTACGAAACCCTAATAGACCGGAGCATCCTCAGGAAGTTTCCTCTTTGAACAGTCGAAAGCAACTTCGTGGCGAGGCGAAATGTATGTACGTCGAGTGGTTGTGGATTTTGTCGCGGAGTATGCTATTACGGTTCTGTATTATGGACTTCCGCAAGGTACCGCCTGATTCTATAAATTAGAATTAACGATTTTCAGATTGGAAGCCGCAGTAGTATTTATTCACCGGAGTCTCGTGTGAGAAAGACTGGATCGTTTATTTATGAAGATTTTATGCCTACTGATGGTGAGACATAGAATATATATTACTTAAATAAATAAATAAAGCCTCAATTTTTACTATACGTAAGCTAGATTATTAGAATTTTTATTAATTATATATTATTAAGCTATATTAATTAACGATTCTACAGTTGTCGCGTCTGCGGCGTATGCCTCCCCTAAATCGCCTTCGACACATTTCTGTGAAAATATTACTTACTCTTTAATGGCGTTGGTTATAATTAAAAGTTATTCTTCTTCTTATTATTTGAAACATTGATATAGACTAATTACATTTATCAGCAATAACTGCTGATAAAATGAATGAAAAATTAATTAATATTTAACCCTTAACAATTCTCTTAAATAGTCTCTCCGGAGTAATGGCGTAGTTTTGTATAAGATATATGCTAATTCAAAACTTTATTAGAACTTAAATTACCAGGAACTTTTCGGTGTAAATACGTAAAGAATTTTGTAGTATGTATGTAGAATAAATGTAGTATGACGTTGTAGGCACAGATGTAAAAGTATATACGGTGGGCCCGGATTATGCCCACGCGGAAGCGCGCAAGAGTCCGGCCCTGGATGGCAAGGTGGAACGCGATTCTGAGGGCAAAGAGATCCGATATCCTGTCATATTGTCCAATCAAGAGAAACTGATTTCCCGGAAGGTCTGTTTGGCCTTTAAGCAGACTGTCTGCGGATTCGATTTGTTGAGGTACGATATTTTTGTCACTTTTTCGAAATTATTTAATATTTTTGTGATTTTATTAACTGTATTTTTTTTAATGTTCTAATATTATACTAGGTGTTTCAGTCTACTTCAGAGGAACGGACATACTAGTATCCTATGTTCGTCACCTTATTCTAAGCTACCCAGAAATTTTCAATTATACGTATTTTTACTAGTTGAGTTAAAAAATGTCGTTTGTTTTACTGACTGTTAATAAACAGGCAGATTTTATTTTGTATGCTATAATCTGTGTTATCCTTACGATGTTTGAGCTGACTGTGTACTTAGCATTTACCTTTGTTTAGAATAGATAGCGTTTGTCAAGGGTACAAAGTAAAAGTGATAATCTATTTCTATCTGTGATCTAGAAAAAGAAATTTCATGTTAACGTTTAGGGAATTGTATTGAATTGCGAAGTTTTTTCTTTGCATATCTATGCTCCGGCTTAACCTAATTAAATCTTAAAATATATAAATCTCCTGTAACGATGTTTGTCCGCGATGGACTCCTAAACTACTTCACCGATTTTAAATTAAATTGGCACACCGTGAGTAGCCTGGTCAAACTTAAGAGATAGGATAGCTGGGGTCTTTAATTATAGTCGTAATTTTATTTTATTGCAAATTATTTGTCTATAATTCATTGACAGTCACAATTATCTGTTAACTCCATAAGATTCTAACAGATGTCGATACTATTCGACTGGATTGAGTAAGTAATCAATAGATGGCACTGCTATGGTAAACCGACAAACGTGTCATATAAAGATTAATTTATTAACGCTTTCGATTATAAACATATCCCCGCACACTTAAAGCTGATAATTTTTTTTATTGAACTAAAAAAATGATTGCTAGAAATCACATGCCAAAACAACGTTTGCCGGGTCAGCTAGTAGTATCGCTGAGACTGTCCAATGAGAAATCGTTCGTTACAGAGCCAACGGCAAATCGTTCGTGTGCGACGTGAACGGGTTTTCGTTCGTGAAAAACTCGAATAAATACTATGACGATTGTGCGAAAATCCTCGGCAATATGATATTGAGGGAATTGGCACCAACGTTGCACATACCGTGGTCGGTGCCGTTCCAACTCGACGACCCGCCAATCGTTCCTACGACGTTTGGGAAGATGATGGAGTTGCGGTGCGTTGTGGCCGTTATAAGGCACGGCGATAGGACCCCTAAGCAGAAGATGAAGGTCGAAGTTAGGCATCCGAGGTGAGATTTTTGCTAAATTGCTTATATTATATATAAAATTCTCGTGTTTTCGTTCCCATACTCCTCCTTGACCGATACTTATGAATCTTTGTGAGCGTATTGAGTAGGTCTGAGAATCGGTTAACATTTCATCCCCCTAAATGTTAATCGTAGTCCACAGCTATTTATTTTTTATTTTTTAGACAAGATTTTTATTTTTTTATGATACAACATACAAAAATACATACAAACCTAAATGTTTACCCCTGATTTATTGAAATCACATGTATGGCAAAACAACGTTTGCTGGGTCAGCTAGTCTTCATATAAAAGAGGGCAACAGATGACCCTTCCAGGTAGGGTTGCCAACTATACTGTTTTAAACAGTTTTCTACTGTTTTTCCCCCAGTTTTTTTTTTTTCTGTTTAAAAAAAAAAATTTTTAAAAATTTTTTTTTTTTCCAAAAAAAAAAAAAAAATTTTTTTTTTTTTTTTTTTTTCCCCCCCTTTTTTTTTTTTTTTTTTTTTTTTTTTTTTTTTTTTTTTTTTTGTTAACTGTTCAATAATCTTCTAGACTGTATACTCCTGGCAACCCTACTTCCAGGTGGCTTAATAACAATTTATTATAATCATTATATAGGATTTCATTATCTACTTTGAATGAATTTTCGGTGTTACTTTTTATTTGATATAAATGAATATTCAGGAGATAATATTGTCTTTTATTAACATGACTGTCACTCATTAAAAAAAAACACTTTATGAATGGATTTAAGTTCTGTATTTTTGCAAAATTTAAATATATTTTACATTATTACGGTACGGTCACGGTAGACCACGCACGTAAAAAAAATAATGTAAAAAAAATGCTGTAAAGTACGCGAAGCGTCGAAAATTTAAAAAAATAATGTAACATATATTTAAATTTTGCAAAAATACATAAATTATATCCGTTCATAAAGTGTTTTTCTTCATTTGGGCGTTGTACGTAATTGTCGAAGATGAAAACAAAATTTCAATGGTTTCAGATTCTTTGAAATATTCGAAAAGTATGACGGCTTTAAACGCGGTCACGTGAAGTTGAAGAAGCCGAAACAGCTGCAGGAGATCCTGGATATAGCGCGTGCGTTGCTGGCCGATATTCACACGCGCCACGCCGACCCGGAAATAGAAGAGAAGCAGGGGAAACTGGAGCAGCTCAAGAGCGTGCTTGAAATGTGAGTAGATAATAACTCATTTTTATATGTATTTATAATAAAAAAACGTTTTGTAATTAATAAAAACGCTGGGTTGTTTGTCTTTCTAAAAGATAATACATTTATTTTCTAACAAAATATACACTATTTACAATAAATAATAAAATAAAAATAACTGACCTGAATGAAAACATTACGACTTGGGTGCCTTCAAGAAGAGAGCATATTTATCCCTAAAAGGCCGGCAACGCGCCTGTAAGCCTCCTGGCGTTGCAGGTGTCCACGGGCGGCGGTCAGCACTAATCTAAGTGACCCGCCTGCTCGTTTGCCCCCAGTCTCATAAAAAAAAGCCCCTTTTAACACAAAAAATTAATACATTAAAATTAAAGACATTATTTCACAGAAAACGAATAATTGACATATGTCTCTATCTTAAATAAAAGAGGTTCTCTTTATATATATGCCCTAGTACTGGAGGAGTTGGAAAGATTTTTTTAAATTTATTTACATGTTCTTGCTTTTTTATCCATAATAGTCTCAAATTACGAACTCTATTTGAATAACAAGTGTTGCCATGTTTTGTTTTATTCTTGAGTCAAATATAAAAATTGTACACAAAGATAACTATTTGAAAAATCTCATGAAAATCAGCTTTTCGAAAGCGTTCAAACACATAATAAACTTGACTCCCTGTTTGACATAGGTACGGCCATTTTTCGGGGATCAACCGCAAAGTGCAGATGAAGTACCAGCCCAGAGGCAGGCCTCGAGGATCCTCGTCGGACGACGGTAACGCTCCCGCACCCGCTACACCCTACACCGCTACATCCGCTACACCCGCTGACGGTCCGCACGCACTGTTATACATACTCCCCAGAATAATCTTGGGTTCGCTTCCTGGCGAAACAATGCAACACTGGCAAAGCTTTGATCTTGATGAGAAAATGAGATATTTAAAGATCGTATTGATTTTTAAAGGTCGGTGACGCTTCCGCGACCTAGCAGTGAGTGTGTAATCACTTTACATCACCTGAGCATAGAAATCGTTTCCTCGTATAAAAATATGTGTCAGACATTCTGTTACCGATGTGACGTCACAACATAGTTCCAGTTCAGTATAATTCGTCGATAATATAATAATAAATAGTATAATAGTAATTTAGAATGACCATTACATATTCATTTGCTCTATTGCCAAAAACATGACGTCATAGTTCAGTTGAGGTTATTCATATAACATTAGATTCATATTGCTGTTTCATGTGTGCAATATCAATTAGACAGAGATAGATCGATAGGATCGTGTTGAAAAAGTATATGTTTTTTATACAAGAAAGAGAAGGGTTTTTGACGTGAAAAATGAATCAGTCTATTTGTACTGCTTTTTTCTATTGTTTCGTCTCTTTCTGCCAAATTGTTTTTACGTTTTGATGAAAAGAGATGAGAATGTTGAACTGATTATTTTAGGAATGCTAAACGATCAAATTCTTATGAGGCTTCTCAAATTCTTTCAATTACTATTAGCACCAACAACACTTCATAGATAGATTACTTCATGAAAGTGAATTATAAAGTCGTAAATTAACACTAGCCTGCACTTTGAGTGCCGAAATGGTAGTTGTAAAAACAAAATTTAGGATAATATTTTTTATTCATATTACATTTAAAAAATAATTTAATATTTCATTGTAATAGTACATTCTTTGAAATATTCACAATTTGTTCGGGTATAAGGCTGCAATTAAGTTTTAATCAGTTGGACCCTTACGTCACTAGGGCTCAGTAAAAATTAATCGATTTTATTTAGTCTGATTGAAATAAGAATTATATAAATGATATAGTTAGAGAGATTGCTCTTCGTCTGTTGATATACAAGAGCTAGTAATGTTTAGTAGGTTGTGCTGCTGATCCGTCGCTAGTGCTGATCCTGAAGTGGGGAGGGGAATTGACACCAGCTGGAAGGATACAGGCAGAGGAACTGGGCCGGATGTTCCGGTGTATGTATCCGGGTGGGCAGGGCAGGCACATACCCGGTTAGTATTCGTTAGAGCTAATTACACACGTACATTTCTATTTAGGATTTTTTATCTTTGTCGGAGTCACCCGAGATGCTGGCATTCTCTATTATTTATGTATTGAAAGTTATATCTATGAGTTCAATTCATCCATGACCTACAGTACTATCTATATGATTGGGAAGGATAAAACTCTTAAAAGTACCGATTAAACAGGCGAAGCTGGTACGCAAGGCCTGGGTCTCCTCCGTCTCCACTCGACGTTTCGGCATGACCTCAAAATATACGCGTCAGACGAAGGGCGGGTCCAGATGACAGCGGCGGCTTTCGCCAAAGGTCTGCTTGCGTTGGAAGGCGAACTGACGCCGATACTCGTGCAAATGGTCAAATCGGCGAACACAAACGGTCTCTTGGACAACGACTGCGATTCGTCCAAAGTCCAAAATATGTGAGTTATTTTATCGAGATTTTCTAGAAGATTCCAATAAGGCATTGCTAAACATTGATGATAAATTTCAGTAAAGTACGTATTCAACAGTTTTTGATAGTTTCTTTTGAATTTCTATATGTGTTAAGACAGCTTCCGGTTTTACAAATTTGGTAAAAGTAAGAGACATATACAAACAAACAAACATTTATTCCACATTTTATAACTGTACAATACTTGTGCAAAATACAAATAAATTAGACGTGCGGAAGGGAAACACTGTCAGCATATCCGCCAATAATTTCTTGTCGACGGAGCGCCGGTTTTTTGTGTGCCCACGGAGTGACCTCTGGACTATCAGATATTTAAAAAAAAATCAACTAAATCATTAAACAAAAAGATACAGAAAGCCTTATTATCTACTAAATAGATATAAATATACCAACCACCTTTGATAACAAGTATTTAAAAAAAAGTATAATACAGTGCAACCTTAATATAACGTACCTCAATATAACGACTTCCTCGATTTAACAAATTTTTCGTAATCCCCTTGAATTGTCCATAAGAGTCAATATAAAATATACCTTTACATTGCGAACATTCTTTGAGTACAACCTCTTTATAACGAATTTTAGACCAATCTAACCTCACATAACAAACCTCAGTTCAACGAATTACTTGATATTACGAATATTTTCTTGTTCCCCTCCGATTTGTTATATCGAGCTTGCACTGTTATACAAATAAGGTAATGAATTTTTAGGGCGAAAGCGCGGCTGCATGAAGCAATGCAAGCAGACCGCGAGTTCACTCCAGAAGACAGGGCCCGCATCAACCCATGCTCGTCGCTAAGCATAAACGCGGCCATGGACTTCGTCAAGAACCCAGTCAGGTGCTGCGCACACGTCCATAAGTTGATACAACAGCTGGTGGGAATTGTTTTGACGAAGAAGGACGATCCTAAAACTAAAGGTAGTATGATGTTGAACATAATGCAAGCACTAGTCTAGTCGATATTGACACTAACAGGTTTCATTGCTGTATTAAGACTGAGAGTATGAAGCACAGGTCTAGTCTCAGCGGCAATGTAGTGACAGTTCAGCTGGAACTACAAATGTTTTTTTTGACGAGTGCTACATTTTAGCGTCGTAAAATATAGTTATTGGTAATGTGGTAAGTTACTTGAACGCGCTCATTTGTGTGGGGAAGCAAAAGTGAAGACCAAAAAGTAAGAAGGAAGTTTAGCTTTAACCAAATGTCCAAAATGGATAGAATTAGTTTTTTACATGACTATACGTCACAGGACTTTGAAGCATTTTCTCTTGACGGTGACCTCTAGAGTTCATTCTTCATAACTTGCCACAGTCCTGGCTTGTTCGTATACAGTAGAGTTTTCAAAGGGGTCCATATAGGGTCAAACTTTTTCACGATGCAAATAGCTGGTTCACGGCCAAGGGCGGTGTTTTACAGAGAACTCAGACCATTTAATGTATCACTTAGATTTTCTCCACTTTGAATTCTGGAAATTCACCCACATTTATAATTAAAAGAATCAGGCGTTACTTTGCGGAAGTCCATAGAACAAAACCCTAATAGACCAATCTACAAGAAATACTCCGCGAAAAAAAAAACCCACAACCACTCGACGCACGTTTCGCCCCACAGCGGAGCATCCTCAGAGGAAGTTACCTCTACGTTTCGTTCGATGAGGCAACATCTTGAGGATTGATGTACTATATATGTCTGTAGATTGGTCTGTTAGGGTTTTCAGGCACATCTTGAACCATTTCCCAATATATCCATTCCAGATACAATACTATACCACGGCGAGACCTGGGAGCTAATGGGCAGACGTTGGGGCAAGATCGAAAAGGACTTTTGTACGAAACACAAATCGTTTGACATATCGAAGATCCCAGATATATACGACTGCATTAAGTACGATCTGCAACACAATCAGCACACCCTACAATTTGACCTGGCCGAGGAATTGTACATGTATGCGAAGTACTTGGCTGATATTGTTATACCTCAGGTAAGTTCTCTACCTATATTGTAAAGCTGAAGAGGTGTTGTGCTTGATAGTACAAGGAAAAGGAGCAGATTATAAATTGAAAATTGATAAAATTGTTCGGTTACATCCTAATAACAAGTACTGGTGATGATATTGTCTTTTGTTGACATAACTGTTACTCATTTAAAGAAAAACACTTTTGAACGGATTTAGTTATGTATTTTTTTTGAAAAATTTAAATAAAATTACATTATTAAAAAAAAATCCGACGTTTCGCGTGCTCTACAGCAATTTTATTTAAATTTTGGAAAAAATACATAACTAAATCCGTTCAAAAGTGTTTTTTTTTTAACACAAAGTACTGGTGACAAAAAAAATAATTTTTTTTCAAACTTCATTTCATGTATACGCTGAAAGCAAGTTGGTTGGGCAAGATTTTTTTGCTTATCATATCGTATTTAAACAACACAAATTGGAGTTTGAAAGTTAAAAATGTGATAAATAATAATACCTTACACGAATAAGTATTACAATACTCTATTATAAATTTCTTATAAAAAAAACAATTATTGAACATTAAATAACAGCTTATTTAATTTTAATAATGAAAAATGAATTGCAGGAATACGGTCTGACGATGCAAGAGAAACTGACCATAAGTCAAGGTATATGTACGCCGCTGCTGAAGAAGATTCGCGCGGACCTTCAGAGGAACATTGAAGAGTCGGGCGAAGAAAACGTTAACAGACTGAATCCAAGGTAAGCTCCATGTTATATCAAGTACATTGCAAGATTTTAAATGTTTTACGGTTAATTTGTTCTGTCACAAAATTGAATTGTATTAAGACAAATAGATGTTAAACATTATAATGTTATAGAACTTATTGTAGGTACAGTCACGGCGTGTCGAGTCCGGGGCGTCACGTGCGCACGCGACTGTACTTCACGAGCGAGAGTCACGTGCACTCCCTGTTAACTGTACTGAGGTTCGGTGGATTGCTTGATGTAAGTCCTATATTATCAATCTTATTGATAGCGGTAGATCTTAAGCTTATTAAAAAAAAAAACTTATTTCTAATTAAATTCATCGTAAAACTATGTGAGTGAACGATTTTGTTTTTAATAATGCTGCCGAAACTTTGCTATTATTTTCCTTGATATATTTGTACGTGAATATTAATTTAGATGTAATTTGTTTAAGGGCGTGTTAAAATGGAAAATTTAAATAACTGATCGTTAGTGGTGATAGTACTAATCTCACCGAAAAAACAACGTTTCGCAACACAACCAATTCTAATCAGCTTATCATTAAATCGCCGCAATGCCCTTACCCTTTGTTTTTCTTTACTTACTGCCGTCACTTTTACATTCTACCCTCAATATATTAATATAGAAAAATTCATATTCCAAGAAAAAGATTTTTCAATGCAAACCATATAAGTTGCGATTTGTGAGAGGTTAAAAACAAATGTTGATCTAGGGTAAAAGCTTGTTTTTTTTACTAAGGCTAAGGCTATATAGAAAGTTGTAAGATGCTGTGGTAAGATATATTTCTTCGTTAAGGTTTCGATACAAAAGCTTAAAACGGGAACCCTATTACTGATGTGAAATTTTCGAATGATGTATTTTTCTTTCCACTATAACAATATTGAAGGGGCTCAAATTAATCGTGATTTTTTTCCTAAAATAAATGTACGGAACCGTTGCTGCGCCAGTCCAACTCACACTTGCCCAATTTACTGCAGATAGTGAAAGATGAACAGTGGCGTCGTGCAATGGAGTACGTGTCGATGGTGTCGGAACTGAACTACATGTCGCAGATCGTCGTGATGCTGTATGAGGATCCTACCAAGGACCCTTGCTCTGAAGAGAGGTATTAGAGAACACACACACGCATACATATATGTATATATATATATATATATATAAAATACAATAACACATATTGATTAGTTACACACACATGCTACTTATTTTGCCCACGATACGAATCGCCATCCAACTAAAATTTAAAATTTATAGACTATGTTCTCTATAAGTTTTATTGTTTACAACCTCTTTATAGATATAAACGAAAGGTTGCTTTTAAAATCTAATAATATTTTAATTTTCATGTAATCGTGTTTCTTCGTTTGTATGTTTAGGTGTTTCTGTGTTCTCGTGAATCACTAATTATTTGTGAATCTTTTGCACCTAGCAACATACGATAATGAAGGCTTTAAATTGCAGTTCTAATAAGCACCGCGCATTATAATATA
Organism: Pontia daplidice; assembly: GCA_963693355.1. Taxonomy (NCBI): domain Eukaryota; kingdom Metazoa; phylum Arthropoda; class Insecta; order Lepidoptera; family Pieridae; genus Pontia; species Pontia daplidice. The sequence goes on along the minus strand of CAVNZL010000137.1, from coordinate 6,985,686 downwards.
TTAGTTCGTAATATTTATTTATTTACTAGCTGACCCGGCAGACTTCTTACCACCTCATCGATATATAAAAGATCTAAAGTTTTGTATAATATTATTTTAAATAAACAAATCGAATCCGTCTTTTTAAAAAAAACATGTTTTGATTAAATCATGATTTTTTTTATTATTTTCGACACATCATTTTTCATGAGCTTTTTTACACCATTTTAGTTCCATTGCATAGTCGAGGGATTAAGGTTACGCAGCATGATGTCAGCTATCTGACTTTTAACTGCTAAGTTTGTGAGATGGTAATTCAGACATTTCCAGTGAATTAATAAAACTACTTCGGGATAGTTTACTACGGCATCCTGGTTCGTAACGGTTCGACAGATTTGAAATAAACCAATTGTCCTGGAAGAAAATTCTGAATGGTCAATTGGGACCTCGATATCTTTATCACGCTTTAACGTAAGAGATTAAACTAATTTAGCTAAGACTGTTTATTTTATAAGAAAACACATTTTTTTTACAGATTCCACGTGGAATTGCACTTTAGTCCGGGCGTGAATTGCTGCGTACAAAAAAATCTCCCGCCCGGGCCCGGCTTTAGGCCACATTCGCGGAATCACTCTACGGCTAATAACGAGGTGAGTTGGAAGACTCTCTATCATGACTTTTGAATCTGAGATTAGTCTTTCAGTAAAATATTGAATTTGACCCATGGCTAATTGACGGGTGATACCCATGTTATATCGTGTGTGTAAAAGTTATTTTACTAATAACGCAAAACTACTGAACGCATTTTGATGAAATTTCACAATGGGTCTTAAATAGAATATACTAAGAGGTAATTAATTCGAGTGAACAGCTTTGGAAATAGAGAATTGTTTTTTTTTTTTTTTTTTAATGTTTGAATGGATTTTTCAGCAATCGTCCCCCGATGCAGTGAAATGCATCGAAGAGGAAGTGGAAGATGATCAGATGGCGAGTCAGGAGACATTGCAGCCTGTAAGTGTTGTCTCTCTTTGTTTTTATTTCGCAGGGAATCAAATCTGGATCTGGAATTTATCATTTTTCGCACCCAATACTTTGGCTATACCAAATGTTGATGAATAATTCATTATAAGGATTCCTCGAATTTTTTATAAAACATAGTAATAAAATAAATTAATAAATATTTTTTTTTAATTCCAGGATGTGATAGACGAACTGGATAACACATTTTCTGGGACGAAATGTTCAAAATCGAAATTGCGACCGTCCGACCCAATACCTATTTGGTAATTTTTCATGGATTTTCTCGAATTACTATTAAGATATGGATATTTGTCGTGGCCTTAGCGCTGTCAAGCGATCTCTTCCAGGCTTAGGAGACTTAAATTTATTATTTAGCAATTTATTAAATATTGTTTTAAAGAGGCATCTTTAGGGTAGTATAATTGTGGAAATTCCTTAATAATTAAATAAAAGAGAAGAATATTTGTTGCAGTAATCTCCACTATACAGTGAGTGGTCATGAGGCGTCGTCCTTGGCGGCGCGCCTCAACGAAGAGCTGCGCTCGCGCAGTCACGCGCACCCCGACGACAGGCAACACGCGCAGGTATTTTTCTTCTATTTCATACTATACCATATGAGTGCTGTTCTAGAGAATCTGCCTAATCAAATTGTTCAATATTATTATTTCACGACTGACCAATGGTCACTGTGCTGACTGCCGTACAGAGAGTCGCGGTACCAGAACAGTATATTACTATGCAAGCAATAAATACACAGAATATAAACAAATAATATAACTAATTGACCTTGTATAAAATGTGATCTCATTGTTATTATTAATATAATATATAAGAGAAACTGTCTAATATTAACGACTTAGACACAATTGGCAATTCCGCACGATTTCGTTAAAAAATTTCATTGTATACTATTGTACAAAATTAATAGCTTTTATTGATGAGAACATAATTGGAATAGTTAACGACACTTTTCCGTTCGTCTGTACCATATTTACAATCGCTCTCCAATTTTTATAGAGCGAAGAGAAAGAGACAAAAGAGAGCGAAGAGCCTCAGCCGCGTGCGCGCAGCTATGACCAACAGAAACAGCATGACAATGGTAACACTGCGGACGGGATAATGGCAACACCGGTCCAAACGCTATTTGCCCCTTTTCCGTACAACTAGCGAAAACTGGCAACTAAATTCAATGCGAAACATTTTAGTAATGCCGGAATGTACACTCGTGTTGACATTCTCGGCAATATTTTACAAGAATTGTTCAATTATTTTGTTTATGAGGAAGAGATTTTTGACAGTAACACTGGTCAATTTGCAAATCGAATGCAAATTTCTTCAAAAAAAGAGCTTTAAATGAAAATTAATGTTTATAAAGTAATAATTTAATTTCGCGGTGATATGCGATGCGATAATAATTGCTTTTAGGTTCCAGCAAATCGACTTTTACTTTTGACAGATTTTTTACAGGCTCTTCACGTAAAACTTGTTTTTAGTTTGAGTTTTTCGGATTGGTCATATTATTTGTTTTTGACTCAATTAAAATTAATTTCATTAAAAAAGTTGTTATTAGGAAAGAAGCGGGCAATAGTTCGGATTTCGGTGTTCTTTAACTAACTAAAGACTAAGTGTGATAACTTTTGCTCAGTAGATCGAAAAATCGACTTAGGAGCAGTCCGATCAATCATTTTTTTACTAATATATTTCGATTCAAAGGACAAAATCAAATCTCAACTTACCTTACATTAGGGTAAGTATTTACAGATAACGGAACATTGATTTGAAAATCTTCGATATACAGTTAAATTATCTGACATTTGTTTTCTCATGTGAGTTTTAATGTTCGGGTTCGAATCCTGGGAGAGGACTATTGCCTTCTGTTATGTCTGAATATTATACGCGATTACAATTTCATCAGTCTGTATGGTGATGGCTTGCATGTCATGTAGATTTGGAGACCATTTCCCTCTATGGCTCTCTTGAGGCCAATTTAGATCTTAAATGTCTAATAATAGAGCTCATTATTGTTTGATGTTTGTAATGTTTTTTGTGGAAGTAGAAAGTTGGCTGCGTTACCTTTTAGCTAGCTCACTCTGGCCGGAGATCTTGTGTGTTGCGTTGCATTGCCTCGAAGACGCGTGGACACGAGTGACTGACCGCATGATCTAACATATTAATGAACTAATATGTACGTTTCTATAACTCGACCGAAATTTTGTACTGTTAGCTCACGGCGAAGCAAAATTTTCAATGTCATCACTGATCGTTTTTTATTCTTATGCGTAGATTTTTTTTGGAAAGGAGTTTAACATTGCAAACTTGAACCTAGTGGCTATACTAGTTCCACGTCGACGCCCGTCCACGCAGAAGTAGTATTGCAATGGAAGGTAGAGTTTGCCGGCCAATCGCTCGTTGACACCGCGTTACAGTTCTACCACTGCCACGCTTACGAGCACCCTCTATGTATTATTATGTAGTTTATCTGTGGATTCATTGTTGTTTGGACATTCGTATGTGGTGATCAAAGCGACAATCGATCCACGCATATATACAATACACTAATGTCTGCTCTATCACTCCCCTAACCCGCTCGCATTTCATTTAACCGCTCGTGCCCGTCGCGTTACCCAGCCCCCGTCGTCCCTCTACTTAGAGTGATTCCCCCCCCATTGCCCCACCAACACCCCCCATCGCCCCCGTCCCCCCCCTCTGGGGCGCGTGGGGTCTGGGCGCGTGGCCTCGTGGCCGGACTGTAGCGTGCGCGGCGCAGGGCGGCGTCAGCGGCACAGCATCGCCGGCCAGATGAGCTACCTCAAGATGCTGGGGCTGGCCCGAGGCAAGTTGGGCGGTGCCGCGGGCCTCTTCAGCACCGCCGTCATTTCGGGCTCCAGCTCGGCTCCCAATCTGCGCGTGATGATACCCTCCACTACCAGCAACAGTAAGTGCTTTGCCTAACCCTCTGCTAGAAGGATCCACTGGCGCCTATGGGTTTATTACATTGGGGAAGTAAATACTATGATTATCAATTTTTTCCCTTATAGCGGCGTTGGAAGGGTTCGGTGGCGTGCCAGCTATTCGCCCCTTGGAGACCCTACACAACGCGTTGTCCCTGCGACAGTTAGACGATTTTCTTGAGAGACTCAGCGCAGCCCCCGTCCAGCCGTTGAACAAACCTCCCGTCAAGCATTCCCCTACTAATAGTACGTGTTAGTTGGATTAAGCTGACAAACTAATTTAAATGAAACCAGCTGACAAAGTCGACCAATTAGTATTATTTAATAAAAGTTGCTAGTTAAAAATTTAATGCCAAAAATTTCTAGAAACTGCTTATAATAGAGTTGCTCTGCAAGTACAAAAAAGTGTTTCACATATTTTTGTTATATTTTCAACATTATTGTGTCGGTGCTTTGAGTGCGAATGATGGTTCTATTTTTCGTTTATTATAGATTCTTTATAAAATATTTGAAAAAGGAAAGATTGATTATGTTGTAACAACTAAACTTAAAAAATACAGGACGGATCAAAGTTCATCATTAGAATGAATATAATATCGCATCACATGTAGCATCAGTGTGAAAAATTTTGAAAAAGGAAAGGGGGTAAAGGTTCTTAAGGTTTCGCATAGATAAATGAACAAATTCGCCTTATTGATGACAACCACGAGGAACCGTACGTAGGCCACGATTTCATGGCAACACTGAATACAATCGTGTTTCTATTAATTGATTTTTTCGTGACGAATTTGTGACGTCGTGCAAAGCAGGTGTCGGATGGAGTGGTCCGTCCTCCTTGATGTCGTCGTCAGGAGAGCTGCCCAGTGCTCTGTCGTCTGCGGGACCCTCTTCACCCAACTCCAACTACGCGGGATCCGAGAGCAAGAATAACGAAAGGTATATCCGTAGGATATTAACATTAAGGAAAATTCTTAATCTCAGTATGTTTTCGCTTAGTTTTTGCTGAGACATCTCAAACCTAACATCGACTTTAGATATCTATCACTCTTCCACTTAATTATGTCTTCCGAGTGTTAACTTTCAATTGCCCTTTCGGAAAACTTAGTTGAGTCACTTCCAACAGTTGTCATAACATTGCTGATATGCTTATTTTTGTCATTTTTTGTTGTACATACACGAGCCAAGTCGACACAGTTTGCCCATTGGGAGTTTAATGTGCTAACACGGCTTTTATGATGTACCATGATCTTGTTTTATCGTTAACTAGATTGAGATTTAAATATATACATATCTTTAGATAAATAATGAAATTACCTCGAATTTGCTTTAGCATCTAATAGCATCGCAAAAGAGCGTTCTCACCTTAGTTGATATTTCACAAACTATTCATATTACGAAATATTGATTACCTTATAACTCTGGACTCAAAAACAGTCAATATACAAAAGTATTCACCTGCTCCTATTGCGTTTTGCCTGCTTTTAAAACTTTGAAAATTATGGGATCATGGTATGGTCAGCAGAACGGTTCCCGTTCGTATGGGAGATATGCATTTTAACATTCCAGTAGCAATTGGAGTAAAAATGTGCAAAACAAGCTCCCCCAGTGGGACGGCGAGGCGGCGACATTGTGCGAGCTGCGGCCCTACGCCGTTGGTGAACTCATGCCAGGTATCACTTCCCACACACAGACACACATATACACATATCACTACTAAACTAAAAGAATAGCGATGATTAAAATTAATATTATAAGGCTCTTCGGTTCTATTCGAGATATTTTATAATTCGCTGATTCCAAACACGACATCGAATTAAGTGTTGAATAGGCTTTGACGTTTGACTTCCTCGGACTTGCTGTTTAGAATAATTAAACAAGGTGGTTTAATATGTTTATATTACTACTAATTATGAACACAAAGACGTAATCATCAGTTGAGGTTGTTAAATGATAAAACAGTCTTTGAACAGTGAAGCCTAAATATTACACATACAAGAATACCGAGTCTGTATGTCCTATATTAAAAAAGGTATAAGTATCATAAATAAAATCTAAATATATAATAAATATAATATATTTTTTTTGTCTCCTTATTATAAATTTTTATGAATAAATCACTGTAATATTTGTATCAGCACGCTTCCCAAAATATTGAAAATACACATTATAAATCAGCGCAGCACAAAATCGTCGCTTCTGGATTTATTTTTAATTAGAAGTTGCATGTCGTGCACGAAATCATGAAGCATGGAATTCACCAGTTGCATGGTTCAACCAAAAAATTAAATGTTATCAGTAAAAGTTATATCTAAATATAATTTTTTTCTTTGAACTTTATAAGCAGTGTATCTTTCTAAACTATATTACCGTAAACATTAAAATAATAGCGATAATATAAATAATAAATTCTTTGTAATGGTATAATTATAAACTGGACATCCCTTAATGTTTTATTAAAACATGGGAAAATGTTTATGTTTACATTTTCCCCATTTGTACAATGAATTGCTACTGTCCAAGAATTATTGTATCTTCTTGTAAAATTATGCTTTGATTTTGATTAATCTGTTGATTATACAGATAGCAGCCGACGGTCTACCATATTTATGAACCATTTTTGCAATATCCAGGGATGCTGTAGGATTATTTTTATAAAAATTTGAAGAACTAAAGAGTGTTATCTGAATAGCTTTAAATAACTTGGAAAATGCATATATAAATATAAGAAAATATATATATGGAACGTCAGATTATATATTTCCAAGATGTTATTTTGAAAGCTATATAAAGCCTTAAGGCTATAAGGTTTTAGATTGGACATTAACATTTCCATTTTATAGGTTCTTCTATTAGCGGCGACGTGACGCCCGTGTCTGCGAGTTCAGAACTCGAGTTTAACAGCAACGAGGCGACTGCCGGATCGCTCACCGATCACGATATTATGGTGGGTATATGAATAAAACAATTGATATTTAACGTCTGAAAGCAAACTAAATAAACAATTGTACTCCTGGTGTTTTTACAGATTTTGATATATCCGAAAAAATCGACATATTTAAAAGTACATCGTAAAAAAATAAGCGATAGCACGAAGATTTGGAAGGCTTAGTGCTTGTAATGATAGAATCGTTTTACTATACTTTTTTCGCCATTATTGTAGAGCAACATGCTCGGTTATTAGGTAAATTATAAAATATACGACAAAAAGAAATAGGTTCCTTTTAAAACTTAGATAAACTGTTTGTTTGTGGTAGGTAATCAAAATATTTGCTTTTGTTCAGAGTACGGAGGGTGAAGATGACGAAGAGACACTATCAGCGGATCCATGCTGTTCTCCTATAAAGATAATACGTAATGACTTGAGCCCAATATGTTCAAGGAACACACTCAAGCCAACCAAGACAAACTTAGAGTCATATAATCTCACCCCGCAACAGACAGAAGCCTTCTTCAAAGATCTTCCCTGTAGCAGCAAAAACTTTAACAAAGACGAAACAAAGAAATGCACAAAGGAACGGTTAAAGTTTTTTAAAAACTTAGACTCGCTTAGCAAGCAAAGTGAAGTTAACACTAATAGAAGGTATAGTGACAGCAGCGCACAAAAGAGCACAGCTGTGTCTGGAAGTAGATTCACCACCACACTGGTGTCTGAAGACTGTTTGAGAGCTAGCGCTTCTGGTGAGAGCAAATCAAATAATAACATTGCCGATACAGTACTTCATGAACCTATCCTAAGGCCCTTAGTGACTAAAGCTAAGAATGTTAATGTGAAACCTGGCTTTAACTTATACAATAAGAATCTTTAATGACGTAATATTGCTTTGCACAAATGACACCAATGTTAATAGAGGCTATACATTTTCAGATAGTGAACAACTTGCTGATTGAAAGGATGTAATAATATGCAGGCTACATTGTTACCCCTTCACTGGCTATTTGTAGATTGTAGATAGTGATATTTACAATATAGTTTGTAATAAGTGTATAATTTAAAATACATTGCTTAATAATCCAAGTTAGTTTTCTTTCCTGCCTTCCTTACCATTTTATTTCAATAATTTAAGGTAGTGTAGAGAAACAATGATATAATTCAATAAAAATACACTTTTATTTAACAAATTTTAAAGCTCACAACATAATGTGCCTAACTTAACTTAAAATATGGTAATGACCAGACTTACATCACATAAAAAGCTAGCAACTAATGTGGAAGTATATGGGTTTACTGAGACTTAATAGATTTTGGTGCCATGTGAATCATTGCAAGAAGAGTGTTGAAAATACCCCTGTGCTGGATACCTGGCCAGAGTAGAACCACCACAGAGAATAGATAAAGCAGAAAAACATTGTTGATTGATGCAGCCATCCATGCTAGTGTGCACAACATAGTGATGGATATTATGTAGTACTGAAATTAAAAAGAAATATTTGATGTATTGACATTTAAAATATATATAAAATTATATCTAATACATTTAAAATCATCTAACAAATAATATATTACAATGTATTTGATAAAAAAATATTTTTTACTTCTACTGTATATAAAATCATTTGGTATTAAGTTTTTTTCTTACCATGAAGGGGCTGTTTTCCCGTAAGGAATAAAATTGGCAAAGCTGACGAAGAGTGTTATTATAAGAGCTCACAACACTTCTGCAAACTTCTTCAAATATCTTCTCATGCTGGCCAGTCCAAGAATTAGGACTGCAGATTGAGTTGCTGATAATTGGAACAATAAAATCTAAGAAATTGAAAAATAGACCCATTATAGCAAACGTTGCCAAACTATTAAGATCCATTAACCAAATAATAAAATAAAGAACTGATACGGCCGCAACTATAGCGCACGGATGCCATTGCTGTTCCCAGAGAAATATAGACTTTAAAGGTAGAACTGCCATACGCCAACCTTCAAGTAGTCTCTTTAAGTTCTTAACTTGTTGTTCCTAGAATAATAGGAATGTTAATAAATAATGGTCCCTAAGTAAAATTTCTTAAGAAGTTTGATACATACCTGGTTTCCTTCGGACATTATGATTTTTCAGTAGATTGAATATTGGTAATAGTTAAATATTTGAATTGAAATTATGAATTCGTCTAATGATTTATATCTCGCTTCATGAGCCTTCACACTCAAACTTACGCCTTGAGTTCTTGACCGTTTTCTTTTGTTGAAAATTTTCAAACAAAAAATCGATGTTGAATAGTCACTTTTACTTCGTAGTCTTGACATATGACAGAATTTTTAGTTCTAGATTATAATTGCATTCTACAGATATAACTGAGTCATTGTCACATAACCTATGAGCCCTTAACGTAAGATTGAGACTGAAAATGGGTTCGCCTCTGTTCACCACTTCACCCCTAACTAATAAATATCCATGGTCATGTAATAAATTATTAAAAAAAAACCTAACTAATAAACTGTCGCTATTTAATTTTCTAGTTATGGTTCTTATAGATAGCAACAAAAAATGGTCATGATAATTATATTTGATTTAAGTCGGTTTTAATTGTATTACTGAACAGATCATTAAACAAATTTATTTTGGTTCCACTCTTAAGTAAAACGAACACAATATGTATATTTTATTTAAAAAATATAGATATCATTTCTATTTTGGTTTTTGTAACTGGTTAGTTAATTCTCCATTCAAATATCTGAGTTTATTTATATGTGTTGGTTTTTGAAACAATAAGGTTTAATAAAACAATTTTGTTGGAATGCTTATAATTCTTCTTAACAATATTGTTACGAAAAAAACTAATATGAAACATAAAATATGTTTGAAAAAAGTTTTTGTATTCATATCAATTTATTAAATTGTTAAATTGTAAATATAAATCTATTAGGATTATTAATGGATTATAAAAATCATGTAGAATTAAAAAAAAGACATAAATATTTTTCTATTTTATTGGAATGATTTCAAATAGAATTTATAAAAAACAATAAAAATTATTAAAAACAGATATAAAAAATAAAAAAAATATATGTATAAATAATCTCACATCTTAAGTACACTAAGTAGAATTCAAAAATCTTAAAATTTGTAAACAATTGATATATTCACTGAGCAACTCTTTTGAAATACCGTTTAGCTGGAGTCTTTGCCTTATCATGAGTTAATGTCTGAAACATAAAACAAAAAAGTTCAGAAGATTCAAAAAAATTTATTGCATAGATAATTTTTGTACATATGTTGTAGATAGTAATTCATAATACACTAATAACACAAACAGTCATATCAGTCATATAAGGACATTTAAGGTTCTACTTATGTTAAATCTTTTCAGCAAAAAGAAGTAACTAAAATACTTACAATTACACATTCATCATCAGTAAATAAGTAATGCCTGGAAGTTTTCTCTCCTGTCTCTGGGATTACAGATTCAGTAATCAACTCATTCTCATTTGGCATTTTCGTTATACTCTAAAAGGATAGAAAAATATAAAGTATATATATATATATATATATTACTGTTTTGATATAATCTTTATCTGATGTACCTTAATAACAGTTTTACTAGGCATTTCCTCTTCATATTCTTCTCCCAATGTAAATTTGTATTCTACTGTTCTTAATAAAGATGAGGTTTTAATTGTCATAACTTGACCATCAGCGGTTATCTCCATAAGTGGTGACGACAATCCCATCATTTTTCTGCCCATAAAAGGGACACCTGCAAGATACTTGTTATTAATATGTAATTAAGTTTTATTTATAGGAACCACATCATTTAATATACAGTATTTTAATTTCATAATTTATTTCATAACATACCAACAGCAGAGAAGTAGTCATCAATATTTTCATTTTTGTAGTGCTGATATTTTCCTGCTATGGATGGCATTTTGAAGTAATTACAACTGTATTATGCTTGATTCAATTTCCAAATACGAAAGTACCAATTCAAGTATCTTAATTACCTATAAGATAAGAATATTTCTTGATTAAATATATATTGGGAGGTGATATATATTTTATTCTTATATTAATAGTAATGAGCTTCGTAATGATAAGCTGACGAATTAATTGATGTGCATTGATAATACACTTTTCTTGATCGACTCATAAAGCATAAAATAAAATATTAAAGTTATATTTTTCTTAATTACGATCAAATATTTAACGAAAAACAATTGAATTAATATATTACTGACACATGAGCTATTGCTATATTTTAAAATACTCATTTATAGTTTATCTAATATTAGAAATCAATGGAATTAAAACTACCACACCTCTCCACTTTTCACTGCCTAATGTCGATTGCCGTTATCCCGTATCCGATCGGCGATCGTGATTCGTGGTTTACGATATGTTTAACGATGATGCCACAGAGGAGTGAGGACTGCCCACTGACGACTTTTATGTTTCAAGGCGCCAACCAGTGTTGCCAGTTTTAGCAATATATATTAGACAATTAATGTGGGAAATGGTATCCTAATACATAAATTAAACGTTATTTCAATCTGTAAATTTTAAATATCAATCGAAAAGTTTGCTTGATATTTGAAACTCATGGCCAAATTACAATCTAGGAAATTATTTTTTGATTTGGATAATGTTTACGGTTGAAGAGGAAAGATAATAGGTGCATTATAGACGATAAAAGAACTGTATTCTCTAAGAAATTATTTGTTCTAAATTTAAAATGTCACAAGAGCAAGAGCAGCGTTGCAATCAAATGTTTTATTATTTATACGGCTTTGTTCAGCGCGGTGGCAGCGCTAGCGTTGAAGTTGCTATTGAAATACTCGAGTAATCTTGTAATGTCATTCGAATATTTCAACACTTTGTAAGATTTAGTGTATGATAGTGGTGTGCATCCAGTACCTTTTAATTATGTCTGGGAATACTGACCTGAATTAAAAAATAACATATCGTTCCCACTCTTAGCGTTGCGACATTATAATGTCATCTATTCCTCTTCTTTTTTATCTTACCTCGTACCTTTAGGGTTCCGTCGATTATTTCAGAAAGTCCGTGTATGTCTTAAGTTTACAACTTAAGGGTTTAGGGATCCGTTGGGTAGTTTGGTTCTTAGTTCTCAGCCTCTCAAATATTTATTCATCTTCGTGCAGTTTGCCAAATTCACTTACCATGGACATAGACCACTAAACTTTCTCCTTTCCATAACCACAGACTTTACAATGTTCATAAATTCACCTAATACAGTTTTATTATAAATATATAATTATCAATTCCGTCTTACTGTAGTTATGTTTATTGTTTTATAACTAATTCTCAGTATACTGTATTCTTCATATACGCTGACAAAGGACTAACAGAAACTGGCAACATCTTAGTCATTTTACTTCTATCAAATTGACTAAGGAGTATCTGAATTCTGATTGCTGAAATTCTGTGGTGGTTTACGAGCGAGATGTGATTCGGAGTGTTTTTATTTTTATGGAAATTTTGTAAAGCTTAGAAACTATAACGTGCTTTAAGTTGTATATCAACCTTTTTTTATCGGTTTTTTAACAAGTTAATAAGTGTTACATTAAAGTTTATCTTAAGCTTAATTATTAATTAAAGATACTCCCTTATTATTGTGTAAACTGTTGATATCTCTAAGTGTGTTAGATTGAACGAAGTACCAGTATATAAAAGGAAAATGGGAGATAAGGAGGACTATTTAACATCCTACCGATTATTTTTCGAGAATTTTGCTGCAAATGTTAATCCCAGTGATCAGTTACCTGTGTATGCTGCCGACTATTCCATCACGGAGGCCGAACTGCCCGGTGATGTTATTTACTGGACAATCGAGTATTTACGAGAAAAGTAAGTCTTTATTATTTATTATACACCATATATCTGAGGTCCATAAATTACTGAACACTTTGTATAGTTTTCCAGACTCAAGTATTTTACAATATGATTATAAAATTTGTAATATTACTACCTTTTGTCAAGATATGTCTACTTATAGACATCCTTACATTTTCTTGCTTATTGAGATTAAGCCTACTATTCCATAGTTTATATTATTGAAGCAGATTTTTAAAATGAACATGACTAATGTATAATTAATATTAATTTCTCATTTTTATTGTACAGCATGTCTCTTTGAGGCTATATCTTTCCTTCTCATCAAAAATATGTAATTATTAAAGTATTAATTAAATTTTTTGATTTACAGAAACCATATACAACTCTTATGATATTACTATTAATACTTAACAAATAAATATTCTACATAATAGTAAAACTTTTGTCGATTTATTCTAAACATATTGTATAGTTGGGATATTATGATATTTAAATAATGATATTGAATATCTTAGTCATTACCACTGTGTTTAAAATAATAACAATAATTTGTGTATTGTTCTGGTACATACTATTGTATAACACTAAGCTTATACAGCTACAAGTGTTGCCTTTTCAGCATATTTGTTTTTACTCGACCTTAGAGGGTCAAGGTCAGGCTTACACTGTTACTAACAAGCTTCATGCTGTTATAAGCCATGTTTTCCATTGTAATGTAAAATTTATTTTGAGATTTGTTTACAGTTGTTGGTTCATATGATCTTAAACAAATATTCTCTAAGATTATAAACATAAGTTTAACATGATATGAAACTTTGTGTAGTACAACTTAACATGGTATATGGCAACCATAACTTAATTATTTTCATATTAAATTTTTTATCATTAACTTCATTGCAACATTAGCTTTAGATCCTGATTTTTAAAGGCATGTCAGGTCATTCACCTGGTATATGCAAGCTGTACACATATGCTGTTATAAAATATTTGGTCAGTTGCTTAATACAAAAGCTTTATAATGTACAAGTTACCTTAAAATAAGGCTGCCAAAATAATGGCAGAAGATGTTTTTATACACTATTGCATTAGTGTTTGACTATTGAAATAATTTGCTAATACTTATCTGTTCAAGGACAAATGAGTCAGTATAGGATATCCATCCATAACTATTATAAACCACAACCCACAGGTGACGTACGGTTTGTAAATCTACCAGCTGGATGACACAATATGATGTGAGTGTATTTGTGTTGGAATAATGTTCATGTTTTCCATCATGAATAATGAAAGACTCATCGCTGTTTTAGCATCTAATTATTGTTAACAGAGTTCTTTGTTCTTATTTGTTATAAAACAGATTTGATTACCAACTGAATGTTATCTGTACCATATTGAATATGTATTTTTTCACAGTGAGTCAACCTTCCACTAAGATTCAAATTTGAAAGATCTTCTCTGAGTACACAAAGCCACATTTTTCTTATTTCTATTAGCATGATATTATATATCCTTATAAAGGAAAATTTAAATTTTTTATGATTTAATCCAAAGAAGAAGTTCCTGAAAAGACGCGGTTTAACAAAACAGACTCTTTAGCTTAATATATTAGTATAGAATACAGATAATAGACCAGATACAAGATGGCCATTCTAATATGAGGGTTACTTAATTAAATTAATCAAACCTCGTAACTGATGTTGAGACGTAGGCGTTTTATTCTCCAAATGTAAATCCGTGTTTAAATTTCGGAATCTTTTAAAATTGTCGATTTAAAGAAAATCCTGTTGATACTACATCTGTAGCTATTTTAGATAATTTATGAATAAGCGAGAATCTGAACAGCCTTCTGTGTCTGAAACACGCCAGAGGTTCCGACGTTGAAGATGTTGGTAAAAATGGTGCGAAACTAGAAATCGAACGGTCAACTTCTAATTATTTCATTCGCACGCTAATGCCCTTAAGCTAATAAGCGGCTCATTCTATTGTTACGTTTATACGACGCATCTCGTAATATATCCTTTTACTATAGAACAGTTAAAGGATAGATAAGTTTCTTAAAACTATTACGAATCAGATATATTACAACTTGTAAACTTACGCAAATAAGAAAGTGCAAATATTCGTTATCTAATCGCTCCTATGTTAACTGGACCGAAAATATTTTTACGTTCAGAGTTGTTACGTAATGATAGGAAGATACATAATTGTTCTTAATTTCTTTAAAAATAGTTAGATGTATGTTATGTTTATTGGCATCTTATATTTGGATATATAAAACAATATTTGCCATAGTACTCGAAAAAAGTTATTTTTAAAGTTCCTAGTTATTTTTTGGCCTCAAACTTACGCCTCCCTATCGGCTTTTTGCTGCCTCTTCGTAGTTTCTATATCGGTTTGTTGGTAAATGTAAATGTAAATCTATTGAGTTTGTATGCTTACCCAAGAAAAACTATATCCTCTCACATAGCAATAGATAAATTATCTAAACTAATTTATTATTAATCTAAACATAATTTATTATTAATCTTCTGAAGGATCAAATTTTTAACAATTCTCCGTAATATTTCGAACCAAATAGTTTCTTTATTGACGGGAATTCTTGTTAATTGTAATAGCATTTATCTATATTTTAGTTTTAAGGAAATCGCTAAGAAAAATGAGTGCTAAGTGGAAACATAGGGTCATAAAACATAATTGTCACACGCGTTGACCTGTTCATGTGCAACTTAATACACCAGAGCATTGATGATACACTGTGAGAACCTTTCAATTTGTTACGTTAGCGTCTACGTAATCAGATATGTCTAGATGTAAAGTTAGGCATTATGCTGAATTCGTAATTGTATACGTTTAAAAGATAATAAAATAAGCCCCGCAATAGTCATCGCATACACTGGTATACGCCAGTCACCTTTCTCTATAGAGAAATAGGGTTCTCTCGATTTCTTTCTCCTATATCAGCATTATCCTTTATCCTTTGACCCACTTACATATCTGTTTACCAATGTTATAAAATATTACTAATACAATTAAAGTCCGTCTGGGTCATGTAACACATTTGAAACGATAAGGTTTGATTTTGTTGAGAATAATGTTAAAAATAGTTTATTTATTTATTTGTGTCTGAAGTGGAAAATAACATAATTAAATACCTAAAAGTTGGTTACAGAATGTACCCATGAAAATATGTCTAAAGATAACGTTGTATAATTTATACGAGTATAATCTTATATATTTCGTAATAAGCTTGTGGGGTTTCATTACTACTTTGATATAATTCCACAGATAAAAAAAATTCTAGAAAGTATTTAGACTTTCCTGCCCAGCTCCGAATGCACACTTAAAGTGTCCTTTAAGAAAAGTGTTTACCGATAACTGAAAGGCCGGTAACGCACTTGCGGGCGTGTCCTTGGACAGTTTCTTATCAATAAGGTGAATTTTTTAAATAATTACACTTAATACATGTAGTGAATAAGACATCTTAAAGGGGTTGATAGTAATATATATAATAGTAATAGTTTATACAATTTATTTTATTCATATAAGTCACGCCTGTTTCCCATTGGGATGGGCAAATACCACAGACCTCCACTTGCTACGATCCTTGCGTACCTCTCTCGCTTCTTCCACACTCATTAAATTCATCATACATTCTTGTCGGTTATGGGTGCTTTTGGCATGACCTTTTTCCAGAACTTTCTGAATCTGATCCAAAAACGTTCGGGCAGGTCTCCCAGCCCTACCCTTGCCATCTACACTCGTCTTATATATACGCCTTGTCAGTCTATATAATACGTATTACGTCGAATGATCACTATGACGTAATATACTACTTCTATAAAAATCGGTCTTACTGAATTCCCACGACTCTTGCATTCAAGTGCAGCTTAAATATAGCCGTGATAAACTTGGCAGTGTAAACAAGGCCATTTACTCGTTGAGGATTAGTTTATATTAACGTTCAGGGCATTTGTTATAAAACAGGGGGGTTTGGGGGGGCAGGAGGCTCACCTAATCGAAAGTGACTATCCGCCCATGGACCCTTAGCGCGGCAGAGACTGCCTTTTTGAGAGGATGCCTTAAAGCCGTATATTTTTTTATATATAATAGTAATTATCACATGACAAAGAAACATTTATCATTGTCGTCCATTGTGATTGACTGGCTTGGTGCGTAACGAATATGCGTATAACCCGAAGGTTCGATTTCCGACGTAGCATTGATTGTATTCACAGAATGACTTGAAAAACTAACATGAAACATATTAAGGTCTCAAATAAAAATAATAAACTGACGTTATGAAATCCTTTTAAAAGCGCTCTGCTTCAGGGTGCTTCACCCTTGAAGCATTTTTGAGCCAAGCGTTGGCAGAGGTCGAGAGTTTTCACGTGGCTAATGTCGTCACCGAAATTTTTATAAAGCTTTGAGAACTTATATCTAACCCGATATCTTAACAACCGTAGCTCAATCAAAAGTTCGATTTATCTGGGTATATGCACCAAAATATTGACAAGTTATCATTGTGAATGTAATCATTGGAACGAAATTATTTTTTAAAATAATCGATAACTACCCTCAATAATTGTTGTTGCCGTTGCGGTTCAATTCTTAACAGCGAATTTAGTTTGTAGTCATAAGTGTTCTCTTATGCGTGTATGTTAGATTGTTTAATCGAAGCAGAGGATACCAATGTCATTCGTGTAATAATTTTCCGTCCAATTGTATACTTGCCCTCATGAATAAATTGGTGCGAAAGCGGTGTGGGAGGTAAGCGGATGTGATGATAGCATTTACATTGTTGTACCAAGTCGACTACCAGAAGATTTCACTCTAAATGATGAGTGGGTGTTTTTCTCACCTTTTGGAATGAGTAGTTTAACATTTTCAGTCTTATTTAAAGCTTCGAACACAACATGCCGTGATGATATATATATATATGTTAATATACGCACTTAACTAATATTATAAAGTAGAAACTATTGTCGCAAATTTATAATGATTTTTGTCTTGGATAGTCAATTAGTTAGAAACATAACTGTTTGATAAATATCTATGCTAAAAAAATTGTTAATAAAAAATATATAGCTCATATTGATAGCGAGATCATATGGATAGAATATGTCTAGCATATATGAAACTTTGTGTAAACGAACGATATTTTTTACGCTCGTTTCCATGCTGATGAATATAACAGACACTAATATAGGAACTAGACAGTTTATGGTACATTGGATTAAATTAGATCTTGTATTTATTGTAGCTTTAAAACTGTATAAATTAATCTATGGAACAAATTCGTTGGCATAGTGTCCAGAGTTGTAATGTGTAATTGCTTATTTAAACTTGTTTGTGTGGAATTCGGTACCGTCCTGAATTGCGTTTCCTTTAAATTTCCTTTCCGATATTTATTTTAGATTAAACAATTTCCGAGTTTCAATCCTAATGAAATGTGAGATCATATTACATTACAGCGGGATTGATATACGACAAAATATACCTAAAGTAACGCAAATAAATCTTTCAATATAATATTTAATATATGCACAAATTATGACATCGATACGCAATACGCAAACGTGCGTGTGTTGAGTGCAGAGAGCATTAAATTACTTTTCCGCTTTATAAAGAAAATGTTCGAAATTCTAATACAACGTTTAGATAGAGATCATTGACCTGTTTATGCGGCACAGACAGACGTACGTCCGGATTTTATTTTGTGTCCACGCTTAGTTTATCCGGAGCACATGTTTCTATTAATGCGTGTGAATGAATAGGAAAGCGGAAGCTGTTCGCTTTTTGTCTATAACAATTGTCGATGGTAAATGTCGAATGGAAATAGTGTATGAATTACCTGTTATTTGGTAATTAGATTTTTAAATGTTTACTATTGTCTTTATCTAACGGGACAGGTAAAATATATGGTAATATATATGCACAAACATCGCTATGAACCACTTACTATAGGAGTCTAATAGTCACATATTGGTATATGTCTTTAACCAAGTAGTAGAATATGGATGGAGAGATGAAGTGATGGAGGTTGGGAATTGAATTTACCAATTTGCTACTACTGTTCTGCTCCTGCTGAGTTAAGTTACTGATAATTTCATATAGTTACATAAAGGACGAGAAACGAATTCCATGATGTAATGGCTAATTTAGCAAATAAGAATTATTTGGTTACATGTTGTATGTATTCGTAATATGTACATACATTTAAATTACCATTAAATTATATTCTTATCAAGTTTTAACATCTATTTAGTGTAATAGACTAGAAATATATATATAGACTGGTTTTGTATATGATTCCCGAAAATTATCGCACTATTTTTTTTGTGCTGCTCGAACTGACTGTGGTCTAGGGTGGTTTTAATCATTTGCTCATATATTTTAAATAATATTCTATTACAATACTATAATTTTAAAGCAGCTGCTTAATTAAAATTATTACTATATTTATGATCGATAGGAGTATTTGTGAAAAATGATTCGCGGGTGTAGAATGTACACTATAAATATATCTATATGGTACGTAGTTCAATCCGATCTACCCATAGTATGAAGAGGTAGTCCTCAAGAGGAATACATAAACGTTAACATGTATATGCCTCAGTCAGTTTTATAATCATTAAGATATTTCAACAAAGGAATTGCAATAATAGATGGGCGTGGATAAGTGTGTCAGTATGAAAACAAAGAAAAAATTTCTTATTTGCGATTGTACAACGAACGTTATCTTTGTAGGTGTAACGGTTTTTACGATTGTGATATCAATACTCATGTTTGTTTTATTACATTGTAGAATTTGGTGACCCGCGAACTGACAAACCTGGTTCGTTCATTGGTATTATAGGCGTATGTTGAGTGCGTCTAGGTGTTTTATTTATTAGTATGTTTTTATAGTTGTCATTCATAACAATTGCTATAAAGCAAAGGTTGTGCCTCTCCCGTAGGTTGGAACGGCTCCGTTTGGCCCAAACGTAACTAATAAGTTCTCTTAATTGTTAATATGTAGTCTTAGTTTTTTTTAATTATATATATATATAATTATAAAAAAACTTTGGACCTAACTGCTGTGTGAATGTCTTGATAAGAAAACCGCACCGTTAGTAAACTGCTATGAAATATATTACTTATAATAGCTGTGGTTAGATGTCAGAACCAGTGTTATTTAAAATTGTTTATATCTTTACCTTTACAAACTCATATGATTTATTAATAGTTTTTGTAAGTCATTACTCTATTCAGACATGAAGCCGACTATGGTTCGACGTATAGGACCTCGTTTTCCCGTCTCGTATGAGTAATTAATTATCAAATAGGAAAATAGATTAATACGGGTATGAGATTCACCTGGCAGTATATTGGCCACGGATATTCACTGTCAGCAGACTATTAGTTAATCGGAAAACATTAAAATTTGGTAGAGATTTAAATGGAACGTAATTACGCTAGGAATAGGCCTATTAGCTATACTGAAAGCTGGAAAGTCAATTAGACTGTTCCCGCTCCTGTCTGTAATTGCCAGGTTAGTCGCCGGTTTTTTAAAAGGGTAAATCCTGATCGATAGCAACGTTGTATCAAGCGTATGAAAGGTATATTTGTTTTATAGATAGTGTAGGTTTTCATTATGTATTTTTTTATAGTTGAATTATTGACTCTTTATTTTTTGATTGATTCTAATATAGTCTTTCATTGATATAACTACTACTCATTTAAAGAAAAACACTTTATTAACGGATTTAAGTTGTGTATTTTTTTTAAATTCTTTATTATGAACTCAGCTTTTTAAAGATGTCACCTAACACCTAACACCGAGTGTCATTTCATTCACCGTACGAGAAAGAGTTGAATTTCTGAAGAAAAGTGCATCGGAGCCAAACACTGGCTCGGGTGCACATTATTCTGTCAAAATATCGTTGATACAAGAAAGGTTTATTCACAAAATTCATTTTAGAAGGCTGAAAATGATGTTTAATTGTTCGCTTTTTTGTCTTTCAGCTCATGTCCGGCGACGTTAATGACTCCGCTTTTGCGGATAGTGCTAGACGAGGTGCGAATTGCAGCGAAAAAGTATCCAAACGAATTCGGCTATTATGCTGATATGTCAGGTATATAATTTTGATTCATTCATTAATTTTAGAGCCTCGATGAAAATACATTCACCTGAGAAGATAACTATCTCAATTATGACCAAATTAATTTGGTGCAATGATCACAACGCTGGACTGTCGAATATACTCTATATTCGGGTTCGATTCCCAGTACAGTCAAAATTTGTGCGAAGAGCAGAACTATTGGCTGTGTTCTAGGTGTTATATATAAAAAAGTCTTTGGAATTTTGTTTAAATAGCCTGTTTGGGCTAACCAACATTGTGTAAAAAAGTGTGCCGATTATATTATTAATTATTCATTTTGAATTTAAAATCTGGGTTGAAACACGAGAGACGTCAAGTGCTTTACGAGTGTTCCTGTAAACTGTGTTGAAATGAAATGAATAATATTTTTATTGTATTAAAAAATCCTTATTGTTTTTAATGCGCAAATAATCTAATTTTTCTTCGTATTAAATTGATTAAGTTTTATGTCTGGACCAACGAATATCGGATAGAGGCTCTCAGCTGTTTTATGAGGGTTGGAACTTTCTTATATTGGCATGAAACCGAGACAAATCGATCGAAGTATGTCGCCCTAATTTTTGGATTTTAGTCATATAAACTCTGCAATAGTGTTCTTAGGGAATCCTATAGACTTAACAATATGTTATTACTGAAACTTTGTATTATTACAAATCGTAGGTCAAAAATTCTAAGAATATTTACATAATATGTCGTTCCTACTGCTGTTGTATTAAAGGCACAATGCGTTGACTTCAGACTTAGGGTTAAGTTAAAAAAAATATTCCACGGTACCAAATTTATTTACAGATTTTGCACTTCTCCCTTGAAAATGTTGTATAATGATTTTCCTGTCAAGACAAAGGGCTAAACATAATAACGGCCATCGTTGCTACAACGTACTATAATAAATAAGAGGAGTTAGGATTGTGTTTATCATATTGAACGTATATAATAAATATTAAATCTATCCATGTAACAGAAATGTATTGTGTATAGACATGTTCAAAGATTAGCGATGTCCAAAAATAAAACAATGAGTCGATTGTTAATCGTTATTACATCATATCTAGGTTGGTATTAGTTGCTTGTAAAGTTCGCCTGGAGATATCCTGTAGAATTGTCTACTGTTGTCAGAGAGTAAAGAGTACTCTTTCGTCTCTTTCTTTTATTATTAAGTTGTATTTCAGCGATAAAACGAGGTGTGCTAGAGAACATCGTCGTCAAAAAGTCTCATACAAAAAAGCGAATGGAAACCCCGCAACAATGTGCAGGTTACGGGATGATTAAAAAATTAATAAAGGCAATAAAACGCGGGTTCAACGACTTTTTGTTGTAACGCAAAGCCATACTGTAGTATCTCCGTACAAATTCGTATATTTGCAGTCATGATATCATATAATCTGGTTTATCGCTCGGCTTACATTGTTACATCACGATCTGCTGAGGGCCTTTGTTCTTTTATACCTAAGGGATCGTCTCCCCTACACCGGCTTTGATTTCCTTAAGGATATTTTTTTTATTAATATTCTATTTTAATACTCCTTATCTTATATATTTAGATAAGATCATTCTAAGTCATAGCGCAGTACAACTTGAAATAAAACTTCAGCCCGTCTGCCCAGTTGTACAAGACTATGTACTCTATACTCTTTCTCCAACAAAAATACTGTATAAGAGACCGGTTAGGATAAAATAGATTTGCCTTTATCTTGCGCGAAATTTCTAACAATAATCTTGAAACCGGTTATGCAGCAGGATGGTTAACGACAGCTGGTGTTGTGAGGAAGTCGGGAAACCGTATTATTAGCTCATTAGCCCGCTTCAGATTCGCAGATGTTGAATGTTACAATTTTTATTCGTGCAGCATTCTTGCGTGCTCGTGAAATTCCACGCATTTGACAGACGTTGATTTATATTTGCTAGAAATTGATAAATATGATAAGATCTTTGGCGAAAGTTTTGATTCATACTGACTTTTTAATATTAATGCGTAAATTAGTGATCTCGGAGAGGTTGCCTGCCGGCTAGATATTTTATCATTTATATATTATGAAGAAATGTGATTCTCACACAATTATCTATCTTCAATTATATATATTATCCCCGCGTTAGATTCAAGTTACGATCAACATTTGTATACATTGATGACCATTTTTATTGATTGTGAACTGGATATATAAGTGCGTATAATTCATTAGTTGTGTCGGCACCCATAAATCAAACTATAGAATTGACTATAACGACTATTTTCCAATTCCAGCATACAGGTCGATATCGCTGATGCAAGCAGTGATAGCTAGAGTGAATGAAGTATGCAAGAGGTATTTGGACAATTCTCGCTTGGACACTCTGCCTCCGCCACCACGGACCCAGAAAGAGTTCTCGACAGTTTCCGCCGCGCTGCGGAACTCAAGACGAGTTATGGAGGATCGACATGTCGAGATCGGAAACTTGGAAGCGTTGTTTGATATTGAGGTAAATGAGAAGTTTTATATTCACAAATTGTCTTCAAAAATTAGCCTTCTGCTATGTCTCCTTTGTCAATTCTAAAACGTTATAACGAGATGTAGTGGTAGATATAATATTTAGTAGATAATAAGGATTTCTGTATCTTTTTGTTTAACGATTTAGTCTATATTATTATTATTATTTTCTTCCTTTTAAATGGCTGGTCTTATCTTTAGCACTAAGTATTGTACAGTTTAAGATGTGGAATAAATGTTTGTTTGTTTGTTTGTTTGTAGTAACTCTCGATGTTTAATTGTTCCCCGTCGAAACACAGAGTGCAGCATCTGCACTACAGTGCATTTAATGATCACGAGTACGCAAAAAAAAATCCGTTTATAGCAAAAGACGACGAGAAAGACGATTTGATTTTGTTTGTTATAATATCTTGAATTATGCCTTCCAGACAACGGAACACACAAGTTTCTACGCAGTGTACGACGGACACGCAGGCTCGTCCGCGGCGCAGTACTGTGTGGCGCATCTGCACCAATATCTGGTGGAGAGCCCGGACTTCAAGAGTAACTTGCGTGAGGCACTACGAGAAGCCTTCTTGAGGACAGACGCGGAGTTCATAAGGAAGAGCAAGGTTGAGGTGAGTTATAAGTTCAAATGATTTTTCAATATGGCCATCCCGGAACTATATAATAATTTTTATATATATGTATATGTTTGGAAAATCCTCACTCGAGTTTCTCTTCTTTTTTTTATTACACATGTTTTTTATTATGCATCTTTTAGAATGCAAAAAAAAAAAATTATAAATTATAATTTTCTGTTTTTATGTTTATAACGATTTTGTTGCCACTTGGCAACAGAAATACATGATTTGTGAATGTCAATTGTCTATCAGACGGATAGTGAACTCTATTACTAGAGAAATAGATAGACAGATAAATAAATAATGAATTTGAGTCTCGAATTTCTTCAGTGTTTCGTTCGTCAACTCAATATTGTAAATAATTTACCGTTGGAAAACCCTATTGGGAACTATAAGGCAAAATATCAATATAAATTCTAAAGTGTGTGTTGGTCATATCTCTATCAGTTGCATACAAAGTGCGCTATTGGAAACAATGATTCACTATGCATTTCCACTACACTTATGATAACAACAGATATAATATTTTCCATTGTCTATGGATTTAATCTTCTCTTGTATAAGGTTTAACCCCAAAGGGTAATAATGGGACTCCTAACGGTTAAAATAACTAAGAATTATTACTCAGACTTTGCTTTCTGTCATCAGGATCTAATATAACTATAATATAATTTTTTATATTACGATAACATTATTTGATAATATTTGCTTTGAAATATTGGAATTATAATGTTTTAAATTATATAAGAATATAATTGGTTCTCCTATATCACAATTTGTAATATACACTTATAAAATCATATATTATAACACTAGGTCAAGGCAGTAACCATTAGTATACGCATACATTAACACTAAATATAATATAATATAATATATATAATATAGTATATTATTTAGTCTTGCATTTAGCCTTTGTCTCCATAAACGTATATAAATATAGTAAATAATGAGTCTGTATTTAAAAATGGTTTCATGAGGAATATAAATTGTTTGCAGCATGTTTCCGGAGGCAGCACTGCAGTCGTAATCTGTATTCGGGGAAGGCGTATGCTGGTGGCATGGGCCGGCGACTCACAGGCGCTCGTGGCGCAACGGATGCGTGTCATGCAACTTGTAAACCCGCACAAACCAAGCAGAGAGGTATGGGCCATTGATACCGTCATAAATATAAAGAAAACACTTCATTAACGGATTTAAGTTGTGTCTACGCGAATTGTGGAAAAAATAATGTAAAACATATTTAAATTATGCAGAAATATATAACTTAAATCCGTTAATAAAGTGTTTTTCTTTAAATGAGTTATAGCTATGTCAATAATAGACAATATTACGTCTAAATATGTAAGCAAATCGTACTATAATGAATAGAATCAGGCGTTACTCTGCGGTACGTCATAGTATACAGTTCTAATAGAGGAATTTACTCTGCCTCTACGAACATTTATATCATTCATCGACTCAGTGATCGTAGAAGCAAAATTCTGATGATGCTCCAGTGTTGGGGCAAAACGTTCGTCGAGGTCGAGCGCATTGTTTTTGGTTTTGATTTTTGATACGATAACATCTTAAAATCAGCTGTTTTAAATTTTTTAATTTAATGAAACGATTCGTTAGTTTAATATGAACTGATTTTTACGGTTCATACGGCTCACCTCAAAACTGCGAAGTTTCTCAGCCATCTCAAGGTTAGGTCAACAGATGGAGCTGTACTCAAATTACTCTTTTTGCGCGATTGCAACTAATTTTAGTAAAACTTTAACATACATTCATATCAAATGAGGAATCTTATTATAGATCTGTTGGGTTTATTTATCTTTAAAGAGTTGTATTAAAACATTAACTATATGCTATATATGAGCTAAACCATTTTCTTATAAACTTTGTATTGAAAAGAATGAAATTATATTAATGATATTAGGACACATTTTTTATACATGGTATGCTATTTATAGCTTGCATTATACGTGCCAATATAACATATATATAGACAACTTATCTAATATATAAAATTCTCGTGTCACAATGTTCGAACTTGAACTCCACCGAAACGGCTTGACCGATTCTCATGAAACTTTGTGAGCGTATTGAGTAGGTCTGAGAATCAGCTAACATCTATTTTCATCGCCCTAAATGTTAGGGGTAGTCCACTCCTAATTTATTTTTTATTTTTTAGACAAAATTTTTAGTTTCTATTTTTTTTTTGATACAACATACAAAAATACATACAATCCTATATTTTCACCCTTCTACGATAAACCCTTATTTTTTATTCATTAATTGAAAATTGAAATCACACGTTTGCCGGTTCAGCTAGTATAAATATATATAACATCCAAAACCCAGACCACAGCCAACATTTACTCTCATATCGCAAATGTTGACCGTACCGGGTATCAAACCTTCCAGGATCCAGGATTGAATGTTGGCGCAACGTTGGCGCAATCTCGCCATCACCATGAGTTCATCCAATTATTTTTTACTTCATATAGACCACTCGCGTTCAATATAAGTAGAAATTAGTAAAGTAAAATTTTTAGCAACATCAAATTGTATCTTATTTTAAATGTTAGGAATATAATTCTTGTTGTAGGATGAGAGAAATCGAATAGAGGCGAACGGTGGGTCAGTGATGTATTGGGGCACGTGGCGGGTCAACGGGCAGCTCGCCGTCTCAAGGGCTATTGGTGAGTTAAATCCATTTTACCACTGATTTAATTAGGTTTTAACAGTTCAATGTCTCCTGTAAGCCTCCTGACATGGCCGGTGTCCATTGGCGCCGGTTTACCTTCTCTAAATGACACCTGCAAACGAGCAGGCGGGTCACTCGACGTCTAAACAAAATTTAGCGTTATTAAAGGTTATATTGTTACGTCAGTGTTGTACTATTATTTTTTTTACACTAGTATAAAAAGCTAGTTACGTAAAAAAAACTCAATCTCATCGATCCAAGTAATTTTTCAATTTTATGCGTATCTTTTGTTTTTCTTGCGTACGCTATGGAGACAGTGAAAATTGAAAATTTTGCCGTTAGTTTCGTAATTATAAAGGCGGATAAAATTGCTTAAGATTAGAATATGGCTTGTACACATTTATAAATAATTTAATTACATAAATCGATGAGATGTTATTTAGAAGTTTGCGGTGATGCGAACGGATGGTTTTAACGACATATCCTGGCACAAAACAACATCAAATTGTCAAACGGCGACGTTCTATTTATGCCGTACTAAATGTAACTAATCTTTTCTAACATACATAAAATATGGCTGAATTGTAACTATTTTATAAACCTACTCGTATATAATTCTATGTTCTGGAATATATTTTTATTATTCTTAAATTCTTATCTGGGTTTTTTACCTTACTAATTCAATTTAAAAAAGAGATAATTAGGCAAAGGATTATACTACATATAAAAACAAAAAGAGATACATGATATATGATGCACCCTGAATCAAGTCATAGATAAAATATTATGATTAGCTGAATAAATTTGAGTGTGTGATAATCGAGCTCTTGTAATTGATATCCTATTTTGAGATAGTACGTTTAAACTGTTGAACATTGTAATGTAGGCACTTTAAGTCTTGAATCTTATTCTTGTATAAGTTTTTTAATTTCTCGAATAGTTATGTATCGCCAAGAATGAGTTTTAATTTTGTTTGACTGAAGGAAAAGATCTCAATTATGTATCAACTCTCGTCGGTCAATGTAAAATTCAATATTAATTTTTCACATTTTAATTTTCCAAAGAAAAGCAAATTCTTTTATTTGGGTTAGATTTTTTTGTAACCCAATTTAGGCATATTTTATTGATTTAAAGAAAAACACTTTTTAACATTTAAGTTAGGTATTTCTGCAAAATTTAAATATATTTACATTATTTTAAATTTTTCCGACGTTTCGCGTACTTTACAGCGTGCGTGGTCACGGTAGACTGAAGATAAAAGGTGTTAATTGTCAAAATAAGTGTCACAGCTGAAAAAATATATATTTAAAATATATTTAAATTTTGCAAAATAACTTAAATCCGTTAATAAAGTGTTTTTCTTTAAATGAGTAACAGTTAAGTTAATAAAAGACAATATTTTATTGATCACAAAATGATTGAAGATAAACGCGAAAATATCAAATGATTTTTGTTTGCTAGTGGTCCTTAGCCTGAATTTTAAATTTTATTCCGATTTTTTTAACAATAGTTTGAAATGAATTTGACCGTACATAATAAAACCAATGTAGCTTCGGAGCGTAATTCTCTAATTATCCTGTTTTTGAAAAAACCTAAGACCAAGCAATGTGTGTTGAAAAGGCACCCTCTGCGTAAGAGGCGGGTTAATCAGACGTTTTATTGCTGGAGGGTGCGGTCTAGTGTAAGAGTTAGTGCCATAAGTAATTCTTTTTAAAAAAAACTATTAGTTGCTATTACAAATGAATTGATTTTATACTCGATTGTACCTATATTTTTGTCTTTAATAAAGTGAATATAATAAATTTATACCGCGTTCTAGTCCGTTATACAGCAGCAGGTCGTCATATTGTGTATGTAAGGTTTTTATTAGAAATATTTATAAATATGTAATTATATAAATAATTTTACAAACAAATATTTAAAGAAAGTTAAATTACATTTACATACATGTGGTTTATGTGTGTAAAGTTTTTAAAATAAATATAATATATTATACATTGAAGTAGAAATATTAAACTTGAATAACAAAATTTTGCACACGCTCGGTTATTTTTAACATATAAATTGATAATTTATATAAATACATATTGAATATGACCCAGACGCAACTTAATACCCAGACTACAGTCGACATAGACTCATCACATAAATGTTACTATACCAAAGAAAGCAAAGAACCCTGTTCGGCAGTCCGGCATGGTAACCATTGCGCCAACGGTGTCGTCATTATCATAATATAACATCTCTTTTAAAGAGATTTTTACAATATCACTGTTAAAGTATTGATCTACTCATTGACGTTACGTTACGACGTATTTAATATCCGGCTCTTATACTAAGCATTGCATACTAAGTCTCGTCTCGATTATTACTGTCGCGTGCCTACCATTAAGTTGTTGGAGACAGGGATGGACCATTATTACCAATATTATCATACAATAAAGCGTGGTTTATTAAACGCCTGTTTATCTTGTTGACTACTTAATAAATAAAGCTTCATAAAGCTTGTGTCATTGTGTTAACACGGCCATTTTTTTTATACATTTTTTTTTAATTTTAAGCTTTATTATCGTAAAACTTTTGTCGGTATTCGCTTAGGTGGCTAAATTAGTAACATGTTTTTCTATTCAATTTAATCGACCGAAACCGAAGCATTTTGCTTCCAATATACAAATACATAAAATACTTTTAAGTATTGGGTATATCATTTTTAAAGGAGTTTTGAACGGTTTAAACATAATCCAGTAATAGTTAATGATGCAGTATCAAAGATAGGATGAACGTATTTTGTTTCAAATATAGTTGGAAACGAAAAAAATATAAAAAATCCCTATTTTTTATATTTTTTTCGTTATGTGTTTTTAGTTAAATTTTGATACACCAACGTGTATTTGGCTCAAACAGGAATTGAAATTATAATATATACATCGTTTTTGATTTATAAAGTATTTGGCTAGTAGATTATCAATACCAATTATGGTTTGCTCGAGAATCAAAGCCAAGACATCAAGTTCCACAGATATTCATAGTATGTGAATACCTGAGTAATTATTAGTTAAAATTAAAATAAGGGCTGGGTATATAGTGCGCGCGTCGGGCGCCGGCAAGTCGTGGCCACCCCTCGTCAACACTGCACGAAACTATCGATCACCTCGGACTGCATTTTCCTAGTGATGTGCTCATTACGATGAGATTTCTAGTAATTGATGCAACAGTATAATATTAAGATCATTTAAATATTTAAGGCTATCGTTAGTTATTGTATTTTTTAAAGACGTCTTTTGTTCATTTTTTTAATGAAGTATGCTTTTTAATTGGGTGTAAACTGATAAAAATATTACACACACACATACATATATACCCCCAGCAAATAGGTATGCTCATCACTTGTATGGACCGGGTATGTATGTATGTAAATGCTGTGTGTTATTTTGTGTTTCGTTAAAAATGAATGATGTCAATTGAGGTTTGTCGCAAATATAATTCATTTGTTGATACAACGAATAACTGTAACATATTCACAAGATCGATCATCAATAAATTCTGATCATATAATTTGAAAACCTTTTTTTAATGAGGGGAATTCTTTCATATAGAATGTGGGCTCGCTATATAAGCCCTACCCTCCATCTGTTACCAGTGGGGAAGCTTGGGCTCGCGTCAGCATTTCGAAGAACATTTCGAACACTATATTACTACTACTACTACTATTTCTAAATAAGATGAATTTTCCTAACAAATTCCCGTTTAAAATAATTATCGATATAACAGTTACTCCCATCCCTTGATACGGTAATGGCGTAGTTTCTGTGGACGTGTATTGTTGACATTTTGTTCACGGGACGGTTCTAAGGGGCTGGATACCATTGATCCCCCTTTGGACTGTAAGCCTTGAAAGTTATCCGCGATTCACGCAAGGCTTCGATCTTATTGGCTCTGTCGTAAAATGATTTATTAACGGTTTGGTTAACGCCCATTTACGATTTATGAGAATTATGATATTATATTTCTAGTAATGCCAGTTGAGGTAGTTATAAATTGTGGGTTTTTGGAAGGGAAACATAATGTATACATATATTAAACATATATATATTATTTTTTCTTTCGCTTTAAAGTTTTTTACATTAAAATTAAATCTAGTTGAATAAAATCGTCCGTCTTCATCACAACCTTACTACAATATGACGGAATGGGTCAAAACAGTGCATTAGTCACCTTTACTATAGTTTTTTTTGAAAATGAACTAAGTATTTTTTCCTTCAATCAAACAACTAAACCAAACTGTTTGAGTTTATAAAATTATGTATGGTTTTAGTTATTTTTTAAAAATTATTAAATTGTGCAAAATAAGATAATTATATGTTTAATTGTACTAATATACTGATTAATTTTTTTACTTGAATTTTGACGACGCAGTTGGCGCAATTGTCGTCAAGCTGGGCTAATTGAACAGGACCCCGGTTCAATCCCCGGTACGGTTAAGATTTGTGTATAGCATATATATTTTCTAGTCTGGGTGTTATATATAATATATAGTTGTAAAAAGTATGTATGTAATATGTTTATCATTAATGTTAGCACTCATATCACAATTTATAAATACCTTGGGGTTATCCGACCGTGTGAGAATCTATCCCATTTTATATAGGCTTATTTTGTGTACGTTATTATTATAAATACATTTGTTATTAGGTGACGCGCAATACAAGCCATACGTAACAGCCTATCCAGAGCAAGGGGCCTTAGACCTGGACGGCGATGAAGACTTCCTTGTGATAGCATGCGACGGCCTCTGGGACGTCGTCAGTGAAGATGAGGTGGCGCTGGCTGTGTACAGACAGATTACTGCTGATCCAGGTAGGTTGTAGTTTAGGCAAGAAGATCTTAAGAAAGAAGTTTTTATATGTATATGCCGTAAAAACTTTCGGATGTCTAAATAACGTAATTGTAAATTTTCATACCACGAAACACGTTTGAGAGAATGAGACAAAACAGTTTGAGTAAACTTTTTTATGCACTCGTTAAATAAAGGCTTAAACAATTAAATTTAAAATTCGAACGTATACCTTTCCGAACTAACTATACGAACGTATAAATACACGGCTGTGACTCATATTTTATCACCATGAAGTTTGTATTTAGCATAACAATTGTGTTGAAATCTATTGTTGGGTTACAAATTATAGGCCGGCGGCACTTTAATGGAAAATCTTGAACAAACTTTGTCAAGGTCAATCTCATTGTTGAGGTCTCGTTATTCATATAAACGCAGCCGTGGTTAAATAACGTTCTATTTTTGTTACAAACTTGATAATCTATAGTCATAGTATGACTAGTACTGTTTGAAGCTATAGAGTAAATGTATGTAGCAAAAGGTCTTTTTATATCCGTGTGGACTAAATATGTTTTTTACCCCAACAATCGTGAAAGGATGCCAATTTAAACATGTCAAATTCCTTTTTTAACCGACCTTATAAATGCAAGAGGTTTCTCAATACCGTTCCGTGTTTTTAATTATGTGTTCGCGGATAAATTCCTCGTACAATTTGAGTGGTACTTGTTGGAAAGGAGGTATCTCATGCTAAGGAAACTTCATGATGGTGTGAAAGAGAAATGTAAAGGGCCCTTTGAGAATAGTTTCTGTTTGGAGCTAATTTAACGATGTTACGTTAAATAATAAATATTTCGGGTTATACGATATTCTAAATGAAATACTTGTATCTCTTATGTGTAATCATCGCTATTATCGATGTTTCAATACTGTATCTCCCTCAGTGATAAGGCCACTTGCATTTGTTTACTTGCTATGAAGGTATCCTTAATATTAATTTAATTGTGCTTGTGTGAAAACATTTACCAAATAATTACTAGTTTATACGTAGTGTGAAATAACTAAGTTTGCGTCCTTTCAATCGTAATTTATTATATAACTAGCGACCCGCCCCGGCTTCGCACGGGTGCAACTGATACTAAATACACTATGCTATAGGGAAAACCGGCCTCAGTTTAAATCTGTAATATCTTCGAAAATATTAAGGATTAATGCTGTATTGGTTAAAATGGCTTCGAAAATTAGCCATTATTTGTGTAAAAAAAGTTATTGTGGTTATCCATAAGAGATAGACATTTACCATATTCTGTAGCCTTTTCAATGTGTACAATCAGTAATTATTTTGATAAAACTCGTAGGGTTCAGCCTACGCTTACAATGTAAGCGGACGAAAAATGTAATTATTTACGAAGCACATTAGAAACCTCAAAAATACAACAGTACTTCTCTACTATTTAATGGATTTTTACATATAAACCTTCCTCTTAATCACTCTATCTATTAAAAAAAACGGATCAAAATCCGTTGCGTAGTTTCATAGATTTAAGCATACAAAGGGACAGAGAAAGCGACTTTGTTTTATACTATGTAGTGATTATTGTAGGTATGTATATAATTTTTGATCATTTTAAAATGATCGTATTAATGATACGTATATTATAGGAATATATATATAATATTATAGGATACCACAGTAGCTCAGCCAACAGACGTAAATCTAATTTATATCGATAGAATTGTATACGATACAACTGTATGGTAGAACTTCTTCTCATACTAGAATTATATATTCGAAACTTAAACCATGGGGAGCGGAAAGGGTTATTAATAAATTTAAATACATATATACTAATGCCCTCAGAAATTGATTACTTGCGGAAGTTGGTTGAGTTGTGGACTTATATAGTTGCAAGGATTTAAACCAATTGGTGTTGGTCAATTCCACTTGCGAGTGTATATCCCAAAACGATTTCAGTAATACGTTTTCTCTTAACCTTGCAAACAATCGATTGGCAACGTAGCGTTTATTGGGTCATATGATTGTTACGAAACGGCTATTTGTTTTGTAATACAAGTGCGTTGTCTCGACCACAACAATAAGAGCTTTCTCGGTATGATTCTGTGAGACACATCAAGCGAAAGTTAGAAAACACTGAGCTCCACTTGTTTTGGTAAGTTGCGCCCTTCGAGACTTTAAGTGTCGTTAATGGATCGCAAAGCTCGAAGTGCTTTGTACAACAGATTTTTGTCGTGTAAATGTGAGGGTTTTTCATTGTGGCACTTTGAGGTGTTGAATGGTACTTTGTTCAATGTTTGATACAAGTACCGTCTTAGTTTGTCCAAACAATACTGAAATGAGGGTTGCCTGAAAAACTTTAAAAGTTACCCTAAGCAATAAATATGGCTAATAAATAAACTCATATATAAGATTATTCAAATTGCGCATTTTAAGTATCATTAAATCCTCTGGTACCTGTCAAATTAATTCGGGTTGCCTTATATCAAGAATTCTAAATTTAAAATTAGTCCTTAACTCAAGCCTTACATTTGTCAACGTATTGCAACTGTCAGTTGTGCCGTTGCTCGTAAGTTATATCGAATTGTGATTATATCGAGACGGTTGAATCGAAAGCGTCATGATTAACTCACTTCTTACTTTATCGGACACGGTGAGTCATGCTAATGATACGTTTGCGTAAAGCTATCGCTTAAATGCATATATTTTTACTAATAAACGCTGCTAAATGTTTTGTCGCATAGACTTTGACGAACCGAGTCTGGTGTAGGGTTAACAATTGTGTAAAGTGAATAATTGTTGTAGGGTGTTTTATATATGTATTTTTAATATATGAATATATGTATTATGAATATATGTACATATGTTGTGTGAGGGGCTAAAGTGACACGAGTTTGATAAGGGTAAAAATCTTCAACAGTTATGTGACGCGTATAGTATGTTGTATATAGACTAAAAGTAATATAATACTATGTTTATTTTTATATTAATCCCATGTAATGGATATATTTATATACGCTGTTGTGATTAAAACACTTAATCGGTAGTGTTCTGTTTATTTCATTGTGAACAAAAATTGACATGTTTCTTATAAATTATTATTATACGATAATGCGTATAAAAGAAGAAAATGGAAATTGTTGCGCCGATCATTTATCCATCAGCTTGTTAGATTATTGGAGCAAGTCTTGCGAAAAAATGGACGTAATAAAAGCTGCGTTCCGTAACGTGATTGGCAATGCCTAGATTTCTGACTGCGGTCAGACCACAGCCCCACAATAATTGCGTCGGAAGTGGGGAAGTGGTGAAATTGGATACTTTGTTTTCACTTCGCCCCCGGATGGCATGTCGGCCTCCCTCGGGCGTCTTGATGAAGCCTTTCTAATTGTTTGTGCCGTAAACAGCCCATTGTTTTCGTTAGTCTCATGATGAGGCAAAAG
Organism: Pontia daplidice; assembly: GCA_963693355.1. NCBI lineage: Eukaryota > Metazoa > Arthropoda > Insecta > Lepidoptera > Pieridae > Pontia > Pontia daplidice. The sequence goes on along the minus strand of CAVNZL010000137.1, from coordinate 6,950,742 downwards.
ATACGCGCGTGAGTCAAATTTTATTTTAATGCCATATTGTTAATTAATCATTAAGTTAATGTTTGTTTTCGATAATCTCTTTACCCGTTTCCGCTCGAGTGGACATTCGATGCTCTGATCGGATTATGTATTTATCAGTTTAAAATTGTTCTGCCCGTGCGAGGGTGGCGCCGACCGGAATATCAATCCCCCACCGAATTTCGTGCCCTTGTCGGGGGTTAAATTTTAAGGTTTTTAACAAAGTGACTCATAATCTGATTAGCTTTCAGACAATAATAAAATTCGTAAGTGAGTTTGTTTTATTTTAACAGAAAATCTGTTACAAATTACTAACGCTGGTGGTGAATTTAATACAAACGTCCCCTTGCGCTTGCGCACATTGATATAAAATAAGTGACTCAATTTCACTGTTAAAGCAGTGTCACATATTAACCATGGTAAAGCAGCATTATAGGATTAGTTTGTTATATGAAAGGATAATGACTATCTATATGAGTTCGGTATGGAGGTCTTCAATTACGTTTTGTACTGGCTAAAATTGACAGTATCGGGAGATTGTCGGCGGTACACAAATATTTTTAAAAACACAATGAAATTTGTCTTATATGAGGTGTCGAATAACTGTATACTGAGGTTGTGAGATTCAAACTTGCTTGTTCACTAATGAGTTTTTCTTGTAATAATGGAAAATATTGTGATGAAGGCGCGGGCTCGTTCAATAAAAGTTAGCCGGCTCGGTTAGCGAACTCTTCTAGGCAATCAAGAGGAAATTACATTATTACTTACCATCCCGATAGCAATTTTTTTAATATTATATAAAGCTACAACTTTATTGTTGGAAAATACCCATTAAATTATATTGTTGTTATAAACCTGGTCGTGGCCCTGCAGTCTGCGACCTCGATTACAGATAACATTTTGATGGCGATAAATAAGATGTATACGTATTGTAACTATTAAATTGTGTTTTAGGTGTGTATCGATTGTAATTTTATGAGATCTTTATGTGTTGAAGTTGCCATGGTAACCATTAAATTTATAAAACACCGTTGTTAATTTTAGTCTGCGTTTTAGGACCTATGAAATGTGGAGATGTCTGTAAATTGTTACAATGTCTATATTCTTTATTTGGATATTAATAAGGTCCACAAATTATTTACAATTTCTCTTTACATTCACTTTTTACGTCTTTATTGTTTGGTCTCTTTATGTTATGTTGTGTTTTCTTTGTGATGAAAAGGAACCCATATGTTTATAGTTAAATGTTACTAGTTTAATATTTTAGATACGTAAGCATTTTTGTTTCTTAAGAATCCAACTTTTCACCATAAACGCATTAAATCATAAACTAAGATGCGGTATTATTTTGTATAAAAATATTTATTCATATATATTTTGACTTGTGTAGCATACAGACATTGTTCACCTCTAAAATTTCTACAGAGTAATTTCGTATAAAAAATGTTGTAATTAAGATGTTGGAACAAGTTTTTCACAAAAGCGATAATTTTGCGCAGAACATAAACATAATATCTGGGTCGTTGCGGGTTGCTTGTTTAAATACGAAAATGTTTTAAATGTGAAATGGAAATAAGGTCCATACGTCACGGCTGACCCTGACCGATCATTACTTTGTGCTTTTATGAAATGTTTCAACACTTAGATCTTAATCTGAACTGTCGTTAACTACGCGGTTTTCCTGATAGTGTTAATTTAAACAAAATATTTTTTAATTTAATAAATAGTATATAATATAACAAATGATATCTTATGTCTCCAGCTATGTGTAAGCTATGCAGTATTTGAGGTATCAAATCATGGATTAGGTATATTCAAATTAAGCACTGTTAAGTTTTTTTTTAAGCCATATATAGACAGAATATAGAAATTTTAAACATGTGTTGAGAAGAAATAAAATCAATCGTTATGTCCATTAAAATATTTCAATTAAATCATAAGAAATACCCAAGTATGCGCGTGCGTGTGTTCGTTGACTAAGCCATGGTTCAATTTAGGCTCTTTTTACTTTAAATAATTATGATACCCTTCACAATAACTATTAGGTATTTTTCTTTAAACGCGTTTACTGCAATTTGCAGCAATTCGGAACTAAGCTGTTGACAGTATAATTGCTAACCTAAATACTTAATGAAAATAATGTGTACGTCCGCTTAATGCTCTATTTTAGCTATGAGTTATAAAAAGGTGTTAATTGTCATTTCGGATGATGGGATGGGAATGATCGGATCGAATTCTTTTTTTAGTTTTTAGTTCTCATTTTAGTGATACATAAAGATCGTGTCGTCATTATCGTTGTATAGTGCATGTTTGATAAGAATAAAATAATTTTAGTCTAGTCTGTGCATAAGTTATCTGTATAAGAGTCGACACCGAATTTTTTATATGTGATGATAACATTTGAATTTTTTTTTAAAAACGTCTGGAAAAATCGATCTAACATCTACATCATAATTTTCGATACGAAACGATTAATCTAATAATTTGATTAAATTTCACTTTTCATTTTCGACAATTTCTTGTTTATTCCTCAATGTACATGTCTGGTTTTATACTATTTAATCGTTTCTTTATTGCCGTTTCTGCTACCATTTTGTTGAGCTTTACCAAGATTAAGAATATTTTTGTAGCCGTAAATAATTCGATAATATATAAATTGTGTTTAAAAGCGTCTTAACGCCTAGTGTATCGTTTTAATTGACCATTAAGTAAATATTTACAACAAAATACAATTATGTGAAATATTCGAAACTTAAAAGGACTTTTCTTTTACTAGGTGCTTCCTTCGCGAAATATCAGCTAGCATAACCATATCTTAGAGCATTGTTTTTCAACCTGTGGGTCGCGACCCCCTGGGGAGTCGCGAAGCTTCTGTAGGGGGGTGGCCAGAGGTCGAAAAAAATGGGTAAAAAAAACCAAACAAACAACACTGTCTTAGAGTCTATCCCACTTATTCAAAATGCTGTAATCTAATCTAAATTTGTCAATTTATGTACGCGGTAATGCAAATGGATAGAATGATTAAAACTGATTTTGAGAAAATATATATTTAAAACATATATTTTAATAGGTTTTCTCATAAAGTAATCGAATTTCAATTCTTACTTAACAGGCAATTAGTTGCATTTCGTGTCTGCATGAAATCGAGTTACATTTAAATTTCACCTGATTAAAGCTGATATATTTTGACATTCATGCATATTAATAGATACATTTAATTGGGTTCTCTGATACGAATACATTTGTTTGGTTGAAAGTAGATGATTCTATGAAAGTGTCTCGCTCCACATGACATCTCGGACAACTCATGGTGGCTGACTTATATGCTCTTCAATAATTTCTTAGCATTCTACTGTTTAGTTATGTTTTTGAACATGTACTAACTCCTTTAGATCAGATAAAAACAAGTAATATATAAAAATAGTTATTTAAATCCTCAATTGTATGAGAGGTCTATTCTTATCGTCCTATTAAATACATAAGCTGTTATTAGTATAGTTTTATAGCATAGCTTTTAGATCCTTCAAATCAAATCAGTCTAGTTGCACTATTTTCACAACTGTTTCGTCTCTTTCTGTTCAATTTTATTTACGCTGGACTGAAAAGGGACGCATGTCGAACGAATTTTTTATGAATAACTTAATATATCGTAAACAACACAGAAATCAAAACGCAACATAATCATGTCTTCACTAGTTTTTGTCTAGTATTTTTACATTATTATATACAATATATAAGTACTATATACTAAAGTTGTAACCTTTGCACTATACAAATTTTAAAACAGCTGTGATAATAGCTGAGCGCTTTAAACCTTCTCGTCTTCTTCGTGTTGATAGAAATATTAGTAATCGATTTCGCAGTCATAAACGGTAAATGTATCTAAACTTCATAAATATAATACCGTCATGTTTTGTTTTATTTTTGATGTTGATCTATATCCAGAGTATTGTCACAGACCAACGCGGTGTTTGTAGTGCATTGATGGCAGGTAAAGAGTAAAATTTGCTAACCGTGATTTTACTTTAACTTCCATACGACAATAGCCTTGCATATGATAATTAGGAAATCCATTAAGGATTCGGTCCTTGCCGAGACAATGCCGTCGCGCGGTGGAAAAACATTCGGCTCGTCAGCCCGCAACTGATTATACAAAACAATACACCGAGTAGTGATTATATTTCCAGTTGAGTGGTCCCGCCGCGTGGCGAGGGTGCACTCGCAATAAAAATGTATGGCGCGCAATGAGGTCTGAGGAGGGCCCGCAATAGCAGCCCTCTTGCTTTGACATCGTTACAATTATTGTACCACCCTTCGCTCGTGAACGTTCGATTGAAATGTGCCCGTATTTGTCTAAGTTTGTCCGTCGCTTTATTTATTCATAATCTCTGTGTTGTTCTTTTGAAAGCGACAGAGAAGTTTGTATAGCTTTACAAACACAAGTGGTTTATATTAAATCATTAGACGAAATTGTTTTGCGTTGATATTCATCGCCATTTTGTACGATCTCGCCTCAATGAGGTTATTTTTCAACGGAGGGTCGGCTTGACTTCCACAATTTGTCTCCTTTGTGCTGCAAACCACCTCGTAACGCTGACAAAGGATAAAGTAATCCGTTCGTCTGATATCGCGGGATTAGGTGAGCGTAATATGCAGGGACCGGTATAAATTAATTTCTCACATGTCATCAATATCTCTTAAATTGTATAAAAGTGCATTAACACCTTTATTAACGCTAAGTAAACAAATGTACTTTTGATGTATGTTTGTTTGCGTATCGGCTATGCGAAAACACGATATTCAGGAATGCACATTTTAATTTTATCTCATCGTAAATCGCTGCTTGGATCTCGTCCAAAAGAAGTGTATCGCCCATCCGGCTTCATCACCACGTGGGTGGCACAAGTTCGACACTAATTCAGTATGTTTTTATGCGTAATAGTGAAATTGTTTAACATTAAGCTTTGTTACAATGTGAGGTAGAATCACGTCTAGCCGATTCTGAGTTCTATTGGAGCATGATGCCAGTGCAGTAACACAGCTCTGATATTTACTTCACTAATCTGCTAAAACTAGTAACATAAAGTTTTATTATTAATAAATGGCTGATAACAGAATTAAATACAAAGAGAGAATCTTCAATAATAACCTGCCATATAATCATAACAAGCTTCTCGAATAGATACATACTAATTTATTATTAATAATAATAAAATTACTTTATTGCACACATAAAACATAGAAAGAAACTTATAGTAGACTTAACAATAAAAAAAATAAAAATAAACTTATTATGAACTTAATGTCTGTGTACAGAGGGCGGTCGGTAGCTACGATAGCTATTTCTACCAGACAACTAATTTATTTTATTATTCACATTACTTTAAGAGTACATTTTAGCAAACCAAACACAATATAGTTTCACCAAAATCTGTTTTTCATTCTGGCCCAAGCGCTCACCGGCACTTCTATATATACTATGGTATATAAGAAGCCGCCGGTAGTAGTATATAATATATGTATACTATACGGTATTGTTTCGCCTCTCAGATCTCCAGAGATATAGACAAAGCAAGGTACGATGAAGGAACCAGTTAGAAACGTCTTAATGTAAAACAAAATAAAATTATATTCAGTTTGTATCATCTCTAAAGATCAACTCATTTATTATTTATGAGGTTTCATATTAGAAAATAATGCCTCCTATGACCGCTATGATTTATAATGCTTAGGATTAACTTTGTGTACTTTGGATCTTGGAATGATAAACGTCATGAGCAAATAAAGGTTGTACAATTTTTTAATTGACTGATTTTGTGCCAAAAGCTGATAAATGATTTTGCCTTTTGTGTTTATTTCTTCTTTAAATTGGGCCTCGTATGAGCTCCTATAACAATGAATCGTAGGGAAAATAGAAATTTTCTATTTTAAAGACATGGTTGAAAAATTATGAAACTTTGCTTGGTGAAAAAAAAACACGATTGTTGTAAATAAATCAATTTTAAATTAGTTATTATTGCGAAGATTAGTCGAAGTTTTTAAATAGCCTACTTCGCAGCTAATCAACCAGTAAAGTTTTCTTACCATAATTATTTATTGTTACTACAATTATTATAGCATAAGGTTCGTTTGTGAATCGGATCTTCAAGATATTCAATACGCTTTGATTTATTGGAACAAATTATCTATAGTATTCACACATGAACAGGCACGTAGAATGTGCATTGCACTCGTTTCGGTGCAGCGATCAACTTTGCATTAGCCCCTTCTCCGGTCGCGTGCTCGTCATTATCTAACTCGACTTACGCTAATTAATGCAAGGCATTTTATGTAATTAATTATTTAGTCGTTGCGAGCATGTCTACAGTTGCTAAGCGAAATAGTTATGTGATGTTTTAGGTAAGATGTTTGATGAATCACCTATGCTGCGCTCTCGACAATAAAGTTTATTGTTCTGGTAAATAAACGATTCTCGTGAATTGGATTACATTGTAAAAAATGAAGATTTTTGCCTAATGCTAAGATATTAAACAATTTTGATGTGTTGTAATGCAGTGTGCAATATAGAGGAGGATAGGAAATTAGCATGTCCTAAATGAAAATTTGTGAAAATCCGTGCCGCGGTCACACTGCTAGACCGCACGTCTACTCGCAGTCTGAAATTCTGAGAATTTGAAAATTACTTCGCACCACGTTGTTTTGTTCATGCTAATTAGTTAAAATTTCTAAGGACTTTTGGAGTCTGACAACTTTACGGACACACGAAAAGATCGAAGGAAGAAGTTGTTCTTACAACCTCGCTTGCCATAATTTATAAATACTATACGTATTTAAATATCTCCATGGGCAGGTTGAAATTTCCCAGACAGTGTTTGTCCTCGTTGTTTGTCTTGCCGATCCATATTTGCGTTCCGCTATTGTACTGCCATCCGGACCGGTCGAGTTTTGGATATAATGCCGCATATTTTACTTTAGAGTGGACGATGAGGGCATTTTTAATGTTTTATTTTTCATACGTTTATTTTAATTTGTCGCTCATATTCTAATACTTAGTTGTGAGAGAATATTAAATATGTAATTTGTTATTGCAATGTTTTATGTGTTATAAGTAGGAATATTAGTAAATTTCCGTATACACGTATACCAGTAACCAGTTTAGGCGGATTTTATTGAGGAATTGCATTTCCTTGCAATTTGCATTTTTATTTGATGTTTTTTGTACTTGAGACATTTATAATATGTTCAACTTTACGGAAGAATTGTGTCCACGATACATCAATGATTGTATCTTGGTAAAACGAATGGGATTTTTATGTGTGAATAGTCCCGTCACGAGTTTAATTTCGCAACCCACAACAGATAATATTTCGTAACTCGTTTTAATGCAAGGCAAATAAGCCTACCTTATCCGGTAATCTATTCTCCTAGCGATCATTAAAATATGTCATGCACGCAATCCATGCAACGCACTTCCACAATAGATGATGTTTTTGCGAAAGGTTCATTGACCTACTGGTTCTTTTCGGTATGTTTTGAAACCGCAGTACAGTTTTATTTCATTTTCGATCATACTAACGCCATTAACAAGATTGAACTATCTTTTGTATTGTCGTGGTTTGTTATACTTAAGTCTTTGATGGTTCCTTAATGGGTATAGTCAAATCTAATCGAGATTATAAACCGTGTTTAAAAAAAATAAATTTTGCATACAGCCGTGTACTGTTACGAATATTAAGCGAATAAAAGTAGAAAACGAGTTCTTAATAGCCTGAGCAATGAAAGTTCTTTCATATAGAATATATACAATTAGAAATTACAATAAAAATCGTAAGGCGTAAGCAGAAATTTTTCGTTGATTCTATTTATTAGGCATTTGGGAATAAATGATGATAAATTCAAATATTTAATCAAGTATTTTTTGTCGGTTCTTTTGTATTCTGCGAAGCACACGCGCGGTACTACGTAAATATAGCGCATGAGTAATGATCCGTAATTGGAGACTATCGAAGTGAAATAACGTGACATCCGTCATCTAACTGTAAGTTATCAATATATAAAACTAATTGTTATATAATCTTATAAGTTTTCGTTTTTTTAAATATTGTATTTAACAATTTATAATCGTTGTCGTTAACCGCGTCTGCGACCAGATGTTCCAGCTTTCACCCGATTAAATAAAAACGTAATTGTTGCCTTATGTGGATTTCCAGCCGTTGTTTGATTTGCAATCGTGACTCATATCTCGATAAGGGTTCAATATGCATATGCCGTGGAGGTGAGAGCCGCGGGCCGCGTTCATTGAGATTCAGCACGACGTGGACCAAACTCTGCCTTATCCGGTCACCTCGTAATGTCTCTATTGTTTACCAGAATGGTTTATCCATGAATACATTGTATTGTGCATCGTCGTATAATTTTTATTTGATATCGATTTGTTTGTGCTATTGGCTACTATTGGCGTTTGTATATGCCTATTGAATTATTTTTTGGCAAGAGTGGATTGAAAAATGTCGGCAGACGGTTGCGTCAGTTTACGGTAATTTCACGGCTGCTGCCTCTGGCTTTCCTAGTGGTGGAAAAGTGAAGTGCGAAGTTTCGGCGAAGCGTTGGTCGGTGCGGCCGAGCGTGGCACCGCGGGGTCGTCGCCTCCTATCCACCATCGCTGTATTGCAATTGCTTACTTCGTCTTCACCTGTCTATAACATTTTGATTTAGATACGAAACGTTTAACGTGGCTTTCATGCACACGCTTAGTTCGATTCAATGCCACATAACATCAAATCAAGTTTCGAAATCTAACGATAATCGAAATTGCGAATGCTTATCGTGAGCGTTGATGTGTGCACCGGCCTTAGGATTCTGGAGGTTTCTGCGAGCGGACAGCATCTGGAGGGCGCAGGGGCGACAGAGGGGCGGCGCGCGGGGTGCTTCGGGCTCCGTGCTGCCGGCGCGCCACGCCAGTCCCCGAGACACCGCCTGTGTGAACGGCCACCGCGTTCCGGAACGCGATCCTAGTGCATTTGCAATATTAAGCTAGCACCAGCCAGCGGCGATTGAACCCCGTTGCATGCATGTGAGTTACTTATGCCGGTACGCCCACGCGACGACACCGGCACAAAGCCGGCCGGCTTTTCTATAACCTCTAGGTGGTGTATTTCTGAATACAGTGGACGGTGGTTTGGCGAAGTGAATGTGTTGTGTTCAAAAATGCACCACATTACAGAGGAATTTCATTCGTATAAATTAGATTTTCCATAAATGAGATTAGTATTTTTTGTTTATAAATGTGGGTAATCAAATCTCCTACATCGTCTTACGAAGCCTGTGAAATGCTCACTGCGGATAAGAAAATATAGGAAAGTTTATCTGGAGGTAGATAATAGAAAATTGATGGTTATGGTTTGAATTCGTGTTTCAATTAGACTAATTAAGGATGGTCGATGAGTTGGTAACACGCGAGGTCTACGAACCTCAAGCGTGGAAATGGGATTATTAAAACGTTATTCTGCACGTTTTATCAAGTAATAAATTTTCTATGGTCTCGTCGATACTGTGGCAAATTCCTTTCAAATCGATGCAATGACGATTAAAATTTTACTCATATCTTATTTTGATTTACACATATAATTTCAAAAAGTACTTACATTTTATCTAAAAGTAGATTTTGTAGACGATAGAAGCTAAGATTTAATAATTCACTAAAATGTATTAACAATAATAGCGAATCTTTTCTTAAATTTATTCCAAGCATGCTAATTTGGATGTAATTAGAGTGGAAAACATTCAAGTCTCAATTAGAATAACGGTCTCATTATTCTGATGTAAAAAATATGAATGAATTTAATGCGGATACATTTCTCCTATTAATTCAAATTTATAAATACAGTACTGTCTATGTGTTGTTTAATCAAATCTTATGAGTTTTATATAGTTCTACGAGATGTTATATAGTAGTGAATTATTTGACACCATGTTAGCAGTATGAAAACGAAAGGCTGATTCAAGAATTTATTTTTCTGGGCAATCGATGAGTAGGATTTTATTTTTTATTCACAGAGACGTTGCGATTCCATATAACTCAATCCGTCAATTCTATATAACTATAATACATTTATGTAATACATAATTACTATAATACATTAACTATATACATTTTATCTATCCACCTCGCCTCCGTAACTATAATTCTCTAGGCGTTAAAATAGGACGTTTACGTTAGCCATAAAAGTAAATTGAATAACGTAAAATAACATGACGTAAATTTGTCGGAGCTATTGATACAAATATTTATAACATGAAATTGAAATTCAGATAATTGGCTTATAAAGTTAGTGCTTACTTAAAGACCTGAATTTAATTTTATTTCGCTATGTAGGTTTCCTTAAACATTTGCTCCCTATTATTAATATGTTATGAATTTCAACACGATCTTAACTTTATGGATTTCAGATTTCCCTAGGGACATCCATGATAACCACAAAATCTTAGTATACTTAAAGTATCAGTTAAATGTTTATTGTAACTAGGATATAGGAGCGGCAATGTAATATACAGTCGGCTATATCGCTAAGAAGCCTTCTAAGTGTTTCCAGGTAATCCCGAATCTTTTAACACGGACTTAAATTATTTTTATATAATACTTTGTGTGCAGGTGATGGCATAGTTCTAGTTTAGCTTCCATCGCGTTCATATTTTAAGTTAAATGGAAACATTTGCCAATAGAAATAAAACACAGGTTATACAGTAAGAAGTAGACAATACATAATGTATGTCTCATTGAAGTATCACTCGTATGAGAGCTCTGTTATCGTTAGTCGATATCTGTCAATCACACGGTCGTTCAGTCACTCAATACTTAAAACTTTTTAATAGATAGTTTTTAAACTTTTGCGAAGACAATTAACATTACTAACTACACTATTTGCCGTCGTATTGCTTCAAGTATGTCCCTTTTAGAAGGCTTTTTATAAAATCAACTTAAGTGTTTACACATTCTTCGCTATCTATTTTAATCGAATTTAAGTGGCTTAATCTGAATGTTGATCCAACAAGATACCATATTGCTTTGTAAGTGGCTAATTCAAATACCGAGCGCGCCTTCGTCATCGGTGATTCAAGCCATAAAATTAGAGAGCCATGTCGCTTCATAACTCATTAAAGTTGAGTTTTGAAATATCATTGTTGCAGGTATTCTATTTGCATATCAGATCTGTTACATCCATTGTTTAGGCTATCTCTCGTTCTAATCTGGCTGTGCACGGTAAACAGTGCTCGCGGACTAGATTTCCCAGACTATTAACGTTCGTGTCGTCATTAGAAACAGTTGCGTGAAGAATGTTCTCTGTAAAAGAAAACAATTCGGTAAAAGACGGCCGATCGTCCATCCTGAGGAGAAATTGTTACAATCCCGCTATATTTACGGTACTTGATATTTGATGGTACTGTTCCTCGTAGATATCATTAATCACTTTATTTACAAGTATCAAGGAATACAAGGTAGTCGTGAAGGCACGAACTTTGTGAACAGCTGTCGAAACAGACACTTTTTATACTCAATTGCATCCGGAGCTCCATAAACTTATGTAGTCAAATAAATGAAATAAGATATCAAATGTGGCCACATCCTACAGGACATGTGTGTCAGATTGAAACATGTGATTAAGGATTTAGTGTAGGTTTTGTTTTGATGGCGTGACGTCATGGCCAGCTGTAGGGACTAGCATGGATGACGTCATGTACATACGGTCATTAACCCCCTCCGACTGCAACCCTCAGGCGCTTTGTGAACTACCTAGAGTAGTATGAATAAGTTACGAACTGAAGCCGCTCCGACCTGGGGCAACCTGCAATTCATAATCGTTGGCAGTATTTCCCGTCTGTCTTATGAATAGATAAATGGTACGGCGTTTTCATGAAATACAGTGAATTCCACTAGCTTTGTTACTAGACTCTTAAAGCATGGTCATTCTGTAATGAAGTTAAGATTTTCCGAATAAATTATTCGTCGGAATTGACATATTAAGCGGTAGATAAGTCGTGTTCCAAAGCAGGGAAACTATATTTTGTACAACTGTAATTCCTTAACGCACACATATCTGTCGGAACCCCTGGTTCGCTCCCCACATGAATTCGATATTTCCCATGGGAGTGTACGTGCCGTTAATAAGTGCGAAAATCCATTCCGCTCGGTGTTAATGGAGGTGCATTATTGTGTATGCCAGGTTATGTGACTAAACCCTAAGGTCGTAGAAAAGCCAAGACAAATGTATTTTTTGGAAGTGTCTGTAAAAGCTACGGACCAACAAGTCTACGATGTCTGATGTGTTCATTTTGTATCCAAATAATTAAAGTAATATTTCTGTACTTAAATGTATATGTAAAAAGTTACACACAGTCTTATTGCACCGTGAACTACTCTTTCCTCTCTTTCTATTAAACTGGGTTTAAGCAAAGAGATTGATTAGAATAATTGAAATAAAACGGTGGATTTGGACCTCGTTGAGGATGCTTTAATCCAAAGCTCCGTACTTTTACAATAATTGCAAAAGCTTTCAGCTTACTCCAGATACACTACTATCTGTGGATATCGTATATTGAATAAACGGTATATTAAATAGCGTTACGATTATCGTCTTTATCTCAATTTCTCCAATACAAGCTCGCTGGCTTTCATCACGCAAGTCCTCTACTACTTCATAATTTTAGACGCAACACTAAAAATATAAAATAACGCTTTCATTATTTTCAATTTAAGTCCAGTTGATTATTTGAATAGAGAACGGATATAGCTAGAAGACGTAACTAACGTCATACTCTTTGTTATGCTTTGACTAGATGATTGGATTAATATGATCCTTGTAATGGCAATAGAAGACCTCTATGACGTACAAACAAATATGACAAATGTTTTTATAATTGTGATTTATTAGGGACATTTATTTAGATATATTTAAAGTGTTTGGAAAATTATATTAACTACGATTGATCGATACAACACAGAAATATTTCAACTGATGGCTTCAGATAGATGTAGGATAGCACGTTTCGGTGGCATGAAGCAAAATTTAAAACACTATTAAACCACGAAATGTATGTGTTGTTTCCCTAAGTTTAGGGTAAAATCCATAACCGTGACATTCGTTTTTGTAGCGCCTCCCCTATTCTAATACTTATTTCTTTATGTATTAAAATTTCTTTGTTTTTGGAAATTTCTTTTATTTACTATATTTTGTTTTTGATTATGTATTCTATTACGTATTATTTAATGACTAATATACTATAGATAATTATTAATTAATTATTTTTTTAAACTATTCAATTGGTAAAGGAGTTTTATTTCCAGATAGTATATTCTATTGCTAGTGTTAATTATATCTGTATATAGCATTGCTATAGCAATACAAAGTCAATATTTTAATTGCGTTTCACCGCTACTAATGATTGTACCATGATTAAGCTTATTTACAACGTTTCGTAGACTGCGTTTCTTTAAATTACCGCTGTTTTATTGTACGAGCGGTGTTTCACTTTTCTACATTTCTACTTTTAACAGCTTTTAACAGCAACTTTTCATTAATTGCTCTCCCTTGTCGAGTCTGTCTGATACAAATCGTTGCTTAAACAAGTGATAGCTCTTAATTGCAGAAACAAACATAAATGTCTTATATTATTTATTTTAATATCATTTTTAAGCCTCTCAATACGAAGCTCCAATGTTTCTGCCATACATCCGTACCTCAGTGAGCTTAAACAAATTTTATTGATTACTCGCAATTTATTTTTTATGCGAACATTTTTTCATAGTCTGGAGCTAGTAATACAAGTACGTAAGCGTGTGACTAATGGCTTGCGGTCGAGTCGAATCGTGAGAGCTAAGAATCGCAGTGTTGCAGGTAATAACTATAAATGCCTTATACCAATGTTATTTTCTCTCATAAATAAATTTTATCATTGAGGTTTCTTGTTACCAATCAAGAACTGGAGCAACGAGTTTTAATTATACACATAAACATTGTCTTGTTACTTTCACATGAGAAGTTTCGGTTCGGCTAACATTAGTTGCATAATGTTTTTGAAAAGTCGGAAGTCGATCTAAACAGAATGATGGTAACGAACGTGTGTCGGTAAAAATAGTTACACGTGCTCTTGCGTAGTGCTAACGGCCCTTAGGAACGCCTATTCATTTATCTACTGCATTCACTATAGAAACATCGATGTTACTTTCACCAAATTGAAGGAGATCGTTGCTTTCTGTTGAGAATGTGTTTTTTAATGCTTATTATTATTTCACTGTTCATGTTTCGTTCAAACGCTTCCCTCTTAGTTCTCTTCCATTTTACTCAAAAGCTTTTAAAGTTTATTCACATTCTGTTTCACTTACTGATTCAACACTTACAATTAATAAGTTGTTTTAATTAATGTAATGTTTTCATTTCGATCCAAAACGCCCAGACAATTAAGGATATTAATATTTATGTTCGCGTTATTAAAATTATCGAAGGTGTCACAGTGTACAGGGCGTGCTTGCTCATACTCATAATTATTTTCATTTCGTGCACGGGAGCGAGTTGATTTACTGCGCCACTCCAACATCTGACGGGAGGATTTAAATTAGAGCCATGTCGCATTTCAACTATGTTTTATTTTCCCTTATTATGTACCTTGCGGCCCCTCGAGCATATTTCGCTTTAAGTCTCAATTCTAACATCGTCACGGGCTATTTATAAACGTGGCTTAGACATTTGTCTTGCCGCCCAACAGCCAAGGCGTGTTGGATATCGTCATCAAATAATTCTGATTATAAGTCAGAGTTAACATTAAAGGCGAAATACGTGTTGAATAGCTCTTTAATGGAATTTATGGTGGAGAATAGTTTGGCAAGATTAACGTTTAAATGTAGATGAACGGTAGTAGTCATTCTCAGTTTTCGATCGTGGAAGTTTCCTAATTATATAGGTGTACGGTTCAGCTTAAAATTTTTGTTTGAACTCATGTATGAATTCGTAACGTCATAAATTAAACTTTTTGTGACCTGAATGTTTCAAGTATAAGTTAATAATGTTTTCGTTATTAAATTATTGTTTTTTTAACATGCTTTCAAATAGTGTTTGTACGCTAATTTTCAAATATTGATGAGGAATATTAAAATTGTTTGCATATAAACAATGTACGATGACATCAACCAGTCTGGGCTGCTTTATTATTATGCTAAATAGTCATAGCCAGCAGCGACTGTACTATATTCTTGTCGTTTGATTGATTCAGATATTTGCGTCATTGGTCCAAGTGCTAAGACATAAATCAAGCCTTGAGGCTCTTTCCACAACAGGATTGAAATAATCGTCTACTTCCTGTGAAGTCTAGCTCCTATATATACGTGAATAGAATCCTTTTTGTCACTTATTAAACTCGATGACATCATATTGTGATAGCCACTTACGGGAGGCCCTAGTGCGGAAAAGACAACGACCGGCGCTTTCGCAAATATTCGAACAGTACTATACCAGACTTTTTATATTAACATAACTAAATAAAATAACTTATTTAATAGTACTTATCAACAAAAAAGAAACGTAGATTGATGGCAATTGATAACACAGGCGGGGATGAGAGCGAGTCGCTAAGCGTGACTCATCTTAATAGCAGCAATTATGGCGGAGAACGGTACGACCAGTGATGGTGTTGAAGAAACGAGCCACGTGCCGTTCCAGTCTGACATTACTATATTAAATGATTTTACACTCATTACTTTGCCAGTTTTCTAAGAAACTTACAGTCGCTAAGACAAGCCTTTTGTTGGGATAGTTTTTTTGCAATAATTGAAGGTCATGTCTGCGATTGTTGTAAGTGACGCAGACGTTGGTTGATAAGGAAATCACCTTTTCGACCTATTAACTAATGAGGTCGGACGGTAGTGTAAGAAACGCGACAAAAACACCTGAGCGGTGCGACTCACTAAACACTAATTACAAGGAAATTATAAATTCTTGGATTTGAAATCGTAGTAAAAACTAAAGGAAATGATAAGTTTACTTAGATGATAGTACTATGAATTAGGATATTTCAAATTCTGTTTATTTTACTACTTAAGGTCCAAGTCAATATTTTTAACCAACGTTAAACCAAAGAAGTTTAAGAGTTTAATAGTAATTCTTACTATTATATTACTACAGCCATCATATGTAATAATATCCATTCAAATTTTAATTTATATAATTACGTAAATCATATGAAAGTTAAAAATGATTACAAATAAAGCGATTTGCGGGTGATATCAATTTGTTTCGCAATTAAGAGGGAGGATCGCCGGTCGTGAATCGTGTTGTGCTCATTGTATCTGCTTTAAAATGCCACGGATCTAAGTGAAGGACTCAGGCATTATGCTGAATCCTAAATGCCACGCTCATCTATTTTATTTATATCTTATTTTTAAAACAAAGAATATTATTTGTGGTTAAATTTTAACTCGAGATAATTATATAATTATTGTAAATGTACCGTGCTTAGGATTAATTATTATATTGTGCATAGTGAACGTCTGCTGCATTCTAAATACAGATCCGAGAATGGAAGACTTGTTTGGTAAACGAAGACACGCCTGTGCCTATAATAAGACGTGTTGGTACGCGGTAATAGCGGACATCGAATTTGTTGAATGCCAGAATAGGTTTACGTTAATAAATACCAGACATGCTTCAAGGAAACTCATTGATACTCCACTTATACTGGGTCTTTAGCGAATGGAACTGAGAAGTCAGTTGTGCAGCTGGTTTATCCGTTTACATTAAGTTTCTCTTTTGTCCAAACATGGTGTAATTTACTGTTTTGTTTTACATTATTTATTTTACAGCGATTTACTCCACCCACACGCTCAGATAAATTGAGGTGTGCAGATAATATTTGCAATTACTACACCCACATGTTTCTTAATCTAATCTTTCACAATTCTAATTACCTTTTTCATAAGCCCATTTTAGAATAATGCATACAAACGTTTTCCTTATCGACTCTTAATGAAATGTTATCTAAGAAACATTTATCGCTTTTTTGTATCATACTAAAGCTTGATCCAAGTTTATATAAAAAAAATTGTACTAATACTATTCTCAGACGCTGTGCAAGAGTCGATTATTTAGGCTGAATACAGAAAGGCGGGGTTATAAATAGAATTGCATGAGTTGCATGACCCAAACAGGTTCCTATTACGGGTCTGCCTACGCGTTCGCCATCTTCCTGACCCAAGGCATTACCCCTGATGATTCATTTTCAGTCAATTCGCCAATCTCATTACGCATGCCCACATACGTGTTACAGTTAAAACTAGGCATAGTTAAGATGGCTAGAGACGCGTTCAATAGAATTGGCATGTCCGCAATGGTAAAGCAATTAATAGCTGGCATAACTAAGAGCTGTTCCTTTAATTGGCAATGTTCTGGTTTGTTCTCACGCTCTTACTTAGGCACTGTAAGTTGTGACCAGACAGTAGTCGCGTCAAGCACATTTTCCACAGACGTGTCTTGTCTGTTGTAATTAAGTATGCTATTGCGGTTATATGAGAAAGTGGATTGCGTATCGGTTATTATAACATATATGTTAAAGCTATCTATTGTCTGTATAGGTTAATTAAATAAAACAAATTTCCACGTATCATTAAACTTAGAAATTTCAAAGTTAAGATGGCTAGAGCCGCAGTGTTCTCAATTTTTTTTTGAATAAAATTATCTGCTCATAATCGTTGTGAGAAGTTAAAAAGCAGTCTTTCAAGTCGTCAGGACTTTTTCCTGTAAATAAAATCTGAACATGGACATATAGGGTCTCCAAAAATGGTATTGACTGTTTATCATGTTGGGTAGGTTTTGGCAGAAGGTTTTTGTAACAATTACGTATCGATTTCGTAACCTTAAGCGGTCCTGGATATTTTGTAATTGCTATTGAACCACTTGATTTTTGGTTTCCTGTGAATAAAACATATAACGGGAGTTTTAACGCTTATCAAAGATAGCCTATTTCCAATTAAAATTACATAATAAAACGTGGCAGCGCATGTTCTATTCATTTAAAAAACACGTTTCGTCTTTTGTTTCAAATCCTCACCCTCGAAAACTAATTCCAGCGTAGGGAGAAAGTATAATCAACTTTTAATGACATTTTATCATGTTTCAACTGTATATGATAGTATTCTACAACCGAGATCAAACAAGTGACGTAAACCTTTGAGACACTAAACTTCTTTTTGATCTCTTTGATCTTCATATGGTCGTGGCAAGAATTAGGTTAGGGTTAAGTGTTCAGTGAATCGCGGATGTCGTATAATTGGCTTCTAAGTTTCTTGAGCATCTTTACGATGATTCTCTTAAGAATTATGAAGCATATTATATTGTGTTAGTATTTAATCATACGTATTGTAGCGTATAAGGTTAGCTTTACTAGTTAATTCGATTAGAAATAAAGAGTCATGTCTGAGTTAAATATTTCTGTCTGCCCCAGGTTCTTGTAGGAGGTCATCGACCGCTCTATAATCTATTAGTTTGTACTAGGATAGCAGGATACTTGCATTTCACGCGAAATGTACAGAAATAACTCCCCACACCGCACTGTAGATAGGATAATTTTGTCGTTTACCAATGCACCACGCAGCTGGAGATTTCGTTTTCCTCGTTTTAACTGTAATGGATAAAAATAATTTAAGTATCTGATGTATGCTTTCAAATACTCATGCACAACGGTATAAAGGCGTTTTTGTGTACTCGCAGATGTAAATATTAAATAAAATTATTTAATAACGTTAAATAGCGAAATAGAAATTAACTAAAATAAAAGAAATAGTCTGATCAGTGTTCTTCGATGTAAAACCACCTCACTATCTTAATCTTTGTACGATTATATGGATTCAATTTAAATTATTGCCAAATTTTGTTTTAAAATAAATTTCTGTTTTGATTCCATTTCAGCGCCCGATTATAATGCTTGATGGAATCTTAATCTATTGTGAATGTGGATGACCGTGGCTTGATGCTTGTTAATTTTTTATTATTTTATAATTGATTAAAGTAAGAGATTTTTAAATATTTTTTTTAATGTTACTTCAATTAATAGGTCCTTAGATTCGTTTGTCAAGAGAGAAGTGACAGGCGGCAGCTCCATCACCCATACGTTGTCAAATTTGTTTAGCTAAAATCCAAGGCATGTTGCTTCTCTATTCCGGGATTGATATTTTAATTATAGTTCTGGTAATATTTCGACGTTTGGTCGAAAACATATATACTGTGAGGTATACCCATATCGGTTTGATTCAGTATGGCTGTAATGTTGATTAAGTAGTCTAAGGAGCGCCTGAGAGAACGGTACTCCACAAATCCGATCCGGGCAGGAAGGGCAGGTCAATGTAGGAGGAAGTAATCTCCTACCCATACCGTAATATTTTGCTGGTAGCTAAGCCGCGGAGGCCCCGGTAGAATGCGGAAGCGACCCCGGAAGTGTCTCTTTATGCGGAAGTATGGGACGCACCCGAGGAGTGTTTTAGTGGTTATTGCTTATCCGGCTCTAGCCCCGTAGTCTTTGTGCTGCGGGGAATGCGCAAAGAGCATATCCTCCGCGGTTATGAAAAAAATATATATCAGTTTGATACCATTGAGTAAGAAATTGCTAGATTTTCAAGCGCCAATATGTGGAGTACTTATTAGTCCTGGGAGGAATGTAGTTAGCACTAAACTCGTTTTTGTTCACCGGTTAGCGATATGCAGTCCTGTGGGCAGATACAAAAACATGTTCCCGCAAAACCCACGCAAACGTGTCGTTTGCATATTGGTGCTTTTGATAATCAGTTTATATTTTAAGAAGCTTTTGGTTAATGAAGATCATTTATCAAATCTACAGCAAATAAATATTTATTCCAAAGTGTCTAGATTATAGTCTATAGATACATAATTGATAGACGTTGAACAAATCTGTCCCTACGAGCGCTGAGCTATTGGTCCATGATCACCAAGTGTTTACAGAGCCCCCCTAAATAAAACAATTATACGTAAATCTCGTTCTGCTTGAAGGCATTTAAAATTAACCTAATCTATCTAAATAATTAAAACCTATGTCACATTGTGGATATACCTTTTGACAACTTCAGTACTCCTTACAGGCTGAGAACATACATAATCTCCTCTAAGATGCAGTAATTAAAAATTAATTGCAAGTAATGAAAAGACATGTTTAATATTTTTCAGTAACATATGAGTTATTTCGCCACGAATTTATTACACGACGCACAGAAAGGTGAATAACCCCAATTAGCGGAATCGTACGTTTTCCAACGAACATTGGTGATAAAGATAACATTATTTCAAGATATGCATTTTATTTGCGTACAAAATTCAATGTTAAAAAAACGCTTGCACCTATGTGGCAGTATTTATGTTTAGTTTAAATCAAATATTTTGTAATGGATTGAACCTCGGTTTATTGAATCAGCAACCGTGGTCATGACCAGATTGAAAGGTGACGCGTCTGATTAAAAATTATCACAAAGTTGCCATATATAATAATAAAAATGAATCGTATTTTATTTATGTCTTAAACTCGCCTTATTAAATACAAAATGATAGGTTGATTTTTTTGGCGAAAATTATAATAATTTAATTGGCAAACGATTCGCCGGGTCAGCTAGTGAAGTTGTAGTTTAATGTTTAATTTAATGGTTAATAAAATTGAATGGTTTAATATTATTTCTTTATATTTTATATCACCTTTTTAAACGCCTCTCTGACATAAATGTAACTATAGTTTTATGAAACTTTTGTTGTACCTATAACAAGAAACACTTCGATTTCTCTTAGCCTCGATCGTAGCACGTTTTATTTTTAACACGCAACTTGATTCGAACCACACTGTTCTTATGTTACAATGATTTTACTTTTTCAATCTTTTTATTTTAACTGTCTTTGGAGAATGTCTTTGTCAGACACGACACGCTTTAGAAGATTACAGAAAATCACTTAAAAAAATAATCAGCAGCATGGAGGTTTTTTCAAGACGTGACATCGGAATGTGAAGAAAACATGTTGTATCATATAGATGTTTGCCACGCAATTACTTTTAGTATCGCATGTCGCTGAAGGGCCAAACAAGCTAGGTGCAGCTAGAAAAATATTATGACTATGGTGTTCGTTGACATGGTTACATTTTTAAAACGATATTAACCATTTCTCCAGCGATCTTTATAGGAAAAACCTGTCGATTATTTTGCTCGAGTGAGATGGATACCCAGAAAGCATTGCATACGCATATATTCACACAGGCTTTTAAAGTTTAAGGATTTGCGAGGTTGTGTAGTGCATCAGGCATGTTTGCGGGGATGGGAACGGTTAACAGCATCTTTCAGAAAAGAGTGGCATCCCATTCCTTCCCATACATACTAGCGTATTCAGCGTAGCTCAAATGTGTTTATACCAAAGAGTAATCACCAGATTTTGAGCGTTGCACCCAACATGCTGTTTTGTTCTAGAATAAACTGAATTATTAATAAAAACTAAATATCTATGGTGTGTGAAAATACAGTTATTATTATATAAAATGTTAACGGAACACCGATTATTTCGGTTTTGTAGTAAAACAGATTCTCAATGCTATTTAGAACAGAAATGTTATTAAAACAATTTCACGTTCTCACGCCGTTTAAACGATTCACACGTCTCATTCATCCTCGTGTTCTAATTGATACACCAAACAAATATTTTATCGACCACAACAAATTTGTTGTTTCAATGTGTGTCTTTTTTTGTGTTTCTGTCTAGTACATAGCCAGTTCTGCATTAGCTTCATTATGGTTTGAATCAAATCTTACTGGGTTAGGTTTAATTAAGAGTTGTTTAAATATGTATTATGTTATCACTTTATATACTATATTCAGTATTGTAAGCTACACATGCGACTAAAGTGTGGAAAGATGGATTTTATCTATAGGATACGAACGAAAAATATTAGGGAATCCGGTGGACCAAAAACGGACGACGTGTCATATGTCTGATCACCTGCATACTTATAAAGACAAAAGATCGTAGAACTGATGCAGATATCCGAACCCTTGATCGAACGATTTATCACTACTGGTTCGTCTTTTTTGGTACATTTCGTAAAGCAACAATTCAAAAGGACTGTAAAGCAGAAACATTTAAGCTTTGAAATGTCACTAACCTCTTTTTAGGAAACATTTACTTCCATTAAACACATTTTTCTCGCGTGACCTTTTGCCTGTTTAAATTTATGCGTTTACCTCGTTTATTGTTCAGAATTACTCACAGTTGAATCATCGGTTAAACCGTTTCGTGCATGTTTCTAAAACGTTCCCGTTGTTATCATTTCACAACACTTGCATCTTGTATCATCATTAAAATTGGATGCGCCCCTCTTTCCAAGGCGATTGGTTTCAACGCATTTTATACGTCTAAATATAATTTATTGGTGATTTGTTATTGTTTAGTAGAGGTATACCGTGATGAGACAATACTACTTGAACTTAGTATTAAACTATTTATATCTTACCTAAGTAAATATTAGTATAATGTGACAATTTATTATTACTAGAGTTTCTTACCACCTCCGGTTGAGTGGTTAAGTGGTAAACACAAAAAAGCGAGGGTATACAAGAGAATAGAAAAAGTAAAGCTTTTACAGATATAGGTAGAAATATGCCAACATCACAATATAATATGTCTATGAACATAGGTTAATCAACATTTTATATCCAAAGAAGTCATACAAATTAGGAAGTAAGAACACGTGCGCAGTGTTGAACTTAAGCCCAGATAGAGGCGAATTCACAGCAATCGTCGAATTCGCTTAGCATAATTGTGTGAAATCTCTTCGCGAGGCCGGCTTCTGTTAGTGCCATCAATCGTGTCAATTGTAAACATACGCCGGCGCCGTCGCTGACTCAGACACTTGCGATGTGGGTTGGGGCATTGCGCTGGCATATTATGGTTGTCACTATCGCGAAATTAATCCAATAAGCACCTTTTAATAAGAATATTTTCAAAACATGATGTACAATTTTCTTCTTAACCTATACGAGTGTACGCTCCGTCGAATCTTGTTACCAGCGGCGTATTTACATCGTTGTCTTGCGCTATTTAAGGGTAATATATTCTGCGCTGCGCTTTCATTAAATAGACAACCCTGTCAGACAGTAAGCGGCTCAATGATTATATGTAAAGAAGGCGGAGGCGCGCACTAACTACGCCGACGCATATAGCTTCGTGAAAGCGCTTGCAAACCATCATCACGACCGAGTTTCGGATGCACCATTACCCAATTCGCTCGACCGACTTTACGTTAAAATGCCCTAACTTCCTACTTTGCAAAATAATGCATACATTTAAACTCCGTTTATATATGATGGTAGATAAAACGCCCACTGAGTGTTTTTGTACACTTAAATAATCGTTAAAATAAATTATAATTAATTTATCTCATTCTTTTAATTTGACGCGCAAATTACTATGAAAATTCTGAAAACAATAACAGTGTTCACGCGAAGACTGCATACAGCAAAAACTATTTTCAATTGTTATCATGTGGCGTTAATTAGACGAGATTTTAAATAGGATAAAGTTTTTTACGTTCGGCTTTGTAACAATAAATTTATAGCGGTAATTACTTATAAACAAGAGCCATGTTTCTGATCTTCGACAACGCGCTACGTAGTACTTTATCTTTAGCTGTTTCCCTCACGTTTTGCGTCGTGACGAATCCTCCTTTAGATTCACGACCAGATAGCTTGCCATCTGCCTTGGATGAACCGAATTTTATGAGATGATAACCTAGCAGGTGAAGGTAAATTCTATTTTGGTCCATGGTATACTGGGACGATTGTCTCTAACTTTATACTCTCCATTATATAACAAATTTCATTTTGCTTACTATTAGGTACTGGTCGCATTTTAGTCTTTGTCATGATCGCGAATTTAATATGCAGATTTAAGAAGAAAGTTTCTCCTTATTGTAACTTAGCAAAATAACTAACTTTATTTTTCCCTTAAACTTAATCTTGACCGACCGTGGGATACAGATCGTGTATTTTTAACCAACGGGGGTCATTAACCGCGCGTTCAGTTAATTTTAAGATTGCAACGTTGTCGCACAAGTCAAGGAAGCTTGATAAACGGTCATTGATTTGATTTTCAAGGGCCCGTATTGTATTCAGACAATTTAGATACATACAATTTGAAACTTTCCTACGCTATCATCATATTATTAGGCTTCCTATGTGTAATCGAGGCAGCATACAGAAATTGTAATCCACATCAGAAAATAATGTTTTACTTGTAATCGATTAAGAACACCGAGCAAGTGCGAGTTTGTGCGAAATTGTGTACGAAAGTTCTGTACATACGAACAAAAACAGGTTGTATGGTATTCCTAAATATTTATTTTATTCTTATTTTGTTATGATAGGGGCATCAGAAATACACCATCTGTGGAAATTTCAACTGCGCAGCAATCACGGTTTATGAAACACAGCCTAGGGACAGACAAACAGAAAGACGGACAGCGAACACTAAACGATCGGCTTCGTTTACGCCAGCTATCAGAGAATAGCATTAAGAAAACGTAAACTTTAAACTTAAATTTTACGTCTCATAATTGTACTGCAAAATGTTAAGTTACACTCGGTGTCATTGACGAGGATTGGTCAAAATGTTTCTAGTTTCATGACATTTGGGACAAATCGATCAAAAGAGTCAAATTGGAATTGCCGGTGGCGTTAGCCTTTCAACGATAAGCTGTTTCGTGTGTGTTCGGAAATTGTTATTTGCAATTGATTGGGTCCCCGGCGGTCGTGCAAATTAAACTGCACGTAGGACCGACTAGGCGATTGTAGGATTCCTGATCTAATTTCCTCTCAAATCGTGTTGAATATTTGGTTCAATAACCGGTAGATCAGTTCGTCGCTTGGTCCGTGTATACGTCGGAGATGATGCATTGGATGAAAGCTATTTCAATCGCTTAGAATAATATAGTCGGTCTTTATGAAAAAAGTTAATTAGAATATTGTACATTTTAATTGTTTATGATTTTATAGATAATCTTCACCCTGTCTAATAAAGAAACCCGTGCTCGCCATTACATATGAATACAGTTATTATATGTAGTATGAATATATCTAATTTAAAAGAAACGGTAAAAGTATCTATTTTCGTTTAGTAATCTATATTTATATCAAATTTAAAAATATTTATTGTAGTTTGATTCACTATGTTGCTATAAAATGAATATTTTGGACAAATCTCGTGCAATATCTTTATAAATTGTAGCCTTTGTATGTGTTATTCTGATGCGTAAGCATTGTTATGGTATAGTCTAATTAAAATCCAACTACAAGTTTTTATGTGAAAGATTTACAAACATCCATTCATCCATACTTACAAACTTTCGCGTTCATAATATTAGA
Organism: Pontia daplidice; assembly: GCA_963693355.1. Taxonomy (NCBI): domain Eukaryota; kingdom Metazoa; phylum Arthropoda; class Insecta; order Lepidoptera; family Pieridae; genus Pontia; species Pontia daplidice. Next base: position 6,925,283 of record CAVNZL010000137.1, on the reverse strand, counting down.
ACGATGCACAAGTTAGAATCTACAAGTCATCGTAGCGCAATAATTTAATGTAGTAGCTGTAAATCTCATGAAAGCTAGAACGAATAGCTGCTAGTTGAGAAAATTGCAACTTAAATTGAATACAATCATAGATTTCTCCGTGCTTCTTTATTAGTTGTTTGTAATTTATTGCGTTCGATTTTATAACTATTATTAATGTGAAATGTCTATAGTCTACTTGAGTTGTAAAAGTGGTCATAACGTGCGCATTGTTTTTCTCTTTATGTGTCCGTTCAGTGTCACTTGTCTCGTTCTACTTTCAGAATCCGGGGTAACAGTTATTTTACTTGGATTTTTACATTAAACTAACAAGGCGTAAATATTATGCGAGTGTAGATTAGATGGTGAGGGTGGGGCTGGGAGACCTGCCCGAATTTTTTTGGATCAGATTCAGAAACCTTTTGGCAGGTCTGAAGAACCCATAACCGAATCTATGATTTGAGTGAGGACTGTTGCAAGTGGCGGTCTGTGGTATCTGCTTAGTCCAATGAGAACAGGCGTGACTTATATAAATTACATTAAAAATATCGAACCATTTTCAGTTAGCTGTTATTTTTAGAGGATAACACAAATCACGAGTATTCTGTAGTCTGATGCTGTCGGTCCTTAAGTGATTAATATGCAGCTGGGGTATTTGATAAATTTGGAACAGAGAGTGAGCAGGGATGACGTGAGATCTGTAGCGATGTTCGATAATTCACGCCGTGAATCACTTATGACAAATAAGCGCTATTGTTTTGTGGCACGAATTCGACTAGTCCCTTCATTTCTTAATTTTTTTATTTTTATAAATTTGTTTTAATCTTTAAAATGAATCCCTCCCTGTTTCATTTTACGTGTTCCCTTATTTGTGAGGGACTATATTACTCCTTGAAGTCGTCATTATTTTATATAAATAAAGATTTATAATAAAGTTATAATTATTTTTATCAAAATTTTAAATTAAGTAAAGTAATTTTAAAAAAAATTTTTTCATGACTTTTATTTGAAAAATAACTCAAAACTTAACATCAACAAATGTATCTATTACGAAATATTATTTTTTTAAGTTAATGTTTATATATATTAATAGTATAATATAAAGTTTACACAATTTATATTTCATTAGTCATGGAGCCTAAACTGTAAATGTTAGGTTGTAATAATTATTTATCGTATTTATATGTTTTATTTAAAAAAACATTTTAATAAAAGTAAACTTATAATTATTTGTTTATGGAGCACAAAAAATCTATAGTGGGGTACATAAAACATAGCTAAAGCTATTATTATATATATATTTTTTTTTATATAGATTTAAGATAGAAAAGTTAAAGTTAGAGATTGAGAAACTCAAAATGAAAAATTAATACTAATAATGATTGCGTTGTTTTATTATTTAATTTTTTTTTGTAGTATGATTGTTTTGTTATATTATAAATAAAAACTTTAAAGTTTGTAAATACTTTTAATAATAATTAAAAGAAATTTAAAATTAAATCTTCTCTATTACTTATATCTTTGCCTTCTTCATTTCAAAGTCAGCGACTAGTTGAGCATTTGGTCAAGATAAAATCTTTCCAATAAAGTTATGGAGGGATACTTATTTCTGAAAATAAACAATAGGATTAGGCTTAATTTATAGGTATAAGTTATTAATTTGTTTTATTTCCTTACCTTCTTATTTACTTTAATGAACGGCATTATTTCCTTAAAACACTCAACAAATTCCTTACTCATTCGGAATTGAATACGAATTCAGCTTTTCAAGAAATCATAAAGTTTATAGCTGAATTTTTGAAATCACAAATCTTTTTGTTTCCTTTGCTCATCCGAGTCATAACTAGGTAGCTCTCAAGATCACTTCACTATCACTTGAAAATAACTCCATTTTAAATACTTTTTAAGACTTCTCAATTATACACAAAAACAGCACCCAAAAATTAATCGGTCAAAATGGAAGATCGCAAATTTAGATTGATATATGTCAAAATTCATTCTTAATTCAAAGATAATTTATAGAAAGATATCTGTCATTTCCTTACAAATATCAATCCAAAAGTAGATCGGTCCTCCCAAGGATGGTTTACAAAAAAAGATTGACTATCGAGCCAATGTTATTGAAAAGAGTTATATAAATGGATTGATATATCAATCTCTAGTAGTAAAAATTGGATTGGGATTGAGTATAGAAAGCGGCCGTTAGAGACTAATATCACTAACCTCAGATATTTTAACCCACATAGATTTATTGTATTATATTTGTCTGGAATTTTATAATGCTTTTATTTTAGCATTTGATATCTGATAAACAGATATTACACTCGCGATAAGCGCTTATTGCATTTGCGAAAGGGGACGAAAGGTGCGACCATTCACATTGCATACTTGACTCGGTCGATATAGAGATTAATTTTGCTGGTCGCCAGATAATCGCTGATAATCCGAAATGCGACGTGCTACTTTCCATGCAATTTCAGTACAGAATATCGATCGCAGTATAAACATTCAGAATGTGCAAGTCATATACCAATGACTAAAGATACCGAACGGCCGTCAACTCATATTTTTATTGAATGAATTAATAAAATAATGTTTAAACAGATATTTTTATACTATATGTTACGGAAACAATTATAATTTACAACATTTCCTGGTACACTGAGTGCTGCCGATTTTATCTTTCATTTCGCTTATGTTTGCGACCATTGCATACTTTTAATGTGAGTTTGTTATTGTACCATTAATAAATCTTGATTTATGAAATTACCAATTAATTAAAAATGGGATATATTTTCTGGCATTTAAAAATATAAACAACTAAATTTCTAGCCATTATCAATAGGCATACACTAGTTGCTCAAATATTAGTTTGTTTTATTTGTTGAGTCTGCTAACTGAATATTAAAAACCTCGTCGAAACAGTGAAAAATAATAAAAATGGCAGATATGTCTGACAGAAGCATAGATTGAATAACGTAGTATTAGCGACGCGACTGGTCACAGACAGTCCCAATTAGTTGAGCCCAATCGCACCGGTGTGCGTCGAGCGTTAATTAGAGGTCCTCCCGACTCCACGTTGCTCTTCCGCACTTCACCCTCTACCAATTACCGACCGACGTTGAATAAGGCACTGTTTAAGCATTTTATTGCGTTATTTGCGTCTCTTAGCATTTTATTGCGTTTCAATGTTCACGCTAATGGCCTTATTGGTTCTGTAACTGTTGATCGACGGTAAATACGTTTAGTAATTGATTTGTGAGCGATACCTCTAATAGATGTATGTGTTTTCAGTGGCATAAAGGAGATTTGCACTGAGAGAAATACACATGACGCGACACACTTGAGACGAGTTATGTAAATAATGAAATAAACTCGCGTCCGGTAAAGTTTTTCAAATTGAGATTTAATGCAAGTCTGCCTTTTCCGTGTCTACAAGGTTTTCATATTTGTCGAGTGCCTTCCGCACGTGGAACGAGACGTTGCTTATATTATTAGACCCGGTTTGTTTACCTACGATAATGTATCCGTAAATATCTCCCTTCACGCTCGTATTTGCTTTAACGTTTAATTAACACTTCAGATTTAGAGTGGCTTGATTTATTCCAGCTGTGACATAACTCGTTTCATATTGGCCTTCTGTGATTCTAGTGTATGCAATGATGTGATCTACTGTTTGACCACAGACGGCGTTCTTGTTTACACAACCACTTTCTGAAAACGATATTGAGGTTATATAGCTTTGTCTACGGAATTTCCTAGTTAATATATTGAAGGCAATATTGTTTACTAAAGTTATGAAATTGTGTTTCTGTCGTCGTTTAAATTGGAAGGTTTGCTAAATTTTTTGCGTTGAAAGCAAAAAAAATTCCGTCCAACGTCAATACTTAAAATACTGTGCATTTCATCCCAATACAGAACTTTGTAGAGTATTTATATTGAAATAGTAAAAGTACGGATAAATAATCCGAATAACAAGGCGCTTACGGGTAGGAAATTTAATAGAACCGTCTGTGCAGCTTTGCCGTGGTTGAATTTCACGTACAGTTGAATCGCAGGTACCTTTGAGCAAGCAGCAATGGCGTCTGGGGGGTCACGACTCCCCATCCTGTCTCCTGCATGCCCTGTTTATATGCAGTTTCAAGAGCTTTCACTAAAGTAGATGAAAAGTATATTACGCTAGTAATGTAGAGTTTCACGTTGGTAAAATTTAAAGTGCGGTTCAAAATTGAAAGGCGTGTTCGTGCTGAAGTGTTAGAATTTGAAACGCGTTGGATACTAAATTTCAATAGCATTTTGTTTCTAAAGTTTTATGTAATTACTGAGGGGAAACAATTTTGTAATATCCGATCGGATACTTCGCGCATTGCGGGTTGCATCGAGCCGGAGGAACTCGCTGGGAAATTGCATTCGATACGCCGTCTCAGCCACCTGCACCTGCTGCCTCCCTCCCCGATTTAATTTTCCTCCTATTGCCTATCCGCTAAGTAATAGGTTTCAATAAAGAAGAGCACATCAGACGAGATTAATATAATGAGAATATCGTAGGAACACTTTGGAATCCATTTACAAGTTCATGTTGAGTGAACTCTCCAATCTAACGTCATATTTTGTCATTCTCACAGAGACAGGTGTGCTTGATTGTGATCGCTTTTTGCTTATAAAGAACAATGGCCGAGCGGCTACGCATTCCATCAATATCACCGTTAATCGGCCCATAGGCGATGTGTTCGCCTTCACTCCACATCGCAACAGGAAAATAATTCAGTTTGTTGTTTAGCATTATCAATATATTCAATACATTACTGTTTTACTTGCAAGTCAGTGTTGATACAATGATGAAATTCTCGTTGGCTTATATTTTACAACCTAAGGCAGTTTTGACCAAATGCGGTGTTTGCAATTCTTCACCGTCATGGCTATCATTAAAAGTTAAAAATGTATTGCTTTTCATGAAGTACTAAATGCAGACAGCGTCTGGCAGGTCTCCAACAGGCAGGGTAAAACTAAAAGTAAGGGTGTAGATACGCCGCGCCTTCATAGCAAAGTCGAGGCGCGTCTAGTACACTGCGCTGTCAAAATAACAGTGTTTTCAGTGTTTTATTAAACCCATTACTTGGTCACACCCTAAAGGAGTGTTCTCAATGTGGCTAATTAGCGATGATGCTACCACGCAAATGTGTCCGCACGCAATCCATAATTATTAACTGTAAATTTGTTGACACATATTTTGCCCTTGAAACAACGTCCAGCAAATATTAGGTATAATTGTAAAGTTTTGAAGGATATCTGGTACTTTTAATTATAAACATGGGGCTCAATTGATGATGACCACTAGTCAAATACCTAAATGTCTTTTTGGTGAGATATAAACGGTTAGGTATATAGTGTATTTGTAAAGACTAACTAAATCACCATATGTACATGAATATTTAAAAATTACAAATTCGATCGAGACCTACGCTGTGGTATAACCGTGAAAGCGTTACAGAGAGGAGTCGGATAGACTTTCCCGTTAGTTATATTGGTACAGTTTGAATTAAACTACAATTATCTGAGTAACCAATCTGAGTACGGTGCAGTTACATAATTGACATGTAGCAACGAAGTGAGTCAGATGCTTTGGCATATGTGGCACAAGCTGACTCACGCTAGCTCAATCCTGAACGCCATCTAAGGTGGCAAATCGTTACTCCATATCCGACGTTCACCATTGTGCTGCAACAAATTGCAGACATAATAGACGTCGGAAGACACCCGATGACTGTTCTTAGGATGATTATGATGTTGTGAAATATGCTGTTGAGATTCTAATCTAGAAATTTGTCGTAGGAAGGATTGCAAATATTGCTCTTTGTACTATTGCAGTCAAAACTAAGCTGTTTAAGTCATACTGTCAAAGCTGCTACTTGAGTACTCTATGGTTTAACTTTACTGATCGTTTGGTGATCTGCGTGTCTCTGTGTCCTGTCTGTGCCTCGGGTATGACTGCTGTTAACTTCTGGGTCATTCGCCGTAATAGAACATCTCTCATTTAGGCAGATCATGGGACGATCCGAACAGCATCCTGAGAGTATGTGTACTGTAATTACGTTGGGGAGTAGTAGGCCAGTATCTTCATTGGTTTTTTAGATTTCTTTTTTTCACTGTTTTTATAGTTGATACTAAGTATATCTGAGGTACTTGTAAAGTAATATGGATTTGTTGTTGCATAAATAAGTTATGAATTAATTATTATTCTATAATCAATTTTACATAGTCCAGGTTATTAATAGGTATCGTTTTTATAATTATCGTTTTCGCCCATATGAAAATAACCATGCTCATAGTGAGATTGCCTTCCCCGACTTTAAAAAAAATCAATTCGCTTCAGCTCCTGAGATTAGCGCGTTCCAATAAACGATTATGACATTTATATTTGTTATCTAGCAATAAGCAAAACCCTGCCTAGCCGAGTGTACCAAACGATCTCCCCTCGTGATTGTTCAAGGTCACTTATTCCCTCTAAGGACACGTGTGAAGGCGGATCCATTTATAAGGATAAATGTATTGTGTTTAAAAGCCAATTACAATATTAATTAATATACGACATGTTTATATTTAATTGTACATTGTAATGCCCTAATTGATATATCGAATTTAAAATATCATAAACTAATATTACATATTTACTATTACATTACAATACATTTTCCTCGTCAAAATTAATCAAATCTTTGATAAAAAAAAGGTTAAGTCAAATCAGTCCAACTTTTAATTCTTTTTAAAAAAAGGATTTTGCAAACAATACTTTCACTTTTAATATGTGTTAACACAAATATAACACATATTTCAATTTAATTTTAAGAATTAAAAATGGTCTTATTTAAAATTTCATTTAATGGTATTAATCCTTTAATCGTTGACGCCAATATCAATAGCAGCAATCACTCTTTGTCGGTTTTTCAAAGTAGTGTATTTTTTTTCAAGGCAATTCTACGAGACGTCAATTTTGTTTTTCTTTGTACAGATGACTTGAAGGCCGTGACAAAGCGCCTGATACAACTAGCGAAGAGGGAAGGCTCGGAAGACAATATCTCCATAATCGTTGTGTTCCTGAAGGACCCCCGAGATATTGCCGCCCAAAACTGCCCGCCCATGGAGCTTGGGTAAGACCATCTTTATTACTGATGATAGGAACACCGCTATAGTTCTAGATACGATAAACTTTGAATAATATCAAAGACAAGATAGTTATACAGAAATGAGACCTAAAAAGTAAAGATTCAAGAAATAGGAGTCATTATTATTATCTTATAGATATATAAAATACTATTTTAAAGAATTAAAATATGTTAAGTTAAACTTGAAATTTTTTGTTTTTTTTTTGTCAATATAACAAAAGGTGATTGAATTTATATACAAAACACGAGGGATATATAATTCATAGACTTCGCGAAGGTGTTTTTACGCTTTCAGGTGGAAATTTTCCGTTCCACTAACTATATACCTACATATATTCCAGTGAATACTAATATATATACAGTGTATTAAATGGATCAGTATTCACAGTCAGATTAAATTCTTCAATATATACGAACACATGTTGCCTATTTCATAGTACTGTGTTTTACTAAACTATAAGAATCACTTTGAAATTTTTTTTGTAATAAGGATCGTTAGTATTTAAATTTATAATCGTGTATTATCATTTTCGCAAAGTCGGATAAAAATAACTGCCACCTGCCTTGTATGGTATATTAATGTAATTTTTAACAACCGGTTGTATGACTTCATTTTATCTACTTTAAATGCCGATATCAAATGACCTTAGCCATATTAGTCATTGTTTGCGTGAAAAGGAAAGGTATGAAAGTGTTTGTCTATTAATTACGAGTAAACATACATATGAATGTTCGTTGCAGTATCTCTCGTATTCTTTTAAATAATTTTCATCGTCATCTCCACATTAACCACTGATTTTGACTCTTCAGCTCTGTATTGATCAAAAATGAGCTTACAATGTTTCGACATTAATTGTTTATAAAGCTATAATTAATAGAATCAGGCGTTACTTTGCGGAAGTCCATAGTACAAAACCCTAATAGACCATATAACGCTGTTCGTAGAGGCAACATCTTGATGATGCTCCGGTGTCGGGGCGAAACGTGCGTCGAGTGGTTCTGGGTGTTTTCGCGGAGTATTACTTGTAGTTTGGTCTATTAGGGTTTTGTTTATAAAGCTGTAACTACCACACAGGCAAAGTACCTGGACTATACGTACTTCCAAGTTGTGACTATTTCTCGTGGTGTAGGCTGGACAACGCGGTGGTGAGTCCACCACTGCGCCCGTTCGACGTCGACGAAAAACTCAACAACGTGCCCGAGGCCGCTGGTGGCGAAGACAACGGCGTCTCGGACAGCGATAGCGAGGACCTGGGCCCAGAGACAGCAGTCGATGTGGATGATGGAGATGTGGAGATGAGGAACCCAGCACCGCCCACGCCGCCTGCACACGCCGGTAATATTAATTGTCATATTAGTATATGAATTATAATTATAGTAAAAAAATGTTATTACGCGATATTACAAATTGTCTATTTTAACGCAAAAGTAGACAACAAATTTAGCTATATAAAGTATTGAACAGCTGTTAAGTATTAAAAACGATATTCGAAAAAGTAAACATGTAACATAGGAAAACAATAATTATATTATGAGTAAGACACAACATTAAAATCAATTACTTTCTATAAATACATTTTATGTCGTCGTTACAATATATTTAAGTAAGTACTATAATATATTTCCTGCGACTTGAACGTCTCGCAGCCCGATGTTTTGGCGCATGCCGCGTACCTGTGTTACCGACTTTAATATTTCGTGAATTTTTAGGGACTCTGACTGCAAGGCTAAATAAATTTATTTAGTAATACTGTCTAAGTTTTGTGAAAAGTATTAAAGGCACTTTTTGCAAATAAATAATATTAATGTTTTTAGTAAAGATATTAATTTTAAACTTATTGTTAATTTGAAAGTTGTAATAAAATCCCAATTATGGACGATTAATAAATCTTATACGACATGTAGAAAAAGCGCATCAGTTTAAATTTAGAAAGTGGAAATTACTTACGAAAAAGGATTTTCTAAATATGCGTTGGTAACACTTTAGTTTCCTCGGCCTCCCCTCGCGCCCTAAGTTCGCCCGTCGTGCGACGCCCGACGGATTTCGTTTATCATTCCGTCCCGCTCCCGCGTCAGTCATAATTTGAACGCCCGTTGGGTCTGTGTCGCCGGCCGCTCTCCTATCATTGTGAAATAATCAAGTTTTTGTGTATAAAACTTCAATTATTTTAAAGACGAAAAATATTTTCATATTATTATTTTGGTATTTCTACTAACCGATCCCGGTACGTGATTTTTTAAATAAATAATAACAGAGTTATTTAGTATAGTGGTTATTTTAGTGTTGATTCATGCCGAGCAGCGTTCTGGAAATAGAATTGTTGGATAACACATCCCTCCATAATTGTGTAAAGGATTCCCGCAAAGACCATAGTATAAATCTCTTTGTAAATATGTTGCATCCTAGAATGTAAAATAATTGGACCGGGCGTGTCTGGAACCAGTAATGGCGTCCGCTAAAGTTTCGCGAGTTTGAACATGATCGAAATTTAAAATTCGCGACCGGTACTATAGTGCTAGCAGCACGCGGTTCTCAGCCGTTATCTGTCACTATTATTTATCACGAAGTTTAATTGAGATTTTTCAATTAAGAGTAAACTTAAAATATAAGTCAAAGCCGGTTTTAGGTGAGGGTGTGTCACCTGTTGATAGTTAGGGGTTGTGCTTTGTTCATCGCCACCTGGTGTTTGTTGTGTTCTAAAATTGTACGAGTTTCTTTGTTATAACATATCTATATGGTGTTCTGCAGTGGAGGCAAACCAAATCGACGGTCATCTGGTGGATAATGTAGCTGAGAGTGGTGAGGAGTCTGAGGACGAGTGGAATTACTTCAAAGGCGAAGGTGAACCCGAACAGAATCCTAGTGAAGAAGCCAGACGAGGCTCCACGATCAGAGACTCCTTGTCAAGACAATGTAAGTATTTAAAGATTATCAACGTTTGTATTGAAATAGAATTTTAATATTTTTTATTGTTTTTAATTAATATCCTTAAATTATTTGCCAATGTTCAAAATCATTTAAATAACAGTTTTTCAATATTATATTTGCCTCATGTTGTAAATTATACTATTTTGTAGAGCAAAAAAGTGCTTGCAAATGAAAAATAAAATGTTTTGTAACTAAAGCACCTGCTTGCTGGACCCAATAGATGATACTGCAGATTCTTAATATGCTAAGAAATAATATTATTTAAATGTTTGGTTACCAAATTAAAATGTTTTAAATGATTATGACTGTTACTTGCTTGCTTGCATAATTTATAACACTTTCATTTAGTGAATTAAAGATCAACATGCAATAATGGTTATTAATTGTTTAATACAAATTATCATAAATTAACACATTTTTTCTATTAATGGCAATATATTTTGTCTCTTGGAGTTTTTTACTAACCCAAAAAAATTAAAGCATAGTTTTGACAAAATCTAGGTAATTTTAATACATATGATGATGGTTGTATGATAACTAATTGGGTTAAAAGTGAACTTGCAAACATTTGATATCATGGAATTGTAACAAAGTTTTGTCTAATTTCAGTCCGCGTGGGAGAGTAGCTCTGTAGACATGAATAGTTCACCTCTTAACCCCGATGCTCCGGTGTTTGTCCCGGGTGGAGTGGCTGGTTCTGATGTCTTGCTGGCTGAGTCGCCACGTAAGCCTCTGCCAATGGAGGACATTGTAGTGCCTGATGTCAAGCAGTTTGAGACTGAAGCTGGTGGCAGACCAGCAGAATTACAGGACTTGGATAATTGTGATCAGTTGAATGGACACCATGTATGTTGATATTTTAAATTTTTCAAAATTTTAAGTGTTTGCTACAATTTTTCAGTTGCACAATTGCAGCTCCGGGAGCTCAATGTGACATTGTTTTTGTTTAAAAGAAAAATTGGTTTTTGGAACATGACAGGAAGACATGTGCCCTTCTGACTGATTATATAAACTTTATAACTTAATATTATCAGTTTAAATACATCTAGATTGTGATATGACAAAATGAGGTTCTTTTAACATTTGTAATTTTTTTCACAGAATATATCAATTGAAGGCGTTACTGCACATCTTAATGGAAATACAAAATGTGATCTGGACAGTTTTGAATTTAATGGAATTGAGTCAGACAAAATGAAGGATTCAAGTCTTATCCAAGATTTTGAAAGGATACAAAAAGATACTACTGACTTCTGTAATATTCAAGTAAGTATTTTTTCTTTTACTCTCTCTATTTATGTATCAATATTTATAATATATACATTATGGGTCGGCTTAGTGTTAGAGATGCTTGGCTTTGATAATCCTTCATGTACCTATTTGGTGATAATAAAGGAATTTATTTTAATCCTTAGTAAAATTAAACATTTTATGTACTTAATTTCTACTCACTTGTAAAAAAAAAATATTTTTTTCAGGTATTTCAAACACAGAGTGAAACCAATCCTTTCAGCATAGAAAGCAACGATGAACTTTTTGAAAGATTGAAAAATAAGGAAAGGGATCCTATGAGCATGAGCTTTTATCAGGAGAAGGATGATGACACATGTGAAAGATTCTCCAAACTGGAATCGCAAGTTGATCTTAATTCAGTTCAACCATTACCAGATAGTGATGATGAAGACCTTGATCAAAATGGAGATTGTCAACATGTTGTTGAAGATGATAAAGAGAACATTCACCCAGAACAACACACCAATTTATTTTCACTCCCAAACAATGATGTCGAACCTAATAATGATATATTAAGATTTGATGATAGGAATGATATCACAGAAAATAATATTGCCAATGAAAATTTAGGATGCAATGTTGAATTTAACAATATGCAAAATTATTCCAATCTTGATTTTGAATGCAGAAATCAAGAGAATATCATTCCAACAGACACACCTGAATCACATAAGTTACTTTTTGAACAAATTCCTGAAATTCCTGATGGTAAAAGTTCAGAATTAGGTTTTAGTAATGATGATCTTTTGGATCCATCAGAGAGTGAGAAAGATAATGTCACACCGCAAGATTTATCTCAAGATGATGAAATTGAAATAAACCAAGAAGAATGTGAAATACAAAATGATAATCCATTTGAAGCCAATGAAAATATGCAAACATTCATTGAGCATTCTGACATTGAAAAAGAGAGTGAATTTAATTCTGAATCACACATTCATATTGGGTCAAATCAATTAACACCAGAACCAACTGAGACAGTAGATTGTGATAGATTAAGCTCTCAAGGAAATGAAAACAATATAATTGTAGATGTCCACCAATCTGAAAAAGATGTGGATGAATTTGAGACTGAAAATTTTGTTAGTAATGATTTAGTTGATAAGGATGAAGAACTTTTAGACACACCTAAAATCACACTAGACAGTGGTGAAGTACCCGCATACGATACATTGTCAACAAAGACTCCAGAGGCTGTAGATTTTATTACACAATCACCACTTCCAGAGTCTGATCAGAATGAAACTAACCTAACACAAAGGGAAGATTCGTTGCCGCGACAGTCGCCGTTGCCAGAAGACGTACTTCCCAAATCTCCTCAGCCGTCTGAGCTTGCCTCCGAGGGTCTTATGTTTGGTGAATCACCTGTTCCTGCGGAATCGCCCTTACCTTCGCAATCGCCTCTCATTCCGGAGGAAACCCATTCGCCCATTCCACCACAGGAGATTCCGTTGGTTGCTGCGGAAGTGCCTTTGCCAGGAGAGTCACCGGCTCCTTCTGAATCATCTCTTATGGACGGGCCTGAACATCCAGCCTCACCACTTCCAGTTGCAGAGTCACCACTTCCAGTTGGAGAGTCACCACTTCCAGTTGGAGAGTCAGCACTTCCAGTTGGAGAGTCACCACTTCCAGTTGCAGAGTCACCACTTCAGGTCGAAGAGTCACCACTTCAGGTCGAAGAGTCATCACTTCCGGTCGAACAGTCACCACTTCCGGTTGAAGAATCCGTTCAACAAGATTTCCTTCTGCAGAGCAGTGCACTAGAATCTGAATTTTCTCTACAGGAATCAAATGCTACCAAGTCTCCCGAACCACTCGTAGAAACGGTAAAGGAATCACTTCCCGTTGAAGAATTACTTCCTAATGAGTCTTCTTTACCTGTTGAGCAATTGGCTCCCAAAGACATTGCAAACAATGATATTACACCTAGAGATTCTCCTCTACCGGTTGATGAATTTGTGCCAAGGGAATCTCCCTTGCCGGCACTAAAAGAACCTATAGATGATGTGTTAACAAGAGAATCACCTGTTCCTCTGCAGGAACCATTGGCCACAGAATCACCTGTTCCAGAAGAGCAGTCTGCTGTAAAACCACAGTCACCTCTACCTGAAATACACAATTCAATGTCGCAAGATACGCCCGTGGTACCCCTCGTTCAATCGCCACTACCGGTCGATGACGTACAAAATAATTTACTTGTAGAAAATGTACAAAACGAATCAAATATCGAGCCACAAACGTACGTAGACAATTTGGCTCCTTCAATAGAAACAAACGAACCAAAATTGATCGAACCTGAACACAGAGAAGTGTGTGAAAACGCGCCCGCCCCCGACATCGTGTCTGAACATCCTCGCGCCGATCTGATCAATAACGTCGACGTCGGCATTACCGAGTCGCGGGCGCAAGAGATCTGCGTCCCGGTCACCAGCGAGATTCCGAACCACGTGGAGGAAATCCCACCCGCGACCACTCCTCCGCCCACGCCGGCCGTCCTTCTGACCGAACCCACGCTGAGTGACGCTCCGATCGCGGCCCCCGTCGAACCACTCGCGGCCGCTGCCTTGGCTGGGGCCGTCGCCGCCGCAGCCGCCACCGCCGCAGCCTCAGCTACACCTAAGGCTGCAACCAAGAAACCTTCGACCACTCCTACAGCCCGGCCGAAGACCGCATCTAAAACTCCCACTCCCGCTAAAACGCCCGCCTCAGCGACGAAGCGACCTACTTCGACGGCAACTACTCCGCGCGCGGCGGCCCCGAAACCCGCTGCGCCCAAAACGCCCACGCCCGCGCCCATCAAGGCCAAACCCTCACCTAAGCCTGCGTCCCCGACGAAAACCGCTGCTAAACCACTCGTCCCTGCTAAGGAAACTCCGGCCGCCGCTAAACCGGCACCTCGTCCGTCTGCGACTCGACCAGCGACCAAGGCACCAGCGCCTAAGCCGCCCGCCGCCACTAAAACCACGACGGCCGCGCCCAAAGCCCCTAGTGCGGCTCCGAAAGTTCCTGCCGCGAAACCCGCTCCGCGACCCGCTACAGCCAAACCAGCCGCGCCCGTTACTAAAACGGCCGCTCCCGCCGCCAAGAGCGCCCCTACTACAGCGAGAACAGTCACAAAGTCTACCACCGCGACAAAGACTACTGCTGCGGCAGCTAAGCCCAAGGTGCCCGAGAAAAAGCCGTTGACCAACGGTGACGTGAAGTCGGCTGCTAAACCAGCACCGAAAACCGCCCCCGCACCCCGCCCCGCGCCACGCCCCGCCCCGCGAGCGCCTGCTGCTGCTCCTGCTAAGTGAGTCTCATTGCGTCATTTTAAGCTCTATTCTTTTTGGCAATCTTAGATTCGAAAATTACTTACATGTCTACTCTTTATTTGTATTTATTGCAATTATAGATATTAATTATAGATTTAAAAAAAAAAACAGTACTAATAAAGACGTGTTTTAGGCCCGCGGCAGCAAAACCACCAGCGCGTACACTACTTGACAAGCAGAGTAAAGATCTCGCCAACAAACGCATCACAGCAAAGACCGCCCCAACCAGGACTGCACCCGCTAAGGTAAATATTACAAGGCATTTATTTTTTTTCAAGGCGAGTTTTAAATGAATGGTGTCGAGAAAGTACTTTAAATTTACTCTCTAAAGTCAATTTGAACATAATGCCGCGCTAGAAAAAATATATTGTTGCTCTACTTTTTATCACATGAGAAAATAAGTGCAAATCATGAAGTAAAATTGCGTTTGTATAGTCCGTTAGCAACATCTCAAGTAAATACATTACTTTCATGATTATCAATTTTTAAAATATAATTAAAGAACCTATTTATATTCACTTTTTTCGTTACAATTAACTATGCGGTTAATCTTATCACAGCCACTAATATTTTCATGAGATCGACCTCTTTGGTGATCTATTCATTTGAAGAACTAATAATGATTCCAAATTCAAATCATCTTTATAATTATGTATCATTTTGAATACATGTAACTCTTTACTTTTACTATAATCTCTGCCAATCTTTGTTATGTTTTCTTCTAGAATCTTCTCTAATTTGTCCTTTGTGCCTCATAGAAATAATTTTAATTTGCAGAGCACTACAGCGAACAAAACAGCGGTGAAGAGCGTTCCCAAGAAGGTGGACACCAAAGCGGAGATAATCCCGAACGGCATAAACGGCTCCGCAGAAGTGAGCAAGCCTCCATCCAGCCCGCCCATAGACAACGCGCTGCTGCCGGACGTCATCGCGTGAATTTATTCCTAATTCCTTAATCGCTTCAATTTTGTGATTTTTCTATAAGTGTAATATAGATAAGGCCCTGTTAGGTGCGTCACTGAGTGGCACACGACTTATTTTAGTGGCTTCACAGTACGTATAGTCAAATGGTCACGCAAACGCGCCGCCTTGGACGTGGTCTGTCGCTCTTTGTTATTTCTGATTCGACCGAGCTATCTTGACTGGAAGGCTAGCGATGCGACTATGTCTTAGGCTGGCGATAAACGAACAAGTTACGAATAACATTGTGTTACTGCTTGAATGTATCGACTGTGTTCATGTAAATATGTAGTCTTTGCATTGTAAGAATAATTGTTTGTTAAATTTTTTTTGGATAATTTTATGTAATGCTGTTTAGTAGTTTCAGTCCTTGTGAAGTGCGCAATCCTAGAATGCAAAGACTGCATCGCGATACATTTATCCATTACGAATAGGTTTTATATTTCTGACGAATATTTTTAATTTATTTGAATTATTTAATAAAATCGTGAAGGACTGAAACATTGTTTTATTTATGGACGTGCAGATGCAGCAGCATCCAGGCGGAGGACGATTTATACTTAAGCATACATTATTACTTAATGTGTCAATGTTTATTATCATGGTGTTAAAAGTACTAAAATAGAGCATTTTATTACAATAAATGGTTATATCACCACAGTTTCTTTGTTTTTATTTCAATACCCATCCAATTACAATACTCTAAATTAAATACGTTATTAAATAAGACTAATTACAAAATATATATCTCACTTTTAAAATCTAATCCAGCCTTATTACGCTGAAGTACTCTCGATTCTTTCATATTGTAAAGCTTATGAGATTTGACAGATGAGTACTTTACAGGCTTTGGTTTTTTAGTATGGTGCAAATACATAATTATTTTATGATTAAGGGGGACAATTCTTATGAGAATTTATCTCACGTTATTACTAGAAGTTATTTAATATTAGTGGCCGACTGGCAAGTTATAACACACGATCGCCAATGGGGCTCGTTGCGCTAAGTAAGGAAGTAATTATAGATGAGGGAAGCGCAAGTCGGTGCCACGTAAGTTCTCAGCAATCCACGTCTCAGCCTGTGCGGTCATATTCTCATCGAAGTAGTCGCGCCAACCGCCGGCTTTGCCTACAAATATTTAATCGTATTATTTAGGGGAATAACTGACAATTGTCAGTGTATTTCATGTTAAAGTTTTGCACTGAATTATTTCGTTTCTTGCTAGGTTTAATTTTTGTGGTTACACTGTGATTGTTATTCAGGATCATATCTTTAAAAATTGCTGAAAAAATCGAAAGATGATCTAGATACAATAACAACATGGATATCCCTAAATCCCTAAATAAACCCTAATAGAGCAATCTATAATATATATAATATGAGAACTCATCGAACGCTGTTCGTAGAGTCTACATCCTGAGGATGCTCCGGTCTATGTCGGGGCGAAACGTGCGTCGAGTGGTTGTAGGTTTTTTCGCGGAGTATTGCTTGTAGATGGGTCTATTAGGATTTTGTGTGAACATGGATTTTTAACAATGTAATATGAAACATGCATATTATTTCCTCGAACTTGTTCAACCTAGCTTATCGTCCCATACCCGCTTAACGCCACCTATCGGGACAAAATCGAAATACCTTTTCTGATGAACTCTTTCTTGCCGACCATAATTCCGAGTTCCTTCATGACGTCATAATTCACGGAATTATTATTCTTGAAACTTTCAATGCTCAGATGGTCGCAGAGATCTTTAATCTGCTCTTCACTATAGTTTTTGCCAAAAAAATCAGCTACACGACGTACTGTTGCAGGCAAATCCTGAAATATTATTTTTATCAACATTATTTGCTGTGCTAGCCACACTGTTTGATTTGGTCTGTTTCTGATAAGGATTTGTGAGCGCACGATTACAGTAGTAGTATAGTAGAAGTGTCTCCGAAGCAATACAACTTACGAGCCTTCAAGAAAACAGCGTACCGATACCTGAAAGGTGGGCAACGCACTAGCGAACCGAACTTACAATGTGAGTGTATACGGGCGGCGGTATCACTTAATACCAGGTGAGACACCTGCTTGTCTGTTTTATGTAAATAAGGAAGTAGTAATAAATAATTAAAATACATGTAGTTATTATGAAATTTTAATTGATATTCTAACATGGACATTATCGTATTTAACTAAAAATCAAAACTCGAAATATTCGTGCAATGGCTGCAGAGAAGAAGAAGAGCGGTTCAATTTAATTATTTATATATTTACTAATGCAACATATAGTTGAAAATGTAAATAATAAATATAAATACGAAGACCAAAAAAAATTTAAAATGATTATTGAATAAGCAATTAAAAATTTGTTACAATAAATAAAGATTTACCAATATTGACAAGCCTTATATTATATAAATACCTTTGACAACTCCTCATAAAAAAGAAATAGCAAATTTGGGTGATCACGCTTTTCCCACGCTTCCTTTAAGTGTTCAAAATAGGGTGTCCAGTGATCTGAAATTATATATTTAATATAGATAGCTAGTAAGACAGCCTTAAGTAGGAAATATACTAAAATATATAATGTACTGTAGTCTATGGCTAAGGGCCGATTGTTCAATCCTCAGACAAACAGTTAGATAGCAATTATTAGACAGATAACAAAATATTGCATTTTTCAATCGTCAGATAGGCTCTATCTGGTCGTTAACGGTACTAACTGAGGAATAAATCTATCTGCCTCTTTAACGGCCAGATAAACGTCTATTCAATAGATACAACTAGATTCATTGACGTTTAGTTTGAGGTTATTTCTTTTGTAAAATAAACATTATGGAAATTTTCGATATTGTTGACGATTTGGCAATTGAAGAAGTGACTGTAGAGTATGAATATTTAAATACAGAAAGGAAACAAAGAGTAGTCAGACCAAGACCCGACCATTTCGTTATGTGGGATTCAAAACAATTTCATCGTCGTTTCAGACTTTTAAAAGAATCTGTACAATATTTGCTTCCCCTGATAAGTGATAAAATTAAGCACGAAACTCTAAGGTAAGTTAGATTTTACAATAAATAATAGATATCTTTACCTTCCTACAAAATACATTTTTAAATAGTATTGTCTCTAACTATAAAACACTTATCAAGGCTTTATTATTGTTTCAGGAACCAATGTATCTCACCCATGTTGCAACTACTTATTTCTCTACGATTCTTTGCCACTGGGAGTTTTTACATCACTGTTGGAGATTTTGGTGGCATTCATAGCTCCACTATTTGCCGTATTATAAAAAAAGTTGCCCCAGCCATAGCATCTTTGAGGTCAGCATTCATTCAGTTGCCAAGAACTAGTGAAGAAATAAGAAAAACTCAGGAAGAGTTTTATAAAATAGCTAGATTTCCTAGAGTGATTTCAGCCATAGATTGCACCCACATTAGGATTCAGTCACCAGGTGGAAACACAGCAGAGGTGTTTCGAAATCGAAAAGGCTTTTTTTCCTTTAATGTTCAAGCAATGTGTTCAGCAGATTTGCTTTTTCAAGATATTGTAGCACGTTGGCCTGGCTCTAGTCATGACAATATGATATTTGCAAATTCATCTGCAAAATTTCATTTTGGAAATAGTGAATTTGGGAATGGAATTATACTTGGTGATAGTGGTTATGAAATAAGCAATTACTTGTTGACTCCTTTTCAAGAACCAAATACACCAACCCAGAGTTTGTATAATGAGTCACAAATACGAACACGAAATGTAATAGAGAGATGCTTTGGTGTGTGGAAACGACGCTTCCCAGTCTTAAGCATTGGTTTAAGATGCAAGCTACCACTAGCACAAGATATTATTGTTGCCTGTGCAGTTTTACACAACTTGGCAAGAATGAAAAATGAAGGGGAACCGCCTGAGGATTCAAATGTAAATGTTCCACCACAACCAATGTTTGCCCCCACTATAGTCAATCCCACTAATGAAGAAAGGCACATGACTAGAAATATTTTGTTAGACTATTTTAGTTCCTTGATTATCTAAATTACAAAATTAAGCTTATTTTTAAAAATTAAACAATTTTATTTTCAACAAGTCTTTATTTATTTTTACATATATGTATTTCCATTAAAAACAGGTCCAGTGTTTCTTAATTTTTGTATAATAATTTCATGTATTTCTTGCTTTCTTGCCTCATCATTAGCAAGATGTATCATTTTTAGTTTGTGCTCATCTTCAATAAACTGGTGTTGCTTGAGGGTTGTCTCCTTTTGCAACTGTACAAGTTCCAAACGTGCTGCACTTAATTTGTCTAGTTTACTAGTGACACTTTCTTTTGTTACTGTTTCTGGTTTAAGTACAGTTGACACCCTTGTTTTTAGTGCCTTTGGACACCATTTTACCCATTTATTTTCTGAAAACAAATTCAAATATCCAACAATATTAATTATTTTTGCACCTGTACAATTTGCAAAGTTATTTTATTTTTAATATATTTGGGAAAAGTTAATTTTTTTTATACTTGTTCATAATTTTGCAACTTGCTACTTTTTCCAATATTAATATTGCAAAAGTAGAATAGTACCTTTTTGTGACTCATTATTGTCCTCATCTATGTCCAGAATTAGTGACTCGTTCATGTCTAAAATAATAAAATACATTAAATATCAACATTCAAATTAAAATGATATAAGTATGTTGTTTACACCTACTATAAATCATTGAATTATAGTTGTTGTAAGGTAAAAAGAATACACAATACAGACCTGGTGTTTTAATATCAGCTTGGGTATTGCTCTGTATTTCGTTTTGTCCAGCTGAATTTATCTCCATTTCCATTGAGTTTAAGTCTACCGCATTCAGCACAGTGTTATGGTGGATAGAATCTGTTGGTACTGAAAATCATTATAAAGTAATATATAAAAATTCAAATGTTATGTAAACATAGAGAAAAATTAAGAAACTAGGATTAATTTAGTTTTTCAAGTTATTATGAATACCTACATGTAATAGTATCACTGTCGTGACGCGGTTCAAGGCCTGTGATATTAGAGCAAATGCTCAGCACCTTTTCTTCAACTTCATCGAAATCTGGAGCATTTGAAGGTCCTCCTCCAGTTCTATACATCTCCTGCCGTTGCACAGAGGACTTCTTTTTGGTACTTTTTTTGATACCTTCATACTTTAACTTTAATGTCTTCCATGTGCGAATACTAGTAGATATTCCACATGAGTTAAAAGAACTCTCAATTTTCTTCCATGCCGCATCTTTTTCTTTATTAGTGACAGCATCTGTCTTTTTATTTTCTACGATATGTCTGTGCTTATCGACTAGACTAACAAGCAATTCTACTTCAGCAGAATTGAAATTAGCAGCGCGCTCTCTTTTTTTTGATTCCATTATTATCAAAATAATAAAGTCACTAACAATGAATCAAATTACAAAATCACCACACTGCTAAACACGACAAAATAACAGATGCACGGAACGAACCAAGAGTAATATAAGTATAGGGAAACGAACTATGGAAAACATAAAGGTTATCTAAACGTCAAATAAACGATTATCAAAGCATTTGCTATCCTCTTCTAACACACATTAAACCGTATGCGCGTTTCACGCTCCCACGCTATTATAGTGAAGTTAGCGACTTAAAATGACAGATTTTATTCTTCAGATATCGCTTGCTATCTGTCCATTGAAAAATGCAACATTTTTATTTGTACTTTTAACAGTCAGTTAACTTTATTCGCTAGATAGTTATATGGTCAGTTATTTGATGATTGAACAATCGGCCCTAAGGGAAATAAATCTATCTCCGACACATTGAACATCATTCCCACATATTATACTTACGTAAGTCATTCATAAAGCATTCCCAATACATTTTGAAATCTCCTGTATACCCTTGTGTTCTCATTGATTTATTTAAATGGTAGAAGGAAACAGCAACATCTCGCGGATCTCTGGCGACATAAATCATTTTTCCATCTAATATGTTTGGTGGAAATAAAGACAGCGGTAAGTGACTCTTAATAAATCGCGGTGAAGGAGCGTCAGCCAAGAGTTCAGTTCCAGGCTTTGTAACCATTCTGAGAAGCTCCAATTTACTTTCATCGTGACTATTTTCCTCTATAAATCTTTGCATGTTTACAGGATGGACACATATTGAAAATCTACAAACAAAATAAATGTTGAATTTTTTGAAGGCCATTTTATACAATAGTATATTATAGTATGTTTACATGAAATTTAGTATAATTCATTTTAAATTCTATTTGTACCTAAATACAACACTTCAAATTAAAGGACAATCATTATTCTGTGACTATTATTAAGATGATCTATATCTTTTGCCGGTTGTGGAACCTTAGACCGTAATGTCGTTACGCCACATGTATATTGGTGGTGTATTTTTGAAGTAAAGTTACTTAGTACTTATTAATTATATTTAAATACTAACAATTTAAACAGTACTTAATAGCCAAATAGGTACTTAAGATTGTGTTATCTACTGTGTACATTCATCTAGACGTAAGTAATTTGTAATGATAAGTCTACTTACTCTAAAAATGGGTATCTTTCTGTCAATGGTATCGCATTTGACGTCTCGTAGTCCAGGTCATTTGCAACCATCCACACTAACTCTTGGGTCCATGTAGTGCCTGTACATAAATAAAGTATTTTCATCGCAAATATGTTCATAAATATAGCTTTGAATTCGTGTACCAAACTCGTCATAGTTAATTTAAAAAATTGAACTCACCCGATCGTGGATAACTTGTGACGAAAATATCGGTTGGTCTTATCTCCATGTTATAAAAATTCGCGGCTTCATGTTTGAATTTATGAGGGAAAAAGTATCCTTTGGGTCCCACTCTTACAAACCCCGTCATTTCACCTGAAATCATGTCAATAATATGTAAATATCTTGGAAAAAATAACAAAGTATTTCAATAACAAGTAGGTTTAGGTCTTTTACTTATTTATTTGGATTTCACCAAACAGTCCGTTGAGTGTTGACATACAAATATAAATAAAGAAAACAAAAAAGCGTCAGTCCAGGCAACCGACCAAACCTGTGATATGTATAATATAGGCAGAGATACAACAATTAAAAATAGAAAATTAAAACTACTATATTTACTCTTGTTTCGTAACGAGGAGATCAAACCCTCTAATAATTACAGATTCTTTTAATTTCTAAGAATAGGGGTAGTACCTTTTGTCGGATTTTAATAGTCATGTGATAACACTAGTCCTTATCGCGGGTACGTAATAATAGAATATCGTCTTGAGTATAAATTAACAGGCAGATAGGACAATATACTATATTAAATATTATTTTATTTATTACTACATCATTAAATATGGGTGTTCAGTAAATGTGTGCAGGCGCAGTAATAGCCCTAAAATTTGGAGAGGGTCAATAATTTGTTATACCTATCTAGCTTAGGTATATATTGGTTGACTGTAGTAAACTTTCTCACGATCTAAGCTTATGCTATATTATATAATATCTATATTCTACGGCTAACCTTTTCTTATGACACTTACATAATCACAGGGTTTGAATTAGCAACTTTCTCGGAAAGAAGCAAGCTTGAATTCAGCATAAATAATGTACTATATAATATAACTAATATATACAAGACAAATGCTTTGGATCATTTTAATACCGTTCGTTGAAAAGATTAATTTGACTGAGGATACGTGAAATCGACATTCAAGGTTTCGCAAGCTCATAGTGCTGTGTATTAAATTAATTAAAATTATTGATTCTTTATTTTAAAATATGGCGGCATTAATAATTGGTCAAAGACACGACATTATACCTTATATATATGAACAATCACACCATCAACAATCAAATACATATAATGTTCATTAAAATGCCAACTCTCGCTGATCTAAGGGAGGAGCTATCTGACTACTTTGTCATAAGTCATGCGATAGAACCGTGTGTTCTCGAGCTCAGGATTGTGTATTTGTTTCATGATCGTTTCTTAATGAATAAGCATGTAGGTGATCAGCCTTCTGATTTTAGTACCTAAGGCATACCGATTCAAGTTGATCTTTTACATTACGAGCGTCTTAAATTGCGCACAAATAAAGATAAATTTACTGAGCACAGCCAGGTCGACTCATTCGGTCGACTTCATGGTTGAATATAATCGCAAAACGTGAACTGTCCAAGAATTTTCGTTACAAACCTAGAAAATGGCGTGAATAGCTTCTAGAAAAGTATGCTACGGTCGTGTCTTTTTGCACGAACTGTCAAGGTCTAATCAAAACCTAGTGCAGGTTTATAAATTGACTAAATAAGGAAATTACTTTCATGCATCCTAGGCCAAAGTTAAGAAGTTTAGACAATCTAATAGAACCTTCACGGTCCACAAATCGAAGGTTACGGTAGTCAATTATAATCGATTTTAACAAACATATTCTTAACTGTTTTTACCAACCTGTCGCAGTTATAAAATGAACTGCGCGTTATTTAATCAATTACGCACTTAAACCTAATATAGTATGCATTAGAACTAAGCTTCTACTTGCTTATTCAAGGTAAGTAAGATTTTGAAAGGGTTTTCATCATATAGTAACTTGTATATGTACCTTTTTGAACAAGATTTAGTATTAACCAAATATACTTGTAAGCATTTTCAATTGATTTATCACATTCTAGAGGTACTATTTCCGAAAAAATACAACTTAGGAACCTTCAAGAAAAGAGCGTACCTATAGGTATCATAAAGGCCGGCAACGCACTAGTGATGCTCCCGGCAGTGCGAGTGTCCAACTTATCACTTAACATCAGGTGAGCCTCCTTCCCGTTTGCCCCCTGTTTTATAATCATGATCGGTCTGACTCTTAAGTAGTATTGCTCTGGTGTTAAATATGTCCATTGATCTTTCCTATATTACACATACGCATACCTAGTTTTAAAATTAAAATTATTATAGATATTTTAAAGTAAGTCGTTTATGTCTACCTATATATATAATCATTAATTACCCATTTATGTAATTACCACAGCTATTTAGAATAGCTAATTAATTTTTATTTAAGATATTCATAGAACTTGTAATAAATGTCGACGTTTTGATAGAAAATGATTTATTTGAATACGTGGATAAAGTCTTCCTGGTCCTAGATGATACTTGTACTTGTAATAGTACGGTCAACAACACGAGATAAACTTATCAGTGCAAGATATTTGAAACATTATACTTTAAAAGATACCATTCAACTAGCAGAATTGAGGTCACGATAAGACTAGACATTAAATACGCGCGAAAGTAGCCCTTCCTCGACAGTCTGATTAGTAACTGTTTACAATCTACTAAATATGAGATCGTTATTAATATTAGACTATTCCTTCGTATAATTGCATATGCGATGTCGTTTCGGCGTCTATACGAATATTTAAAGTATCATGGTTGGGATCTTGATGTATAAATACACAAAAAGCATTATTTGTCTACTTTTTTTAAATGCATGCTGTGTTAACTATTAAGGTGTACTATAAGTATAGATTTCTTAGTAGCTTAGCCTAATTTAATAATGTATATAGCTAATGCCTGCTTGTTAACCATTTAAATAAATAAATAAATAAATAAATTTCTTTTTAATATCGTAATCGATTGTTATATATTAACAGCGTAACAACATATTGTGCGTATCGCGAAATAATTAAAAAAAGTCCTTATGCTAAATATCGAAGTATTGAGGGTATGTGGCTCTGTGTTGTAGGTACCTGTGTGACCGACACAGGTATCTACAAACACGGAACAAAATAGAATAAAAATGTATGTGTATTTCATATAACTGATTGTGCTAATTACTTAGAAAAAAATGTTTATATTCTACATTATGTGCTAGTTACAAATATACTATTTGTATTAAGTAAGAAATAACATAATATGTAAATATTATGTACAATAATTACAAACATATTTACATCTAATAATTTAAACGCACGCACACGCAAAATGTGTAATCTTTTTAACTAACTTCAATGCATTATTAAGTTACATTTTTTGGATCTCCCAGCACAAGAATAATTTTGCTTAAAGGGACCCGACATCTAGAGCATAATGTAATCGAAGGAGAATAAAGTTATTATTATTAATTATAGGCATAATAATAATTTTATACTTAAACGTATATAAGTTAGGTACGCGTTTATTGTATGTTTTTAGGACACGAAGCACAATAAGGAATTTATTTCAATACCGTTATTGAAATTGAGGTTAAATGTGTCCTACAAATTTGTCATCAATATAAAACCGATTATTTATGAATTTAGTACATCAGAGGCGCTTTGATTTAGTAATTTACACTTGATTTTCTTTTAAAGATATTATCAAACAGTATTAAAATTAATAGTTGCAAAATCGACGTACATAATATTGAAAAAATAATAAACTTCGATTTAATATTTCGAAATGTTATGCGATTTTATAACATTTCTAAACGATGAAAATTTTAGATTTATGTAAAACCACAAAATATCTTACCTGTAAAATATTTCATTAGCATTTTCGACGTCTCCTCATCCACATCATTTATTTCGTACGGGTAATTTGTTTCAGGCATATTTTTAACAAATGCTCTGTACGTTTGCTCTGCTTCTCGGCTGGCACTAAACTGATTTCTTATCCGGTCAACGACGCATAATAAACAAGAGTCGTTGTTGTTAAATAATTTTTTGTTCAAAATCAATTTTATCTAATCCAAATAAAACTTTGAAAGCAGTTGGTATACACGGCCTACATACTTTACGTCCAAAGGTAGAGTGACTTTCGCTTATTTTCATTCATAAATAAACCTGTTATGTACTAGAAGCAAAGCACGTAGAGTGACATTTATAAGAAAACTTTCTTCGTCGATTTTCGGTTTCTGACGGCGAATTCAAAGTTAAAACTTATAGTATACGAGTACATATAAACAGCTGTATTAGTTTTCGTTTTATAAATATAATGGATTGTGTATTTTTATATGATAATTGTCTATTCTTATTATCTAACATCGTATATAAGAGTTGAAAATAAAATAGTTTAAAAATCATATTTTTTTTTCCAGGAATTGTAAAACAAATTCTTACAGTCAAAAAAACAGTTAACAGTTAACATTCGGGAATCGAAGATCAGTATCGCGCAGGTTATCTTCTATCCATTTATTTGCCTGTGCTGTCATCTCTTCGTCGAAGAAGTCGCGCCAATCGCCAGCTTTGCCTGTAATGCCAGTATATTCACTATTCCAAAGTAGTGCAAAATTCTTATTTTGCAGTACTTTAGAAGCATACATAAAGCCTTCATTAATTTTTCTTTTGTAAATATGATGTCACGAGAAATCTATCGAGGAAATACGGTAAACTCGTAAGGACCACTTAAATCTAAAATCAAAGCGTGTCACGATTATATAGATAAAAATTATCAAGAAAACAGAT
Organism: Pontia daplidice; assembly: GCA_963693355.1. Taxonomy (NCBI): domain Eukaryota; kingdom Metazoa; phylum Arthropoda; class Insecta; order Lepidoptera; family Pieridae; genus Pontia; species Pontia daplidice. The sequence goes on along the minus strand of CAVNZL010000137.1, from coordinate 6,898,179 downwards.
AATAAAAATCTACAGCCAATGGTTATTTATTGTTATGACAAGCCTAATTTCGAGAAATAGTTATAATTACAGACATAAATGAGTGATTACTCATTTTCCAAAAATAACTATATTAAAAAACAAATTAGTCTAATTGCATTCTGTAACGAAACTAGTCGTCTCTTTCTCTCAAATTAAAACAACAAAGCGGAATACAGACAAATGAATAAGACAGACCTGAAAATAGTGGAATTGGATTTATTTGAAAGAAAAACACTTTATGAACGGATTTAAGTTATGTATTTTTGCAAGTCGATACCAACTCTGGGGCAATAAATACATATAACACACAACCTCTCTGCAGCTGTGACACTTATTTGGACAATCAACACCTTTTGTCTTCAGTTTACCGTGACCACGCACACTGTAAAGTACGCGGAACATCGGAAAATTTTTAAATAATGTAAAATATATTTAAATTTTGCAAAAATACATAACTTAAATCCGTTAATAAAGTGTTTTTCTTTAAATCAGTAACAGTTATGTTAATAAAAGACAATATGGATTTATTTTCTTGGAATAATGAGAATACTTTAGAAATACAGAGGTCGAAGGTTTTCTTAAGCTGACTTACCCTTTCTGATAAATTGCGAGTCCGGTGTGGTGAGTCCAAGCTCTTTAAATTTCTCGATATTGACCGAAGGGTTGGTTTTAAAGGTCTTTACATCCAGATGTTCACAGAGGGTTTTCACTTGTACATCACTGTATTTCTTTCCCAGGAAATCGGATACACGTTCTATCATCTTTGGAAGATCCTGAAACATGAAATGAAATTGCGAGGAGATCCATATTTTGAATATATACGAAGTTTGTTGAGTTTCTAGGGGATAAAATTATAATTAAAACAAATGATGACATGAAGGAGCACAAATTTATACTACAGTACCTACACATATAAAAAAGTTAACGCTCATTTAAGGTGTTCAAACCGACTTTGTGATCCGCTGAGTGGACTTTAAACATTACATTAAACATATAATAAGTGTGATACGACTAATGTATTGTTGATTTAAGCTACTCTTCTCAAATATTGTAAACCTAAAATTCGAGCAAAACTATACTTAATTTTACCGTACTCGTTTACATAGTGCACGCTAGTAAATAGTCATTTAACGTTGTAAAAAATTTAACACGGAAATTGTTTTTGGTTTAAAAGGAAAACACGCTATCCATTTACATTCAGGTTGTCTATTCTAGTGAATAGTAAAACTGTTTTATATTTTTTATGATTCAAAAACAGGATAAGAATCTAATCTTGATTTTGTATACTGTATGTTTCATATTTATTTTGTAAGTATTATAGTATTTTGGCTTTTTACTGTTAGGATTGAAATAAATAAGCATCATATGGTATATAGTATAGCAAGGAGATGGTGGGGTCCGAATGACTCCCTACTATCAACATTTCATTTTCAACTTTAGGTACCCGTAACTTTTTCCGCGTCAATTTCTGTTATAAACAAACTGATTTTCCCCGTTCTTCCACTGATTCACTATTGGTCGCAGGGTTTTTCAAGTGTAAACTTATTACAAAATCAAAGCATGATTACATCATCAATTAATAAACAAAATGTTCTTGTTCACTTCGAAATACCTTTTGAAGTTCCTCATAGAATATGAAGAGCAAATTTGGATGATGCCGCTTCTGCCATGCCTCTTTCAGATGTTCAAAGAACGGAGCCCAATGGTCTGAAATAAGTATTTATTAAATATTCATTATAAGTCCATACGAGTCTAAACCGATCGTCGCGAAACTTATAAGCAATTTAGTTGATATCACTGTTTTTTTTAACCGTCTAACTATTACGATTCATCAGATATAGTCTGCTGACAGACGGACAACAGTCTCAGCAAGAAGAAAGGGGACGCTTCTACCCTTTCACAGAACCTTAAAAACAATGGAAGGCAAAGCCTTGTGTCAATCACACGTTCTCCACCTAGGCTTTATGGACTAAATCCTGCCCTAGGTAAATTGAAAAACCCTTTCCCCCCCCCGTATGACTTAATCAAACTTTAAAAAATTAAAAAAGTATTGTTTCATTTTTAACAATAGTTTTCTATAATAAGGGATTTAAACTAACTAAATTCTACGAGTAACAAAAAATAAAATACGCAATCCATGTGCGCACTCAACTGTTGTACTTACGCAAATCGTTTATAAACAAATTCCAAAACGTTTTAAAGTCACCCGTCCACCCCATGAATGTCATTGTTTTGTAGATATGATAAGATGATACGGCGACATCTCTTGGGTCCCTCGCTACGTACACTACTTTAGCGTTAAGCAAATTCGGTGGCAGCAGAGAGAGCGGCAGATGCGATTTTATAAAGCGTGGAGAGGCCGCCATCACCACGTGGTTAACAATATGTGACGTCATATTTTCAATTAGTTTCTTATTTTTCTCATCGCTTTTATTCCGTTCTAGATACTGCTGTATCATTTCTGGATGGAACAATGATGAAAATCTGTAAAATCAACAACAACTATGCAGAGCCATAATTGTTATACGAGGCGCCTGGCCCTGCAATTATCGAGTAATCTGATTGAATCCTCATTGAAAAACGAATACGTCTTATTATTTTTTCAATTACTCGTTAGTACTTAGTTAGTAATGATGGGATTATGTTCATTAAAGGACAGGCGCGGCCGAAGTCTTTAAATTTGGAAAGAAGGAATACAACACATTCAGAATGTTTTGTGTGTCTGTTTGTACAGATTGATGTCTGACATTGTTTAATCTATTTAACTGAATTATACTACCCTACAAACACAATTATACATCCCATCAAAATGACAGGTTCCCACAGAAAATTTAAGTATTACAAAAACAGAATTAGCAAAGCGTATTTTTTTTAAATTGGATATATGATTAACTAATACGAATGTAGATGTTAATGCATTCTATTTCTGGTAAAATATTTATTGTTATTTTTGTACAAACAATAAAAATTGCTTACTCCAAAAATGGATATCTCTGCGATAATAGCGCCGACCTTGCAGTGTCAAAGTCCAAATTGTTAGCAATCAGCCATACCAACTCTTGAGTCCATGTAGTTCCTGAAAGTATTCAATCCAGATGGATTTTAATTTTAAAAAACTCCGTATACTGGCTTTCGTTAAGATATAATTATATTAGACAAAAAATAAAAATACGTTTAATACGAAATGCAACATTGTAGTAAGCCCTCTGTTTTATTGGAAAGTTTGAAGATAATTCAATTATCTTCTTTTATTGACTAAACGTATCGCATTGATTCCTACCTGATCGTGCATATGCAATTACAAACACATCACTCGGTCTTATTGCCATGTTATAGATATCTGCTCCTATTTCTAGAAATCGTTGTGGCATAAGGTATCCTTTTGGTCCTATGCGTATAAATCCCGTCTTTTCACCTGAAATTTATTATTTTAATATAGCAAGAAACAGACTTTTGATCGCAACCTCATGCAATGCATGAGAGAATGTCAGCATAGGAGGAGCCTTTTTAAGACCTGCTTGAGTATATTAAAGCGCGCAAGCAGTTTTACTTCTCCGCTGTTTTAATAAGGGGAAACTGCTGAATGAGTTTGTACAGTTTCAAAGAATGCTCGCCAAAGTGAAGCCTAAAGAATACCGCAACTAAACGACGATGTTTAAGACTTATCAACTTCAACTATATGGAGGAAATCATCACGTATAACAAGCTTGGCACGCCTCTCAATAGCATCCAGGGCACTCATGATACTTGCCCGCACCAACCCACAGGTAACTGCAGAACTTCATACAGGGATGGACTTGCGATTGGTGGAAATAGAGAAATTGTTCCAGGGTGAAGAACTGGTGAACTTTTGCCAAAACAACAAGTTTCTTGGCTGCTAACTGGGCCTTGGTTTGAATCAACCGTCCAAAGTTGAGATCAGCCTGCCAGCCAGATGAATGGTGACGCCAAGTAACTCGGGGCGGTTGGAGAGTTTTAAAGGTTCACCCCGGAAGATGCAACGGAAACCAAACACGCTCTTTTTACAAATCAGAAGACATGCCTTGGTGCTGCTTGTTAGTTGGGTTAACCTGGACCAAGTTTGCATCACCCCAATCTGAAACTTCCTTTAGGGTCCTGTTTAGATATTTAAGCAATGCCTCTCTCTAGCTAGATATCACTTAGAGCAGCTGCTGAGAGAACAAGTTCCATTATTTATTATTTATAAAGACGAATTATAACTCGCATCTATGTGAGTTTTTATTAATCGGCTTCTTCCTAATTAATTTTTTGATACGAAATTTGTATTGTAATCTATACGCCTCAGTTTTCGTCACACAGTCTGTTGTTTAATGCTTTTCTTTAGACTTCCTCCGAGAATGACTGTCGTATGTGAAAAACATAAAGACAAAAATACGGTTCGTTCATGTTACGTTAGGTTGAAATTTATAAGCTAAACTAAGCCTACAAGTGTGTAGGCTAACTCTTACTTTAGCTTTTACCTAACTTAGCTAAGCTGTAAATGAAAGTAAATAAAAAGCATGAAATTCCCTGAGCTTTTCTCTATCTACTGTCCAAGTAATGCTCTAAGCATTACGTAGAAATAAAAAACCTAGGATTTTAAATTTATATTGATACTGAGCTCAATTATATTTTGGTAGCAACTCATATCGTTGTCTTCAATCTGCAAAACATTTATCAATTACGTTAAATTTTCTGCGCTTTGGCATAACAAAATCAATTGATTGAACAAAATAAAATAGAAACACAATTGATTCAATTTTAGCTCATGAAATTTATTTAAATGCGAAGCGTAGACAAAACAAATAGCATGATGTAAAATTTTAAAGTGTTAGAATAATAAAACTTTAATTGGAATATTAGGTCAATAATTAAGTAGCTTAGGTGCTTTGTTAGTAATGATTATTAATACAAATTGTGGTGTAAATTAACAGAACTACATCGCTTCAAGTTCTGTGATATCAACACATCCAGGATGCCATTGGATTGGATCAGGGATGTCTCTCTTAGTCGAACGATGGCCATAAAACTCTTCAAGTTGTACGGTGGATAGTGTAATAGTGGCAGCAGTATTTTGCAAATAAAGCATATAAAAATAGTTTATTGGTACTGCCAATTCTCGTCGTTTGTAGCAATCATTTTATGGTGTTTTGAGGGAGATCGCAACAAATGTGATCTTCCTCAGCCGCCGTTGGTTTTTTTTCCACGGGGTTTATAGGTTAAAACTTATTCGGAGGTTTTATTATTACGTTTATAAAATGTTGATATTGATACAGCATATTTTTGAGACTCACCAGAAAATGCTTTCATTTTCTCTGCTTCATCAGGTTCCAAGTCTCGAATTTCAAAAGGATAGGGCTTTTTAGTCATATTTAAAGAAATTCAGTAGACCACTGTTTAACTGAAGAAATTTATGTCTTAACTGAGTATATTCCTAAGATTGACACGGTGCTTTTATATAACCTTAACGCAGCCTATCTAATTCAACAAATTGTTTGTTACACATATAGAAAGATTTGAATGTGGGTATGTTTATTCGTAATTAATAAACTCAAAATGTAATTGAACATTTTTTTTTTGTTTGAAATTCGAGAACCACCATCCAACAGATGGAGCAACGAAGTACTTAGCGTTGATATATGGAGTTCCAGTTCATATCTGTGCCAACTTTTGTGACTATATGCCATTATATGCCATATAGTGGTATTCGACCTAACTTGGTCTGCGGGTCTGTTCATAAAGGCTATATACAATGTGGAGAGGACAATGCGACAATAAATGAAAACACAAACAGTAATAGTCCCTAGTATAATTTTGAAACTATAAAAAAAATATAAACAACAAAATAAAAAAAAAAAAATTTTTTAAAAAAATTAATATAATTTTAATCCAAAAAAAAATTACCCCCCTTTTTTAGGGGGGGGTTCCCCCCCCTTGGGGGGGGGGGGGGGCCCCCCCCCCCCCCCCCCCCCCCCCCCCCCCCCCCCACACCCCCAAAAAACCCCCCCCCCCCCCCCCCCCCCCCCCCCCCCCCCCCCCCCGGGGGGCCCCCCCCCCCCCCCTAAAATTTTTTTTTTTTTTTTTTTCCCCCCCCCCCCCCCCCCCCCCCCCCCCCCCCCCCCCCTTTCTCCCCTTTTTTAATAATCCCCCCCTTTCTCTTTTTTTTTTTTTTTTTGGGGGGGGGGTGTTTTTAAAAAAAAAAAAAAAAAAAAAAAAACCCCACAAAAAAAACCCCCCCCCCCCCCCCCCCCCCCCCCCCCCCCCCCCCACCACCCCTTTTTTTTTTCTCCTTCTTTCTCCCCATACAACCCCCCCCCCCCTTTTTTTTAAAAAAAAAAAAAAAAAAAATTTAAAAAAAAAAACCCCCCCCCCCCCCCCCCCCCCCCCCCCCCCCCCCCCCCCCCCCCCCCCCCCCCCCCCCCCCCGGGGGGCGGCGGGGGGGGGCCGCCCCCCCCCCCCCCCCCCCCCCGGGGCGGGGGGGGGGGGGGGGGGGGGCGCCCCCCCCCCCCCCCCCCCCCCCCCCCCCCCCCCCCCCCCCCCCCCCCCCCCCCCCCCCCCCCCCCCCCCCCCCCCCCCCCCCCCCCCCCCCCCGGGGGGGGGGTGTTTTTTTCCTTTTTTTTTTTTTTTTTTTTTTTTTTTTTTTTTCGTGGGGGGGGGGGGGGGGGTTTTTTTTTTTTTTTTTTTTTTTTTTTTTTGGGGGGGGGGGGGGGGGGGGGGGGGGGGGGGGGGGGGGGGGGGGCGGGGGGGGGGGGGGGGGGGGGGGGGGGGGGGGGGGGGGGGGGGGGGGGGAAAAAAAAAAAAAAACCCCCCCCCACCCCCCTTTTTTTTTTTTTTTTTTTTTGGGTATAAATAAAATCCTTCATATCAAATACAGTTTTTGAAGAAAACTATATCGCAGAGCGTTGCATTAAAATAACAAAGAAAAACTGATTATAATACAAAAATGTGTTATTTTTTAATCGTTTGAGACAGTTTATCTCGTTCTTTAAATAAATGACGATTTAAGTGCTCATAAATAATCTTATACTATTTAAGTTTTATTAAAACAAATTTATTACTATAGTAATGTAATTTACAGAAATTAAATGGGCTCAAATCCTATTTTACAGTTGGGAACCGTAGGTCAGTATCGCGCAAGTTTTCTTCTATCCATTTATCTGTCTGTGCTATCATTTCTTCGTCGAAATAGTCGCGCCATCCACCTGACTTGCCTGTAATTTATATGTTACTATTATTCTAATTTAATTTATAAAAGAAGGCCCTAGCTGCCTTAAAATAATGTTAATCATAAACAATTTGCAACATTTTGAAAGTAAATTCAAATAAAAAAATCTAAAAAAATAAAAAAATCGATCAATGCTAACGTTCTGTTCAATGTTTGAAAATATTTTATGTCTCAATTTGTCTTAAATACCTCGCTGGTGCATTTTATAAAAATATGATAAGATTAAAAATATTTATCATTTACCAAACAGATCTCCAAGTCATCGTGAGTATCTATGAATTACCTTTTCTGACGAATTCTAAGTCTGATCTCGTTAAACCGAGCTCTTTCATTTGTTCGTTGTTGATAGACCGATTTGTCTTGAAGTTCTTTACGTCCAGGTGTTGACATAGTGTTGCCACTTCTTCATCGTTGTACTTTTTGCCCAGGAAATCAGACACACGTTTTATCATCCCTGGTAAATCCTGGAAACAAATTTATTACATTACTGTGTGACAATTATTACAGTGCTGTATGTAGGACAAATCACGCTAAATTTTAAAAAAAGTCTAATACCTAATTTAATGAAAATATAATAATAATAGAATAATAATAAAACTGTGTTTTGTTTGCCGTGAATACCTTTTGTAGTTCCTCATAAAAAATGAAGAGCAAATTTGGATGATGTCGCTTCTCCCACGCCTCTTTTAGGTGTTCAAAGAACGGTGACCAATATTCTGAAATATAAATAAATATCGACAAAGGAATTTTATGGAAATATTCCTAGAGTTTATTAGGCTTTAAATCAAAATATTTCTCAATTTCTAACCAAATTTCAACCGAAGATTTTGCAACTTACGTAAGTCGTTAATGAAACATTTCCAAAATGTTTTAAAGTCACCCGTCCATCCCATGAATGTTATTGACCTGCATAAATGGAAGTAGGAGACGACAACATCCCTCGGGTCCCTTGCTACGTACACTACTTTAGCGTTAAGCAAATTTGGTGATAACAGAGAGAGAGGCAGATGAGATTTTATAAAACGGGGTGAGGGCGCCATAGCCAGTTGGTTTACGATATGCGACGACAACATTATAATTTCTTTCTGCTTTTTCTCATCTTTCTGCTGTTCTAAATAATGCTTTGTCATATCCGGGTGGAGCATCAACGAGAATCTGAAATTCATTCCACATTATGGAACCGGTATGCAAACTTAATGACCAATAAATTATACTTAAATAATTAATCTTACTCACTCCAGAAATGGAAATCTCTCTGTTAAATATATGGATTTTGCTGTAGCGTAGTCTAAATTATTCGCAACAAGCCATACCAACTCCTGGGTCCACGTGGTACCTACAATGATATAGGTCTCAGTGGACATATAATAAACAATATGAATATATTTAATAATAAATATATTGTCTTTGGATAAACGTTGTAAAAGTGAAACATTACCAGTTCTGCTGATGCAGTGCTGCTATATGGTTAGAGGTAGGAAATATACAACGAGTTATAATTTCTGTCAATCCTTTTTTAGAGAATCCGGCCCGAGTCATACTTTTAGTAACTTCTTGTAAGAGGTAGATTGGTTATTGAACCTAGCTGTGTGATTCAAATAAATCCATTAAAATATTGATTTTTACCTGACCGTGCATAAGTGACAACGAATACATCACTCGGTCGTATTTCCATATTATAGATATCTGCTCCTATTTCCAAAAATCGGTGTGTCAGGACATATCCTTTTGGTCCTATGCGTACAAAACCTGTCTTTTCACCTAAAATAATGTTATATTATGTATTAAAACTTTACGGGACAAATAAGTAAGTATAAATTAAAACTTTTGAAATTTCAGCTGTCACAATCAGGTGTTCGATTTACTATTCACAGCCAAACGTGGTTGTAATATTAAATAAAACAATTTAATTAATAATAATTTGAGTTTAGTTTCTTTGGTGATTGTCTGATCACTGAAAAAAAGATTGTCTGATTCTGACTGACTTTCAATGTGCATTATAATTTGAAGAAAATTTTAAATTGTTGAGAAATCGGTACAATGAACATTTGACTTAAACATATGTGTAACATAGTTATGTATTTATTTGTTTTGCATAATCATTTAAAAAATATATGTTATCAAGAGAACGATAAAGTTTTCCGGACAAAGATAAAATGGATTTAAGATAACGATGGTTTTATCTCACCGCATAGATTCTTTAATTAAGTACATTCAGGTCCTGGATAATTATCGGTAATAGATATATAACCCAAAAAAATACGTTTCAAACGGTGACCACAAAATATGCTTCCCTTTTTAACCAATAAAAAGAGGCTTTCAATTCGCCTGTATTTTTGATTTACGTATCGTTCTGCGTTTCCTGGACACATTTTGAAAGATTTGGAAAAGAATGGCTGTAATTTTATGGATTGTTTTCATGATTTAAATTCTGCGTGTATATTAGGCATTAACCTAACATATTCCTAGTATATAAACTAAACTTAATCCATTAAACTCTCCCAGAAAAACAAAATCTTATTTTATACATTCTAGTGAATTTTTGAGTCGGATAGAGATTTCATTTTCTTTTCGTACTAAATTTAGGATGTAGGCCTTGATCGCTTTAGGTTGGAGACATAAACCATCGTGCCTTGATTTTTGGAAGGTTCACCGTACGAGAAATTAAAATTGAATTAAAATTATAAAAAACAAAACTATATTAGTACGCACCCGAAAATAATTTCATTTGCTCAGCTTCATGAGGTTCCAAATCACGAATTTCAAAAGGATACGGCTTGTTTGCCATGTTTCGATAATTTCTTGACAGCAACAGCTTTGCCCCAACTGGCGAATTATCTTAGTGTATGTGTATTTATCTACCTTTTATACAGCACTCTAAAAATTGCGTATTTATTCCCATATCTATATAAATAGTTAAAATTACGTATGTACGTTTGTAATTCAAACAACATATTTACATTTCGATACTTAACGAATTAAAATAACGGCATATTGATTTTATTCTAAATCCACGGTTGCTCATTACTATATTACTATATTAAGGGGGAACGGTTTCCTATATAGATCATATTAATTTAGAATGTAATAATGTACATTAAATTACGAGGAAATCGCAAATACGTGTCTTGTGTTCTTATTTTTTGTTGAGTCATCTGAAAATCTTATCAAATACTTATCGTTTCATTTTTTATCACCTTAACTTTATTATTGTTAATACTGAATGTTTACTGAACTGAACCGACATGTATTCATATTACAATGCACTTAAGCTGGATATTATTTAACTACTTAATAAAAAAAACGGTTACACAAACGAAAGCTCTAACATATTATCTCAGTCAGTAAGCTTTTATTCCTAGTTTATATCAAGCTACAATGATGATTATTATTTATTCACGATGATTCATTACGTCATATCACATTTGAATATAAAAAAAAACAAATATATCAAAATTGTCAGGCAAATTGGTTTAGCCATTCTTGAGTTATAAATAGTGTACTGAAAACGACTTTCTCTAATATACCTGTGTACATATACAGGTATTTACAAATAGGTTTATTCAGACAACCATAAAGATAATTAGAAGATGTAATTTCCGAAAGGGAAAAGCGGTAGGACTGAACGACAAGACCTCTATGTTTCTATACTCTGCTGTCCATGTTTTCTCCTCGGGTTGGCGATTTTGGATCTCATTTTATTGTTATTTTTTATTAGAAATGAAATAGGAATATCACTGTGTAAATTAGTGTGTAAAATGTGTCGACATTGTATTCTAATGAAAAACACATTATTTGAACAGGCGCGCGGAGCCCAATATTGGATCTGGAAGAAGGACTTGGCAGGAACATTGAATGCCAATAGTTAGAACCATTTTGTACCACTTTTAATCATCAGCATACACCAAATAACTACAGTGTACAAATGATTTAGATATATCGTTAAATCTAATGAATGATGAAACAAAATAGGGTAAGTAAAACTTAAAAACTTAAAGTTAACTTTTTAATCCATATTATTCACAGTGGTGGTATCATATACTACTTAATTTACTTATTTATTATTATAGTAAGTGAGTAATTTACAGAAATACTATTTTGCACTTGGAAACCGGAGATCAGTATCGCGCAAGTTTTCTTCTATCCATTTTTCTGTCTGTGCTATCATTTCTTCGTCGAAGTAATCGCGCCATCCACCTGACTGGCCTGCAATTTATATAATAAGCGTCCTTATCTAAAATATAGTCTGTAAGTACAATAATGAGTTCGATTAAAGGAGAAACAAATTGTTTTGGATTATAGATCATATAATTGCCTTAACTAACGTAAAACCTTTCAGATAAAATAAATAGATTTTAAGAGGACAAATGCAGTTAAAAAAATGCAAATCAATTTACTATGTGTCCACAATATCAAAACTCGAATTATGAATTACCTTTTCTGACGAATTCCAGGTCTGATTTAATCAGACCAAGTTCTTTATACTGTTCGTTAATAGATAAATTGATAGTAGGATTTTTCTTGAAATTTTTCATATCCAGGTGTTCACACAATGTTGCCACTTCTTCGTCACTGTATTTTTTCCCAAGGAAACCAGATACACGATTTATCGTACCAGGTAAATCCTGAAAATAAATGATAGTACAATTTGCCTAGTATGCGTCTGTTGGTCCACAACAGAGAGCTTTAAGGCTTTTCTACCTCGTAATCTGCACACATTTCTTCATATCCCTTCGTGGAAAAGAGCCCGATAGAGAGAAGAGAGAGAGAAGAACCGTCTCTTACCAGTATCCATGGGCGATATTAAGAACTGAACTGACCTTATTCTTAATGATCCGTCAGATTAAATTCTCTTTCTACAAGATAATTATAAGTATATATTCATCCTCACTTATGTTTGTACTTTTAATATATAAATCACAATGACAATTAGCCTCAAACGTCTCAGAATTATTTCCAAATATTATTCTCGTAATGTTTTTGGTTCCATATACCTTCTGAAGTTCCTCATAGAATATGAAGAGCAAATTTGGATGATGTCGCTTTTGCCACGCTTCTTTCAGATGTTCAAAGTACGGTCCCCACCATTCTGAAGTAAAAATTAAATAACTGTAAATGGAATTAATAGCGAAATTATTTAAATTACGGGACAGGAAATTTGCTGATAAATTTACCGATCTTACGGCATAACTATTAGATTGGTAAAACAATAAAACAAAGTATTTTAAAAATAAGTAACTTTGCTGCAAGCAGTAAGCCTAACATGAAAATAATTAAGGTGACCAGCTAACGCTGAATCTAAATTCATCCGAAGATTAGGTAACTCACGTAAGTCATTAATGAAACAATTCCAAAACGTTTTGAAGTCACCCGTCCATCCCATGAATGTTATTGATCTGCATAAATGGTAGTAGGAGACGACCACATCTCTCGGATCCCTTGCTACGTACACTACTTTAGCGTTAAGCAAATTAGGCGACAACACAGAGAGTCCCAGGTGAGATTTTATGAAGCGAGGAGAGGGTGCCATAGCCAGTTGTTTTACGATATGCGTCGATATATTTTCGAGTGCTTTCTCTTTTTCCTCGTCTCCTTGGGCAAGTTGTAGAAAATACTGAGTCATATCTGAGTGGATCATCGTAGAAAATCTGTAAAGAATATTGCAAAATGTACCTTTTATGGAATGCTTAATTTCTGTTTGTTCTGCTTAATTTCTTTATTCTATTTAAAACCAGATACCGAAAAATGTAGATCGGTCTAGTTGTATCGGTATTTTTTAATAAAATAGCTCTTCTTTTCTGATTTTAATATTAATATTTTATCGTTATTTTTGCTTAATATTTTTGGTGAGCTTTACCACCATTTTTGTTCAACCTGAATGGAACATGTCACTTTTATACTTAAAAAGACTTAACGGCGGTAAATATACAAAAAATCCTTTGATTACTTATACTCACTCCAGAAATGGAAATCTACCAGTTAAATTAACTGATTTTGCTGTATCATAGTCTAAATTATTGCCAACCAGCCACACCAACTCTTGAGTCCATGTGGTACCTAAAATATGTTATCTTATTTAGGTCTTATAAACAGTAAATATCAATAGATTAATTAGCCTAGTCTCGATCATGCCGCCGGGTATGACCAAAACTTTCCGTAACATAATTATACCTAATCATGCGCCGATAAACCATCAAGAATTTTTATTATACAAGCTCTCATGCATCCCAAACATTCAATATCGCCGATAATATTTGTACAACCTACCTTCTCCAACCATGGGTTTGTAATACGAAGTGTTGTTTTTATATACATAAATAATAATAATAATAATAACATTTACGAAAGTTGATTCCACGACAGCATTGGAATGTGTTAATTAATATCTATCAAAGACAGGTTGGGACAACCTATTAAGGAATCCGACCAAAGCATCATATACAATATCATTTAAAACTGATATTTGTGTGCATACTTTAGCAATATAGAATTTTGACGGAAATCCTATATTGCTAAAGAATAAAGCGTTGACTGACTCCAGACAGTCTTCAGACTTACCTGACCGTGGAAATGTAACAACAAATACATCACTTGGCCGTATTTCCATGTCGTAGACATCTGTTGCTATTTCCAAAAATCGGCGTGGCAATACATATCCTTTTGGTCCTATGCGTACAAAACCTGTCTTTACACCTGTAAAATATCCCTTTATTATAATAAATTAAAATTAAAATGTTCTACAATACACTAGAGAAACTGAAACTAGATTAAATAAAAAATAAAGTAAGCTTTAGTAGCAATGTTTCTAATTTCATCACGATAAAATGTTCGTTGTTAAATTTTAAACAATGTGACAGTTCAAAGGTTACAGCGCCATCTATTTATAATATTCTATATTATAGAATGTTTGGCATTTAATTAGTGTGTTTGAACTATAAAATACTAAACTTAACGTTTTATTAATAATGTCTCGTTATTTACGCGACTTAGCAAAGCATGAGATTTTCACAGAAGAAGATTTTCACACATTAAGTTTAGGATTTAAGTATGATCCTACTTGTTACTGGGGACAACTGGAAATTGCATATCGTTCCCAGTCTCCACGACTGCATACATCTGCGATACACAATTTATTTAGTATAAAATGCTCTCTCTCTGGTATGTTTTTATTTCCCGCTAGAACCAGTCAATTTTATGGGATTTTATTATTATGGATATTAAATTTGATAAATTTTATAATACACTTTATTTGTGTTTGTGCAGCGCCGTTTTGAAGCTAAGTTTTGTGGAAGAAAACAAACAAATAACACTGAAATTTTAATGACTTTATACGACCTTTTTAGATACGGCTACGGAATCTCAAAGTGAGAAAACAGCATAAATAATCTTAGTAAATATTTTCTTCCTATTTAAACTCTTAATAAAAACGCATTATCTTATCAAAAAGTGAGTGAAAAGGTTACATTTTATCCGTTGTTGATTAAGATCACGACAATTTATGTGTTGTATTAAAGTGCAAGTACACATGTACGTATGCAAGTCATATTCATCGTAGAAAATCAGATTAACGAAATAAATTAAATATATAAAAACAAAAAGCCTTTTTGATATGTAGGTCTGTATTCTGTCTTCTTAAGCCTCAGTTTAGTGTACTGAACATCGTGCAAAACCGCTATCAACAGTTATCAACACTTAATATGATTAAAATAATAATCTTATCTTTTCTGATGCATTTGAAGGTAATTGCAGGAAAATAATACGTTCCGGAATAGGTATAGGACAGACACTCCGCAGACGACCTTTGTACCGACTATAGCTAGCTAGTCATTTTCGTGATTAAATAGCAAAACAATGTTTCGTCGTGAATTGAACCAATCATTTCATATTAAATTGTTACTTTCTTTGTCCCTTGATCACATTTCTTTGATACGCAAGTAATTAGCAGCTTTCTTAGCTTAATTTTGGTGGCTTTCCTCGCTTAAACCCTCTTTTGAAGACGTGTTAGTTATGCAATTATCAAAAAAAAGACCATCACTATTGAATTGGTGGCGGAAGTGAATGTGGCGACACAAAATTATTTTTAGGATTCCGTAGCCAAAGATTATAAACTTTATTACTGAGAGTTTGCTGTCTGTTAATCTGTTCTATATAAATGAGGGGTAATCGTGCAAGAGCTTTTGATAAAGTGACTCATAGACACGCATGCCGCACCGCATGCCGGTTTCACAACTGCGTTAGCGGCCTTTACTTCTGACATACGCTCTTTTATTGAATCGAACCAATACCTCTTGCCTGTCATAGCCGTACACGCAAAAAGTCTTCTCTGAATCGGTTACTTGTAAAACGACAGACATCAAGGTGATACTGGAATTCAACCTCGATGTCTGATGATGGACCAGCTGTAGGAATCAGTCTAAACGACTTCTCCTAGCACTCTCTATATTAAATGCGATAGAAGAATCATCAAGCCGCTTGGAAAGGTCCTGGTCATCGGCGGTTCGAACGTTCGAGGGACCTGGTACCTACTGGGGAGCTCCCGCCCAGGAGTGAGAATATTATTTATGATGAATTCTTGGAATTTAACCTCGTTCGATATGCAGGGGCTTTAAGAAGTGTCATCAAAGAGAGGAGTAACAAAGGGAGTTTTATTAGTGGAACACTGAGACTAAGTTCGACAAGATTAGGGCCATAGGCAACCACAGTTCGTGCGACATTCAGTAATGTATTTGGATTGCCAAAGGCCTCGAATTCAGACACATTCAGTGTTCCGGCACTGCTCGACAATAGTCCGAGAAAAATTCGCATCCCCAGTGCATTTGCATAACATTGAATGCTGCCAAGTTGCTGCATGTCATTGCTATGTAGGTCTGTCACCTACAATATATCTACAATGGTTCATGAGATGCAGTCTTATCTCATAAACCATTATAGGTAGACCGATGACCGACCGACCGAGATAGTCCGATGATTGCAGATACCCGGATTTTAGATTAGTTGATTAGTTGATATCGTTACCTTGATACTGAAATATAAATGAATCTGAAGCCAATGACACCATTTCACCACATTTTAAAGATTTATTTCAAAGTTACTTAGTTTTAACAAATCATCAAATCCACGTGAAATCTATATTAAAATCAATCAATAATAATAATAATTTATTGTCAGACAACAAAGATCCATGTGTTAGCATGTACATTCAAAATCTTACAAAACTAAGTTAGTACTTAATCTAGAAATAAAAACTAATATACTATTAGCCATGGAGTCAACTGCATGTTTCCCAAAAGATTAAGATAATGAGGCATGCAATCCCCTCCAGTGCTTCACAAGCTTGGTCTCTTTGGTACCCAAAACATGCAGAATGCCATTCGTACTAGATTCAATGCGGCACATCAAGGACGCTGCTCTTTTTCGGATGATAGCATGAAATGTATCCGTTTTGAGCCTCATAGAACATCACTCATCAATGCGGGAGTTTTTTTATTACTTTTAAGAATTAGAAAAAAAGATTAGTTTGTTCTTTTAAATACTAACCTGAAAATAATTCCATTTTCTCCGCTTCATGAGGCTCCAATTCTCGAATTTCTAAAGGATACGGCTTGCTTGTCATTTTTAAATAAATTCTCTAAAACAACACTACTTTGAAAAGTCTGCCGCGACTAACGAATTATCTAAGTGTATTTTAGCACTGTTTTATATAGCAATAACGATTTAAATCCGTTTTACGATAACGTTGTTATAAATAATAATTTTGATCATTACGATAAATATTAGTTAGTAGCTGGTGCCCGCGACTTCGTCTGCACCGGAGTATTTCGCTCTTAAACGCTAACGTAACATATAAAAACAATATTTTATCTACTTTAATATTGACGATAAAAGTATCTATTTTAATTTAGGAATCCATTTAAAACTACCAATCCGCCTCATGAGACAGATTATCAATTTATATTGTAGTTATGGTTCACGATTTTGGCTATATTGGTGTGTACACATAAGATATAGAATTATACGCTTTGGCTATGTCTATTTTATAATGGATCTATTCTAATATATACAAAACATCCATCTCAAAAACTTTCGTGTTCTTAATATTTGTAGGGTCGACAGAAACCGAATGTATATATATATTATATCGGATTATATAATGCACACAAAATTCAGACTTCACATCAACTTTATTTTAAACACACTAGGTTAATGTCGTTCGTAAAAATGTGATTTATAAAACAACAGTTCCGTGAATAATAAAAATGCGTAAATAATATAAGTAGGATTGTATGTTATCGTTAAAGCTACGTTAAAGCTAGTAGAATAAGAGAATGTAGGTGATACATTATGTACATTATGCCTATAAATCATAGAAACTTTCTATAATAATATATCCTAAATAGGTATAAGTAATTAGTAAGGAGATTAGAATTAAATCTTATCAAGTATGTTTATCGTTGCATATTTAAATACCAATTTCATTATAACTAATGGAAATGAATGAACATTATCAAAAATGATAATGTGTAATACATAATTACATACCCATATCAGAATCATATCTATATAAGTTTCCTGATATACTTAATATGTGTCACTGTGGCTGTACTGGGCTGTATGGGCATTGGGCCTTCAAGGAATATGCTATCGTGGCCGAGCTTCTAGGGTCCAATTTGGAATAACTAAGGTTCAACTCGGCAAGTTCCATCCCACAAATGCTTCATTGTCTGCTGGGCTTCATTTTGCCAATCGGTTGGGAAAGCAGAAATGTCATCGGCCATGTGAATTGAACGATGTTGTCATAAAGTTATTCATTGAAGTGAATACGCTAGACACCGTCGTCGCAAAAAGGCCAATATTTCTGAAAAAAAAATTAGTTATTAATATGTGAGTATATTGGTGTGAGAATAGGAGAGTCCGTTCTAGTCCAGGTTTCGGTAAGTAATTCCTATGTTTATTTTAATTCTTAGTAAAAAAGTGAGTGATGTAAGCAACATAACTCAAAAAAAGTCAAATCAAATATAATTTACTAACCTCCACCACCACCTTAAAGCGCAATATTATATACAAAGCTACAACTATTACACCATAATATTAAAAAGCAATTGTAATAATGTGGATTAGATTAAGTAATTAATCGCCGCTTACAACTTCGAATTCGACAAGATTCAGGATACACCTGGCTTCCCTCGCTCAAATTTTAGGGAGAGAGGCAATCTGACGCATGAACGTCACCACAATCCTTAAGTCTTGATCCTTGAAATGTGATCGTGGCTAGAAAAGTACAAATGGAGACGATAACACAGATTTTTAAGTATTCGTAAATATTCACAATCCGTCTACTAAATTGTTTGTTTTACCATATAACATCTAATATATAAAATTCTCGTGTCACGGGGTTCGAGTATGAACTCCTCCGAAACGGCTTGACCGTTTCTCATGAAACTTTGTGAGCGTACTGAGTAGGTCTGAGAATCGTCTAACATCTATTTTTCATCCCCCTAAATGTTAAGGGTAGTCCACCCCTAAATTTTTATTTTTTAGGAAAAAATTTTTTGTTTTTATTTTTTATGTCGTTACGCGTGTTACAATATGCAACGGTAAAAGTTTCCGATACAAGATTATTAAAGAATATATTATTTTTTTTATTTTTTTATGCGGTTTTGCTTATGCTTTAATAATATTCTATTTTTGAATAACGATCAAAGTTGGAAATGAAGGAACGATAGTTAAAATAATAAAAAGAGTGACGCATTTATCTTTTCGTGACAATTTTTGTCCGTCCATTGTTATGCCTTCATTTATCTATCAAAAAGGACGAAAGCATTATTTAATATATAATACAGTGGAGAGTGTAAAATAAGACAAGCATAGAAAAAGAGTTTTATTAATATGTCACAAGAATAATTACAGTATTCGAACAATATACAGTGAGCATTTTATAAGGTCTCTGGGACCATGTATACGAATAATACATTTAACAAGTAATTGCCTGTAAAAAGTAATATTTATTTCGTCTATATTTTTCCAGTTTTCAGCGCTGACAGATTACTGCAGGTGTGGAAAGCGTAGGTCAGTATCTTGGAGGTTTTCTTTAATCCACTTTTCCGCTTGTGCTGTCATCTCGTCGTCAAAGTAGTCACGCCAACCACCAGTCTTACCTGTGATATTTTAATTAAACCTTATGAAAAGCCGTTGAAGCTTAAGATGCGACGTGGAACGGTATAGTATTCCATCTACTTATTGAAAATAAATAAGGCAAAACATTACGGTACATATAATTTTAGTTGAATCTATTTACGTCTACATTAATCTATAATACTATGTAGCAAAGAAAAAAGTATAAACACAAATTTAATGTTCCTATCGTTTATAAACTTAAACAATAAGAATCACTTAGTTCAAAATAATTATCAATTAATTATTAATATATTTGTAATGTTCGACGACAGTTGCAATGACAAAATATTAAAAGACGAGGCAAGAATCACTGGAGACGCCCTTGCGCTAGTTAGCGGTATATTCTTGGCAAAGCTTCACTCGCCACACAGAGCTAAGCTGTCTAGGTCCCTCGTGTCCCCACGTGACCCCATGTGTCGTTAAAGGATGTGGCCTAGGCCCTTAGTCCTTAGATTTTATAACTCGCAGATTGAACCGACCATATTATTAGACAATAAAACTTTTTTTTGATTGATTAACCGTTAATCTATAGTAATATTTTTATGTCGTCGAAAGTCCTATTAATCTTTTAAGCCTTAATCAGTTAAAAAGTTCTAAATACCTTTTCTAATAAACTCCTCTTTGGGATACATGAAACCCAGTTCTTTCATGACATCAAAGTTGACTGATGCATTGTTCCTAAAGTTCTTAATATCAAGATGATCACAGAGTTTTTCTATTTGCTCATCCGTGTAGTTTTTACCCAAAAAGTTGCACACTCGACCCACTTCATGTTTTAGGTCCTGTTAAACAGTTCACAGTTGTTATTTTGCACACTTTAAGGTAGCATTAAATTTTCTGTACAGGAAATGTAATAAACAAATAATTAGAGAGATTCAATTTCATTTTATTTTGAATCTCATTAAAGTTTATTCATATTAAATAGGCTATTTTTACTAAAGCACTGTTTCGTCTTTTTCTATTAAATTAGGAAGAATATTATATAATTAGTTTATTACCATACCTTCTTTAAGTCTTCGTAGAACAAGAATAACAAATTTGGGTGGTGCCGCTTTTCCCATGCCTCTTTTAGATGTTCGAAAAATGGCGTCCAATATTCTAAAAATAATAATTCTTAATGATCGACACACAGACAGATCCTATCTTAGTTCTTGCCGAAGAATATCAACATTTAGAATTATGATCCATATTTATTGATGATCAAACATACGCCTCATAAAAGAAAATTTTTAGGGAAATATCTTAAAATTTTATAAATTAATTGTATGAGTACAGACACACTTACATAGGTATATATTCGATACACTAGCTCGATTCTGGCGATGTTTCAAGTTCGCTTCGAGAATTTCTTTTGTGACCTGTATGGTACTTGTACCATGTATGATATGGTACACTGTGTATGGTTCGTACTTGCTTGAGATCGGGTATATTTTATCAGACATATACATATGTGTATTCAGAGTAAACCTATCCGTCTTCGCTGGCTAAATAAAAAACGTACTCACGTAAGTCATTAGTGAATAAATGCCAAAATGTTTTGAAGTCTCCATCGAAACCCATAGTTTTTACAGAACGGCATAAATAAAAGAATGATACAGCTACATCGCGAGGGTCTCTTGCTACGTAGATCACTTTGGCGTCCAACACATTTGGCGAAAGGAGAGAGAGTGGCAGATGAGTCTTAATGAACCTTGGGGATGGTGTAGCGGCCAATGTGTGTACAAGGGATTCGGAAAATACGGATAATTGTTTTAATTTTTCCTCACTGCCCTTATGTATCTCTTTGAATTCGTTTAACAGCGTTGGGTGAACTAGCATATTATTTCTGTAAAAGAATTATTTTATTATTTAATACATTAAATATATAATTTGCTTGACTCCATAAATTATCCTTTGCATTATGATAAAATTGTCTTGAGAGTGTTATAAATAAATTTAAGAAACCTTCGTAAGTAGTGTTTCCCAACTTACTCTAGAAAAGGAAATCTATCTGTGAGTAAAACAGATTTTGCCGTTTCATAGTCTAAATCATTTGCAACCAACCACACCAATTCTTGAGTCCATGTGGTTCCTGGAATAGTTCGAAATATTATTAACAGACCAATTCAAAGTTTGGATCATTAAATTGTTTATAAAATGTAATTAACCTGATCGTGCATAAGTGACAACGTAAACATCGCTTGGTCGAACTTCCATATTGTAAATGTCAGCGGCCATATCTTTGAACCCTTGTGTGAGCACATATCCTTTCGGGCCTACGCGAACAAATCCACCTCTTTCACCTGCAAATACATAAGGAATCTCGTTAATAATTAGACTGCACCGCAAATATATAATTATACCGACGTTATCTATGTAAGATGGATTTCAGTGTTGTTATTAAAACTAGATAATTATTATCATTAATCCTAGAAAAACTTATTCAAAAAAGTTCATCTTGGCTTGGCTATGGAGTATTCTATTAAAGTTTAAACTCTATTATCTTAACTTTTACGAGTATATAAACATATTAGCTTTGCGCCTAAAGCGCAATATTTAGGTTAATAACAAATGATAAATTGACAAAGTCATACCTATAAAAAGCTTCTTCATCATTTCATTAGTTTCTGGCTCCACATTCTTAATTTCTAACGGATAATTCATTTTAGAAATGTTGTAACGCGCCTTTGATTCTGCAATTGTTAATAACGAATTGACATTGTTATCTTTGGATTTTCTATTTATGATGGTTTGTTATCGTAAAATTCAACACATATGAATTTATTGATTAGAATATGACGCTCTATTTTGTTATTTTCGAGCCGTTCCTTTGATAAATTAGATTAGGTACATGATAGCAAATAAGGTAAACAATTATGTAATAATTACCATCGTCATGATTCATATCCTCAGTAAGAGAAATTAAATTGTTTTTTTTTTTAAGTTGTGGAGTATTCAAGGCTAGATTGCTCTGCTATCAATAGTAACATGAAAACGCAGAAAACTGATCGTAATGTAGCACTAGAGACCATCCTAGGACTCCCTCACTTCGATCTGTCTATACAACAAGAGGCAGCAATATCGATGCATCAACTAAAACAGACGGATCAGTGGGCAAGCAACAACGCTATGTCGCAAAATCATGGTCGAATATTGTTAAAAATATCCGCTAATTATATATTATAATACTATAATAATCTCCATGCGATTGAATTACTAGAAGAGAATTTACCAAATGCATCTAATCGAACTTTACAGGGTTCACGAATCCGACATCGATAAGGTTAGAAGATATACTGACGGCATCATTATGAGTACCGGAACAGGTTACGGAGTTTTCTCAAGTACTCATCATCAAGGGGGTAGGCAGTCACAGTTATATTATTTTATGTGAATACATAGCTATATAATAAGTTGCCGCACTGCTTTATGCTGCTTTATCCAGAGACCTCTCTGCCACCATTATTTCAGTTCTGCAGGATCTGAGAGAAAACACAATCATATCATGCCTTATCTACTACTGTCATGGTCTATTTACCACGAATATCACGGATACTTATGTAAGAGATGCCGGGTAGCAGAGGAAATGGTATTCTTCGCTATCCTGGAATACGAGGGAGAGCTAATCAAAAAATAAGCCTCCATAACTCGAGGTCACTCCAAGAAGCCTGTGATTGCCCCAGGAGACTTCTGAGCTTCTGGAAAGGGTTGGGCTACCTTAATTAAGCAAAATCTTTACTCAAAATGGCCTGTTTTTTGTCTAATTGCCGGAGAAAGGAGCCTACAACTAACCAATACTTTATTGTCTCAATGTATTTTTGTAAAATGGTACCAGTAGTGACACTACTAATTCAATACCATAATTTATGGTCAAATAAATAACCGTTCAATAAAAAAATATAATAGGATTCGCAATAACCTTTTCCTTGATTTATTTATTCGCACTTCATTAATTGAACCAAACACACCCCAAAAATGTTTTATCTTCTCTGACAAATAAATAGATTTTGAGACTGATTATAACTGATTATTATTAGTTTATCAATATCATATCATCTTACGTCACATTTATGATCCTATCTTTTAATCTGATTGTCACAGTGACTTGTAAACTACTGTTGCCACACGAACTACGTATTCAAATCAACCATCGATAAGCTTCTGTCAGACAGAAATCCTACTAATATCATATACGCCAAAATGTATTTAATGATGGATGGATGTATTATACTCCTTCACGTTAAAATGAATGAGTTTTGATGAAACTGTATACAAGGGCTTATACAATAACACATAGGCTATGATTTATAAAGATATTGTGTGAATTGTCCAAGATATCATGTATGTAAGAAAGTTATTCTGTGAGTTAATCTGGCGTGCGCTGTCAAAACCCCAAGAGTTAAATATATGCATTGATGGATGAAAACGTAAGCCAAAATCATGACCAAACTACATTAAAAATTTTAATATTTATATAAAATGCACATTAAGTTATAATAAATTGATTCATAAAAAAACATGAAAATAGGTACTTTGATTATATTTGAGCTTTACAGACGATATATTATATTCTCTCTCTCTCTATAAACTTCTCTTCTCTCTCTAGTAAGGTCACTATTAACGCGGGTGAAGCTGCAGGGATAATTTAGTATATATAACATTGCATACAAGCTTTGCCCTACTATTTCACTCATGTTTATTAGAAGATCGAAATGTTTTGGACTAATAAATTAACTCGATGACTCATTTAATATTTAGTACATTTGATTTAGAATATAGAAGAAAAATTTATTAAGCCCATATTGAAAATTCCCAAAATGCAGACTGACGCTGTGAAAAATCTTTCTCGTTATCGTCCTGAGATGTAAATAAAAGAATGAATAAAGGTAACTGTAGAGTGCTATACACCTACTTTCGTTTTAGTAATTATGTTTATTAGGTAAGTAAGGTAAATTAGGTGAGTTTCCTGGTTCAGTAGTTAAGTGACACCGACGCCCATGGCCCCACATTGCCAGAGGGAGCGCAAGAACATTCTCACGCTCAACAAGACCATTGGTTGTTTTATTTCCATAGTGTTAATTTATATAAAAAGCGGTCCACAGACGTCGCAACTATGATACACAAAACGCGTCAAAAAGAACGTTATATAAATTATTTTTATGATATTTGGTTCGGTTTTTTCTTTTCTTTATTATTTTTTTATTAGTCTTTTTTATTTATTCAAATAAGGAACGCCAACAACTTTCCCCACCCCTTACAAGATAACTTATTAACATATAAATTTCGTTGTGAAAACATTATAGGCGTACACGCCATTATCAAAGAAACCCATCTCATCACAACATTAAGGAAGGAATTTTCCCCTTACAAAAAAAAAAAAAAAAAAAAAAAAAAACCCCCCCCCCCCCCCCCGGCGCAAAAAAAAAAAAAAATTTTTTTTTTTTTTTTTTTTTTTTTTTTTTTTTAAAGAGGGAGGGGGAGGTGTTTTTTTTTTTTTTTTTTTTTTTTTTTTTTGGGGTCCCCCCCCCCCTTTTGGGGGGGGGGGGGGGGGGGGCCCCCCGGGGGGGGGGGCCCCGGGGGGGGGGGTGGGTGGTTTGGGGGGGGGGGGGGGGGGGGGGGGGGGGGGGGGGGGGGGGGGGGGGGGGGGGAAAAAAAAAAAAAAAAAAAAAAAAAAAAACCCCCCCCCCCCCCCCCCACCAATTGTTACTAACATATTAACCTATTTATATGGATCTCTGGTCTGAAAATAAAGTTATTATTATTATTTATTATTACAATATTTGTAAACACAGTCATATAACGAAGAGGATGATGCATAATATAAAAAAATCATGATCCAGTTTTATTGGGTTAGCCACTGCTCTGACTGAACGTTAATTTTAGTCGCCTATATATTTCCTGTATATACAGAAATCACTTAATTAAAGATTATTGGTTAATGTATTTTTTAAATAAATAAAAGCTCTTCATAGAGATGACAATAACAACATGGAGTTTCGCAGAATTCTTTATTTTTTACTTGCCCCTTGATATAAATACAATAATTCTTACAAGTTACGGCCTTAGATCACAAATTATTAATGTGGAAAACGAAGATCCGTGCCACGAAGATTTTCTTCCATCCATTTATCCGCTTGGGCTATCATCTCATCATCGAAGTAGTCTCGCCAACCACCAGTCTTTCCTACAAAGGTACCACACAAAATAGCATCGTTTTGACTCAAATAGACAGAGGAGGTAATAATTTAATGAACAGAAGAATACAGTTATTTTAGAAGTAATAACATGGCACCGGAGTGTGGGTCCGTCCTCAATCTTTCTATCACGAGCAGCGTGATCTATACCTAAGTATTAGTGAACGTACTAGATCATTAGTGACCTATTGAAGTGATAACCTCGATAAATACTAACTAAACATCTCCTAATTACTAGCGGCCTGGGTAGCGCTTCCGCTGTTATCAATGGTAACCAATTTTAACAAACGTCTTTAGTCTATAATTTATTATAAAGTCCTCTTTGACTTCTTATAACTACTACATTTCAGATATAGAACATATCAACTCTTTTAATATACCTTTTCTAATAAATTCGTGTTTATCGTGCACTAAACCGATGTCTTTCAATAAGTCGCTGTTTACGGATGGGTTCGTCTTGAAATTCTTGAAACTGAGATGGTTACAGAGGCCATTAATTTCTTCTTCCCCATATTGCTTGCCTAAAAAGTTGGCTACGCGGTGTACTACGCCTTTGAGATCCTAAAATGTATAGACATATAATTATAGTAAAAATTACATACATGTTTTTACAATTTTAAACGCGTTATTTGGCACTATGGTCGGTTGCATTCGACCTCAATGTTCAGAGTTACTTTTACCTTGTGTAATTCCTCAAAGAATATAAACAGTAGATTGGGATGGTTGCGTTTTTCCCAAGCCTCCTTTAGATGTTCGAAGAACGGTGTCCAGTAAACTGAAATGTATTGAGTTTACGGTTTGAACTCTCAAAACAAAACTAAATTAGCTCTTTACGCTTGACTTGCGCTCCTATGTAGTTCAAATAAAAATGACGGAGATACAGTCGTGGGGGTATTCAAAAATTTAACAATAATCCACACTACAAGATATATATTGAATAGTATTGTCACAATCTTGACCCTAATAGACCAATCTACAAGCAATACTCCGCGAAAAACACACACCCACTCTACGCACGTTTCGCACCGACACCGGAGTATCATAGAACACTGTTCGTAGAGGCAACATCCTGAGGATTACTGACTATAGCTATGACTGTAGATTGGTCCATTAGGGTTTGTCTATGGACTTCAACAAAGTAACGCCAAATTCTATTAATTATATTGAATAATGTATGAATTATTCGTTTTCACTTACGTAAATCATTCATGAACAAATTCCAGTATGTTTTGAAGTCACCATTAAAACCAACCGTTCTCAAAGAAGAGTTCATATGGTAGAACGAGACAGCAGCATCTCTTGGGTCTCTAGCTACGTACACCACTTTGGCGTCCAAAAGATTTGGTGGTAACAGTGTGAGAGGTAGATGAGATTTGATAAAACGCGGTGATGGCGCCAATGCCAACGGTTTTGCGAAGGGCTCCGAAAACAATTCCAGTGTTTTTTTAACATTGGGGTCGTGATTTTTCTCTTCCAATATCTCTTGTTTCATTGACGGGTATAACATCATTGCATGTCTAAAATAATTTGTTTTGGCAAAAGTGAACATACAAAATATTATACCTGTATTATGACTCAAAATTAACCTTGCAACATTAAACGCATTGAGTTACAGATACATTCAATGTGTTCAAATATTAAATTTATAAAAATCTATAAAACAACGTAGTTTCTTTTATAAGTAGATTATTCTTTTCATTTATAAGAAGACACTAAGTAGATTATTCTGTATAGAAGTCAGAGTTGCCCACGAACAGCGAATGCTTGTGTTGTGAGTGCATTAATCTTATGTGTGTATTAATATTGTGCAAATAAATACATTTTCTTCTTCTTATTTCCAGTCCCCATTAACCCCGTGATATGCACGTATAATGAAATGTATTTTTATTGTGTGTGTATTGTAACTTACTCTAAAAATGGAAATCTCTCAGGAAGCACGATAGCGCTGGAAGTCTTATAGTCCAAGTTATTAGCAACCATCCAGACTAACTCCTGGGTCCATGTTGTACCTGAGAAATGTCAAAAATCATATGTTTCATTACAACCGATAGAGTCAAAAGAACTTTGTTTATAGTTTGTTTATTCGAAACAAATTCCGTTCAAGCTAAGCTCTCGTTCGGTTTCTGCTTGGTACTTTATAAAACGATGCATACGACTTTAAAGTCGCTTCAAAAACTTCAAAAAAGCTTTTGTTTCAGTAAGGGAGCAAATTTTAAAAGCTTAAGTCGTGAACGTCGTGAAAAAATATTTAACCTGATCGTGCATAAGTGACAACCCAGACATCGCTTGGTCTAATTTCCATGTTATAAATATCAGCTGCCATTTCCTTGTACCTTTCAGTTACCAAGTAGCCCTTGGGGCCAATTCGGACAAACCCTCCGCGTTCACCTGTGAATTAAGAAAATTATGTTATAATTGACAAAACAAACAAACACGGTAAATAGTCGCACTCTCTTCACCTTTGTTAAAACGGTTTATTTTTAGTTTTTTTTTTTTTTTAGTCTTAGGTTGTACCTACCTCATATCTAACATAGCACCTAAGTCTGAATTGTTACTAACATATTAACCTATTTATATAAGGATCTGTAATAAAGTTTTATTTTTAAACAGCATTTCTTTCTTCCAAACAGATGCCAGCTATGCCTGATTTCTTGGGTCAAGTGTCGATGAATATTGTGTTTAAAAATCATTGATTAATAAACAGATACGGATTTTTACAGGTATTATTTAAGCAGTAGTAAGATATTTAAAAAAATAGTACCTGAAAACAATTTTCTCATCATTTTGTTGGTCTCTGAATCCAACTCTTTGAACTCCAGGGCAGCTGCTGCATCGGCCATTGTGAAGCTAAAACAAACTGATTGTACTAATGATTGCTTAAAACTGGCGAATTATCAAATTCAATCGATACTTTAACACTAATTTTATCTTTGATTCGTAACCAAAAAACAAAAAAACCCAGGGAGTATGATAAAGTGATAATCTTAAGAACCGATCAAGATATTATATATCAAGAAAAATAATACAATCAAAGATCCTTACCCTCCCAATTAGTCAAACATTTCAAATATTTATTCATGTTTAGTCATAGATTCGAAATTTTATTGTAATTAATTAGATTTTGTAGAACATACTTCATTCTGTAGCTCTTAAAACGTCTATTTTGTTGGCTTTCGTAAAATTCCAAGTTTGGCGAGTAGAGTCGACGTCTTAAACAACTAAACAAAAAACGAATTAAAAATTAAAATTTAAAAAAAAATATACTCCTCTGTGATCGTCGGATGTCTGTATATTCAGAAATTTGTTTGTTCGATTGATCACTTTTTAGGTTTAGCTGTCCTTCAATTCGACTTTCATTGTTTAAAACAGCTTAGCAAGCCCTCAAGTCAGACTCGCACGCCTGCTATTATACTCGAACGTATAGATGGCAATGCCAGAATTCTCTATGAAAATAATCATATGTACAACATAAATGTCATGATTTCTTAGTACACGTTAGCTAATTTTATTATGGAGTAAAAACTGTTATATGACCACCAAAATTCAAGACACGGCGTGGAGATTTATGTGGGCAATTTCCAGTAAGTTTCAAGCAAAATTATGTATTTTTGTTCGTATATAGTTGAGAATATTAACAACTATATCTGTATATGTAGATTATCAGTGCGATTAACGTTTCGTCGCATACTCGTGTCGTACTTGATAACGAAGTCAAGATTTAAAGTCATAGCTCGTAATACTTCCTTTAAAACATAATTTATACAGGGACGGTGTTATGATTCGCGAGCGAAAATAAAAATGCATGCTTCTATTTTTTATTACAAACAATAATTGTAAAATGTTTTACGCACAGAGGAAGATACTATGTTATGATTTCGATATGTATGCATAGTATGTAGACATATGTAATTTAACGTAGTCAATAATCAAATAATTGTCTTTTCTTTCTTTTGATCATATTTTTATTGCATGCTTGGGAAACGGAGATCAGTGTCACGCAGGTTTTCGTGAATCCATTTGTCAGCTTGTGCTATCATTTCCTCATCGAAATAGTCTCGCCAACCTCCTGTCTTACCTGTGAAAAGATTTGAACTTATAATATTTATTACAAGTATTGATGTTCTAAATTATGATTTATTTAATATAATACATAATGATGTAATATATGTGTACATATTATTCGAAATACACAGATTGAGTACATGCATTCCATTTAAAAGTACAAAAATTTACATGGAACGATTTTATAACAAATATCTACCTTTTCGAATGAAATCTTTGTCATTATACATAAATCCAAGCTCCTTCATAAGATCAAAGTTCACCGAAGGATTATTCTTAAACTTATCAAAACTGAGATGGTCACAGAGACGTGCTATTTGTTCATCGTTGTATTTTTTACCGAAGAAATCGGCGACGCGTCGTATTACGGAGGGAAGATCCTGCAAATTTAAACATGGATTTATTCAAGTTCAAACGATAATTGGTTAGTGTACCGCTTTTACAAAGGTGCTATAGTACAACATATATGCAGCTCTCATATTCACTTAATTGCTAGCAACCTTCAATAGAAAGAATAAGGTTTTTTTTATAGTGCTTCAGATAACTCTAAAATTATAAAATTTTACTATGTTTCTTTGTTAAAGGCTTGTCACCCTTTTAAATTGCGTCTAAAATTTTAACAAGTGTACGAAGTATTCTAATCAAAACACAGTGGACAATTGAATAATATGAAACTTCGCTCAAGATCTGATCATCATCTTAATATGAAACACTTAAATCTTTGATGGGATATACAAACCTTTCGCATGTCCTCATAAAATAAAAACAGCAAGTTTGGATCGTGACGCTTTTCCCACGCCTCCTTAACGTTATCGAAATATGGCGTCCAGGGTTCTGTAAAAAAATTGGTTTGGCCAATCTCTAATTATTGTTAAAAAATTACATGACTTAAGGAATAAACATTTCTTGATCTCAACTCAATTGTTTCATAATATTCTTCAACTATTTCACTCGATAAATCGATCTATATTGGGATAACAATGGTAATGTTGAAAATAATATTATAATTGCTATAATATTTTATAGCCATATAATTGGTTCTCTTCATGAGATTTACTGATATTTACTTCAAAAGCTCACCACGTGGCCTGCTTAAAGTTTCCATAGATACTTACGAAGATTGTTAATAGTGGCGTTCCAAAATACTTTAAAGTCTCCGTCAAAATTAATATATTTCATTGATTTCGTTAAGTGATAGTAGGAGACAATTGCATCTCGCGGATCTCTGGCAACATACACCATTTTGGCCTCAAGAGCCTTTGGTGAGAGCAAGGAGAGTGGTAGGTGGGTTTTTATGAATCGTGGAGATGGTGTATTCTCCAACACCTCTGGCCCTGGTTTCATAACAAGTTCTATTTGTTTTAGCTTTTCTGCATCTCCATTATTGGCTTCGTATATTTTCTTTCTTCTATATTCGTCAAAAGCTGCAGAATATCTGTAAAAAAATGATAAATAATTTGTAGTAGTTTATGAAGCCCAGAATGAAGAATTTTGAAAGATGAATTGACCGGGACGTCAAATGTATGTTTTTTATTTGTATCCCCGCAAACAGTCTCTTAAATTCATATTATAAAGTATCTATAGTCTATTTTAACAATTGATACTTACTCTAGAAAAACATATCTCTGTGTGAGTGGTATATTAGACGCTCTTTCGAAATCCAAATCATTTACTACTAGCCATACTAATTCTTGCGACCAAGTAGTTCCTGAAACGTTACCACACATTTGGTCAAGCTTCATTAGCCACTAAAATCGTCATATAACACGGACCCACTAAACTAGTTCAAGATGCGTAAGCGAAATTTATTTGTTTTGAGGAACACTTTTTCTATAAGTGATATACCGTAATTACAAAATTCCGAATCGGAACCACAACTTATTTACATGGATACTATCTTGGCAGAAAGAGACGGAAACTAATAAATACACCTTAATGCATACAGACTTGTAGATATTAACATCGGGTGACGCTATAACTGCTAAAGTTTCTATGTTGAACGAATTAAAATCGACTTATGTCACCGGAGCATGCCGAAAACATATTACATATGCTGTTGAATATATGGTATATTTTTGGGGTAAAAGATATGAAATGCTTAAATAAGGATCTGACAAGTAATCATTTGTGGCTGCGTTTAAGGCTCATTACAATGACTAACTATTGCATTAGGATAAGATCCTGTTATAATAGTAGTTAGATAAATAAATAAATAAATTAATCTTACCAGATCTGGGAAAGCTGGCGACATACACGTCACTTGGTCTGACTTCCATGTTATATATGTCTGCTGCGATATCTTTATAATTTTCCAGAAACACGTATCCTTTGGGCCCAATGCGTACGAATGCTATAAGTGAAAAATTAATTTAATAGTTTCAAATTCAATAACTTTCCAATCTTATAAAACGTTTTATCAAATAACATAAAAAATATTTAAAATCACGGCTTCCACAAACAGATCCGGTCTAATCTTGGATCTGCCTTTCTAATTGAATTAATAAAAACGATCATTTTCTTAAATTGTGCGAATATCACTGAATTATTAAATTCAAAGACAGCAAGAAACCAGCATGATAACAATAGCGACTCAAAAACTGTACCATAAAGTAACCTGGATCTCTTTCATTGGTTTGTCCAAGGTCTATTTTTATTACTTCAATTTCATATGGGTATTCGTTCGCCATATCGTTATTTAGTCACAGCAACTGACAGCTACCCAGCTATAACGAAGCAAAAGTAATATCATTTATAAGACACATAAATATTGTGTCTTTCTGCTTGTCATATATATCGATATGATATCATTTTATCACTGTTACGTAAAACTACAAAAAAGTGAAGTATATTTGTCTGAGTTTACGTTTCTTTTCATTTGGTGCAAAGGGCGAGATTTAGTGCGCTTGCGCATGTATGTACATACTTATTGTAGCAATAGTCCTTTATTTAATTAACCAAGTATCTATATACAGTATGGGAAAATAAAAGTGTGGAACACAACACTGTACAAACTATAAAATGGAAAATTATATGATTTCTTATATAAACGTACGTAAGTACATGTTCGTGAAACTTGCTCGATCTCAGGTACTACGAAATGCAGGGTTTTGCTTTGCGTCGAGCATTTGTATTGAAATTTGTATGTACACATATTCCTACATGCTCGACATTTCGAAGATAATCGACTATATATCCGCCTTTACAATTCAGCCTCACAATAATTTCAAATCGATAAAAAGATTATTAGGTTTTATAACCTATCATTGACGTTTTTTCATAAAATAAAGTAAATACAGGTGAATGCATAAGTGCTGATTTTAAAAACACTTGTATGGTTATTCGAATATGTCTAGTAATGATGAAAAATATAATCAGTCTATCGCGTATCGAGACCGTATTGTTCCATTTATGACAGCTAAACTTTTTTGAAGTTACGTTGAGACAGCTAGGTAATATTGATTATTGATATCAAATATTATCGCATGGAAAAAAGTACGTCTAGCTCTTTACTGCATGCGATATAGCTAAGACTAGTTCATTTATGTCATAATTATCTACGCTAAGATTATATAGTCGTGAATTAATTACGTATATTAAAATTAATATTTATTTATGTAGACAACAGGGTTGACGTTCGTTAGTTTCAACACTTAAAGCTAATGTTAGTAACATATATAGTTGTACTATAAAAACAGACAAAAAAAATCTCAAAAATAAATAAATAACTACGGAGAACAGAATGATTTACTTGGCACAATGCGTAACGACGTGTGGTACCGGCATTTTACATATCTCGTGAAGCATACAAAGCTATATATGTTGTACTTGTTACTTCTAGTTTATTATAACTTTATTTGCTTATTCATAAACAAAGTGTTTTGATATCATAAACGGAATCAGGACACAATCAACAATCCGTTTGAAGAACATGGGTGCTAATGACTATTCAAATAAATATGATGAGGAACAAAACACAACAAAACTTTGGCATTAATCTGTTTTTTTGCTTTGAATGTTTTCTAACTATCACAAATTATATAATAATACTGAGATACGTCGATTGCGGTGTAATTTAGATTTACCTGATTTAATGGCTAATGGCCCAAAAAAAATTCAAAAAGCCAACATCACGAGGTGTTCCCAGGCGGTCACCCATCCAAGTACTGACCTCGCCCGACGTTGCTTAACTTCGGTGATCGGACGAGAACCGGTGTATTCAACGTGGTATGGACGTTGGCAATCGAGAATCCAAAAATATAAAATAGATTATAGCATAATTTAACATTGAATACTTATGATCAATGTAAAATTCTGACATAAATTAAATTCTATATAACTGATGATCTTCATGCTATTTCTTAGAAACTTCTCGTTATATTCACATATAACGAGAAGTGTCCATTAACGTGTCCATGGGCGGCGGTGTCGCTTAACATCAGGTGAGCCTCCTGCTCGTTTGCCCCCTGTTTTATAAAAAAAAACATATATTTATACGCTCTTTTTTATTATTTTATCAGAGTACGAGAGATAGTATATTACAAATATTAACATATTCAATAATTATATATGAAAAACTAACTACAATCAGCCATATTTTCATTTCAAGTTTGATATCGAGTACTCTATTATTTTTTAATAAATTTACAGTCAGCCTTTAAAATTTGCCAACCAGCACATTGGTCTATTTGTAAAATTATTATATTTCCTTTTCATTTGAAATATCAAAATTCACAAATCTTCTATAAATAGTATTGTTCATTTTCCTCATTATTCCTTATAAATCATTGGCGATAAGATTATTATTTCAGTTTGGACCGAATATTAGATGAAGAGATTCCAGGTATAAACCGACAAGAAGATACAAATAAATTGAGGGATGACTTTTACCTCCTTGCTACTTCACCTCCCATCGAGTCACGATCGCTTTTGAGTACGTATTTATTTAATAATAAAAATAAAAAAATTACCTGACATTACTACGAGGGCTGCACTGAAAGTTTTAAGAATGGAATATTTCCACTGTTCCTGTCATGTTAAAATCTTTTTAATTGAAAACTCCTTGGTTTTAAAAATCGAATACCATTTATTTATTTAAAAAAAGATTCGCGGTCTTTTCACGAGGTCTTGTCAAACTTGTTTACTCTTTGGGAAAATGGAATTGATTCGAGAAAATTCAAGAGCGATGATTTATTATGAGTTTAGAAGTGATTTAACACAAAAACAGTGTGTTGATCGGATGCTTTCAGCATTTGGTGATGAAGCCCCATCCAAAAGCACAATTTATCGCTGGTTTGCTGAATTTCAACGTGGACGTGTCAAGCTCGGTGATGATCCCCGTCAAGATCGTCCAAAAACTGCAGTCACCCAAGAAAACATTGATGCTATGCGTAAGCTGGTTAGGCTAGCTGATAAGCTGTAAGGAAGATCGACATGTGACATACCGCGAAATTCAGGCAACTTTATACATTGGCATGAGTCAAATGCAAATAATCTTGCATGAACAATTGGGTGTTAAAAAGTTGTTTTCCCGATGGATACCGCATTCGATCCGTGATGAACAAAAAGCTTGGTGTGTCAGAACTCTCGAAAAATTCCACGCAGGATCCTCAAATGCTGTATACAACATCGTATCAGGTGACGAATCCTGGATTTATGCGTACGAACCCGAAACAAAAAACCAGTCACGAGTTTGTGTGTTCGAAAATGAATTAAAGCCACGCTCACGGAGTGGTGCAAAAAAAATGGTGGCAACGTTTGTCTCCAAAACCGGCCATGTTGCGAATATTGCTCTTGAGGGACAAAGAACGGTTAATTCAGAATGGTATACTAGCATTTATTCAGGTCATTTCTGAACTCCGTGAAGAGAACTGCACACACAATGCGAGTTATCACACCGCGCACAGAACAAAAGAGTTTTTGGAGCAAGAAAAAATTGAATTATTAGACCATCCGCCGTACAGCCCCGACCTAAGCCCTAATGATTTCTATACTTTCCCTAAAATAAACCTGCGTGGTCAGAGATTTTCATCACCTGAAGAAGCTGTAGACGCCTACAAAACGGCCATTTCGGAGACCCCAACTTCTGAATGGAATGATTGCTTCAATGATTGGTTCCATCGTATGGAAAAATGTGTCAAATTTCACGGAGAATACTTCGAAAAGCAATAAATACATTTTTAAATAGTAATGTTCTGTCATATCCTTGATTCTCGAAATTTTCAGTGCCGCCCTCGTATGAAAAGATAAACCCAAAGGGTTAGAATATTTGATTTATTATTACATTTTAGGTAATTCGGAACAAGATGGCATGGAAATCTACGAAGATACAATATGAGTGATATTAAACTATCAAAAAGCCAACATGACGTCGTCTATATTCTACGACGTGCACCGTGATGCGTATAAAGTTAAAAGCCCAAATGATAAAAACACGCGTGAAATAATAAATTACGATTGAATTTACTTATTTATTAATACATATATGTTATCTTTTCTATTGCATGCTTGGGAATCGGAGATCAGTGTCACGCAGGTTTTCGTGAATCCATTTGTCAGCTTGTGCTATCATCTCCTCATCAAAATAATCTCGCCAACCTCCTGTCTTACCTGTGAAAAGATTTGAATCAACTTTTAACATATTTTTTTC
Source organism: Pontia daplidice (assembly GCA_963693355.1). Classification (NCBI taxonomy): domain Eukaryota; kingdom Metazoa; phylum Arthropoda; class Insecta; order Lepidoptera; family Pieridae; genus Pontia; species Pontia daplidice. The sequence goes on along the minus strand of CAVNZL010000137.1, from coordinate 6,861,878 downwards.
AAATAATGAAATTAACCAATAACTTGATAATTTGAAAAGGTCATAAAATTTAAATGTAATTTAATAAGCCCAAATATTTTTTAAATGTTTCTTAGCGTATTTTTTTTCATTTCTGACATATGTAACTCGCAGAAAATGTATAATATTCTAATATATGTGTACATATTATTCGATATACTACAATTGAGTACATGTATTTCATTTAAAAGTACAAAAAATAGCGATTTTATAACAAATTTCGTACCTTTTCGAATGAAATCTCTGTCATTATATATAAAGCCAAGCTTCTTCATAAGATCATAGTTCACCGAAGGATTATTCTTAAACTTATCAAAACTGAGATGGTCACAGAGAAGTGCTATTTGATCTTCGTTGTATTTTTTTCCGAAGAAATCGGCAACGCGGCGTATTATGGAGGGTAGATCCTGCAAGTTTTTATATGCACCTATCATATTCAATTCATTGCTCCACAGCAACCTTCATAGCAGACTCTAAAATTATAAGCCTAAAAGTTTGTTTGTTGTATTTAACATATTAAAGTTTATAAAACTATATTTTTTCAATTATACGGATAGAGACAAAACTCAGGTAGAGAACAATGGAATAGTATGAAACTTGACTATCATTAGACATTTAAATTTTTAATGGTATATAAAAACCTTCCGCATGTCCTCATAGAATAAAAACAGCAAGTTTGGATCGTTACGCTTTTCCCACGCCTCCTTAACATTATCGAAATATGGCGTCCAGGGTCCTGTAAAAAATTTCTGCTTTATTTGACCAAACCCCATTTATTATTTAAAAAAATTATTTATTTATTTACCATACACACGTCTGTCTTTATAGCATCGCTAATACGATAGAACTTATTTACATTAATCGCTAAAAATACATTTACATCTTAAAACTAAGTCACCATTGTAAATTCCTTTTCTCTAACATAAGACTGTATTTAGTTTCATAAGGAGCCCACACTATTGCATTGCACTCCAAGTGGCTTCTCACTAATGCATTGTATAACGCCTTTAATGCAGTTAGATTCGTAAATGAACGAGCCATTCGTAAAATAAACCCCAGGTTCCTGTAGGCCTTTTTGCATAACCTGCTTGTGTTGTGTAAAACTAAGTAACTAACTAATAAATTCCAAATTCCATGGAATGGAAAAAATATTTATGTTTTAGTTAATATTAATATGGTCATTAACTGTTTCGTAACTAGCCCTATGTTCTCAACTAAATTATATAGTCTTCTACCAACAATATTTTGATCTACGGCTACTGTAATTATGAAGATACTATTATAAATCCGTATAATTACTTCTCTTCATGAGATCATCTTTTTACTGATTTCTCTTTGCCCCACGTAGTCTAGTCAATGTTTGCATGAACAATTTTTGTAGCTATATAGGATACTTACGAAGATTGTTAATAGCGGCGTTCCAAAATTCTTTAAAGTCTCCTTTAATATTAATATATTTCATTGAGTTGGTAAAATGATAATAGGAGACAATTGCATCTCGCGGATCTCTGGCAACGTATACCATCTTGGCATCAAGAGCCTTTGGTGATAGCAAGGAGAGTGGTACATGGGTTTTTATGAATCGTGGAGATGGTTTATTCTCCAACACCTCTGGCCCCGGTTTCAGTAAAAGTTCCACTTGTTTGAGATTTTCTGCATCACCATTATTGGCTTCGTATATTCTCTTCCTTCTATATTCGTTAAAAGCTTGAGAATATCTGTAAAAAATTAATAAATATTCGTAGTAGTTAATAAAACCCAATAAAATTGTACATAATTAAATAGAATCATGAATTTATGCCTCTGTTTATATAATGATGGCCGGAACGACAAATTATTGTTTTTAATTTGATCCCCGCAAACAGGTTTGCTGTACGGACTATTAATTCTCTCTTACATTCATAAATAAATATCTTCAGTCTAGTCTAACAATTGATACTTACTCTAGAAAAACATATCTCTGTGTGAGTGGTATATTCAGCGCTGTTTCGTAATCCAAATCATTTACTACCAGCCATACTAATTCTTGCGACAAGGTAGTTCCTGAAATGTCACCACACAATTGGTCCAGCTTCATTAGCCACTAAAATCGTCATATAATATGGACCCACTAAACTAGTTCAAGTTGCGTAAGCGCGTAAATGATATTAACAAAAAAAGTACTGAATTTTGAATTTTAAATGATACACCATAATTACAAAATTCTGAATCGGTACCACAACTTATTTACTTGGTTACTATTGCTTGGATTTTCTGATCAGCTGAAGAGGATCTATCGCTTATCTCTTGGCAGGACAGAAACGGAAACTAATAAATATACCTTAATGCATATAGACTTGTAGATATTAACATCGGGTGACTCTATAACTGCTAAAGTTCTAAATTCGAGAATTATGAATCGACTTATGTTACCGGACCGGACAAACATTTCTGGTATTATATTTATTCTATATGGTCTTTTATAAACGCGGGTATCACACATAAAAATATATTCGCGGTAAAAGATATGAAATGCTAAAATAAGGATCTGACAAGCATTTATTTGTGGCTGTGCCTAAGGCTCATTACAATTAATCTTACCAGATCTAGGAAAGCTGGCGACGTACACGTCACTTGGTCTGACTTCCATGTTATATATGTCTGCTGCGATATCTTTATAATTTTTCAGAAACACGTAGCCTTTGGGCCCAATGCGTAAGAGTACTGTATTAGTGAATAATTAATGAAATATACATAAATAGTTTGAAAATTCAATATAAATTAAATAATATTTTCCTATATTTGATACTTTTTAATTGTGCGAATATAACTGAATTATTAATATTAGAAAAGAAAATAATTACTAGACAGAAACCACGATGATAACAGTTGCAACTCAAAACCCGAACCAGAAACTAACCTTCTTGTTTATTATTTGTTTGTCCACGATCTATTACTTCAATTTCATATGGGTATTCGTTCGCCATATCGCTTATTTAATCACAGCAACTGACAGCTACCAACTACGCAGCAACAGTAATATTATTTACTGAAACATTACATAAATATTATGTTTTAATGCTTGGCATATACATCGATATGAAGCCATTTTATGACTGTTACGTAAAACTACAAAAAAGTGAAGTATATTTGTCTGAGTTTACGTTTAGAGCACATGGCGAGATTTAGTACGCTTGCGCATGTACATGCTTTTTGAACCTTTATTTACTTAACCAAGTATCTATATAGAGTACGGCAAAATAAAAGTGTGGAACACAACAGTGTACAAACTATAAAATGGAAAATTATATGATTTCTTATATACAAACGAGGGATTTCGAACAAAAGGACGCGTACGTAAATACGTTCGTGAAACCTGCTCGATCTCAGGTTCTACGAAATGCAGGGTTTTGCTTTGCGTTGAGCATTTGCATTGAGATTTGTATGGTACACACATTCCTACAAGCTCGACATTTCGAAGATAGTCGACTATATGTCCGCCTTTACAAATGAACCTCACAATAATTTCAAAGCGATAAAGATTATTTGGTTTTATAATCTGTAGTTAACGTTTAGTTATAAAGTAAAGTAAATACAGATGAATGCATAAGTCCTGATTTTAAAAATACTTGTATGGTTATTTGAATATGTCTTGCAATGATGAAAAATATAATCAGTCTATCGCGTATCGTGACCGTATTTTTATATTTATGACAGCTAATCTTTTTTGAAGTTACGTTGAGACTAATATTGTGATTATTGATATCGAATATTATCGCATGGAAAAAAAGTGCGTCTGGCTCTTTTTTCCATGTGATATAGCTACGATTAGTATTAGTAATTATGTATGTCATAATTCGCTCAGATTATATAGTCGTGAATAAAGTACGTATACATACGTATATATATTAAAAATAAAATTTATTTTTTAATCTATTTTTTTGCTTTGAATGTTTTCTAATTATATAATAATACTGAGACACAACGTCGATTGCGGTGTGATTTAGATTTACCTGATTTCAAATATTTTTATGGCTCCCTCCCCAAAAAAATATTCAAAAAGCCAACATCACGAGGTGTTCCCAGGCGGTCACCCATCCAAGTACTGACCTCGCCCGACGTTGCTTAACTTCGGTGATCGGACGAGAACCGGTGTATTCAACGTGGTATGGACGTTGGCACTTGATAATGCCGAAAATATAAAATACATTATAGCATAATTTAACATTGAATATATATACTTATGATCAATGTTAAATTCTCACTATTTAATGATCTTCATGATATTTGTTGGAAACGTCTCATTATATTCACATATATACTCTTTAAAATTTGCCAACCACCACATTAGTCTATTTGTAAAATTATTAAATTTCCTTTTCATTTGAAATATCAAAATTAATAATTCTTCTATAAATAGTATTTTTCATTTTCCTCATCATTTCTTATAAATCATTGGCGATAAGATTATTATTTCAGGGACCGAATATTAGGTGAAAAGGTTCCAGGTATGAACCGACAACTTTACCGTAAATTGAGGGATGACTTTTACTTCCCTGCTACTTCACCTCCATTCGATTCATGATCGATTTAGAGTACGTATCTATTTAAAAATAAAAATAAGATTTTTACAAGACATTACTATGATAAGTAAACGCCAAAGGTGGATTTTAGAATATTGGAATTATTATTACTTTTTAGGTAATTCGGAACAAGATGGCTTGGAAATCTACGAAGATATAATATGAGTGATATTAAACTATCCAAAAGCCAACATGACGTCGTCTATATCGTACGACGTGCAACGTGGTGCGTATAGAGGTACAAGCCCAAAAGGATAAAAACACGCGTAAAATAATAAATTATAGTTGCATTTATTTATGTAAGTTATCTTTTCTATTGCATGCTTGGGAATCGGAGATCAGTGTCACGTAGGTTCTCCTCGATCCACTTATCTGCCTCTGCTGTCATCTCTTCGTTGAAGTACTCGCGCCAACCGCCTGTTTTGCCTGCAAAAATAAATAAAAAACCGCATCGCAAAATGTCGAAATAAACAGATTTACTATAAAGCTCTTCATCTTACATTTAATACTCGTAGTAATGTTGTAATTTACGTCAGTATTATGAGGAATAATTTAGTTAACGTTCTTGACGTTTGGAAATATACTTGTTGTCCAAACGTGCCACTTTGGAAATTACAAAACCTATCCTAAACGTTTCGTTAACTCACCTTTTCTGACGAATTCTTTGTTAGCATGCATTAGACCAATTTTCTTCATAAGATCGTAATTGACAGACTTATTGTTTTTGAAATTATCAAAAGTGAGATGGTCGCAGAGACGCGCTATTTGCTCGTCGCTGTATGACTTGCCGAAGAAATCGCACACTCGACGCACTGATGATGTAAGATCCTTAAAGTAATAATTCAGCGGTCAGCAGTGGAGATGAAGGGCAAGACTCGGAGATTTTATGACCTACTTTGCGGAAACTCATCTTAAAATCTTTATTATTTTATTTATGTAATTATTAAAAGAAAAATACATCCAGAAGATCAGTCAGGTTTAAGTTTATGCCTGCAGAGCCATACCGCAATGCAACAAAAAAGAATCGTGAATTTTTGGAAGGCTTTTCAAAAAATACCTAAAATATTTAATCAATAAAGAATACCTTGAATCCATAATACATGGCTTTTATATTTAAACCTTTCAACATAAATAGATTAATTTATCATAACGATAAAGAGTTTATGGCCCCCGAACTCATATAAATAGAAATAAATCTTAATTTTGGCATTAGCAAAATAAAACTCCTTACTTGAAATATATAAGAGCTTATAAATAAATCAAGAATCTCAATTATTGTTAATAGCGTATAATTGTTACCTTTTTCAAGTCCTCATAAAACAAAAAGAGTAGGTTGGGATGGTTTCGCTTCTCCCACGCCTCTTTCACGTTCTCGAAGTATGGCGACCAGGATTCTGGAAATATTACTGTCTAGAAAATTTCGTGTAGGGCTTCCTATGTCCAAGGAAAAATCAAGTTTAAGATTTAGAAATTTCTAACTAAAATATAACTCGAGTCAGATTATATGAAATATATTAAGAAACATTATATAGATCTATTATCATATTTATGTGTCTATGAGTTTTATTAAGGAAAATATAATTTACTATTAACGAAAAAGTATAAACATAAACATACTATATATACCATAAATAAAGTTCTAGTTTTTTCCACCATTCATGTCAATCGGAACCAATGCAAAATTGCGCCATAATTATTGTTTTGACATTATATTTGACTAATTCAAATACGTGTAATCTGCGTACCTGAATGAATTCTTCATTTGTCTATATGTTATATAATGTTACAATATGGTGAACTACTGGTTAAACATTTTTGTTGATCTCAGGATCAGCCTGTTCAACCAAACAAACAATTCAACTTTGACAGGACACTTACGGTAGTTATTAATAGTTGCGGTCCAAAACTGCTTAAAATCTCCCTGATAATTAGCCATTTTCATAGAGTTTATTAAATGATAGAACGAGACAATTGCATCACGCGGATCTCTCGCGACGTACACCATCTTGGCGTCGAGGGCTTTAGGTGGTAGTAGAGAGAGCGGTAGGTGGGTCTTTATAAATCGCGGTGAGGGCATCTCATTCGCGAGCTCCACACCAGATTTCATCACAGTCTGTAAATCTCCCTGCGATACATCGCTGTTGACTTCTTCGTACATTTTGTCTTTCATCTTATCGTCAAAGATCATTGTGATTCTGAAATGTTACGATGTGATGTGTTTAATTTCAATTTGAAAGTGCAATAATAATTTTAACATTATTGAAAAAGAATAAATCCACACTGAAAAATAATAATTATTATTTATTTAATCGTGCACATTCAATCGTAGCATTCACAAAATATTCTAAAAATGAAATGAAAATCCTGTGATACGGAAACTTAATTAATTAAAAATTACAAATAATTCATAAATTAGTGATTACATTTTTTGGTAATTCATTAATGTGATAATAAATGTTTTTCTGAATTAAAACACTCTTTCAATTTCTGTAGGTCAGGCTAAGATTCTTTGGTAAAAGTCTCTTTTGAGACTAATGCTTCATTAAATCCCATAAATTGTTATATTTCTATAGAATAATAATTTTTGCGTCGGTAAAATACGTGTAACTGAAACCTAAGTTCATGTGTGATTTACATTAATTTAGTTTTTATAAATTACATCCATATAAGTATATCTAACTAATTCAGACCTTCTGATCAATTCCCATCATATATATAATAAAATATTAATTTTGAAACCTACTCCAAAAATGGATATCTCTCCGTGAGTGGTATCCTCATTGCGGTTTCATAATCCAAGTCATTTGCCACCAACCAGACCATCTCCTGGGTCCATGTAGTTCCTGTATATAACAATATTAGAATCACACATACTATATGGATACATTTTCAAATGTTCATGATGTTTGAAACTTAAATTTATACCGCTAAAACTATTACTAGCTTAAATTGTTCTACTCAAGTGCGCATGAATATTTTGTGAAATAAAACTAAGAATATAAAAGATGAATAAGACTTATATACTCTCAAGAAAGATAAAGTTCTTAAAGTAATTTTTTTAAAGTGGACATAATATGAACTGGATGGTTTCAGACCTAATTAAAAAAGACGCGTTGCCTACAAATGAATCAGTCAATGATAAAGATATAATCGTTGGTAAACAATTCAATCAACCATATCTTCTATGCCAGTCTTCACAAGATATATACTTTAGTTAAAGGGGTAAAGTGAAATAGTATTACGTAATTATTGATTTATCACGATACGTACAATTCGTCAAATGCAGTATAAAATACCTGATCTTGGATAACTGAAGACGTAGACATCGTCCGGTCTTACTTCCATATTGTAAATATCAGCTGCCAAATCTCTGAACTTTGGCGGGAACACGTACCCCTTAGGTCCAACGCTGACCAATCCTGTAAGTGTAGATTGTTAAAAAACTATTTTTACTAAAATTTATATTTGAGAGAGGGCGAAGAATTAAGATAGGTAGAGATTTTAAATGACTAAGTGCATGCATATAAATAATACATAAACTCATCCCGAAGAAATATATCTTTTCTATACCTATTATACAACAGTTTTATCGGTTTCACTTTATCTGTTTTATAATGACCTCATTGATATTAATAATCGCATTGTCAAACGCAATTGGTCTTACAATGTTAGATAGATTTAACTTATATAGTGACAAATTGATGTACGGACTCTTCTGCAAATACCTCTAAAGGTGATTTGTGTACGTTAGTCGGATTTTATTTCCTACGCACCAACAAGTGGTGCTTACTAAATTATAATATACTCTTGTTTTATAAGTTAAAGATCTTTACTAAAAATAAATTAAACCGTATTCAATTCAAATTTCAAATCATCAAAAATTCACTGAAATATTCTATGATTGATGATCTATTATACTACATCAACCATTTTTTTTAAGAATAATATGTAAATATAACACAATCATATATTATTATGGTACTATTTCTAAGTGACACTGTGGGCAACACAAACTACGAGTCTATTAGAAGACACCATAACTCAATGGGTAAATAAATCGAGCTAAAAACAATGCTTAAGAATTAAAACAACAATTATAATAAGTCACGAGACAGCAGATCAAATTAAATTTAATAGAACAAGAAAGCAGGATCAGATAGGGATGCCATCCAGAGCAATCGAGGGAAATGTTTTTAATTTCGTGTTTGAAGTCGGTTTTTTAAATAAAAAATAACATTACAAGCGCTTATTGTGGATTTTCTGATATAAGCTTTCGCATATACATGAGAGACTGTATACGCAAATTAATATTATTAAAAATGACGATTTAACAAATGCTACCGTGAACCATCGAATTTTTTTCAAGATATGTGTTTACTTTAGGTCGTAGCGTATAATTACGTATAAGTAGCATTCTGGAATAGGAAGGAGCTACCCTAGGCGCTATATCCTGCTGAGCAGAGATTCAGTCTTTGGCATCAGCTAAGTGTGCTCAGCTAAGCTAAATATTTTGATCGTCGTACCAAAGTATCAAAAAATTAATTTACCCTCATCCTGAGTCGTTATTTCATCTGGTATTTTCACATCTTTTATCTCGTACGGATAGTTCTTACTTGCCATTTTGTAAGACAAAACTTGATCACAACAAACCACAACTAACACTGAAATGTTTATCTATGAAGGTATCTTATACAAATACAATTTTATCTGATATATCTGAAAATATATTATAAAGCATAATAGATAGTTTGTTTGTTCGTTAATACATTAATAATATTACAATATTCTTTTCTACTTCTGTATTATATCAATTCGGATAAATGTACACGTTGTTTCTACTTGATAATTGACACATCGCATACCGATAATTACTAATTATTTTTTCAGCATTTTCTCAAAAAAAAAACCTATATAAAAACTATTTAAAATACAAATTACAATACCGCTCTAAAACGCGATGCTTATGAGAATGTCTATTCTTAAAACTAAACTCGATAGCGAAGCGACGCCGCTGGCCTCCATCGACAGCATAATTCCTTTGTTATTCGGTGCAGGGCACATAACTTACTAGTAATCTATTATGGAAATTAATAGTTTACTGTTAAATACAACTCTACTACGGATTAACGCGAGCGAAGCGACGATACATGTATTGAAAGACATCATATAGTTTGATTTCTTTTGTAATCCTCTACTGAAGTGTAAACTTAATATGACAAGCTATATATTAAACTTAATATATAGTCTTGTTATATGTGCGTTATATTCCTTATATAGCAAGATATATGTGCAATTGTACATTTAAACATTTGAAATAAGAATCGATTAAAAGCTTGGTGCTTGTATTATTACAAATTATTTATAGAATCTAATGTTTTTATTTGTTTGTTCATCTATTTTCAGATACTCTACAGAAACTAAAAAAATATTGAGGTGTTAAACACTGAACATGCTACAGTCGTTTATAGTGAAACCTACTATTTATACGTTAAACAGGCTAATCTTAATATCAAGCTAACCTAATCCAGAAAATGGTAAATAACCGAATTAGTGTAAGCCTTAGACTAATTCGAATCTACTCGAACTAAAAAACTTAAGACTCTTAGGAATCGAACTTCGCCTAGATAAACAAAAGAAGCGGTAAATTTTAATCTTCTCAAACATTATCTTATCAAACTGCAGACCGATAAAATACGTCACCAATTTATATCTTATTGGATGATTAAGAAAATTGATATAGTTCTAACTATATGGGCTTACTTATATGCTCACTGATAAATACAAGGAATAAATTTTAATACTTTAAGGGTGGCAATTACGTTAACTGTATCGTTAACTATATATATATTCAAGTTTAATGTAGGAACACGTAAACAATACTAACTTATAAAACACAAGCTGTTACCGCGACTCTATCCGTTTCAATTTCTGTCGGCATAGAAGAATCATTTTTCTCGTATTTTCCACTGATTCTTCGCATCTTTTTCTTTAAGCTTGATTGTATACAGCCTAAGCCTAGCCTTTCTCGATAAATTGACTGTAACACAAAAATAAAGTATTATTCAATTCGAACCAGTGGTAGATTAACGCGTTCACATAAAGCAACTCTATATTTATATTATATATAATACAATATATATTATATAATGCATTGAACCAACGGATCTATCTATCCGTTGGTTCAATGCATATCCCTATCTAAATATTATTTAATGCATCCCCTTATGATGTTTTGTAATGAAATAAACAATCAATATTGTTTTCTCTAACTTATTTTAAATATTATATTAAAAAATGATACCAATATGCATAAAGGATATAAAATATTGCAACATGTAACATACAATATAATAAAATTACTATTATAATCATATCTGTATTATTCAAATTAAAATCATTACAACAGATGCAGCTCGCAATTTCTACAATATCAAGCCTTCGAATTTTCATATTGAATTATTACATCTTCAAACTCTCAACAAAGCCAAAAAATAAATCATATTAAGTTTAAGGATTCAAAATCTGTGTTGTTTTACAACAGTCCTTTTCCAGTGGCTGATTAAAGCTCTCAATATCTTTACATCAATGTTTTAACATATAGAATAAAGCCAAATCGTTGTTCGGAGCTAAAGTTTATTCAAATTCGAGAGTAGCGATAGATTGGGCTCGTTGCAAAAGCATTCTATACATTTATTAAATATACAGACTGCTACAAATATACTAGTATATAATATAATAGTTATATGTATATAGAAATGTGAGTCACATCGAATCACAAAAATGCGAAGTCATACAGTACCTACTTTTGTTGATATGGCGACATTGTGATAGTAGATTAAAGGAAATACATATAATATATGAACTGTATATCCTTCATTATTGTTAATTTGAAAAACGTATATGCATAATACTTGTATTACTTCGTACTTAGTTATCAGCTATATAAATCTTTGAGTGTTGGTTTTACGCGGGCGGGCACGTAGATTTTTTACCTGTATACATGTGTTGCTCCAATTTATATAATACTAGCTGATCCGGCAAACGTTGTTTTGCCACACATGTGATTTCAATATTCAATTAATAAATAAAAATTAGGGGTGGATTGTAGAAGGGTGAAAATTTAGGATTGTATGTATTTTTGTATGTTGTATCATAAAAAAATAGAAACTAAAAATTTTGTCTAAAAATAAAAAAATAAAAAAATTTAGGAGTGGCCTTAACTCCTTAACATTTAAGGGGGGAAGAAAAATAGATGTTGGCCGATTCTCAGACCTACTCAATACGCTCACAAAGTTTCATGACAATCGGTCAAGCCGTTTCGGAGGAGTTCAAGTTCGAACCCCGTGACACGAGAATTTTATATATTAAATATTATGTATAGAGAATGATTTGAACGAAATATACCTAATTTTTATATGAGCATAATCTCGTAAAGTCTAATGTTCCAAAGAAGTATAAGTAACTATTAGAGGGTCTCGCAAAATGATCCTTGTCCACATTAACTTTAGAGATCTTGCACCACTATTTGTAACGACGTTCTCTTTAGTTAGTTGAAAAAAGTTGTTCCAAACTTCATGAATTTTGTTATCGAATTTTTAGACAATTCGAGGAGAAATTAAAGCTCTCAATAATATGAATGTAGTAAGATTTCTATTAAAATAAGCATAAAATTATTCAGCGTTAGCCTCATGCCTAAAAATCACAAACCTGATTCTTATTGGTAGCTCAAATTATGCCAGCCTGTACTTAGCTCCATCTAAATCCATGAATTTCCGTTAGATATTATCGTTATATGCAAAACAGATAGTTGATCTTTATACTTTGATATTAAATAAAATTTAAACAAATTTTTCAGGTTTTAACGATATCGTTTTTTATAAAATAGAGGAATACTCAAAGTGCCTCCAGAATTGTACCGAACCAGCTTACAAGTGCGTTGCACGCCTTTCAGATGAAGTAATGCTTTTTGTTGAAGGTCCCTAAGTTAGCTGGTTCCATATACCAGTGGTGCGCGGCAAAAAGTAAATTTGAACAAAATTATTTAAACGTTTAAAAATTTCATTGTCACTTGTGAAAAGCAAATTATAGGCGCCTCGACTTACTCCAGCTACGTTAAATTGCTTACTACGCATTTTTATTCTATATGCATTGCAATTATTATACTATTATTTTGTATAGTTTGCACATACGTGTTTATATATAAAACAATGTAATAAGAAATTATCAGTTAATGTTTTAAGAAATTTACTTAAATATAATGATTTACATGAAAATTACGATAAATAATAAATTAGTATCCTATAATAATCGCGAGATCGGGCTACGAGACGGCGACAACTTCAGGGGATCTTGTTGACGGTGCTTCTGTAACATCGATGCACATGAGAGTCACCGGATCTCTCATTCTCTCAGGACCGCACTGCTCCATCGCTCCAATCAACTTATATTCATTTTTATCCGATTCTTGTTCCTCAGCTTCGATCGGTTTCCGGCCTGCGATTAATACTTCCGCATTACGCCCGTCACCCTCTACTTTTTTCTCATCCGCGCCAATTTCAACGCGGTATGGTGTGTTGGGCTCAACAAACGCCTCCATCACATGAATGTCAGCTCGCTCCTGGATATCATCGCTGCCTTGTTTTGCACTCTTCAGCCAGCTAAGGTCTAAGAGATTGCTGGGTATCTTTTGTGGGATCGCAACCAGCAGCACGACGTTTTGAACATCAGCCTGTACGTTGACTTCGCCGTCCTGACGTTGGTCGTAGGTGGTGGGTGCGGCAAACGCCAATGAGACAAAGGTGAGGATTAAGAGCATGGTGCGTGCATTCGAGGCACCTCTTTCGATTTGACTGCGCGTGAACATCTCCCGCGTTGCTTTTACCGTATGCCGGCGAACCAGTCGCGTATGAATCGAGAACAGTAACGGTTCACGATGAGCGGACGCTCTCTTCACTTTGCATTTAGCTTGTGACTATCACTTAACTATCAGAGAAAGGTTGTCCACTATAAACGCATTGATAGCTGTTCCACTTCGATGTGGAAGTCGCGTGTGTACTCGATTGATATCTTAATGTATGTAAGGAAGCCATATCGAATTCGTCGTGACCTTTGACCGACACGATACGATAACCGAGTAACTTCTACAAATCTATTTTTATCTCTTTATTTATTCATATAATATACTAATCGTCACATACAGAAACTACATATTGATACGATTTTGTTTTCACCACATTAAATTTATTTTGTCATAAAATAAAAATAGAAAATCTAATAGAAAAAGCATTAGTGGTGTCCGCGATTCATATGACCTGTTTCAACGTGTGCAGAGGTGAAAGTAAAATTATTAAGGAGACCTACAGAAGTTCAAGGCCAAAACAAAAACCTATCAATGGCGAATATAACAGGAAACAAAGAAAGTTGGTTAACAAGTATAAATTAGCTTCGTTGTAAAAACGTGATAAAACACTGTAATCGCAAATGCAGTTTGTAATACCGTTATACTTGTGAGGCTGGTTGAGAAATGACAGTTTCTTGTTGAACAGGAAGAAATCAATGTTTTATAATCTAATGTATTAAGGAATATTAGCGGTTATTGAAGCAAAAACCTAATTACACTGTTTAAATTGTTTTTATTTCGCATAAATTATGCTATATATTAAGAAATCGTACATAATACAAATTGTGATAATGGACGTCGCGTTCCAAGGACATATAGCAAAGCATAAATTTCAGTGATGTATTTACATAAATATTTTCATTACCCTCAACATACTTACGATTCTAAGAGGGTTTAAACCTCTACAGTCTCCTGTAGACTAATAAAGTATTCCTTTTTAATTTCGTCTCTAAAAGTTATTTTAAGTAATAGTAATGAAATATGTGTTAATTTTTAGAAAATACAACTAAAACCTCTCTATAGCAAAATGAATACTTAGTAAATTAAATTTACATTTTCTAAGAATTGTTGTAATAATTCAGTGTGGCACGAGGCGTTAAAAATCCAATATACCTAAATTGGTACTTGTAGAGTACTTAATAGGTTTCTATTTCTTATACTCATGAAACTATATTGGGTTAACTAGCCCCTATGATATATTATTCTTTAATGATGATGAATATTATTTAAGTTTTTTTTTTTAGAGCTTACACTATTTTATATACTGAACTTTTATACGATTAAAGCGCTGGCATCCTGTGTTTTGATACTCATACTCACAAATGGCCTAAACTATAATATAAACGACGTTTATTAGACACATGTTAACAAAATAAATCGTGACTAAAACTGAAAAAAACTTTGTATTATCTAATCAGGCTTCGTATTTTACGTCTATAATTCTTGATTATAAAAAATTTGTTAAGATATAAGAATTATATTTTATTATTTTTATTTAAGCTATTGTTATTATGTGTTACAGTTTTACGTAACATGATATTATAGTACTATCTCTTCATAATAAAAATTGTAGATGAAAATACATTTCTTTTTTTGAGTCTACATTCTCTTAAAAAAAACATCCTCAGTGAATTCAAGTATTATTCCTCGGTTTATAAAACTACGTCGTAATATGCACAAACGATTTCAAAAATATAAATAAACTTTGTCCATATTATTATTCCATACTAACAAGATAAATTATGATTTTTATGATTACAATTATTTGATAATAGACAATACCATACATGTGTATTGCCAATTTTTGTAAACTATCAAAGGGCCTTAAAGATACTCGTTTTCAGCCCTCTGTGAAAAGCTGTTTTACAATCGAAAACAAAAACCTCGAAAATATGTACCGAACAATATAATTTTCCTGTTTTTTTTTCATTAGAAATATTTTAACTAATCTTCAATTACACGAATTAGATGTTAGTTATGTTAGAAAGCTCATTGCAGACTTGCAAAGTGAGACAAATTCCTTTTTCTTGATTTAAACTTGGCGACTTGGATATCGCAGACTACTTCAATTAACTTTTTACGAAAAGACTTTCAGCAAAAAGCTCGTTCCGTTACCCATTTACAGCTTAAACGTGATTTTACAAAAACCTCAACTACCTTTGTTCATTGTGTTTGAAGTCCAAACTCTAGTACGTGCTCATTCTAGGATTGATTCTTATGAGAAAAATTATATTTGATTAGATATTTGTTGAATATAGTTCAGTAGTTTTTGTAATATCAATCTGTCTTTAAATGAAACAAAAATGTTGGATTTTTCAATAAGAATTCATATTTTATTTTAACAAAACAGTCAATGTACAAGTACACACTTAAAATTAGTTTCTTACGACTATTAAATGCAGTTAATCACGCGACAATCATGGCTGAATTTTTATCATTTAATTAAATTTAATGATGACGATTTTTTCGTAGTAAAGGCAGCAGCATATTTGCTAAGCGATATTTCAATCTGGAACAAAAACATTAAAAAATATGTATAAAAAGGTTTTAAACAATTGAAAATTTTCCGCCTTCAATCATCATATTCATTCTGTAATTTTTTATAAAGTTAATATATTCAGAATTTAAACCTATTATTTCTGTTGTTATTCAATAAACGTGAGTGAAGATCATTTTTGACATAAATTTACCTTTGTGTTTTCTCCCTGTTTCGCTGAGAAGCATCCTTCTTTTGCAGCTTAACATCATTAACGTCATTGGGCGCATCTGGTTTATCATCAGGCTTCAAGTCTTGCGGCTTGTCATCCTCAGGTTTTGGTTTCAGTGGCTTCGGCGGTTTCGGCTTCTGCAGCTCATTGAAATCCTCTATATCAAGAAGGTCGCTAAGATCAATGTCAGAGGCTGCAGCCAGCAGGGATTCTGCAGGGGCAACAGCGATCACAACACCGTCAATATTGAGCCGATAGTTCTCTGTACCATTCTGGCGCTGGTCGAAGTGTTTTTCAGATCTGTCGCAATCAGCGGGTGCGGCAGCTACAAGACCCAATAGCGTAAATAATACCGCAACTTCGCACACAATCCTCTTGTAGTTGACCATCGCGGCAGGTGTCTGAGCTAGCACTGAGCCGCGCGGGACCCACTTTGAAAGCTCTCTCCACTGCATCTTTTATTTATTGACTGAGATAGCGGTAAAGACACCGGCACCGGAGCTATTGAACACCCGTTTCTAAACTAGAATTAACAAGTGTATGACAGCTTTTACGATACAACCTGTAATATAAATAAGAAGGGACTCTAATATCTTAACACCAAACGTCACTAGAGAAATTATAATAACGTACAAAATATAATTGAAGACTAAACGTATTAATATATTTCTCTAGCAGTCAATGACTGGTAATATACAGCTTTTTCATAAAACCTTTTTTAATTAATCTCGATGGCCGGTTGGCACAGATTGCGGTGAACCTGTTGTGATGCACCTAACTGTACCTTCCGATAAACGGTAAGCAAGCGACGCTTGACATTGCAGATCATAATTAATCGGATCAAAGTGATAGAAAAATAGAAACAAAACTTGAGATCAGCTTTATTGTCGACTAGCACAGTTTCTTTATGTTGTCTAACTTCAACTTATAGTCCAAAACCATAAAATTTACCAAATTGACTTTAGTACTCCAAAACCGTATTTTTAATTATTCGATTGTAGTTATGCTAAACCGATTATAAAATTAGTTCTGACAAATGTTATTAAATCGTATTGGATATTTCCTGAATAGAACAGAACGGGAATAAACTAAATTTATACTATTTAGTGCACATCAGAATCCACAACTAAATCTTTAAAATTTAAGTACTTTGTACAGAGTTGAAAATTGCCGAATCGACTAGTTGTTAAATTGTGATAACTATATATTGTAAATTTTCACTTGTATCATGATATTCTAGTGGACCATGTTAAAATAGACTGTTTTATTTTATTTATTGACGCATACCCCGACCTCTGGGCCAGGCCATTTTATATCTTTAAGATAACAAGCTCACAGGAGGTAGCCATTGAGACTCCTCCTGAAATATTCAACAATATTTATGGGCAAGCCCCCTTCTGTGAGCCTGCGCTCCCTACGATTATCATTCATGACTTTTACAACTCGCACAATCTTCGCAAAGTACTCTTCTAGGTACGACCTGGAACTAGCACTAGTTATCACATCTGTCCATACTACAGTCGTCAGTTTTTTGTCAAGTTTCTGTTCCAGGTCGTATCTAGCCGAACCAAAAATCGGGCAGTGATTTAGCAAGTGTAGAACGTCTTGGGATAACTCTGTATCGCATTCGCACCGGCGTATCTTTCAGTTTAAATCTATACAGGTATGCACCGAACGCCCAGTTAAGATCTGAATAATATCTGGATTGGGGCGTCTCTAATTTGGTAGTGCCAGCTTAAAATAGACTGTTACTGGTACTGGTATTACATCTATATCATCGATCACTCGTACTTCTTACGAGCAACGCGCACAGTTCATTGGTGAAGTCAAGGTTTGAAAACACCGCAGGGTTGGAAAGTTTCGTTGCATTCGCAGTATTTTGCCAAGAAATGACCTATTGATACACTTATGTTAAAAAGTAGTATACTTCAGATCAATGAACTCTCGAAAGCTCGACTGACCGACATTTTGAATATTTACATATTGCCCGCCTCTCTAGTATGTTATGAAGTGTCTTGAATATTTAAAGTTTGTTTTTGCTCAAAATGTTTCTTTTTGAGAAAGAACTAAAAGATAATCTTATTGGCTAAGGCAGACAACTACTTTCTACTACAGGAAGTGTACTTGTCATTCAGTCAAGTTCAGTCTGGACTAGCAAAAGCAAGTACCTATATACGAGAAATAAACGGTAAGACTGGCAACACTCTCATGAAAGCCTTGTTTAAAAAATGCAGCTTTTATAAACTGAGGTCTGGCTTTATAGTGTCACTAGAGAGTGACTTATTATTCTATCGGGTTTATAATGGAGAGTTAGGAGTTGTTCGGATTGATACGTATAGCTGAATTCCGTCATCGGACATCGAATACGAAATTCCGCTTTCTGCCGCGCACCACCGTTATGTGGAACTACCTTTAGAGGTATTCTCGAACAACTAGGGACCATTGAGAAAAAAGCATATCTTCATTTCAAACGCCGGCTATGCACTTTGAGCGATCCAGCAGTTAGACTACGGCGCTGGCATCATTAGAAGCCAGTGTGCCTCATTGTATAATAAAACTATAAAAATTACATAAATCAGTTAGATGTAATCACTTGCTTACTAAATATATTCCAAATTAAATAAAGCAAGTTATGAAAAACGCGTCACATAATAATTTCAAATTATAATTGTAATTCTATAATTTTTGGTGTTTAGCTCCCTGTCTCACGTATTTCTATATAATGAAAGGTATAAATAACTGGGTTTAGTTTTATTCACAGACATGGGAAAACGGTAGAAACCAAACTACAAAAATCATAAGTAATCCTTTTATTCTCTACATTATTTCAACAAATTTTAAACATTTAAATTTTAAGGCCAAATATCAGCCTAATTAACATAAATAATTGACGAAAAGCTAAATATTCACATTTTAATAATACTTCTATAGTTTACAAAACCAAAAAAAAATTCAATGACCTCATTTCAAACGAAAATAATTAAACGCTTACAAAAACATCCATTCTTACACCTTCACCTCCATTGTAAAAGTAACAAGAGAAAAATAATATCAACATAATAGAGATTTTCCAAGGCACAATGGAAGACTTAAATATATTTTCTTACACCTAAAAGTACTTATACATATTCATAAGAAGCCGCGGCTTACAAAACATTAATTATAACTCAAACTTAGAATACAATAATAAAGTTGTAATACTTATAAAATTATGTGTTTAATATCAATAGTTCATGAGTTCCGTTAGCACATTCAAACAAAAACATATCGGTAAGCAGCTGGGGCTAACCGTTCGTGTGTGAATTGGGACGTTATTATTATTACTAGTAATCATTGACCATACACAAGGACTCCGCATGGGAAAAATTTAAGGGCAAGAGAGTGCTGAACCGTGAGTAATTTTTAAGCAATACTCCACGAAGAATACAACGTCGTTCATTATGTGATTGACTGTGTAGAGGCAACAGCCTGCTCCATGAGGATGTCCGGGGCAAAACGTGCGTCGAGTATTTGAAGGATTTTTCGCGGAATATAGCTATTAAATAGGTCTAATAAAATTGTTTACTATGGACATCCGCAATGTAACGCCTGATTCTATTATTTATAAAGTATGCGGTTACTTTAGCAGTTACACTGTTGTTCAAAGCCGAAATCGTCATTAACTGTGTCCATTACTGCATAATGACTGAGGACAGTTTAAATGCCAGCGGTAACGTATCGAAAGCTTATTTGAAAATATAAATTAGTGTTTTTTTTTACTTTGAAAAGAGATTTCGTCTCGTTATTGATTTACACGAGAAGTCCTTGCTTATACATATACACACTAATATTTTATTGTAGCTTGGTAACTGACGTTGGTTGGAACGAAAAAATAGTGTACAATTGATATGTCTTAGAATATGATTTGAAAGATCGGAATCTTGTTTATCCAAACGAATTAAAATGCATTGACTTGAGTTAACGCGTATAAAATTTAATGTACTTAATGCACAACTAAATCTTAGTAGGGTTTCTAGCGAGTGACGTTGGTCGGGCAATTTGTCTTAAATTGATTTATATGTAGCTATAATATGTAGTACTATTGGAACTCCAAGGGAAATTAAAAAAAATATATATAAACAACTACAAACAATATCTAAGGCACATTATTAAATGGAAGCTGTATGGAAGACAGATCAAATATGCGTTTCATATGTAAATTCCCAACCATACTGTAACAATACACTAAAAAAGAGAAAGATAAATTTCTATCCATACGTTTTTGCTATGATGTATGGTCAGCAAATAAACCAACATTTTAAATTTTTATAAAATGAAATCCAGTTAGTAATGCGTGGATGTCGCAATTTATACTAAATGTCTTAAGTTTAGTAAGTCAAAAGCATACCAATTTTAAACATTAGAATACCAAAAAAATAACACTACAGTAAATATTATAAACCAGAAGATTAACCTATAATAAAATCCATTCATTAATTCATTAAACTAAAACCACAAAGTTAACCAATTAGCAATATTTCCGATACACCTAATGTTTACTTATTAATTAAAACGAAGAAAAGATATTAACAATCTATAATCTTTTCTGCTTTCAAATGTAACCTTTTTCTGCACAAGGAAATTGAAGAAAATTCCTGTCAATATACAGTATAAAAAAATGAAATTATTAAAAATCACACTTTTGTTAATTATTTGTGTACAAAAACACAGTATTTAAACATGGGGCAAATTGATTCCGCCGCTCATGGACACTCGCGACACCAAACGCCTCATTAGTGCGTTGCCGGCCTTTTTTATACATCTTGTAACATATACAATCACAATCATCTCAAAACCAGATAAAAATACTACTATAACAGCTATCTATAATAAAAAAAAATATCATATCCTATATCAAACATTAACGATCGTAAATTGAATCAAATAATACTTGAAAACATTTTAAATCTATTCCTCAGTACAAATTTCATACTTTTCAGTAAATTTTTCAGCGATAATATTAAGCATATGCTCGAAGAAGCCATCACCGAATCGCAAACGATATAGCGAGACGTCCAAGTACCTTTGCACTTGAGCCGCGCAAAACAATGAAGGCTGACCCTTGCAGATGTCGCGAGACGCATTACATAATAATAACGCCTGGCTCCAAATGCGATTTGTCACTGAAAATTGTAAGAAGTTCACTCCCAATACTTCAATCAACAGATTCATTCAGGAGAAAATTTTTAAAACTTCAATAGTACTAGCTGATCCGGCAAAAGTTGTTTTGCCATACATGTGATTTCAATTTTCAATTAATTATTCGAATATTATTTAAAATTTGACACTGCGATGGTAGCGCCGTCTGTCGGATCCAATGTAAAACATTCCAAAATCAACAACTACTAATAAATTAAAAATTAATTAAAAAAACATTGTCCAGCGGAGAAAATTGTGAATCTAAACCATTCCCAGATCCCCTTGAACACACACAAAAAAATTCATCAAAATCGGTCCAGTTGTTTGAGAGAAGTTCAGTGACATACACACTCACAGAAGAATTATATATATAAAGATTTAAATTCTTTTCTCATTCATTGATGATATTTTTCATCTTATTTGTATGATTACGTCTTGTTTGTGTCCCGTTAATTATTATCTATACTTATTTGTGAAACGCGATTAATAACTCATCTATATGTATATCTTTGAGTGTATTGTATGTGTGTGTATTACTGTATTGTTGTGTTTGTAATAAATATATTATAAAACTTGTGAGTATATTATGCAATTGTTATAGAATGTTATTTTACTTAATTTTTTTCTTTACGTGTCCACATTTTTATATCCGTTACTATTTTAATTCAATTGAAATCTAGTGTATCAAGGGGTAAGAACTGGCTTCTCAAACACAGATGACGTCTAGCTGAGAAGCTGATTTTGAAACAGACGATCCCAGTTGCGATTCCCGGTGGAATATATTTTTGATGAGTATATTTGTGTGTAGTGTTATAATAAGAATTTATAAGTGTATATGTAAATATATTTTTGTTATCACTTATAACACACGCTATAAATACTTTATTTATAATTTTTTTTAAATATTTATTTATTATTTATTATCTTTTTTTACCTCTTTTGCTATCCAATACGTAATTGTTTTTAATTATTATTATTTTTGATACAATTATGTAATTAACTGACATTTATCATTTAAAATGAATTATCAAAATCTTAATATACTTACAAAATCTCTGCATATCCATATCACAGTTTTGTGTGAGTTGAGAAATTGTGTGCGCGCCATCTATCGGTGGCAAAGTGGACCCACTCACAAGGAACGATCCGGGGACTGTCATCTTATCCAACATTTGCTCTACTTCCGATTTTATATACTAAAACAGATAATAGAATAGAAAAAATAATTACATATTACGTCAAGTGTTTTTAATATAAATATTTTATTACCTCCCCGTCAACACCATTTGGTTTTTTCTTCAAATGCTCCTTCATAATGTGTAATCTGTATTGAGTTGGTATGTGCTGAAAATTAAAATAACATTTAATGAAACCAGCCATATTTCATTTAAAAAGAATGTCATCAAAGCTTTATTTGGAAGGAATAATATCATTTAGTATATATAAAATTATAGCTTTAGGGGAGCAAGCAGAGAAGGAAGGAACCTTTAAAGGTAATAAGTATCCCCATCATAAATTGTCTAACAGTATGCAAAATCAAATGTAATACATTGATCATTGTAGAACATTAATTGAGGCATTGTTCAAAAAAATTAAAATAATATTTTTAAAATTAAATAAACCTTTGTGTCAGCAACCATAAGTATGGGATGGATGTGTGGTTGGTCTGTTGTATCAGGTGAGAGTCGGTTAAGGCATTCTGGGTACATCTCTGTCAGTATAACACTATCTTCACCACCCAATTTGCTTACTGCTATTTCAGCTGCTGCCATTTCATCCAGCTTATCGTAAATTGATGTTGCGACGCGTGGCTTCACATCTGTTATTAAACAGAATATGTCAATAAGGTTGTGTGATTCTTATAACTTAAATTCATTGTTCTTATGATTTCACCCAAATAAGAGACCATTGCATGTTGTTATGTATATGTTATAGGTGCTATATAGATGTAGTCTATTTAATAAATTCACTAAATGTGGGTATCTTATGTACATCATGTGTTTGGTTATTATTCATGTGCTCTGTTGTTGTGACATTATTACTCTAATCTTTTTCAAATAAAATGATTATCAAAGATCGGAAGTCCCTGGTTCAGTTATTTATAACCAATAACATAAAAGTGAGAACTAAAATTGATTAATTGAATGTAGAAGACATTCTTGCCTTTTTATATATTGCTATACCAATTTTTTTTTATTCCGTGCCTGCCAAGTGGAAAGAATCGCTCTTGCATTTACTATATAGTTTCTCTCTGATTGAAACTATTACAAACCCTGTAATTTTTAATATACAACTTACCATAATGGACCTAGGTATGAATGCATGTAAAAATTAGAATATTAATAAATCTCATTTATAATTTATGATTTTTGCAGTAAAATACGGAGAATGTAGAGACTCATTCATATGAAAGAAAAATTTATACCAAAATATTCTGCTGCAACATTAATATCTGCATCTTCACACCACGCTAATATCATTTGTAGGGCTTGAACAATGGAGCACTGAAGCTTGAGAAAGAATGAACCTGATCGAATGGGTTGACGCTTTTTACATGATTTGCAAATCCATTGTACCCTGAAAATATTACATATTCATTTCAGATAAAACAAATATTTTGGCTTATATAATACAATATTGTGGCTAAAAATAAACAGCTAGGTACATTGTCAAATCATTCTACTCTTATTGGACCAAGCTAATTAAGGTCTTTGCTTGGCAAATATAGCATAGTAGTTGTACCATCTTGACAGTGACAAATGTTATAAGATAACATTTTAAGACCATATATGATTTCTGTCTTAAACAAAACATGTAACCAAGGAGAAATTCATGAACAGTTGTGGTTAAGCCAAAGATCAATAGCAAAATATAGGAACAATCTTACCTATCAACAACCCTAGCTGTCTTACATACAACTTCACAATTAGGTTCATTTTGAGGGCATTCCATAACCATTGGAAGCAAACCAAATGCCTGTAGCCTTTCAACAATTTGCATTTCAACTAGGCCATGTCCGGAGTCCTTTACCAAATCTTTATACAAGGATAAGTTACTGTAATGAAAATGAATAATTGTTTTGGAAACAGAATACATATACACACAATTAATTATTTATAAAATTTAAGGAACTATTCTCAAAACTTATCTGTTTAAATGTTTCGTAAATTTGAACTAAAAATTACACACATACCAGGGTCCTGTAACGAAGGGAAACGTCTCAATTTTATCGTTTTCTGTATCAAAAGTAGTTGAATCTGGTTCCATTTTATTTTAGTTTAGGATTCTATGCTTACATATTCAAGATATTCTGCAAAGAGAAATTCAACATGTTTATTCACATACTGTCAAATAATTACTGATACAGTTTATATACCAAAAGCATAAAATATTACGTGTTATTTTAATAAGAAACTATTATAAACATAACAATGCTAATTGCTAACGTTTACAGTGCAGTCGCAGTGTTCACAGACCGGTGTAAACTATATTATGTCAAGAGTAACATAAGTGTACTGTAAATGTAATGTGGATACTGTAGTCTATGTTATACAGAATATGAATTCGATACAAGACAGTAAGTATAATAATTTGAACACTGTTCAGCGCTAACCATGACTTACTTTGTCAATTCGATTCGATTGAATTTTGATTCTAACACATAATCGACCAAAAAATTATGTTTTCAGTAGTTAATATATCTTAGTCTATACCATAATAATGAGCAGTTTAGAAGGAAGGAGGAATTAAAACGAACCAAGACATTTTCAGACGAAAAAAATTTCGCCCTTTTTTACATCACGTTAACTTATCTTTAAAAACCCAGTAAGTTTAACTACTGTTCATTCGCTTGCAATCCATTTATTTGTTAACAACAAAAATCCTAAAAATCATAATTACTAAATAGAGATAAAAAATTAACATTGAATAAAAACTGTTCATGTTTATCAAGGGATAATATTAGCTTTCTTCAATTTATTCTCTGTATATAATAATAAAATATCTATTTTGGTGCACCCCTTTATGTTGCTGCTTAATTTTAATCTGATTTGATAAAAACAGCTATGTGTAATTATCAACCTCAAACTCACCAATTATTATTCGTCAAATAAATAAAAGCTTAATTTACTTTTACCACCTTTATTCACTTAGTAAAGAACAGTAGAGTAAAGAACATTGTTATGTGTATTCTGTAGGGCACGTTTTCGAAAACTCGATTATCTTTACCAAATTAAGGTTATTCGATGGTGTTCAATTCATCAAACGTTTCTTAAGAGTGCAGCACTAGTCGCGCAGTATACTTGTGAAGCTGGAAGAACATGCTGACAATTTACTTGTTTTTTAACAAATAGTCAATAATAGCGCGTTTACGATTTGTGCCGTTAATTAAGCACTAGCGTGTGCTGTGAATTATTATTTATTATGGTGTCATTTTATTAAAATAATTTTGTATTATAGTTAAGTGGACATTATTTACAAATTAACGTAAAATTATAGTTACCGGATTTTAAACATAACAGTTCAATTACTTAACCAGTGTTATTGACCTAACAATCTCCAGAAAGAAAAATATTTTTGTGTGTAAGGTAAGAGTTTTGTCTAGTATATTGTTAAAACACGTTTAAATGAGGTAAATTATAAATTAAATTAATAAAAAATTGTATTGTCTTGTTATCCTTAGTTACTATCATAGGACTAAGAGAACTTTTCTCATAAAATAGGCCCTTAATTTTAGCTGTTGCTGGGTTAAAGAAAGGTAAACGTTGAATCTTAGTACATGCATAACATTTACATGAAATATTAATCTGGCAATCATTTATACATAAATTTTAAAAAAAATCAATAACCACAAAAAAAGGTTTGTTTAGTTGTATGGTTAAACATATTAGGTAAAAAATGGAAAATAATGTCTTTTATGCACAACAAAATTTTTTGTTAATGTTTAATACATTACATGAGCATGATTGCACTGAAATCTTCAATGAAATTATCTAATAGAAAAATATGATAATAAATATAAGTTTCAAGTAGTGGCTGTGGTCAAATATTACAGGGAAAGCTATCTTATAAAACTTTATAAAATTGTATGCTGCATACAACCAAAAATTTATCTATACTGCATGCAAGAATAAAATTAAATCTTTTATCAACACAAAATAAATGAGTAAATTTGCATATAATGGTTCTCTATTTGTATTGAGACTCGATTATATTTTTATTGACATGAATATTAATGTATGTTGTTGTAAAGGTTCTACTTCCACTACAAAGTTGTAGGTTTATGCAGTTTCATAATGTCAATAAATTCTTTTATAAACTTTATAAGGACATTAACCTAAAAACAGCCCAATTTCATAATTTCTAACAAATCAGCTTAAGCTTGATGAGCCCATATTTTGTTTAATTATTAACTTGATAAGCATTAAACCATAATTTTCGTGGTTAACGATTATTTTATCTAATCCAGTGGATTTGGTATAACATTTTATAATTTAGAATAATATATATATTTTAATTATAGCAGTTACTAGAATTATACAATCTGTGATTACAATAACCACTGCACTAACATGCATCATTTACTTTACAATGACCTTCATTATATATATGTTGTTCCAAATTGAGATTGCATTCATATAAATAAAGCTGTCCAACACTCTGTTATAGTGAATGAATCTTTTAGGTCACTTTTCAATGTTTTCCTCGCTTTCTCTTCTATTGTTCTTTGACGTCTCCTTTCGACGCGTAGGCGCGAATTTATTACCTACTGCATTTGGTCTTATGGGACAGATGACAATGTATTTATTAACTACACTATTGCCGTTTCAATGAATGCTACTTAAATTATTTACGCGTGTCTTTCATGCAAAATTTACAAAATTTTCATGAAACTTTACTGTAATATGTATAACTTCAATCATGTATGCTATTAAAGCTGTAATAAGACTTGTAACTATTTATAATGGTATACATGGGGCTAAATAATGTGGGTGAAACCGGGGGTTTTAACACATCGTAATGTTCGACAGTGACCTTGATTATTATGGAAATATTCCCTTTTCAGCAGTGAATTTTTATTTTTAATTATCGGTTATAAATGTTCGCCAGTATTGGAAGCTGCGAGGATATGATTTTAGGTAGATATACTTAACAACTTACGTCCATATCACAAGATACTTACTTCCAGATATTTAAATCAGTAACAGGTGTAAGAAAAATCTTAATTGATCCACTAACGTAATGTCAATTAATATCAAATTAATTAATAATATTTCTTTTGTTTAAAAATTCTCGTGTCACGTATACGTTATTGACCCTCCGAAACTAAATTAAATTTTATATGCGTATTCAGTATAAGATCGGCTAATATCTTCTCTTGTAACGGATTATTTGTGGAAATAATTTATTTTACAGTAATACAACCTAATTCCGACCCGCAACGATCGACCTATTTTATTGATAAATTGAAAACTGTCATTCTTTTTGCAAAAATATTTTTTTTTTTAAAAAAAATTTTATTATTACTTAAATTTTAATTGAAATAATATAATGTATTTTATTTCATGTATTTTTTTCAATATATTTTATATTGAAATAACATACATGTGGTATTGCAAAACAACGGTTGCCGGGTACTTGTAGTAGTAATATAAAACACCTCGTTCACGAGTTACGGATTTTTTATAATTTTAAAACACTAATAAGGAAGTGCCTTGAGCTAACGATGGTCGCGATAAATAAAAATAGTTCTGTGTTATTAAATATAATAAAAGTCCTTATATGGGTAATTTATAGGAAGGAACACATTAACCTTTACCGTGGCCTTTCTCTAAACCTTACTAACCTATTAGGCTGATATTTTATAAGTTCATAGAATCTATTGTGCTTGTGACATTATTTCTATAACAAAACCTGGCACTGCATGCAGTGTTCATTGTTCGCATGTAGAAACTGAAATAGCATTTTCCTTGTTAAATTAATTTGTTACTCAGATGTCGGATAGCGGTATACAATAGGAACTTCCAAAATACTATTCGATTACATTTTTATAGGATTTCTCTTTTAATGTAAAACATATATTTTCAACTCTGAACAGCGCTACAATTTTTATTATAATAAATAATGTGAAATTTAAACAAAATTGTATTGAAGTAATAATACTCTAATAAACTTTACTATGCGAACAAGCGCTGTCGCAGCTTTAAAGTTTGATATTAATATCGTATAATTTAATTGTTGAGATTGAATTGCGTTCTGTACATTGAAAAATAATGAAAACCAAGTCGGAAGGTGAAGAAATTAGACATGTATCTTCTAACTCAGGATATCAGACCCGACTGAGAAATACCAAGACAAACCGAGCAAACCCGAGAAACCGGAAACAAGATGAGACAATATATTTTATAAAAATTTATAACTCTTAAGGCGGGTTCACGGGCAAAAGTTAACGGTCTCTAAGATTCAAAGAGTGGAAACAAAATGTCATTTGTTAAGTTTGATCAAACATACTCATATAGGTATCATATACAAATATACTCGATACATACTAAATTTAATATTACAAATTGGAAAAAACTTAATCCTATTTCTGGCTTTGAAAAGTCGATTAAAAAATGACATTTTATAAGTTTTTTTTTAGATCAAACCACACAAGGCATAACATTTACAGAATAGTATAAAAAGATGGCACCTTGAAATACGCTAACAACATTGATTCAACAGTTATGATTCTGCAATTAACTGAAACTGATTTATCGTTACGTCAATATATAAAAATAAGCTTTTTTTTTCAAATTAACGATTTTTAAATGTGATGGCGGAGGCCATGTACAACTCTCCCCCCCTTCGGACCGCGTTTGTATGTGAATACGGTAGGAATTGTTAATCATGAAGCGCGTTTGCATATATATTGAAAAAGTGGTACAAGAACGTCGCACATAAATGGTCGTCAATTATGTGAATCCAGTTTAATCGATTGACGATAAATCATAACGCAATTTTATTGTCATGTTGGCTGCTCAATTTATTTCACCGAGCAATATTTGAATATTATTTAGATACTTTCACATTTTGTGCTATACGCAGTTAAGTTCGAATCGACAGTTCCTTGAACTCACGGATTTTTAAAATTATCTAATTTTTATGAAGGATATTAACCATGTAGAACATATTTTTGAATAATATATTAATATTCACATTCTCAATTTGATTTGTAGGATAATCCGCACAATATTCGGTTTCTTGTTGACCTAACTAACATAATAAGTGGGAAAGGTCTTATAATGCATTTTTATTACTCTTTCACGTAAAAATTTATTACAGGCTACAATTTATAAAATTATTGTGTCAATTGTCAAAATAAAATAAACTAAAAAAGATCTTCCATCTTCAAGTTATTCTGGCGTTCGCTGCCAAAACAGCTACATCTAGATTTATGGAATGTATGATAGCCAAAATAGTAAACCATAGCTACAATAAAAATAGATCTATTTAAAATATATATTACATACTATATCTATTATATGTGTATGTATGTGTAATGGGCCGCATAACGGTAAACTAAAACGATTTTTAAAGAAAAAAAAGCGCCTAATATGCAATTCGGACTATAAATATCAGTGTCTGTATTATTACGCATAAATTTACATACACATAAAACCAACCTCATTTCATTCCAGTTAAAAGAGATCAATTGCATTCTGAATAATAAAACAAATCACTTTCCTTTGCTAAATATTCAGCTTTCGTTTGGAGCAAAGTACACCCAAACTTTTGTTTCTATTCAATTGCATTAAGATTTTGCAATATCGAATGGAAAAGCTGGTGTGTGTAGCTTTAGGAATTCGTGTATTTTTCTTACACCATCTATTACTAATCAGATTATAGTATCTAAAAATAGTTAATAGCACATTTAAACGTAGAATAAAACATTCATATTGAAACACGAACCTCAGTGTCTAATGGTTTTTTTTCAAAAATAATTATTTATAGTTGTAACGGTTTGTTTGACATGAAGTATTTGATCTTACGCCTTCTTTCGTATACGTTATACGTCCAAAGAATAAAAGTGACTAGTAAATGTCGAGATAGGAAGTGGATCACAGATTTAAAATGTGGTCTTTTAGTTCGTGCCATCTTGCTGCGACGATGGCTTTGAGCGATTTTTCCTTAAATATAAACACAGTTTATATTTGTAGTATAGAGTATTTATAAAACAGACGGCAAACGGGCAAGAGGTTCACTTGATGTTAGTGATATCACCGACACAATTCTGGAGGGCTCGCAAATGCTCTGCCGGCCTTTAAATGTTTCTCATAACGATCGAATAATTTGGACATGTTTTTATTATTATTTTGACATATGAGAGTTTGGACTCTCAAAGTCAATTCAATTGTACAGAATCAAAGACGATAGTTTTTTTTTTATTTGTCGTGGAAATTTTACCAAGCTTAACACTAAGTATTCGCCAAGTTGTATTGTACGAATGACAATAAAACTTAACGATTGTATTTTTCTTATCAAATTTCACAGATGGACTTTCCCACGTCATTGAACGTTATGAATGGAGTGATAACTTGCAAGAACAAGATACAGTTTATAATGGATATCGTTTTTATTAACCTGAGCTATTTTTTTTTAATACAGATAAATAATTTTCTCATTGCACCAAAAATATGAATCGGTCGCGTATAACGGTTATTGTAAAATGTACTTCTATAATATCATTGATATTTGGGAGATTTTCAAATATAAACGAAAAGCTCTTTATAATTGTAAAACTCAATTTTAAGAATAATTTATATAGTCTGTTTGAGACTCGAGTTCTTGTTTGGCCAATTTTTTAAAGTCAGACTTCCTTACTTGATTCAAACAAATTAACCCTAATATCATAAATAAATTACGTATTTTATTTTCTAGCTACTTAAGTCTAACCAATTCTACTTAATTATTACCTTACAAATTATATTTTTTTGTAATTGGTCAAGTTTCATCCTTGTAATTAAAACGATTAGATTTGCACTATCCGTAATTATATACGATCTACGTCCATAACGCACTTCCCTGATCGCGAGATGCAGGCGCACGCGCAGCATATCCGCGATTTAATTAACACCCTGCACTAAAGTGAAAGTTGTATTGACATCACTATTATATTTAAATAATAGCACTATAGCAAAATCTATCTATTTTTACTATTGATTAGCGAGTATCACAGGGGGGGCCTTCAGGAAAAGGGCGTAAAAGCATCTTAAAGGCCGGCTTCGCACTAGTCAGGCCTGTGGCATTGCGAGTGTCCATGGGCGGTGTAGTACTTTACATCAGATGAGCCTTCTGCCCGTTTGCCCCCTATGAGAAATCAAGAACGGTTTAGAACAATAAGAAAAGACAAACATGTTTTATAAGGCAATTTTCTCTCTGTCTTGACTTACTGAAATTCCGATCTTTTTTGATTAAAGCAGATTTTGAATACCTAGAGTGATACAGGGAATAATGTGGGGCCCAATGCACCTTTTATGTTCATTGCATATTTTATCCCTTAATCACACCGCCATAAGCTGGTGTCCGTATGTCCAAGATTATAAATATAATACTATGTCTTAGTCCCTGGCTCACTTTGGAGTTCTTAGTGGTTTCGGCTCAGCGACTGTATCAACAGTATTAACTTTAATCCGTTATTTTTAACCGACTTTAGAAACTCGAAATTTACATGTCGATCGACGTTTTTTAAGAGTATGTACATACTAAAAAATATTATCTCCAAATGACCGCGTATGTTTAAGATATATTAATAAAATTATTATTAAAGTATAAAAAATTATTATTAAAGTATTAAAAGTATAGATCCCTCGATAATCATTCTAATATATAACTTCAATTGTTTTGATGAAGCATATTTAAATAACAGGATATTATCTTACCAACAAAAATGGTGTATCCTAGATATGTATGTTCCAAACTTTCACCTAACAATGTCTATTTAAGTTTTTAACCGAACCGAAACGAACGTGAGAGTAATCAAGTGTGTCATCTAAATTCTGCTTTTTATTCTGAGCTATTTTGGTTTGTACGCGATCATATGATTTCATCTCACTGGCAACGCAATGCAAACCAACTAGTGCAAAATGTCAGCCTAGATTCGATTTCTTAAATAAAAAAAGCTTACTGTTAAATTCGTGTATCTTAAACGTACTTTTAACTTTAGGTGTAAAATCTAGACCCATATCTAGGTGTTAGCTAGATATCCTTTGCCTATGTTAAGCCTTAAGGCTGCAAGTCGATCTCCTATTAGACAAAATGTTTATACTGCAATGCGTTTTTGCGTTATTCAAAGGTTGCACTGGCGACGAGTCGGATTAGCCTCTCCAAGGTAACATAATATAGATTAAAATCATGATTAAGAACAAAACAGCTACGTTGCTGATGCAATGTGTATCGCTTGAAAAAAAATTGAGTTGTTTTTATTAATTAAATTTATGTCTATGAATGATGAGGATGATACTCTGTGGTAAAGTAGGAATTCCGCGTGATTATACAAACTTATTACCGCTAAAGCTTTTCGTTATGTGACAAAGGAAGCTATTTATATAATCTCATATTAACTTTTTGTCATAGTAACATAAGACGTGTACGTATTGTTACGTAGAGCCTGTAGAAAAACATTCCTGCAGCTCATTTGCTCTTATATTGGAATTAGGTCTATAATTGCTATTTGGAAAGACATGTTATTTATTACGAAAGTGAAAAGTTTATTGGTAATGAAACTTTTTTTAAGCTTAATATCAATTGTAATCGCAAATAACTGATTCGAATCCTCTATTGAGTGACAAACGCAAAGTATTTTCTCATTCAAATCTGTATTCGGTTTTCATGCGACCGAACATTGTATTTGTCTTTTTTAATGTCAATATTAGATCAAAGCTTTATAAATTCGTTTAATAAATTATTAAATGTATAGACAAAGTGGGTCACTACATACACGGATGAAAAGTTATAAGTATACAAAATTTGACAGGTGCCAAACATAAAGTGTGCAAATAATGTTTTGTCTATGAATAATATTTTTAGAACATTTATTTATTACACGCTAAATAGTTATTATATTGTATATCTACTGTGGTTTTTTTCAAATTGGTGGCGCAATCATACGCGCTTGCGTATATGGAACAATTGTGAGATTATTTTTATTGACAATAACATGATATATCGACACGTTTCTTATCTTTAGTGAAGTAACGGTAAGTTATTATTTATTTTCGCGTGTTTAGGTAGCATAAGAGGTGATTGCGTCGGCGGTTTTGTGAAAAATTGCGTTCTATTCTAATGGAAGTTATACATTTAGGGCACAGTCGGTTTGGTATAAGGAATCTAAAGTCAAGCAATGTACGATCGTTTTATCAAATTAATTTGATTAAATATTGTAGTATTCAACATCAATATCGCGGGCAAGAATGCGACCGCTTATTCGCCTCAGGCGAATATTTTTTAACTTCATAACACTGATAGGCGAAACGCATCAACATTGAGCGTTCGAAATTCAAATGCGATGTCGAAATTGTACTGAGGTCTGTGCAGTCATAGACCACATGTGGGTCAGTCAACTGGAACCGATAGTCATTTGTTACTGAATCAATGCACGACGTCTGTAATAATGTAACTGGACCGTCGGGAGTTGGTTTTGCAACTGAAACGAGGGAAAAGTGGAAATAAGCCGCAAATAGTGGCATAGATATTGTATTCTCGTGGGTCAATTTCACAAGAGATATTTTATAATCTGTGTGATCTATGTGATTAACCGAGAAGGAGGTTGGTTCGAAGGGAGGAAGGAGTTACAAAACTGACTTTGTAAAGTCCTATCATTTATCAAACAAGATTATTGAGTCGGAAGTTCTGAATTTGAACCGTTTTTTAGGGATTATCGAAATCTACAGATACTAAAGTCCAAGTCTTATTTCAAAAATACTCAATTTACAGTTACCTGGCCTTTCGGAGACGAAACTTTAATAATAATTAACATGAAGTTGTTATACAACTATTGAAAATGCATTCATTTTAGAACAAGCTGTTCTAAAAAACTGCATGCATATCACAAAAAATATTCCGCTCCACGAAATGAATCGTAATTTTGTTTTTCAAATTTCCACACAGACATTTTATTATTTTGTATATTCACTGCATTTCATACTAATTACGACTACTAGTCATTTGAGGTGTATGGTATATGGCGTAAGACAGAATTACGTGACTTTGACATTACTGGAGCAACCACGTTGTAAATGCTGTTATATAATATGCACTCGGATCACGATTTTTAAGTAAACCAAGTGTGTCCTTGACAAGGTTTTGCTTCAATTTAAATATATTACAAATACCGTAATCATCGCTATTTGTAATCTTCGTAAAGTATGTAATCAAAGTTGATGTTCACGAGTTCCCTTGAAGTTCGTAGCATCAGAACCGGACATCGTCTGTGGCACAGAAACACACTTTAGTGGTTATTAGAGAATTTCTTGTATGCATTTTTAGTTCTTCATCTACGTCTAGAATGTAAAATAAATGATGGCAATTTAGTTGCTCATTATATAATATTGTCTTTTATTAACATAATTGTTACTAATTTTAAGAAAAACACTTTATGGACGGATTTAAGTTATGTATTTTTGCAAAAATTTCGTGGATTTTAAAATCGTGGATGGAA
Source organism: Pontia daplidice (assembly GCA_963693355.1). NCBI lineage: Eukaryota > Metazoa > Arthropoda > Insecta > Lepidoptera > Pieridae > Pontia > Pontia daplidice. The sequence continues at coordinate 6,826,817 of CAVNZL010000137.1, read as the reverse complement.
CTCTCAAGGGACAGAAACTTCTGGAAAGCAACGGAGGAGGCTTTCACCCAAGATTGGATTTACTCTAATAGCAATTAACACTACGAACCTTATTTAAGCACATTTTTTAACCCTACTTACTTACCCATACTAAAAATAAAATAGTGAATATATAATTGTAAATATGTAAGTTAGAGTAAATAAAAAAGCTTTATTATTATTATTATTTTTGCAAAAATACATAACTTAAATCCGTTCATATAGTGTTTTGTTCAATATGTTCTTGTGTCGTATTTAACGGACTTAAAAAATTCAAAGTATACCTCGACGTATACGACTTCGCGTTCGACTTTCGAAAGATATCCTGCATGCCCCTGTGGTACATATGGTATAATCTCAATACATTAAATTGTCATAGTAGTGCGAAACTAAACAAAATGCTTCCATTTGGAGCATTTTGGTGAGAGTTTAATTTTTCTACTTCCAGTTAAACAGAAATAAAAGAATATAGTTTGCCATATTATTAGAAGCCTGGAATACTACTAATCTAAGTTTCTAAGTCTACCTTTTGTTGTAGAAAATTTCAATAAATTTATCTGAGTAAAACAATGTTTAAAAAAAGTCAATACTTCTAAAAGTTCAAAAGACTTAAAAACAGTTTCCGATTGGAAGCTGAAAATTGCTTTGTATGAAGCATTGAAGAGGATCATATCAATATTGGTCTTTGAAAAATGGAATAGTGAAATATACGAATAAGATACGGTCTTTAAGTCCATTTTCATCATCAGTAGCAGGCGGTTTATAATTTGGAACTTGGACTGAAATATTTTTGTTTAAGGCGACATTAGTGTGATTATTAAATTTTATCTATTTAATCGTTTGTTCTATCTACGTCTGTTTTTTATCTATTCGAAGCGTTTAGATAAGTTATTTTGAAAGAATGAATGAATAACGGTTAAAATAATGAGTAAATAGAAGACCTACGGAAGACATTACATTATTGTTTATCTAATAATTGGATTTTGAATTTAGATTTTAAATAAGCACTTTATGTGGTTTCCCATTATAGTTTTGTCAAAACATCTGTCTTATTCATGCTTACTGCATTAAAATAAGGTTTTGTTAGCCTTTGAAGGATGAACGTTTGGTAAGGATATCAGAAAAAGAATAAACAATAAACTATTTGAAATTTATTTGCCTATCTCTATAATAGAAAAATCTAAGATGCGATATAGCGACTGGAATTTTTAAATTTGCGACCGTACATCAGATTTTGCTTAGACTTTGCTGCAGCCTGCAGTATCGTCTTGACGTGCGGCACCGTCGGACGCGTTCGTTATATCGATAAAAGCTTTGTCTGAATTTGTGATACTGTGTGATTCGTGTTTTATTGGATTTTATGTGTAAGTAATGTTTTATTTACTGTATATAAAGTTGGAAAATTTATAGAAGATACAGGCGTACAATTGAAATAGTTATAGTTCATATATTTATGTATAAAAAAACTTTTGTAATTTCGTTTTAAAAAAGGACTATTCAATCTCTTAAGGCTGTTTTGATTCAATTTTTTGTTATTTTTACACAGTTTTAAAACCTCAATTGTCCTACTTATTTAGTCCATTTTTTATTTATTGACGAGTTTGACAGCTAAGCATTTTAGTACAGACGTTGCATTGAAAACTAGAGGACATGATTTAAAAAAAAACGCGTTTCCAGTCAGCAATATTGACTTTTAAGTTTTGGATGGAAATTTTAAGGTTAATTAATCGGTATTGTGAGACTTTAGAAATCAAATCTACGAAATATATTTGTAACACTTGTTTTTATGAAATTTTTAGAGGATAGAGGAAAAAATATTTGGTAATAGCTGCAATTGAGTCTGTGTGGAAATAAATTAAGTTTCTTTATTTAAACCAGCAGATACAAAATGAGCAGATTTTAAATGTTTGGCTATCTTGTCATCGTACGTGCTTTGATTTGAGTGTGCTGCGAAGACATTGCATTTCCTCATACATTTCCCAGTAGTGTTAATCTAATTTTATTTTATGGCATTTGCAACTTGCAGCTCGAAATACTTCCTCATTGTTTTATAGTGTCGGTGATATTATACATTCTAACGTATGTAAACACTACTAAAATATTAACCGGCGGGCATTGAACCCACACACACAAACATTTTTTTAGAACATCGACCTTCTCTTGTTTAGATTTTGGACCGTTTCGAGATTTGAATATATTTTACTATTAAAATTAAATATTTATGTGTACATATGCAAGATAACATAACCAACGCTTTCTAAAAACTATACTACTATAGGATAAATAGGAATGTAGCGGTTCATAAACGATCAAAAATTCAGCTTTAGACTTCAGATTGTTCTGTCAAAACATTTCGAATTTCGAATTATTTCGTTTTAATAAGACCTGCCGTTTGCCTACGTTAAGTATTCGATTTGACGTATTGTTATGCAAAGGGTAGTTGTAAGGGGATTGAAATATGTCATATTTTTTATAATACTAATCACTAGCAATTTATAAATAAATCCATTGGCGTCACCACATCGCGCCGTTCAATGAGTTTACAGTGAGTTAACACGCAAATTTAGAGTATGACAATAGGCAGCCCGAACTTAAAATATAAGTCACTGCATTATTTCTATCTTGATGATATTATAAGTTCTACACATTCATCGAATTACTTAAATAACTGTAAATGACCCAGTTGGCGCAGTGGTCAGTATGCCAGAATACAGGGGTTTCGATTCCTGATTCTGTGTGCATATTTGTTGGGTGTTGTCTTATTTTTAAAAAAGTATCTATGTTGTATGGGCTGAGACGAAACCCTTACAGACTATTTTGAATGATAAAATATTTGAAGATAATTTATATATTTGATAATTGAGATATGATAACGATGCGCCTACACCGAGCGCTCGGACCGAACTGCTTGTTAAAAACTTTTAAATAAAATATAAAATAATATGCATAAAATGCAATGGTAGTGTAAACTGCTGACGCGGCGCTCGATGTGCGGTGCTAGCCCGTACATATATAAATATATGTTTATTGTTTAATCGAAGTACTAACCCTCAAAATACGAGCTATAGACGGCTAGTGGCTTAAGGCCTAACCAGCCCTATGTGAGATGTGTTCTGATTTTTAAATACCTACATGATTGTCTATTTTTGTGTTTGCAAAAAGTGTTCAAGTCTTTCCAAATAAATGGAAACTCCAAAAAAAAAAAATGGAAATACAAATTGAATCGATAATAATTATTAATAATGATAAAAATGTTGATATTTTGTCCCAACAATAGCACTAAAGCATTTATCTGTATAATAAAAAGCAATTTTATGTACCGAATAACATCAGGGTACCATTAATATGCATTATTTTATAACATTGGTACTTAACACTGTATTGTGAAACAAATTTGCATAAACACTGAAGTGTTATAGGCCGTTACAACAATTCTCATAAACTATGAAATATGAACTAATTTCCTGGAGCGGAACTATCCCGGTCTGCGCTCGCGTATATTCTAGACTAGGACACAAAGGACAAGGCTTTGATATAACTCGAGCGTTCTGTAATATTCAATTATTGGTTATTGATTTTAATAACAACTTTAGGTTTTTTACAGTACTATATATTTGAATTTACAAACTTCTTAATTCTAATATTAATTGAACATAAAACAGTTCGTCGTTTTAGCTATTACAGTCTGCGAAGCATTCGTATATATTTGTTAATAAATCTTAGCACGTACAGGCATTTTAATATTTGGAAAAGCTATCAATCTCGGATGAGTTCTGCCTGTCCACTGGATATCAGCCAAAATATCCAGAAACGTTTTATTTACAGTAGAACTTGGATTCCATGTGTTAATTAATTCTATACAGATATTTTGGGATTTTATATTCGGGAATGTTTAGTAAAAGGGGCGCTGGCGTAAATACGATAACAATCTTAACACATGGGGTTTGTAAAGCGTCCCTGTTATTTACTTTATAGTTCTTAAACTTATCCATTTGTGTGTGTGTGTGTGTTGTATACCACATTTGTTTATAGAGATACATATCATTAATAAATACTCATTTGGTATGAGTAGAGTATAATATTGTCCTTTATTAACGTAACTATTACTCATTTAAAGAAAAACACTTTGTTAATGGATTAAGTTATGTATTTTTACAAAATTTTAATATATTACATTATTTTTAATGTTTCCGAAGTTTCGTGTGCTTTACAGCACATACATAGAAACAGAGTTATATAGATAATTTTACGAATACGCAATTGTCATACGGTGAGGTAAAACATAGATCATGTATATGTCACAAGATTAAGAACAATAAAAAATAAAATTTATTTACGCCAACGACTATATACTATATATAAATTGCAATAGAATATATTTGCGAATTGGCCCTATACTGAAACTTTGTCCGTTTTGTGCCAATGGATATTTCAAGCGATTTCTTGATAGGCGCCGGATTGTCGCGGGCTCGCCACCGCTACTATCCCCACCCACCGTGTTACCGATTATGTAACTTATTGTCCACTTGCATAATTTGTAAAAACCGTAAACGATGCATAGAATATACATGAAATGTTATAGATGCCTATATTAAAGGTCGTAAACTTGTAATGAAAAATATAAGTCTAAATAGCTTTTCATTCTAATTGTTTTCATAATGTGATGAAAAGAGACAGAGAACGTCAAAAGTACCAGTACTAAAACCAAATGGTTTATGAAATACTATATTAGTTTCATCGAGTTAAAATATTGTACGGGATAAAATGTAATAGTTAAATTTAAAAAGAGACATCATTACGTAGGTGTTACGGTGATTATTCTCTTTTGTATTGTTGTTTGTTGCAACTGTTGCAATTTTCGTTACGTAACCATTGTAGCAATTTTGTCCAAACGATGGCTCTAATGATGGATGAAACCGGATGTGAGTGACGAGTGAGGATGACTTCTAATGCTTATAAATTACATGGTTGTTTACAAAATAGATATAAAAAGATGCTGGTATTATTAAGAATTCAATGTTAGTATAATCGTCGAGGCATCCTTTATTGTCATAGTGGAATTCGCGAACGGTGCTTCGCAAGAAATTAGCGATACCGAATTGTGTCCATAATTAATAAATTTATTAAATCTGCACCAGAGTAGGATATATTTGTGACAGGCTTGGTAGGATTGAGTGAAGCCTGCAAGGAGTTTTTATTTGTAATTTGGTAGTGTACTATATTTTGGCATTAAGCTGTAGTTAAATAAATAAATGTTTAGTGAATTCAGTTTATATCAAGCTATTCCCACATTTCAAATACTCGTGATGCGTGAAACGGAACACTTTTACAACGTTTTTCATTTATTCTCAGCTGTTAATGAAATTAACGATATCAGCCTTTCTCGATTAATAGATAATCGAACATACAAAAATTAATTCTATTCATTAGCTCACTATTCCAAAGAAGTAAATTGATTTTCTTATAATTCTCCAACTCTCCAAGTTTATCATCAACAATAATAGAGAGACAAAGAGGGAACAAGAGAGATTAAATTATCGTCTTCGATCAGTAACATTACAGGTTAAAATAATTCGAGGAATTTAGAGACTAATTGGGGGAAAGTGAGCAAATCGAATTGATTCAAAATAAAATGTAACGACCACGTGTGAAGTGCAGACGATCCTCTGCGATGCAAAACAATCGAGGTGCAATGAACCTAGAGGAAGGGCCTGCCATAATCGATTTGCTTGCAACACCATATCGAGCGAGCAATGAATCACGCGCCTACAAATCTTGACTGCAAGTATAATTATGAGCGTGTTTGATATCCTAAGGTTGGGATAGTAAGGATTCTAAGTCCTTGAAGAAGACATATAGTTATAGTAATAAATTTTTAAAAGTATTACTATTGTAATTATTAAGATCTCTTGTACAACAAATAGGCACTTTATATATTTTTTGAAAGGTATATATGTATTTAAAGAATGTGAAATGAGTGTTGCTGTTTGATTACCATATTAGGAATAATTTTTAAAGCTAGGTCCTGTATATGATACAACTGATTCAAAATAACTTATATACTAAATAATAATACATAACTTTTTCACTAAAATAAACAGAAAATTGTGGACTGTGGTATAACATTTACTATTAACACCATTGTCTGAATAAGGTTCATAGTTAAATTAGTACGTATTGAACACGGTAAAACATAATTAAAAATATCTTAAATCTAGAGTACAATGAATATGTATAGTAATTACATTGTAATTAGTTCAAATGCAATCACGTTAATTATATAATGAGAATTATATAACAAGTGACCCCAAGTTAATTATATTTTGCTATTAATCACGGCGCTATTTCTTTAATTGCACTATGTTAATGTTAGCTCTATTTCATACAACATTTTAATTGTGGAGAGAAACAAATATAATTTAGGTTGCATTTGCAGTCTGTTAAAACGTCTTAACTTTAACAACACAACAAATTCTGAACTGTACCAGATGCAGCATCTCATGTAGTTTTAATACTTCCAATTCTTGACGTTATAGTCTCATACATAATTTTATCAGTATATCTCTCTCTATTTGGCTTAAATATGGCCATAATCAACCTAAGCTAAGACTTAAAGTATCTATTCATGATTATAGGTATACTATTAATAACAGTAGTTCCCTGCGAATTTAAAAACCGTGCACATCATTCACACTCTTCGGGTTAATTTTTGTCAAAAATCGTCTTTGTTTTTCTAACATGTACACTGTATTTTTGTATACAACAGTTTTATTTTTCCATTATTCATTGGACTATTCAAAAGACTTATGTGAAAGTACATACAAACTTTCATTTGAAGGATTTTCGTGTTCCGAATCGTTAATTGATACGTGACATCATAGCTTATTACTCATGCAAGCACAGATAATCGAATCTATAGCTGTTATGCAATCGAGTCCCGTTCTATAATTACGATCCATGTTTACTTTTTGTCCTGGCGCATTAGCAACAGCGTTGATTATAAATACAGTTTTGTCTATGATAAATAAGTCTACATATGATGAGGGTATTTATAATCTGCTTGCTATATCTTTGGATAACGCTCAGCGTGCTGTCTCAGACGAAAAATGTATGAAAAAATCTGACATTCTTTTGAAGAGGCTTTTCCCGGGGGACCAAAAACACAGACAGCTTATTTTATTATTTTTTTAATGTTTTTTTGAATTTTCTTGTTTTGTATATAAGATTTTGAATATTGTTAATGTTGGTCTACTTCGCTGTTAATGTGGACGCTCCTATCTGTATTTATTTTATGTAATTACTTTGTATTTGTCAATCTAAGTTCTAAAATATTAAGTGGAGCTTGTCATCCTACTTCGAAGAGTTTTTCCGGAGATTTTCCTACCAGTTTTGTTCGTCTTTATCTACTCTCACTTTGAGTATATCCTAGCTACAAATAATTAGTAGATAAGACTTTATACATATTTCCCAAATATCGATCTCATATAAAAACTTCTGATCAGACGTAACTGTTTACACACGTGCAACTTAAACACGTGCTGAGCCTTCATATGGCGTCCATTTTTATTTCCTTCACTCATATGGCGTACGGATAACGGTTCAAAGTAACCTCTTTAGATATATAAATTTTTGTAACTCACGCCCAAATATAAGAAACACGGAACTAATATTTTTGGAGTTCCGAGACAAACGATGAGTACGTCTATCCGTACGTTACCTGTCTATCTGTACCTTCATAGAGAGTTGAACTAAAAACATAATAATTTCAATATAGAAGGGGGCTCACATTGCATTAGGAAGATTTTGTTTAACCAGCACCGATCTTTCTTTCTTTCTTCAGCACCGATTATATTGTATCTGTACTTTGTCAATAAGAGCGGTTTACTCCATATTCCCTGTTCCATCGGCCATAACCGTAAACATTCGTTATCGCTTCCTTATGACCGTTAATTCAGACTTGGTAGTATTTGCTAAATACGTAATGTTAGCGTGTGGTCTCATATCGCCGGATTCTGGTAGCAACATCAATCTATTTATAGTATTGATAAATGTATGTTTTAACCATAGTTTTGTTCACGACACATTTAAAACTTTGAATCGCTTGCGTGTGGTTTTTGAGCAGTCGCGATCTATCGATTGACCTTCAATTTATATCCGTTTATGAGTGTATGTTATATGCTTACAGTACACGTTAAAACCAATTGCGCAAAATAAATTTACCGTTATTAAAATTTAACTCATCGCCGACTTATGTTTTCTTTCATTTCGGTTTATATGTCGCTGAACACTTTGTATTTCCTAAATATTGTTTTTTCGCAAATGATTGAAAGCTAATACAAATGTAAAATATTTGTTCAATTTAAGTGTGAATAAGCGGTTCAACACAATACTTTAGAGTGGCGGTACAATGACTATAAATGGTGTTTACGAGTTGAACCTGACCTTCACCCTATCAGCATTATCCTGTTAGGTAGCTGAAGAATGTAATGACCGGTTTTATCCATTTATCCATTAGTCTTCGTAAAGGCAAATAAACGAGTTCTATTATTACCGTTGCAAAGGTAGTATTTAAATTAAAAGTAGCCAATTAACAAGCGTATATTTTAAGACTACCCACTGAAAATTGTAATCAAGCGTATTTTTTAAAACACCCCCCTTTTAATAAAAACTTTACAAAAGTCGTAAAAGATAACAGAAACTTTACACATTTAAACAACGTAAACATTTTTAAAAAATATTGACATAATGTAAATTGTTCTGTAAATAGCCGTTTAAACGATTGGAAAATATAAATAAAGTCAAAGTCAAATTCATTTATTCAAGTGGCGAGTGTAAGATGATCACATTTGCACGTCACTTAAAACTAATTTGCTGTTCATAACGCGCCCGAGTCTGAGAAGAACAGCAAGAAACTCCGTCGGGTTTTTTTTTTTTAAGAAAAAAAAAAAAAAAATCTGTAAGATGAACGCTTCGCGTCAACAGTTTTGCCAAAGCTTACAGAATGGTTGAGTGTGTGTTTATTCAATAATAAATTGTTTCACTGAGACAAAGACGTAAATGCCGTAATCCACTATAAAATCCTGACACGAACTGGATATGAAGTGTCTATTTTGTTTTGGAAACAAGGAATTCCATGCCTCAGCTGTACTCAATAACTTATATAGGTGTTCTAGCAAATGTCGAGACGCGCGAGGAACGCGACAGGGGGACCCGACGGCCTATAATTGGAACACGCTTACAAATAAAATTATTCGAACGATACAAGGAATTTTAAGTACATGGAAATTTGTTGTTGCTTAGGGCTGGTTCATATCTAGATGACCCCTGCGGCTTGACCAGCGATATAAAGAGACCCGTGAACGCCATTACGTACAAATATATGGAAAATATAAAAAAAAAACTATAAAAGTATCTATTTTCATTAAGGAATTAATTTATTACTAAATCTTTACATAAGATATATACTGACGCCTTTCTTGTAGTATTTTAGATAAACGTGGGTAAATCTCCCGGGTTTGGCAGCGCACGTCAGAATAGCTCGCAGATGGTAGATTTTTTTCTACTTAGGACAATTCACATATATTTATAAATTGTAGCCTATGTGTTATTCTGATGTTTAAGCTATATTTTGTATAGTTTCATTTAAAGTATATTCCGTAGTTTTTATATGAAAGAGTTCGTTTTCATATTATTAGCAGGATTTATTAATTTCCTTGACATTTGAAATCTGGCTTCCGGCTTCATACCAGCTACGGGGTAGACTGTATCCTTCGCATAAAATGCTTATATATATTTTTTATCAAGGCCAAGTCGAAGTTAATATTGGATCTTATTGTCCAGTGATCAGATTTCAACGATAGATAATAAAAATTATGTATGTTGGTTGTATAAGTTACAATTTAAGATCAGAACATGATGCGAACTCTTGGTTAAGAATGATAATATGTTTATGGATATGAAATTTTCGTTCCACATAAATCTGGCAGACGATCGTCATATTTTGACAGCTGGGAGAACGAGAAGCAAATATTTATCAAAAATGCAGAGTATTACCTACTCTACATTTTTGATAAATATTTGCTTCTTATATGCTTGGTATGCATGATGATTATAGCTTTACAAAATTTTGTACGAATTTTAAGTATCCCAGGTAATTTATACAAATTTTAAGTCTTGTTACAATACAAATTTTGTGTCTTGTAAGTAAAATATGGATTCTCTGAATGTCCTACACGACTTATAATCAAAATTATTATCAAAAAAAGTGTTGATAATTTATAATTTATGAGTTCTTGGTACTGTAAAAGTAACTGGCAACCGAATACAACTTTCCCCAATATTTAAAATTGTTCAGTTTGCTAAGCTGTATAAATCGATGTGACTTTCTCGTGTGACATGGTATTTTAAAGACCAGTCAGTGTTAATGATTTAAGTAGATAATTTATGATTTTATTATTTAAGATGATTAGACAATTTTATGTGTGTTTTGCTCAACACAAGCTATCTTAATTTATTGACGACTAATCTGTACGCGTTCGCGAGAATATTGTCTATAATGAAAGAAACGAACGTAAAGCAACGTCAAAATCTTACAGTAATACAAATTTTGCTATACTTTAACATATACAAAGTTGATTACTTTTGAGAATTATCAAGTACTCTCGCAACAATACAGTATCAGTATTTTCTGTGTTAGAATGGATTGCATTTTGTCTCCTAGACTTGGCCTATCTATTGATCTAACTCTGATAGTTCGAACTGTAACCTACCGTTTACTCTTGATTATTGCAATTCTGTTGCAGGCGTTACAAGAATTCACGTTGAATATGGTGAGAATGAAGTGATTTGGGGCAAACATTTTGTTCACACTATTATGTCGCGTTGACAAGTTAATTAATGCCGGGTAACATCTAGTTGACAGGCTTTGGGCCCAGGTGGAATAAATTAAAGATATTTCAGAAATTTCCGTCTTTTCGTTTTTATTACGCGGAGTAATTACCCAGAGAGCTGACTGAATGTATACATTTTTATTTGTAGTATCTTTGGCGCTTGCTATACCCGAGTTCTTACTTACCTATCATCGATGATTTGGTTTCTATATATTACTGTTGTATGGATGTCAAATTGGACGTCAATTAATTTAATCTATCTTACATTTATCCTCGTCAACCAAGCCCAGTTTCGCCTAACTCACTGCTAGAATGCGACATGTTTGTGTCTAGTGCTAAGCCAGTGGAGGTATATAAGCAGTTTCTAGTTCAATAATATTGTTAATTATAATCTTAATTATTATAATTATTAAGTACATAGTTCTCGTTATATAAATCTGAAATCCAAAGTATCTTTTGTATTGTTTTGGCAATAGCTCAATACCCTCTTAGGAACTCGTTTAGCCATTTAAAGCTTATATACTTAATAAGGTATATTTTACAGCATAATAACAAAACATTTTAGCGTATGGCACATTTTCCAATATATCTAGATCAATTTCATTTTATATAACAGCTTTCCACTCAAATATGTCAAAGATGAATAGTTGATATGAAATTTTACGTTCGAATATTTGGCAGCATTCGCAATTTTAAGATATAGTAAAAGTCAGCCATTACGGAATAATTTTGTAAAACACGAATTTTGTCTAGACATCTCGTGACTGAGTTAATAATAAAGGTTATAAGGTAAAGGTTTTTAAGTTAAGAGATTCATATGTCTTGAGAAATTATTACTAGCAACTATACCAATAGGGTTAAGTATGACTGTTTATGTCAGTTTTCTATAACTCATATAATTTTAAAAAAAGCCTTATATTCGTAGACAATTTAGTTGGTATGCTTTCATGCATGATGATTATAGCAATGATTAACAAAGTTAGGAGAGTGTCTTGTTTATTTATCTCACCAGTCTACGCTCTGGATTCGAGAGCTGGCAGTTAAATTAAATTTAGAGTCTTCTGACGTTCAACTGTAAAAGCTGAAGTATCTCAAAATCGATTCGGTGCCAGACAAAAAACGAAGTCTAAATCATTATCCATCTACAGTCTTAAACCCGATAAGTACTTTAAAGCTCCTTTATTTACAAGGAAATAGCAAAGCGGAAGTCAGGATTAAAGGCTCGTGGGCATATCTAAAAACTGCATTTACGAATCCTCATACCTGTTGGTAGCAAGTGTTTGTGGTGGTGGGATACCCATATCTCTAAACACCATTTCGTATAAGTTTCTCTATACGACGCGTGTTTTGACTCCCGGGCAACACAGTTTATATTATCGTGAAATATTTAAACATAAAAGCTAGGATAACAGAACTCAATATCCGTAAAGGACAGTTACGCTTTACGCTCTGAATAATGTTATATCTTGTTGCACTAACATATTCTGATGGTGTATAAGCAGGTTGTTTGGGAGGTATACAGATGGATTATTATCTGTTACCGCGATTCCACTGACTACATGTAAATAAATGACGTGCGATTAAATTTTTATTAATGTGATCTCTTGTCTCTTTTCGTTGTTGAGTTTACGCTGTGATGAAAAGGTACAATCGTCTGCTATAGTAGATGTTGTGCGTAGAATTTCAATTTTAATTGTTGTTTCTGGGATTCGTTCAAATATTACCAGTATAATTTTTGATGATTTACTAGCTAGTTAGTGCGTACTTACTAGCTTATAGATATTGGCCAATATAATATGGTATAGCGAAATTGCTTATCCCTCGATGTTCTTTGTTCTCTTAGTTATTGTATGATCACAATTCAGAAACTTTTTTAATATAAAAGTATCTCCAACTTACTTGAGACTTCAAGTTTCATTTAAAGTTTACTATTCGTCGTAATGGATTTTTTAAATATCCAAGAATTTAAATGATTAACTATACGTGAAATGCGTTTAAATCTTGCGTTCTTGAATAACTAGTATAAGCTCTTACAACTTTAAGTGATATTGCATTCGCCAATATAATTACCAGGTCAATGTGTTTCAACAAAATTTCACACGATAAAATTGCATTTGTCATAGGGTATGATTAGCAATATGCATGCACAAGTCACGCTTACTATGTCTATCTCACGCACGACATTTGTGATTTTGATTATAGTTAGTTACGAAGCATTTTATAATATTACTAGCTGACCCGGCAAACGTTGTTTCGCCATAAATGTGATTTCTAGCAATAATTTTTTTAGTTCAATAAAAATAATTATCATCTTTAAGTGTGCGGGGATATGTTTATAATCGAAAGCGTTTTAAACTAAAAGTATACTTTTTTAGGTTAATAAATTAATCTTTATATGAAACGTTTGTCGGTTTACCATAGCAGTGCCATCTATCGATTACTTACTCAATCCAGTCGAAAAATGTTGACATCTGTTAGAATCTTTTGGAGTTAACTGTCAATTAATGTGAGTGACTGTCAATTAATTGTAGACAAATAATTTGTAATAAAATAAAATTGCGACTATAATTGAAGATCTAAGCTATCCTATCTCTTAAGTTGGACCAGACTGTTCACGGTATGGCAATTCAATTTAAAATCGGTTAAATAGTTTGGCAGTCCATCGCAGACAAGTATCGTGACAGGAGATTTATATATATTAAGAAAGATGCTACAAAAATTTTGATCGTTTAGAGTGGAATGAAAAACTATATTAGGACGTTTCTCCAAAGAGCCCCCACTTAAAAAACTGGTTACAATTGCCCACCACTGGAATTTGTTATTGTTAAACGAATTATTTTGTTTATTTCGTATTGTATAGTGTATGGTTAATTCTCGTCGTAATTATGAATCAGTCCAATAAGTTGTTGAAGTAAGTGTTTTGGAAGGAAGTGATAAAAGATAAAACGCTTCTATGTCCCTGTTATGGGAAATTATTTTGGAATAAAAAGTGTATCCTAATATGAATTATAAACTTCAAAGTGTATGATTTGAGTTTCGGTATGTAAATTTTGGCAGTTTAATATTCGGATCATGGAAATATGATACATTTCGTGCTACTGGCTCATTTGTCATATTATTTGTATTACTCATTATTAAATTATATTTATATATTATTACTAGCTGACCCAGCAAACGTTGTTTTGCCCTACATGTGAGTTTTCAATTAATAAATAAAAAATAGGGGTTGATCGTAGAGGGGTAAAAATTTAGGCTTGTATCTATTTTTTTATGCGGTATCATAGGAAAATAAAATATAAGAAATTTTGTCCAAAAAATTTAAAAAATGTATGGGACCACCCTTAGCATTTAGGGGGATGAAAAATAGATGTTAGCCGATTTTCCGACCCACTGAATACGCTCACAAGGTTGCATGAGAATCGGTCAAGCCGTTTCGGAGGAGTATGGCAACGAAAACTGTGACACGAGAATTTTATATATAAGATATATTTGTATATATCGTATTGTTGCAATTAATGTAAATACTAGCTATTGGTAGGTAGTCAATTTCACGTTGATTTAATACTCATTCATATAACAAACACCCGACCTGAAACGAAATTTTTTTTTCTTTCGTCAGGAAGTCAACGTACACCACGCGGGTCACACTCATTGTTTTAAAAATACTTTCATTCCTCTTCTCTAAACAGAATACTCTAAGAAAATTTTCTTCAACGACAAGAAATGACCAACACTCGCAGATCACTCTAGCAAGCTAATGGTTTTTCAGAGCATTCGGTGTACTCGTTTTTCGAGCGTGATTTTAAATTGTGTTTAATAGTCAGACAATGCTCCATTGACATAGATGTGCATCGTTATATAACATTCATTCCGTTTTGTGCAATAATTTCCAATCCGGGCGTCACGCTTACATCAGGATTTTTGAGTGTTGTTATCAATTAACGTGGTTCCTTCCTGGGCTGTTCCCTTAAATAATTTGGTCCGATTCCACAGATCTATATCTACATAGAATCGTAAACACTTATATATGTGTTAGTCTGTGTGAGACATTTTTACGTCTAACAGATTTTAATAAGTGCACAAATATAACCTAATAACCCACAAAGTGAGTGTTGTGGGTTTTTTCGCGGAGTATTGCTTGCATATTGGTCTAATTAGGGTTTTGTACTATGGACTTCCGCAAGGTTACGCCTGATTCTATTAAATGTACAAATATAGTTAAACATATGGTTCTCTATAGTTTATACCAACCCCTCAGGGGTCTAAACAGGGAATAAGTTTGCTAAAGTTTCTAGAGTTTACTAAAGTTTCTGAAGTTTAAAAGTTTACTAAACTAGGGCTAAATATTCACGAGTCCTTATCGCCGTTGAAAATGCTGAAAACTTTCAGAAATTTGATGTTATATACCCGATCAAATGAATGCAAATATTATTATAATGTAGATCGTCCCAGCAATATGCATCGATATGAGAATAAAAATTGAACACTAGCAGAAAAAGTCTGACACTAAACATTAACCTCTATGGTAGTGAATCACTCACGTACAGTTATACATGTCTGTTTTGTATGAGTAAACGTTTGTCGAGTTAAATATGTAATACAATCTCCAAGTAAGAGATGTTTAGGCTGTGGCGGGCAGAGTTAAATGGTAAAATTCTAAGATTTTTTCCCGCATCTACTAAAACTTTTTAAAAATCTGTCATTTTCTGCGTATTTACGGTAATTGATAATTATTTTAGTAATAGCGCTAACGGGCTAAAGAAATACAGTGCTGAACAGCAGACAGCGAAGTCTTAGTAAGACTATATATAGGGACCGAATTCTACTCATACGGAATTCTAATAAAAACCTATGTTAATAAAAAGTTTAACTTTTATTTTTTTTACTCTCGCAAAGCCGAAGAAAAATGAATTACTTGTCAAATTCATGATATTCTTATTAAAACTTTATACATAAAAGTTGTTCAAATGATCCAGATGTATATGTTAAACTATAAATATCGTTTAGTAACGCAACTTGCCCACATCATTTTGCAATTAAATTGTATTTTGTACGATTATAAGATTTCTTTAATCGTGTTTAAGAATAATTACTTGCCTTTACGTGCGCATTGTCATTGGTAGACAAATCTTTCGTGTCTAGTAGATACGTAATCTATCAATACAAACTAATTATTACATTTTTAAATTTGGAATTATCGCACAGTTTCAATTAACCTCAATTTTTGTTTTTCGTCTCTTGTTAATGTCAAGAGTCCCTTATACGGTGTGCAAAGACAGCCATACGGTGCTCACCGGTCACGGCCACAGCTCTCAAAGAAACCACGTGTACCATAAGGTCAAATATTTCTAATCTAGAATTACATTGGGAAGATCTTATATGGGATGGAAAAACTTTTCAATCATTTATAGTCAAGTCGATATGCAATAGACAAGGCTAAAAAAATTACAGCCATAGTCACATTTGTTATATTAAAATTGACGCTAAGCTATGGTGATTGGGGACAGATTATATTGTAAAGTAACCGGGGTAACTCTTGACGTCCGTTTGTCAAATATGACAAGCATTCTTAATTTATAGTATTCCAAATTTGAAATATCAACTCTTGCCAGATGATTTGTAGTAAGCACGAGCGATTGGAAAGTGATTTCCAATCAGCAGCTGCTTCACACCAATCTAATTTTCAATGGGCAATGAAATGACAACCACAATGCTAGATTAAAAACTAAAGCTTTAAAGAGGCTTGTTTACTAAAGCGTTGAATAAGTTAAATTGCGTTGAGAAATTCGATTCGTTTCGTTGTCCTTTGCGAGATTTTTTGTTGAAATTTATTATTTACTAATACGAACTGATTAAAACATACAATATCGAAATGCGTTGCTTTTCTTAATACTTCTTAATGCGATAACATTTCTGCATATTCATATTTGGAATAAATATTTCAATTCTCCTGAAGCTACAGAAGAATGTTACAGAATAGATCTAAGGTTTTAACTATAATCGGTTTGTTTCCTTCTAGTGAAAAATATGAAAACGACGAAATAGTCGTAATTAAACTGTTTTTTTTTAACGAAGTTAGCTGCAATCGGATAGAGATTTTCATGTAAATTGAAATCGAATAACGCGTCCGGTAATATATGGACAAGATTACATTGGCAGAGCCGAGCTACATAATTGCATTAGCGGAGGATATTACTGTCTGAAAATTGATGGACTTTTCAAATAGTGTATTTGAGTAGGAAACTACATAGATTATTAATATACATGTTTTAAGTTATGTTTGCTAGAGAGTTATATAGAAATACTTACCACAGATGTAATATATAGTAAGTTTTATTTCATTTAAAAACTTTTTTATGCCAAGGCAGCGAAAATAAAGCCTTTGGCAGTCAGCTTTATTAAGACTTTTTAATGGTGAAATGTTTTTTGAATTGCATAGTTTCACATTAGATACAATACAAACAAATTTGAATAGTGCATTATTGTAAGTGCACTATTGAAATAATTATGCAAATAATGTAATGCTGAAAATTAGCATATTGCTCAATAAATGAAACGAACCGTAAAATGTACGTAAACTGGCTGATGAATTACGAATAATATCAAGCAAGCGAGACGAATCGGTTTCAATTGAACGGATTCTGTGATCCTAATCACGTTTCAGATGCAATTTGTAAGATGAGATATTTGTCTTGATATTTCGTATATTAAATATTTATTTTTAAAGGTCTACAATAAACCATGAAGCTCTCGGTTTCAAAGCCCTGAAAACAAGGATTAAAATACGCCGTTTGAATATGCCGTCGTGATCGAGTCGGATACGATAATAATAAAATTGTAGAGTAGTGTGTGTGTGAATTTGTGTGCGATGCATCATTGAGATCGGTGGTTGGCATGGTAACGTAAATAATAATTGGAAATCAACTAATTAAATATTAAAATGTGTAAAAACGTTTAAACAATCCAATTAGAATCCTATTAGTTAAATCTTAAATGAGCAGTGTTGAAATTGAGAACGATAGACGTTTCATATTGTTGCCCTTTGTAAAACTTTTAACAAAATGGCGGATAAATTTCAACACGACGAGCTAAGAACAGTTTGACATTCTCACCAGATGTTATATTCGAATTACGAATTCCACAGACTCAATTCGTAAAAGAATTTACCACGAGTGCTTAATACTAATAAAGTTGTGAACTCATTGAGATCGTTCAACTTGTACACGCAGCTGCAAATGTAAGGGGCTTCGCGCTAAGACTTAAGTGCACATAATTTAACGTATTAATATACCACACATAAGTTTTTCGGATGTAGAGCTTTCGAAAAAAAATTAATCTGCCTTTATAAAATAATCCGTCTAATTGGACTGTTCTAAATCAAGTTAATGAAAAAGGTGTAAAATAACCTATACCATATTATGGTGGATAACATTTCAGTAAATTTACTGTAAAGTGTGAGTATTTAAGCACAGCAGCGGCCTCGGTCACTGACGCCATCGAGTCTATGGAAACCATAGATAGCTCTGTCAGTTCTCTACAGTCTATGCGTCGCCAGTACTTTTAAGCCAGTACACATTGCGTTGGCGTCCGATGTTGACGTTGTTTTGATTAAAAGTAGTGTTAAAAAGTTTGTGATAAGTGTTCTTGGATTGTCTTACCTGTCTTACATCTTGTAGGTAATTTATTGATATCTTTTTTTATTATTAAAGCATTTAATCAAAATTCGAGTCACACTTCAATTTTAATCAAAAAGTCATGATAAAATGTAATGCTTTGATAAAATAGTTATAAATCTTTATTTAAAAGATTTATTTAAGTCTCTTTAGCTGTTCGAATTTCAGTTTTTATATTTTATTTCAATGCAGTATCAAATGTAAATGATTTATTTCCTCTCGGATATATTAGACGATTGATCGTTTGGAAAACCGGTATTCGTGTAATTAGCAAAATAACCTTAACTATGAGTATACATAAAAAGGAACAGTTCTTTTGAATTAATCCAAACAAATGACATATAGAAATAAACTAAATTGCTATATTCGCCAACACAGAACAACTTATCTTTTATTTTTAATAGTGATTACGATAAGTAAGAAAAAAGTCATTATTATTGGTCCTTTAAGAGAGAGAGAAAGATAGATCTTCTCTATCTATTTTCAACCTCTGTGAATGTAATGTCTCTTAATCTTTTATCAAACATTTTTGAAACTGCTATATTAATTCCACTGATAAAATTCAATTTAAAAACGTTTATAGTTTTACTGTCGTAATACTGATACAAATATTTAATGCGCAAATTTAAATATTTATCCAAAACATGCTGCGATGATCAAAATAATCAATGATTTCCGTAAACTGTAGAGATTTCGACTAGGAGGGGTGCCAAATGAAGGGGAGAGTTGGAATAATAAAACTGTTTCCTCAAACGTTGTCTCTAATAACATTTATGACAATTGACAATAACCTTCGCGATGGCAACAGTTTTTGCCTTGTTACAACCTTCGGTATTTTATTACTTGAGATTACAATTTATTAAAATTGAACTGCATTTTTTGAGCGTCCCAGGTTCGATTGTACGATAAGCATATCTGTTTTGTAGTTGATAGATAACTTTCACTGATAGTCTTGGAAACTGTGGGAATCATGGACCTGTAGCCGTTGCTACTCCAAAATGCCGAAAGTGTGATAAAAAGAAGCCCCGTATTTGTATCCTTAAAAAGGAAGTTCTCATTATGATTGATTATTGACTATAGATCCTGGACTGTATATATAGATACATAATGAAAATTCATCGTCCAGCACTGAGATATTGTAACGTGTCTAAATAACGTCAAAACAATTAATAAGGTTGACTTTAATAGACCAACATCATTTCAAAAAAAATTCTAAAATTATATAGAATATTGTAGATTTTTATTATTAGTATATTGTATAAAGTTTGTGCATACTCTAAATGCTATCCAGGGTTTTATAGAGTAGAGAACGATGCAATAAAAGGAGATTATACATATAACGTTGGGACTCTGAAATTATTAATTGACCTTGGAAAACACATTAGCTCTCGAAACATATTGATCTAACAATGTGTTCAATATTCTATCCGATACATTTATTGTTTAAGTGTTGGCATAAATTGTCTACAGCTTCTTGCTATAACCAACTGAAAAAGTTGGTTCCATAATAAGTATATATATAAATACCTTCCAAGAGCATTTGAGACAAACTGTAAGGTAAAAACATAGCGTACGTAACTTCTATTAGCGTATAAAAGATGTTAAATTGCCTATAAAGGTTCCAAAAAAACTTTTGGAAGTTTAATTCGTATTGCAATGTCAGGGGTGATGCGGGTAGAGGGGGCCGTGTGTTCCCTCAGCCGTAATAAATTCGCCAAAATGTTAAAACAGCCAGAGATATGCCAGCACAAATTATTTTAATCGGATTACCATTTAATATTTATAAATTTCTTGTGTTACCGTAACAATGTGCTGTGGAAAGAGGTCTGTATGTAAAAGTGTACCGTAATTGAGGTTTACAAGTTACGATAGTTAGTTTTGTAAATAAGAATTAATTATACTATTAGATTTATTCGGTAGATTTATCAAAGGATTTTTATTCTCAATTATATTCACTTTAGATTTTTATACATTATATCTAAAATGGATTTCAACTTCAGGTATATATCAATTATATGTTATATCTAGTTTTTAACCTTCAAATAAAGTGTGAAGATTGTTGTTTCAGTAATACTTAACTACTCGTATACTAGCCGTATGTAGAACAGGATTTATAAAAACTATTACTTAGCCGTGTCGGAAACATGAGCTGAGCCCGGATAAGCTGTAGAATCTAGGACAATCCTCAGTCATGTTCACGTATCGCGTCTAATTTAGTATTGGCGCGTTTTGCTCCCGGAAATATAAAGCTGCAGCATGAAAATTTCTTTATAATATCAGGATACTGCACGATCAGCTAACAAATATACAAAGACTTCAATTATAATAAAAATTAAAACCAAACAGATTTGTCAACTGTAATATAAAATATGTGTGTTGTGGATTTTTTTTTCCACTAACCGGAACGATACATGATACAGTATCGGAAATCGATACAGCAATGAATCCAAAACCTACTGAAATACAAAGTCTTCACGTCCGATGATCATAATGAACATATGTTATTTATCAATAGCATTTGGAAAGCAAGAAAACGTTTATTAGGTTCTGTCAAATGCGATTAAATTATTAATGTAAAAATATGATAAATCAATCATTACGCCTTTATTTAAATGAGCCTCGCCGAGTGTCCCGTTATCTTGAGCTTAGATTACGTTCATAAATACGTCGATAACAATGGAAAGTTGATAACATTATAATTGAAATTACATTACAGTATGATAAACTTCAGAAGAATGAACATCTGACAAAGTAAATTTTTTAATCCGGTAGCCACAGAAGGTTGTTTAGGAAAGAGTACATAAAATTAATAACAAATAAACACACGGTCGATTACTATCAAGGTACTCTATTTATAGCGAGTGCAATGAATGCTTACTAATTCCTAAACAATTATAAAATATAATATATTACTTTAGCTTTCTTTAACTTAGTTAGTACGCTGTTCATAAAATATTTATAAAAGCTTTATTGTATTAAGTAATTTCAACAACTGATAGTTTCCATATCAGTTTTCTTCATTTCTTTCGTAAGAAGTTTTCGACGAATCAAAAGATATGGTGCCCAGGCAGTACTCGTAGTGTTATTCACTTATTGATAATTAACTATGTACTGGGTACAAACCTGTGGGTATTTGTCGCGCCTGTATTCCATATACTAACTTCCGGGAGCGACGCTCCCCTTTTTATTGCTAATGGCGCTGGCACGCCATTTTAGTCTACACGTCAGCTGTATATTTAATATTAACACTAATACTTGTATTTACTAATTGTATTTGGTAGAAGGAAATACATTTATTACGGATTCGGCTTAAATATTAAAAATAATTCATCAAAATTATTATTTTTATTCTCTATCTATATGAGAATTCTTTATTAAATTTACCCGCATATTAAACAGGTCTGCGATGTTTGCGAGTTATTCTTATTAACAAAATTCTAAGTTCATTTATTTATAATTGTTATAACACAGTTTTATGTTAAGTATGCTAATGATTCTATTCGAATTGTGCCAAGCCCGTAGGTCAGCCGAACCTATGTATCGTAATTAATACGGCCTAATTAAATTAAACCTAATATTTAAAACTTGAATTTATTAGTTGTGAACTAGTTTGTGAAATGCTCACCAATTGACGAAAAATATCCCATATAATTATGACAGCGAAGTTGCAATCGTAAAAAGAATGGAGCTCTGTTGGTTAATTAAAGCTTTTATGTGTTGCATGTGTTGCATGACCATCACATATCATTGCCAAGGTTGTACGTAACTGTATTTATGCAAATAGACACAAGAGGATCTTCTATACTAATATTATAAAGCTGAAGAGTTTGTTTGAACGCGTTGAATTAATTGAGCTTCTGGTACTAATTATAATATTTTTGTAATCGATAGTCCACTTATCAAGGCTATTGACATCTTGCCTTACCTTTACGATGCTCACGGATATATTATAAAAGGGGATATATTATAATCACAGGGAATTGACTGTTATTTAACTACAGTAGAACGCCGATTATCCGAACGCCGATTAACCGAATCGCCAATTATCCGAATCGGTACTAAGCGTAATATGAAAAATTCAAACCAAATACTGTAGTAAGTAAGTAATGTAATTTTTGTTTTGTTTTGTTGTAACAAGTTGAAACTCGCAGGAGTCCAGATGTATTTCAACTGTTATGGTTAAAATGTTAGCTAGAGGCAAGGCACTAAGTTTTGCATCGTGCGGCTTCCGTGAAACGAAACGCGTTGGAACGTCTATGCCGATTATCCGAATTTTCGATTATCCGAATTGACCCCGGTCCCAATTAATTCGGATAATCGGCGTTCTACTGTATATTAAAACATTATTCAACGTTAGTTAGCTAGTGGGTTCTTATGTGTATAAAAAGATAATATTTTAGGTATATAGTTTTGGTAAACCTTACTAACCTAACCTAAAATATTATCTTTTTCCTAACTTGTTTTGGTATTATTAATAATTATTAAAAATTGCCCATTGCTTATAAAAAATAAACTCTGTCTCTTTTAATAACAGCAAAACACAAGTGGACAGAAAGAGACCAAACAGTATTGAACTCAATACATTGTATATTCAGTTAAAAAAAATTCTCATATAACATCTCCAACACGTG
The DNA here is from genome assembly GCA_963693355.1 of Pontia daplidice. Classification (NCBI taxonomy): domain Eukaryota; kingdom Metazoa; phylum Arthropoda; class Insecta; order Lepidoptera; family Pieridae; genus Pontia; species Pontia daplidice. The sequence continues at coordinate 6,803,606 of CAVNZL010000137.1, read as the reverse complement.
TAAATCTCCCTATAGATACGTATTCAGGATTTCTTACAGATAACAATATTCTCAACTTATTGATGACCTCGTTGTCGCAATGGTCACCTTGCCGAGCTTTCGAGTCCCAAGTACAGTCAACAGTTATGATGAGAAAAAATGTATGCATTTTTTCAATAGTTCTGTTAGCACCCATAATGGCTATAAATAGCTTAATTTATTAACTGGCCGAACGTTTGTCATGATATACAAGTATGAATTTAAAATTTATAGATGTCTTCGTAGCTATGATCTCCGAAAGTCAACACATCATAAAATTGAGTGTTATTTTCCAGATGTGCAAGCTTCATACAGTGACATCATCTCTATAAAGAGATGTGTATATTTTCTCCGTATAGTCTTAAAGTAAAAACGATGAAAAGAATCTTTGATAAAATTTTGTCAATCGTATTATCATAAATTATACGGCATCATAATCAAACATTATCCATATCCATACATTCTGAAGTCGGTTTAAAATTTTAAAGCTGATATAGAGAAGATATCACTACGATGTTTCAATATTATTCGTAAATGTATATAAAATATAAATATTTTTACCACACACTATAAACATCCGGTTTGAATTGAACTTTCAATCAAAGTAAAGTAAAGACCTTGGGTGTACATCGAAGCCAAAATAAACGCCGTCTGATAGACAATTTGGTATTTCTATTGTTGAGTTGATCTAAGCTCAACATAAGTAAGGATCGTATTTGGTTCAGCTACAATTTCTTTTCTCAAATAGAAAAGTATTAGTTTTTTTTGTGCCATTAATTTTCGTAGCATTAGGATTTCGAGATGATGTCTCTTAAATGATGTACAGTTGACGCAAATTAGAGCTCTATTTATGACGTTCTCCACAACTTACCGCAACTACCTACGATATGTTTTGTTTTGGGGTTGAAATATTTGGTTTATGTGAACTTCGCAACCCTTAAATAAAACTTTTATCAACAAATACGGAATGCATAAAAAATACAAGTTTTCCAATTTAGATAAGTTGTTTGGTTTAGCTACACCAAATATAATGCCACGCGTTTGATAAGAGTTGAATTTGATAAAGATTTTAAATAGAATACGAACGATTTTACCAAACCAAACGGTGTATACCTGATTAACAACTTGTCTGAAAAACTACTTTCAAAGGCTTTAAATTAAGGAACTAGATGACCTGATAGACATGATAGATACGCGATAATAATTTAAAAAAGCATTTGTATATTACGATTAAATTCACAAACTTCCTAGTATTGATACCTAAGTAAACCTCATAAACTCGGTTGAAGCAGATACTGAAGTATCTATAAATGGCGTATCTACTTATGACACAAAATGTATATTAAGCTCGCCCAAAAACTAGATACTAACAATTGTGCTCCAAACGCGGAATCACGTTGTAATTTGTGTAACAAAAAATGCTATAAAGTTTTTACATTGGTGCTCCCATTTTGAATTCGTTTCAATAACGCGGTAACAATGACCTCAGTATCCTAACAATGTACTGCAATTATGAACGCCCGCGATTTTACGTATAATAAAGCCTATAACTTTGGTGCTGTTTTTCGAATTAAAAGAGGTTTTAAAATCAATTTACTGAACGAAGTATAATCCGACCGTCATAAGTATTATAACGAATATACTATCTTAAGAAATAGATCAGTACAAAATGATTGCTCATACGGAAAGCTTAACATCTTAAATTATTTTAATTGAATTTTATGAATACTTACTCATCGGGTGGGGCTGGTATTTTCACTCGCACCAAGAAAAGACTCCGCCAGGATATGGATGCGTCCACATTAAATTGCGAAAATTCCATTATTTTTATGCAAAGTTCTACTGAAAAACTATTTCACCACTAAGCCTGTTCACAGATGTGGTTCGGTTTTAAGAATTGAAGGTTTTATTTTTTAATCTCAAAACTGACCTCATTACCCAAAGAAAATTGTGGAAGCTCACTGAAATTATTAATGTCTCCCCCGAAGGCACTGCCTCAAGCACAAAGCTCTTGAAGCCTTTTGTTCTATTTCGGTGGCTATTCAAACAGTGCTTTGCTATTTGATGATAGTGGTGCTTTAATAAACTCAAGACCTTACTTTTTACTTCTATATCATACATCCGGTACATCCGGTCACGACAATGATGCCGTGGTACATGGCCTATTATGGTCCTTATTCAACCTTCATCAGTATTTGCCATCGCAACCTATGGACAAAGATCCAAGAGACGGTACTACAAAATATGAGGTCTAAAGACTCTAATGGTAATTTTTTAACCTTTCTTGGGATGTTAAGCTTTTCATGGTTCCTTTATTGCTTCTACTTAAAATCAAACATTTCCTTACAGTTCTCTGATTTCTTAATGCAATTCAATTAATTTCATCTGCAAATGCATCTTTTATAAAACACTGTTGAGCCATGTAATAAGTATTCTCGGAACTTTTCCAGCTTTAACTCAAGTGTGGCAGAGGTTTTTAATGTTAACTTGCATACTTAACTGAGTGAGCGTTAATTTCATTACAAGTGACCCAAAGCTCTTAAGTAAAACTATTTATAAGCGAATACTGTTCGTTATATTCTGGATAAACATTTCGAAGAAAGCCTCTAGTGTGCAAATATTGGCCTAGACAAGCCTTTGTTTGCTCACAATCTAGCCACTTAGTTCTGTTAGGAGGCTCTGGATTTATCCTGATATATAAGAGGTATATAATAACGAATATGTATTATTAGTTTAATAATTCTGTTTAAATAGTATTTATTATACTACACCTGGATCGGATCGGAGATAGGCCGGAAACATATTTGCTGTAGGTTACTGTAAGCATGAGAACCTTAACAACAATACTTGGCGACAGGCATTACTAGCGCCAATCGACTGTGTTTAAATAGTTATATGATCAAATTTGGGAAAAATCTTTCTTATAAATATTTTTTTTAAATATTATCTAGGCCAGGCTCAGTCTTTTATGCATTCTTCCACTCTTTTCTTGGGATGAAGTTCTATTACATATATCTCGACAGGGTCCAAAGTTACTAGTTAATTCAAACTATAGGGTTGCCACATCAGTTATGATGAAGCATTTCTTGAAACATTGTTTTGCAATATGCCGTAACCCAGTTACAAAAAGATTTACTTCGACAATCACATGCCATATGGATTCAAGCCAAATACACGTTATACAAAATAGAACGGGCGTTAAACTATGGTAAAGCTTTTACGGGTTGCGCTTATCTTTATGCGTGTAAAGGAAATGCCGCTTACTATTTTTATTATCAAGGTACATTACAGAAAAACAACTTTATATATATTAAGCTAAGGGTACCATATAATGTATATGGTCAAAATCAGATTTTCATCGAATTAGGAAAGTTGAAGGAACCTCTTTCTTGCTTAGATTTTGTAATGGAATTGCTCCGATAGTTTATCGTTATATTAATCTGCTATTAGACTCTTGAATATGGATGGTTTTTTAATTATGGGCTAATTACTACTGGGATTGTGGAACTCTATCAAACCGAATTTGTCCGTTATTCTGGGTAACATATACACATTTAATCACTACTTCCTCGCCTGTCAGAGGCGCCCGTTTTCGCAGATTACCAACGCCTCAGCAATTTCTGATTTTGTGGCAGTGTTCATCTCATTACATTTGAGGACCTCTCTTCCCTTTCCCCTTTCGAAGTACGCATATTACACATAATTATTTGTTTATACATAAACAGTTCTTTTTTCAAGGAAACAATCATTAAAACTCCACATAACATCAGTGTCGTGCAAAATGAAATGGGAAAGTTTGTGAAAATGCATACTTAAAAAAATTCAGTCATTGTTTGTTACTATTTCTCACGATATAGTCGTAGTATAGCAATTAGTTATACATTCAAATTGTTATCACTAATAGAGGTCAAGAGGTAGTTAGAGGTTAGAGGTAGATTCTTGAGATAAGTAACGCGCGTTACACGCGGTCATAATGCGATCTATTCAAAATTTATTCAACAATTAACAGTTTTCATTTTTAAACAATGTAGGTTTGTCAAACTTGGGAATTCCCAAAGGATTTGTAAGATGTTTATGTAGTTGAAATTTACATTCGATAATCGCATTGTAAATTCATCAATATGGCACGCTGAAGCCACAGCGGCATTCCTTAGATAATTAGCGGTCTCCGGTTGGCACGACCGTTGCGCTCTGCTAAAAATAAGCTCATTTATATACAATGGACAGACTGCTTGACGCCACGCCACTATATGCTTGAAGTTTTATTCACATAGGCCTCATTAAGTAGAAGAGCACTGAATATTGTCCTTTTATTGATATAACTATTAATCATTTAAAGAAAAACAGTTTATTAAAGGATTTAAGTTATGTATTTTTGCAAAATTTAAATATATTTCACATTATTTTAAATTTTTCCTACGTTTCGCGTACTTTACAGCGTGTGTTTACACGGTGGACTACCGTGATGCGCGCACGCACTTAAATTTTGCAGAAATACATAACTTAAATCCGTTAATAAAGTGTTTTTCTTTAGAAGAGCACTGAGTACTGTCAACTATAGGGAATTTTCATTATTTAGTTTTCAACTATCCCAAGGCACAAAAATTCTTAATATTCATGAATTTTAAATGTGAAATAGATGGGTTAAATTTTTCTAAAGTTAATACCTGTGTATTTCCAATCTACTATAGACTACAAAATCAAGACCTAGACTAAGAAAGTGTACGGTACTTTCTTGTGTAGAGTTTGATTACATTATATTGATTCAAATGATACTTATGTTGAAAAATATATGTTGTCGGATAACGATATGGTTTTTCTTCTAATTCCTGTTATTCATGAACTAAGAATATTAGACACGAATCTTGAATATTCATAAAACTCTTATGTAGTAACTCCTACGCAACGATTTGAATAAGTCTCTATAATTTTTTAACTGCATTGTTAAACGTAATGAATTGCATTTATTAAAACCCGCTGCGTTCGATACGCGCATAATAACCATTAATCGAGAAAAAAATCACGTTTGTATTATGTATTTACGTGCTGGACCCCAATTATCACAATTATTTATTCAGTTTCTTAGTACTAATAGACAAAATGGACCGACGACCTAAGGCAGGTAGCCGGTAGTGGCTGGATGAGGAAGGCCGAGCACCGAGTGTTGTGGCGCTCCTTGGGAGAGGCCTATGTCCAGCAATGGATGAGTATAGGTTGATGAATGACTAGACAAAATAGATCGTCTGTAATGTCTAATTATCACGGTTCATGAGATGAGCTTGGTGATAGACGGAATGTGAAATATCTAGTAATAAAAAGCAGATGTAAATAATAGTTTCTAATGTAGTTATGAGGGTCACACAAAGTAAATAAATGTTAATTGAGTCAACTGCGTACAGATGTCCAATTGCTTTTAAATAGTCGCTCATAAATCTAGAGCTGGACGATAATAGTTTAATTATAGTCGGGTTATTGCAGACAATCTTTTCAATTAGTTCAATTGCTCGAGACTTCGTACGATGAATACAAACTAGGAGAGAGGCTGTTTGAATCTCATTAGAGCTGCGCGGAGGAATTAGTCCTCTATTTTGTTTGACTTTAGTTAAAAAGTAGTAATAATAATTATATCAGGACACGTTTTTACACACGCTCGGTGAGCGCCAAAGTAAGCCATTTATAGCTTGTATTATCGGTTAACACAACTGATAAACGTGACAGAGATAAATTTTATAAATACAGTTACTCACAAGACCATAGCGAAAATCTATGGTCATCATACATTGTTGACCGTACTTGGAATCGAAATCGGGACCCTCTGTTTGGCAGTCTGGTATGGTGACCATTGCACCCAATGTGACATTCACTCCTGTGGGTTTATGTTATTCCTTGCTCTGGTAACAAACATGGTGATACGTAGCAATCACAGCAATGGTTTTATATATATTGATGCTTGTTTTATTGTGCTGACAACAATATTGTTTCGTTCGGGTAAAACAGTAGATACGTATAGAAGCCAAACAATAGATGGTCATTAATACGGTGGGGATGAAAAGCCTTGCCAAGTAGCTATTTTTACATAAATTCTACAGACGTTTCTTATTTTAGAATAATTAAATATACTTTGTATATTTCCTATTTCCTATTTTCAAATAATTTTGTATTTTCTTGTTTCAGATAATGACTTAGCTGCCAAATATGGAGGAAGAAACTGTTAATGTCTCTGACAACCAAACTGGGGCTTCAGCTAAGGTAAAGAGTGAAGGTACGGCTAGTGTACTAGTGGTGGATATAAAAATAGAAAATGAAGAGAAACTCAAAGTAGAATCTAAAAATGAAAGTGGTGTTGTAGTTGAAGTGTTTGAAGACAAAGACTCAGTTTCTAAAGAGAACTCTTTTATTGAGAATGGTTTATGTGAAACTATAGACGATGCGCGATCTTTAGGTGACCTAGATAGTTTAGCGGCAGGGGACGAACTGGTACTTGGGGCTGCGGGAAGTGATAGTGGAGTAGAAGGCTGCGGTCGAGCGTTGAGCAGCGGCGGAGGGTCTCGGTCTTGTGCATCAAGTGTAGTTTCCTGTGGGTCAGGATGTGGCTCAGAGAGTTCATCGATAGCAGGAGTCCCGCCAAGAGCAAGGAAACGTGTCAATGTAACAGTCGCAGAGCCCAAGAGAAGTTCTCCGATAACATCTACCCCTCGCCCTACTACAGCTCCTAGAGGACCAAATCTAGCCACTCGTGAGCGTGCCCGGAGTAGAGAGAAGCCGATACCACCCGAGAAACCGCGACCATTGACTCCAAAGCCTAAAATTAGACCTACCGCCGATCTTCCAAATCTTGTCAGAGAAAGCCCCGCATTACGTGCCAAACAAACTAAGACTTCCGCCGCTAGATGTAGAACGCCAAATTCACCTCAAACTGAAGAAAAGAAATGGCCAACAAACAGTCCGAGGCTGGCCACTGTATCTGACGCCGGAGCGACACGTGTCGCAGCTGATAAATATGGAACCTTGCCGAGGAGGCGAAGGGAGGATCAAGAAATGTCGCCAAAACATGACAGCACTCCGCCATTATCGAGGCGTCCTACCGTCACTCGTTCCGCATCCTCCAGAACAGCCGCAAAGTCGCGAGTCAAAATCTACGCAGAAAAGACTTCGCAAACAGTTTTGCTGGGTTCTGACATTGAATCCGCTCTTGGTGGCGTCGTGCCCAATATTGATAGGTAATCTATTTTTTATATTTTTCTAAAATAAATATACGCAAAATAGGCAGCGAACCTACACAACAATATAAATATTGATCACATTGTGTCCATAATGCTAATGAACCATTTTTTGCATAGGCGTCTTAAATTTATCCGGAAGTAACAGATTCCTTACAAATTATTTTCATAGTAGAATAGAAGTAACCCGTTGCCATCGTGGAGTGCAAGCAAGTGCAAGAGACACCGAGACAACGAGGCTTGCTGCAGCCAAAGCCGCAGCAGAGGCCGCTGCAGCCGAGGAAAGAGAGCGGAGGCTACACGCTGAAGCCCAGTTGGCTGCCGAGCGGACTGCGAGACTGGCTGCAATTGCGGAACTTGAAAGAAATTCCCAGCGGCTTTTGGAATTGGCCGGCGCAGGTAGATATCATTGTCTAAAAACAGTCACTATCTTGGTCTATTAACACTATTGTGGTCTAACTAGATTCAGTTTGGTAGAAACAACTCCGTGTACTATTACTTTACTTAAAAATAAACAGCACTGACGCTATACTTTATGCTTTTGACATGACCATAATTTTTACTCGAGGTAATAATAAAAATAACTCAGTCAATTCCTATTATTTAAATCACCCATCGCATCGTTATGTCAAATAATGTTTATGCTATTGTGCAAATAGTATAAACTCCAGTGGTTTACATAAAACATAACATTTTAAAAAAAATTGTAGATTTTTTTGTATTTCGATAGCTTGACATGCAGTGTAGGAAATATATATATATTTGTTTGTCAATCTCAGGCGCCGGTTCGGGTGCAGACGGTTGCTTAAGAGCATTGGAAGAGCAATTGCGATCCGCCGAAGAGCTGGCAACTCGGCAACGAGGGGAAATCGACTTGTTGAGGGACCACTGCGACAAGCTACATGCAGTAAGTAACTCTATAATTGTTTCCGCTATTGATAAATTGAATTCGAAAGGGCTTTTACTTGTCACATAGTTGACGCAAGAGGATATCGCTTAATTGTCTGAAGTCATATAATATTTGAAGTAAAGCTCTTCAAAGCTTTATAATAAAGTATAAAAATATATTGAAACTTGTCATATTTTATAAATAAGAATGTGTCTATGGTCAATATGTTCTTCAATTTTATTACAGAGTTTAACAATTTTTTTGTTGCTGGTTAAAATGTATGAATGGTACTCGTTAATATTTTATGTTGAATTACCTACTGGAAGGAACGGCTGTAAATATTTTAAATTCGAAACTCGGAAAAGCCTGTGCAGTCTAAATAGCATATAACGAGGTCGTTACGTGACGTAATAATGTAAGAGTCTAGGATTAGAAGTTATTTTAAAGTTGGTCGTTATACAATAAGATTTTATGAATAGATACTATAATTTATTATTTTATTTACCATTGAGAGTGGAGAGTTTCCGTGCTATTTAATCTGTTTAACCCTGAGTTTAATTTCCTCCACAATTGTACATTGATTGGTTTGTCTTTTCTTTTCATTAATTTTTAAGGTATCGGCCATCCGTGCTAATATTTACTATATTAGCTACTATAAACTTTAAATAAATGAAATACATTCATCCAATACGTACGAATGTCATCTTTTATCTTATTCTTATTCTTAAAGTCAGACTATAAAACTTTTTTAATTACATTGCTGATTTATTGTAACTTCACTCAGTATATTGTATTAAATATACTGAGTGAAAGTCAATGTAATGTATCCAATTAATTTTAATATTAAAGAGTAGGTATTTATTGTCATAATTTACAAACAGGCGGCTATCACAGCTTCAAAAATGCTTGTACAACTAGTATACCACACAGTATAAGATGTTTTATCTTCTTCAGGACGCTTGCAAAGCACGCGAAAGATCACGCGTCTTCGAGGCCCGTTTGACAGAAGCGGAACGTGAAGCTGCCGAGATGCAGGACTTCTTGGCCGCTGAGACCGGAGCTCTGGGTGACTCGCTGCAGGATGCTGAGAATGAGATTGCCCGGCTCAACGCCGACCTCGAAAGAAGGTAAAAATAGCAGTTAAACGCAAATGTTAGGTTAAAAAACTGTTTTGTGGGTGATTAGCAAAATGTATGAACTAAATGGCAGTGCTATTCAAAGTTCAAACAAATCCTTATATAGGTCGCGGTCTTCCAAAAGAAGTGAAATAAACTTTATTAATGGCCGTGATTATTTAAATTGGACACTTGCAAAGCGCGGCTTTACGACGATATTAACTAAATAGCTTCAAATGTACAATTGAACAATCTTTTTAATGTATTTACGGCTGCAAAACATATTATAATTCCAGTTTATTTAACTACTGAAGCCATAAAATAGGTACAACTTAACTCTACCTTGACTAAGGTTACGGCTTTTAACTTTAATGCATAAAAATCAATTTGATTTTAATTATCTGTTCCCTGTGCTTTACTGTTTTAATTAAAAATCCGAGCATGTCGTACACCGAAAAAAATCTCGTTTCACATTCATTTCCTCTTTTTTATAAGAGCAAGCTGTGATGCGAGCCTTCGAAATATTTTTTCATTTTGCACCAGTAATTCTTGTGGTTAAGGCATTCAATCAAGCTTGATATAATTCGTATTCGTAATGGCAAGTGTATTGAATATATTTGTATGTTAAAAATCTTTCAGGAAATCGTGAAACTGATCAGAAAACGACCAAAATTTATTACCATGTAGTACTTTTTATACAAAAATAATATGATCTCTACTTACATTGAAACTCTCTCAAAAATTCACGTTAGATTCGCTTAATTTTTTTTATAATAACAAATCTTAATATATTGAATAAATTTATCGTATTCAATACTCGTATCAAATATTCATGTTGTTTTAAATCTTTAACTCATATTTCAGACGCGGTGAATGCCGCCAACTGGTGCGCATGTGCGAACAACGCCGGCAAGAAGCGTTGGCAGCGTCAGCTCGCGCTCGTTTCGCGACGGGCGCGAGCGTGGGCGGCGCGCACGCCAGCGCGCACGCACTTGACGTACTCGCACGTAAACTGCGCACGCTGACTGATGCGGTACGAGCGGCATATGCGTTGCCCCATCATGCAATACAGCCCACAGTTTTTCATAATGATGCGTACAGGTAAGTGTTTGTTGTATATTTTAAATGTAAACGATCATGTTCTCTACGTACTATAATCGTAATTATCAGTCGCAGCGACAGTGGCGATACGCTGTCCCCGGAAGAGGAGTCCAGAGGCGGTCTCCTAGGCGCAGTAGTACGTGCCCTGCGTACGGCGAGCGCACCCGTGCTCGGGCACGTTGACGACGACCGCTCCAGGGTTTCCGATGACAACGATTCCGCTGAATTGCTGGATTCGGAAACGGAGCCTTGTTTGGTTACTGACCCTGGTAATATCTATTTGACAGTCCATTACACTATATTAGACTGCTTTTTGAGTTTTGCTACCCAAGGTCCTTTCTTCATTTGATCAATCCACCTTCTAACGGTTACTCGCTTGTTTTTATTCGAACCTTTGGCACCAGTTTCTGCTTAGTTGTTCCCCCTTTTCACTTACTATATGGCCATGTCTACTTGAGTTGATGTATTTTCGTTGACTCTGTAATCTTAGTTATTTTGAATAAAATTCAAATTTGAAATCAATTAATGACCCCAGCTTTGATGAATTTCAGAATACGCCGAAGAGTGGTGGTCAGGCGCTTGGAGTGGCGAAGAATTGTCTCCCGAGCGAGATTCATTCGGAGATATTGATAAAGGTGAAAAGGCGAACTATGTGAAACTCGTTATGATTTAACATTTGTTACGTTATATTTGAATTGACAGATCCAGAATCCAACTCCGGATCGGAGCGCGAGTCGCTGCGCAATCTGTCGGCGGCCATAGCGCAGCGGCAGAGGTCGGAGGCGGAAGCGGAAGAGGCGGCGCGAGGCTGCCTGCTGGACAAGGTGGTGGTGCTGGACCAGCGGCTGGCGGAGCTGGTGCGCGCGCTGGCTCTGGCCGCGGCCGCCGCCCGCCGCAAGGACGCGCCCGCTGCTGCGCTCGCCGACACGCTGCGGTGGGTTTCACGGATACGTCCTTTAGATGACTTTGGTATCTGCGTTACATATAAATAATATAATTAATTGAATCAGGTTTTACTTTGCGGAAGTCCATAGCACAAAATCCCAATAGACCAATATACAAGCAGTACTCCTCCCTCCGTGCAAGTACTGCCTCTACGAACAACATCTTCGTAGAGGCAACATCTCCTGATGATGCTCCGGTGTCGGAGAGAAACGTGCGTCGAGTGGTTGTGGGTTTTTCGCGGAGTATTGCTTGTATATTGGTCTATTGGGATATTATATAATTAATATACTAGTGGCCGGAAAGAGATGCATTGATGGACGAACGTGTGAATACATACGTAAGTCCATCAATGCTTAGTCGCGCCATTTTGTTATAGTACTTATCTCAAATAATGGGCATAATTTTTTTTTATTTCACCAAATAGCTTTCTATGTGCGTGCCAGTTCGAAATTTAAGTTAAACCTTAAGTTACCTCTTTGGTCGCCATATTACGCGAGTGGAAGATTGTCACAATTTTTAAATTTTATTTGATCGCTAATCTCCTATCTATCGTAGATATGAATTTTCATACAACTTTTGCCGGTCCGGAGTCAAAACAAAAGAAAAAAAAAAAAAAAAACCCTAATTTATGTAGTATTTTAGTATTATTTATAAAACTAGTCCTGAGCTTGTGCAGAATTCGGCTACTCCCTTATTCGATTGTAAAGTATCAAAAGTAGTGAAAGTATCACGCATTAGTTGCTCAGTATTCGCTCGTCCTCTTGCAGGGAAAAGTTGGATGTGACGGAGAAAAACGTGGCGGACGTGGTCGTCAAGAAATTGGCGGAGCTTGATGCCTCCAAACATATGATGGAACAGTACCGCCACTCCATTGAAGTGAGTTGTTCTGTAGCATTCTAGCGTCATTCTGGATAAACTTAAAAATGCTGTTTTTTTAAGTTGGTAAAAAACTTGTTTCTACGGTCATTATCACTACCCGTACCAATAGCCAGTGTAATTTACTCAAAACACATAAATGAAGATATATACAATAAATTTATATAAATTTAAAGGATCACATAATTTCATGGTTATCATATTTGTTATAAAATCATTCACCTATGCTTGGTCAATAAATTATTAAATTCAGTTAATAATTAACAACTCAGGATTTAGTATGATGCTTATATAAGCTATGCTTAATGTCATATAACTTTTTCGGGTTTCAATTTATAGCCAATCAATTTTACATCAATATTAAAGGATGCATTTCGGTATAGTGTAAATATAACTCGAATAAGAAAGTAGCGAAGCTGTGATGGTTTAAATATGAAACAGGTGTTAACATTCAGGGCCTGCTTGGCGATCTCGAGTCAAGAATAAAGATGCGAGGTCCGAACCCAACCGTAAAGTACACACACGCTTATAGACGCACACTCACGTACACGTATACGTACACGTATGCTCTCTTACACTTCGCTTTATAGTATTTTAACGTATAATGTAAGCGGTTATTGTATTCAGAATACTCTTGAAAACCTATATCATATATGTTGATTTATGTTCGATTATGTATGTAGGCTGAATATGTATTTATAAAAAGTATGTTTACATGTTTACGTATTACCCATAATTGCTTACTAATTCTGATTATTGTATATATTTATTTATATATATTCTGAATTATAGGATTACATTTCGAATTAATTTTTGTTCCATTTTACCCATAATTGCTTACTAATTCTGATTATTGTATATATTTATTTATATATATTTTGAATTATAGGATTACATTTCGAATAATTAAATTACTCTCGAAATCCATTTGTAACAATTGGCTGGTATTATTTATATTCATAACAAGACCTTGTGTCATCGCGTTTACGTAAATATGATTTTTTAAGCCAGCTTGCAGCTCTGTTTAGAATCCGAATTGCTTTCGAAGGATGCCTATGCGATCCGTTTAATTCATAATTTCATAGAAAATGTATCGTTTTTATTATGTGCTGCTCTGTTAATCATGGATCTATTGTCCTACATTACCTATTGTAATTATAAAATAATTAAATCATTATTTTGTCTCTACTTTATGTTGCGCTATGTAGTAGGTATTTTAATTCAGTTCAGACAGGATCAGTTTTCTATACTTTATATAGAAATCATGCCTTAAATTTTTCTTTACTAAAGTCACCGTCATAGTAACTACTCATAGTCAACCCTCAAAACTCAAAATCAAAATTAGATTACAATTGCTTTTGAAAAAGTATTGTATGTATTTGCAATCTGACTGAATTTACGGAACCAGCCACAGAACTTGGCCATAGCATACAATGTCTAATTACATCTGTGGTATCTTGATATTGGAACGCACCTCTATCTCTCTCTCTTTCTAATTGTGTGTGTAACATTAAACGTGTGCAGAGTAATTAAAACCTGATTTAATTAATATACAGGCGTTTTACTCAGTATATTTTAACTTCTATAAACTATTACTACATATATCTGTTCAATATAATTAGTATATACATAAGCTTTTGCTGTTTTTTTGAGTTTCTACATAATTAAAACAGTCTTCTGTTTCGAGAGTATCGCTGTAAACAATATTTTGGTGTTTTTTTTTCTCTTAGTATGTTTTATGTATTTACGTATATTATATTTATAAGCTTATATATGTAGCAATATAAAAACAGAGAGCATACACAGCTTAACGCGGTGACTCGCGACCTCGCACGGTTTGTGAATTCGCCACGGATACAAATGTAAATAGAACGGCGCTAGCGAAGAACTCGCAATTTCTTTGCATTGTAGTACAGCTTCGCGTATCTATATCTATCTCCTTATTCATAACAAAATCTAGTACTGTTTCGTCCTGTTTGACAAATTGTGTTTTAATGAAAAACGGGAAATGGGAAACGGTGCAATAATTTAATTATGAATAAGGGGTGTTTTGTGCGATTTGCAATATGTATTGTTTTTCAGACGCTCAAAAATCAACTGGTCCACCCCACTGAGGAGGACGACGTCGAAGTGATTGAAGAGGTAAAAGCCAAATTTTTTTGACCAATTTCGAAGGATATTTTATTCGGACAAAGATTACGGTATTCGCACTAAATTGTTTAGTATAATTTACAAAACGTCTCATGTTAATAATCGTATTTTGTGCCCATAGTAATATTAGACCAATTGAAAGTAATATTAAATGAAAAGAGAGCTTTTACTAAATCAAAATTTGCTTAATTGGTTTGGTTTCAAAAGAATTTTATCTCATAGTTGTTGAATTATTTATTATATGTAATAAATATGTGTAATTGATAGCATCAGGCGTTACTTTGCGGAAGTTCATAGTATAAAATTGTTATAGACCAATTTATTAGCAATATTCCACGATAAAACCACTCTGAATTGCGACGCATCCTCAGAATCAGGCAAAAGGGGCCCAACGTACATTGAGTCAAGGAGTATTGTTGATAAATTGGTCTATTAGAATTTTATAAATACGTGTCTCAAAAAGTGCTTAGTGGTGGAGCTAGGCGAGGTCTCCCTTTTTTCCACTCTACTCGTAATAAGATCATACAACATGAAAGTATATGCTTTCAGGAGCTCTCATCGTGCGAGGAAAGTGAGCGGCGACTCCGCTACGAAGCCGTAGAGGGCGCTTTATCTTCTCTCTCGTCATTGGGTTGGCCCCGACTCGTGCCTCTGCGCTTGCGCCTCGAGAGATTAGCTTTCGCCCTCGTGGCCCCGCCGAGACCTGCGCACGCGCATAGTACTTCGCCCCTTGCCCCACACCCCGCTGCCTGCACATAATTCTGCACATCCAATAGAGGAGAAGATTTATTATGCGACCCACTACTATTATTACTCTACCGGAATTATTGTAGGATTTACACGTATGGGTCTCTATTAAATAATAAATAAATCTTATCATTAAATAATAATATTTCATGCTAGTATCGAATGCTAAACTCTGCGATACGTAATAATTTTATGAAAACGTAAATGTTTCTTGATATCAACTATCAAGAAACACAAACCGTGGAAATGGCATTTCCACAAATGGCTCGTATTCGTGTTTCAATTGGTTCGACATCTTAAGCACGGTTTAAGTTTGATAATCCTATTTGAAATCAATAATATTAATATTTCTCAATCATTTTATACGAGTAATGATGCGTATAAAATGTAGTAGTAAGAACGGAGGAGCTTACAATCTACTATAATCCTAGATTATTCACCAACATCTTATAATAACTTGTATACTCAAAATATTTAAGAGCGAAATCAAATTTGACTAAGTCCAAACATCAAATAATATAGAAATTTTAGTTACAATCGCATTTTGAAACAATTACAAGCTTTGAAAACTCCATACAAGAATCGCGAATTGTTCCTCTTGTGGTATAGGTATATATAAATAAAATAATGCCTCAAATCATTCAAAGCTTAATAATATGTAAACTTTTGCTCCAACAGGATTGTTTTAAATAATAAATCATTGGCACATAATAAAACAAAGAATTTTTGACGCAAGACTTTAAAAAATATATATATTTTTAAAAGGGCCCTTACTCGATCGTTATGTCGATTGTTTTAAGCAAAAATTGAGTTATAGAACATCGCTTTTCACATCATCCGTCCTGGTCGAACGTGCTTGCCAATAATAAATATTATTCGTAGTTTAGCTCTACAATAATATTAAGAATATTCCCGATCAAATAAGGCTGCATTATTTTATTTGCTGTCGATTTTTGTCCTTTGCAGACTGACGTTAGCTGTAAGATTTGACGCGCTTAATAAATAATCATGTTTACATATGTTTTTCAAAGGTTTTAGGCCGGTATACCAATACATCGCAGGTTTGGGCATTGTCAAATAAAAATGGTTTGACAATTCTCGAAACTAGATTAAATGTTTTGTGAAGTTCTGGAATACGAGCCTTAGTACGCACGCTTCGACGTATTCATTCGGAATGAGCGTATATCGTAACTTCTGTCTCTCTTTGTCGCGAGTGTGATGAAAAGGGATGGAATACTTTAATTGAATTGTTATAAGACTAATTTACATTTTTGAGGTAGGTGAGTGTAATAAACAAAATAATTGAATTTATTGGTATATTTATCATTAAGATGCGCGTTTTTCAGGGCTATGATGTGTAATCGTTCAAATGTACATTTATAATCGTTGATAGGCAGGTCGATCCCCCTTAGTATGAAAGCTAATAATTCTTGATAAAACTATTTTCTGGAGAAATCTCTTCGTGAAATCGAGAACAATCAGACTGAGTTTAATGAAAAAAGGGGGTTAAATGGCCTTATTTAAGTAGATTTTGTGTCGGCTGTTAAGATTGAACTCTCTTGCATGAAGAGAGAATAATTATAAGTATCACTATTTGGCCATTAGTCTAGTTAGAATAAATTGTTGAGACTTGTTGATATAAGTCATAATTGGTTGATAGTGTAAACGAATTTACTAATATCAAAATTTGTTCACGGCACTAGGCTTGGCTGAGGGATTTTCCTAAAACTACCAAAATCTTACTAAGGTATGTGCGGAAGCCTATATTAAAGTTTAATCAAAGGATAAATTAAGAAAAATGGTGGTCATCATCCCACATCGCAATTAGAAAGGGTTTTATATTTTCGTTTAATTATGACTTTTCTTTATTGCATTTTTTAATATATTTCATTCCTAACGCATTTATTTCTGCATTGTGTGCACTAAGAATTTAATTTTCTATTTATTATGCCTTTGTAAATTTTGCCATATTGAATATAGTATAAGGTGTGCCATTGAGTGTCAAATCTAAACGCAATGACAAAATTTGTAGAAATTGCTGTAAGACTCCGAAAGTCTTATGAGAAATTCTCTAGTCAATTGACAATCCACAAATAGCATTGTAAGCTTTTTCGATTATTTAGCCGTTCTAATTAAATTTAGGGAAACGCTTGTTCCGAGACTGGCTTTTCTCTTGTGAGGGAAATAATTTCATTGTTAAAGTATATTCAGACAATTGTCCCAGAATCATGATGTCGTCTCATAGTGCAGTGGTTGCCCGTTGCCTTCTGCACCAAAAAATGTTTGACAGCACTTGATTTGAGTTTGAGTGAAGTTCTGGAATACGCGCCTTAAAGCAAGAAAGTACAGCTAACATAGATTTGACAAATAAGCTGTAGAGCTGGTAAAACATCTATAGAAGACCTCGAAATTAAGGCGTTATCAAATAATTTAATTATTTCCCCTTCGTAAAAGTTATTACTTAATTTGCTTGCATGAGGTGCTATTGATTGTAGAAAACAATTGATAGATTTTATTCCATTGCGTTTGTTATATATACGTATTATGTATATAGTGTTGTAAA
Source organism: Pontia daplidice (assembly GCA_963693355.1). Lineage (NCBI taxonomy): Eukaryota > Metazoa > Arthropoda > Insecta > Lepidoptera > Pieridae > Pontia > Pontia daplidice. The sequence goes on along the minus strand of CAVNZL010000137.1, from coordinate 6,785,981 downwards.
TAAAATAATTTTGTAATATTTGTTTAATTTACCCAGAAACCAACAGAACAAATGAACGCGAGCGTAGCCGCTAGGTACAGTTAGTTATATATAGACTTCAAGAAAAATAGAGAATTCGAGAAAAATATACTAAAGTAGCCATTTATTCCTCAAGACCGGAGGTGTTCTCTAGCTTAGAAGGCCAAATTCTCACTTAGGGTCGCTGTACCTGCGGAGTATTTAAGTAGCCGTTTATCATCATTCTGTGTGTTTTATGATATCGTCAAAATATGTCTTTGTTATGCAAGATTTATTAATACTGTTTTTAAGGTAGAAGGGTTGCTTAGGACCAAGTAATATAATGTTCGTGATAACTTGTAAATTTATATAAAATGGAAGGTAAAGTGAGGTTTGCGCTTCATGTATTAAAACTACTTAGATATCCTTCAAACCCAATTTTTAAATTTAATAATTATCTTAGAATCATATAAATTATTATTATTATATAATTAATGAATACTTATACTTCAATAATTTTAAGGAATCACAGTGAAAAACAAATATCGTTTTGAGAACTTTTAATTATTACACCAGTATTACATTGAAGGTAATTTTAAATTTCGCAGCCTTTTATATTCAATTATATGAACCAGTCACAATAGGTACGATAAACCGAACCGGCAATTATACATTATATAAACTTATTATTTACAACCCTTAATTGATTTATAATAAACACATTAAATTATCTACAAAAGCTTGAAAAGCGGAACAAAAAATACTGAACCGTGAAAGTGTTTTTACAGTCAGATAATCTCCCAACCATGAGGTAAAGTTGAAATCAACAGCCCGAAATGGAAATTAAGTCTGTTTTGTCATACAATGCGTCCAATTAACTTTGAACACGTGCACGCAATTGAAGCTTAGCTTTAAAGAAATAATCATTTTTGAATGTCATAAATAACATTAATGCCAAAGTAAACATATTAGAAAGTGTTGACTATCGTAAATTTTAGACAACAATACAGTCACTCCAGTCACTGTCTTGTGTTTAACAATCGTTTGACATTCGCTAGGTGTGGAAATACGTACGTACATATTCGTTCGCGAGCGTACGTATGTACGTAAATACGAACGCGTGTATCATGCAGCCAACCAAAGACCAAACTAGTAGACACGTTCGTTAATCAAGATTTAGAAATTTAATTGAAATTTATCTAACATGTACGAACGCATATACATCCATACACACTTATTTTACCAAATCGGCGAATGAAAAGTGTTATTTACAATTATGACAGAAATTCACATTGAATGTCTATTTGAGGAATACAAAAGTAAAAAAAATATAACGGAGACATTTGAATTTTAGAGTCGAGAAATATTAATTAACATAATTTCTAACATTTACTAAGCAGAAATAACTTCTACGTATACTTAAAGTATAAATACATCAGTCAGTGGGCTGCAAGCTATTTGTCTATCTACAACGCAGATATGTTATGAGCTTAGAACTATTATACAAATTAAAACTTTTTTCTTTCATATGCCTACATCTGTTTCATTTACATTATAGAGTACCACTGGGTTGTTCTTTGTTTGATGGATCACATTCCATACATTTATTGCTTCCGTACAGAATAATTTTGAATGTATTTAAATTTATATTTAATTATTTTTGCGTCTAAACATTGCCTTTACCTTTCATGTGTTTCAACGCTTCAGTTAAATATCGTTCGTTTAACCGATTTCAATAAATAATCTCAAGGTAGAGACGTGTTTTTAATTTTTGTTGTATCGTCGGTTAAGTTACACAAACAATTACACCGTATTATTATTAGTAGGCAAAGGTCATAAGAAAAAAGTTTTCGCGAATTCGCATTGATTTATAAGCTCACAACACATCGTGGTACATCACTTAAAACTAACAATTAAACAATACTAACTTGTTCGATTCTTCCTCAATATACAACGACACACGGGCGAACATCGCCAAATGCATAAATTAATCGATTTCATTATTATGGAAAATTCACTATAATACGGAATGAACGGTTGCCTCCATCTTTTAACTAAACTAAATAACAAGCATGAAGATATCAATTAATATTGTAATTTAAAATGAAAATCAATAATCACTTTCAAACAGCGGACATACCACGTAACTTTGATGGCGATTCAATACTGAGCTTTAGTACAGGGTTTGGAAGTGAAATAATTACAAAAAAAAATAATCAACACATCAAAACAATCGTTACATGACGTCATAAAATTTTTTCATTAAGCCAATTGTTAAATTATCATTGAAATCGCTTTTGAGATTACGTAGTAAGCTTTCAGAGATATACAAAAGTCTAATTACCTATTAATATTTACCTATATTAAGCGTTATAATTTAAACATCGAATCGAATCATAGAGTAAGAGTCTATAGACAGTTGACTGACAATTACCCAAAAATCGGTTAATATTCGAAAAAAGATTTTTTTAAATTACATTCAATCATAGACAACTACTATAACCGGTTTTACGGTTTCATAAATGCCTCTTTGTCACGAAGGTTGTCTAGGAATAGACACCAGATTGATAGACAAAACATTAAATTTCAATGTTTATTTATAAATACCATGTTTACAATCTGTCCAAATTATAAGAACAGATATTTTAGTATTGAATGAAAAATAATTAAGAAAGAAATAACTTTGAAATGTATTAATATTGAAAATCCTTGTACCTTCAAAATTTTTGGTTTATATATATATATATAGATTTCACTAGTTCTCAAATCTGTATTGTACACAGGAACAATTACAGACACAGAACATATCTGCTACCCACCTTTCCGTTTTACATAGAAAACTATGCAGAGGTCAATAACATATCTTTGATTTATCGCTGTACTACAAAAAACTGACATTTATTGATATTTATCTATATATTTATTTATTAGTATTCAAATAATCGTAAAGATTTGTGAGTGACGCTGTTAAAATATTGAATTGAATTAAATGTAAGTAATTTAATAATAACGTACTCTGTAGATACTGCATCATATTTTACACGTAAGACATAATATTGGTTTCAAAAACCCAAGATACAAAAACATGACTTGAGATCATATTTATTCTAAATTTCTCAGTGAAATATTTAATAAATAGGTTATGTCCCTACTAATAAATTCATATTTAACTTACGGGTGTTTACTGCGGTGGTATTAACTTTTAAAGTCATATTGATATTAAAATATTCACCTAGAGATGTAAAATTGAGGCCATACCAATTTCGGTACGACTTAGTTTCACTTAGACCTTGTTTAAACACATTAAATAAGATTAAATTGCATACCAACAGATACAAAAATTAGTTTGATTCAATTCAAAAATTATTAGTATAATACAAATATGACTTTACAGACTTCATCGAAAGCGGCAACACTGTGCTTTGAAAAAGCTGTCAATGACAACTGACAGGACTCGTCAGTGTCAATTGATATTTAAAATTTCAAATTTAGAATTCCACCTGTTTATCTATGTCGATAGATATAATCTGTGGTAGTCATTGGCTCCAAATGCAGCGTTGCATTTCGGGCATTTCCTTTGTCGTGTCTCGTAGCGCGTCCGAAGGCAATCCCAGCAAAAGACGTGGAAGCACTTCGTTAGGACGGCGTCCTTGCGCTTTACCTATAAAGATAATATCGCAATTTAAAATTAATTTGTTATAAATAAATAATTTATATTATTTATAAGCCCTTATTTATTTACATCCAGCGTTAATGTTTCACATACGAGGTATTTTTTTATACATAAATATTTATTTATACCTTGCATGATGGGCATGTGAGGGTCTCCTTATATTCGCGTATCTCTTCTAGCAGTACTTCATCCATACTGCTTCCAGCTTGCTCCATCTTCTTCATTCTCTCTGCCTTTCGACGGAGTATCGCTAATTCCTCCTGAAAATTACGTAAAGTAATCATTAAATATAAACCATAAACGTTAATTATATCAACTAAATGAGATTGTTTAATCTTTAAAAAAAAACTATAGTCATGAAAAGAGCAATGCCAGTTCATGCAAATTTATTAAATAGCTATATTCAAATACTCACATGAAGTCTTTTTGTTTTGTACGCTTCAGCTTCGAGCGCACTCGTCTTTTCTGCGACCACTTGTTGCGCCTCCTTCATTTGTGCGTGGTACTTTTCTGAAATTATTTTAATACATTACAAGTTTTAAAATAAAAGTTTACATTAAAACAAGATGAATTTTAACAAGTAAAACAAAAACAATTGTAAGAATTCCGCAACTCTCCAGTCCTGGTTTTTCTGTTGTTTTTGTTTGGATTACTTTCTTTTTCTTATGTTTTTCTAACATTTTTTTTTTTGGTTAAAGAAACAAAAGATGAAGAAGAATCATCCAGAATCAATATTTACCATGGAATGAAACCCAGATTAAATTGTAGATTTAGCTAAAACAGCCCAAATAAAGTTAACGCTTTAAAGCGTTGAACAGTTACAAGAAAAATTATTATTAAGATACTTTTTAAAATAATACATTTAATACCAGACTACAGCCAAACATCTGGTCGATAGTCAGAATTATGTCAATTTTGATTTAAGACTTATCAGTATAATAAAGATTCTCCAAGCTTCATACCAAGATGCAGTTTGAGATCAGCAGCGGATTGAGCAGACTCAATGGCTTTCCTCTTGTGCATCTCCATGGCCTGCTGCCGAAGCAGCAACTCCTTTTCCACGGCGGATAGAGTCGCCTGAAGCAATCTCTCTTTCTCTTCCAACCTCCGGGCAACCAGACCCATGGACTCTATTTGTTGGTCACGGGTCACCACCTGTTAATATTATATTGCTAAAGACTGTCTTTTTACACTCACAAATCTTTGCTAGTGCAAATTGGTAAATTATTTTTAGATTGGATGGTGCATTTATAAAGAAATGCTCCACCTTGCTATTATCAATAGTGTAGCATAAATTGAAAATGTTATGAAATTGGTTAAAAACATCCCTAGTGAAACCAAAAGACCAAAGATAATTTAAAATACAGCAATTTATAAAAAAAATACCCACTTTTTTAAATTAAGAATATTTTCAGTCCGTTATCAAAGAGATCATACATAGTTTTGAAACCTACCTGTTCCTGTAAGAGCTGTTTCTCTTCCCGAAGTAACTTATGAAGAGAGTTGGCCTTGATCCTCTCTGACATCAGTTTAAAATTGGCATCGTCCTTTTCCCTCAACTGCTGGATGAGTCGAGAGTTCTGTTCTTGCATATCTTCAAACGCCTGACCCGTCACCTCCATCTCGTTGAGGAGAGCTTCTTCCTCCTGCAAAAATAAAATAAGGTCACATGAGGATTATGAATTGCTTCAAGATTGCCAGGTGCATTGGTTCTAGTTTCATACTAGCAAAAAAAATAACCTGGCAATGATTAAAGTAAACCTGACAGTAAATGTTAATTTAGAAATATAATTAATAAATTATTTTTCACACAATTACAATGTAAACATAAATTTCCAGAAACGCGCCGTCATTCGTTTTTATTCCTCACCACGGTTTAGTGATCAGAAACAAACAAAAATAATATATATTGAGTTTTCACCTGTGATCCAGCGAAAGGCCTAGTGAAGCCATGCAAAGGGTCAGCATTGGGTCGAGCGCAGGAGAGCTGCTTCTGGAGTTCGTACTTCTGCTCTTCCAGCTGTTTGATCTTTCGCAGCGCGTCTTCGTCTGCCATACGGCGTTCCCTTTTAGTCTCCTGCAATTTCCATTCTCAGGTTAAAAGGGTTAGAAATATATGATTCCAATTATTTGGATTGACAGCATGTTTAAAAGCAATTTTTTTTACCTTGAAAAGTAAAACTTAATAATGTTAAATTCCAAATAAATATAGTAAAGAGACATGAGTGAATCATAGTAATCACTTGAAAGCCAGTTTCTTCGATATTACTTTATACTCATTGGAATAATATTGTTACAAAGTGTAATCAGCATGGTATCACTGAAACATTATAGCTTAATTGTTAAAATGTTTTTTTATTTAAGTATCATATAAATGTTATTTTTTTTATGTATGTTCACTTACTGAAATGCCTTTATTTCTAAATAATAAATAGTTCAAAATCATTACTATCCTATTCTATTTGTAAAGTACTAAGATATTTTTGCTAAATAATAAACATTTTAGACTTCTCCAAGAAATTAATTTATGCCATTGGTATGTTTAATTGGTGAGTTTTTCAGTCATGAGGGGTCAAAAGTGGCTCCAAATGTGCAAAACATAATGATCTAATATATTATAATTATAATATACCTGTGCCATTTTAGCTTTCTGCCGATGGTCTTCCAACTCCTGCCTGGCCTTTCGTTCCGCAGCCATCAATTGCACTTTGTCCCTCTGCTCCTTGCTCACTCCCTTGTACATGTCCAGGAGGAGTTTCAGCTCTTTCTGCTCATTTACGGCCTTCCTATAAAAGAAATGTATATAATACTGATATAAGTAATTATATTACTTATTATTATTGGTACACATTTCAAATAAGTGCTTTCTCAAATATTATTTTTTACTAATATATAAATATTATTTTGACACAAGTTTAATATGATATGAGAACTTTTAATAAGTTAGCTATGAAAATGAAATTCAAGTGAAAATGATTCAATACTAAACAAAACATTTAGTATAGATGGCGTAAATTAAAATAAATTAAAAAGTATCGTAGAAAAAGAACCCACTTAAGCTGTTGCTTAAGATCCTTAATGATGAGGTCCTGCTCCTGCACCTTGGCCCGGCCGTGCTCCTTGGCCAAGGGCTGCTTGCTCTCGCCGGCCACACTGGCGCCCTCTTCGCTCTGCCGATTCACACATTACATTACACAGATAAGCATTGTATGAAATTTATTTTACTTTACTGTTGATAATTTCAACAAAAATATCATGAAAATTATTAGGTAGTTAACTAAAATATATTAATTGGAAGTTTGACAAAGTTTATGCAATATGAAGGAATAGATCAATATGGTTATGAGACAATATAAGTGATACAAAACTGGCCAATAAGCGTACCTCTGGATCTGGCTCTTCTTTCTTAACAGCCAGCGGCTTTTCATCAGGCTGGTCGGGGGGAGGCCTGACATTTGCTTCATCCATCTCTTTACGGAGCTGTACAGGAAGAGATATTTCATAGCTTGGGCTTTGATACATCAAGAAATTCGAGGGGCACTTGTTATAGTATTAACTAATATTATAAACTAGATGATCCCTGCGGCTTCACACGCGATAAAGAAGAGACCAGAACACGCCATTCCATATATAATAAGTATCTATTTAAATGAGGAATCAATTAATAACTACCAAATGTGCATTTGGAAATAAAATTGTAGCTACGGTGCAAACAGCATTAACAACTTATTTCGACAACAGTTAAATTCTACAAACCGGCCTATATACAATTATTAATGCTAGTTTCACACATTAAGTATAGTAATATATATTTATTTACCACTTACTAATTGAATTAAAATTATTCCTGCTTCTATTTGAAACCAAACACGGATATGCACCATTTCACATTATTCAAAACACAAAAAACTGTCTAAATGCACAGCACAGTCTTCTCCATTTTTAAAAATAAGACTAATTTGATGCAACTACTGGTATGAAACATTGATCATAAACCTCCCTAATATAGGCCTAACTGAAATAGTATGAATGAACCTGAGATAATTATTGTTTAAAAGACATACTTTATTCAGCTCCTGACTAGAATCCTTATATTTCCGCTTGTATCTGTGCACTTCACCCTTTAATTGCTGATTGTGATTCTGAAGCGATGTTATCAAATGCCTCATTTCTCTATTAATTGGTCCCGTCTGCTCATTTGCTGCGAGATTCTGCTCAAACTCTATTCGTAACATCTCATACTCCTTCCGGAGTTGCCCTAAGACATCCTCCAATTGTATCATTTCCGCTCTCAACGCTTTCTGTCTTGCTAACTCTTCACTCTAGAATTAGTTCTATATTTTACAGCTATAGTTAAATGGAAAAGTTTGCATTAAGCAAACTGGTTCAATCTTCTGAGTAGTTTAATAAATTTATTTACATGAAGCAAACTTTAAATAAATGCCTTCAATGTTATAATTTAACATAATTAATACAAATAATAAACTTAGTAAATATAAGAATTAATAAAAGGAGCTAAAACAGTATCTTTTATTTTACACCCAACTTGTCACATCATAAACAAATTAAATTTTTTATACAAGAACACTCTACATTATTTTTATGCATTTTTTCTTTTTAGTTTTACTGTAGTGTATAAGTATGGAAGTGTGAGCTTGTGTGTGTATGCCTATTATATAAATCCCATTTACGGATGGGACCTTATTGCAATGAAACTCACATGACGGACAGTAATATAATGCTATAATGTTTATTATTAGAGAATATTGATTTATATAATAGGCATACACACACAAGCACACATTTCCATACTTATACACTACATTACACTTTAATGTTTTGTATGAAAATATCCTCACCTCCATGATTTCAATTTGTCTCATATGTAAGTTCTTAGCATTTTGCAGCTGTAATCTAGTTTCATCCAGCGCAGTCTTCATTTGCATAGACTCATTGTAGAGCACAGAGAATTGACTCTGAAGACATTTATACTCCGTTGTCTCTACTATCACAGATTCTGGTAACTGGCGAATCTGTTTAATAAAAAATCTTATTTAGTTTTACACTAACATTGAACTATATATGAGAAAAGATAACATAAATAACAAGAAAGAAATTTTATCATTTCTTTCTTGTTTGTACTTATTAAAAAAATGTAGCAAACATTTTTTTTAGGACTCATCAAATTTATATCATATTAGATGCGTCCTAAACAACTTAACAATCTACGTCACACATCATACATCTAAATCTACGAAAAATCAATGTAACATGCTTCCTTATAATAAATAAATAATGGCAAACTATTGACTTTGTCCATTAATTACATTAAGTACATATACTATAAAAGATATCAATTATTAATGATTTCAATATTTTAATTTTATAGAACTAACAATACACAATTGCATAGTAGATATAATGAAAAAATCATGTTAATTATGAAACTACTTACATCCATTTTCAATTTCTCTAATTCCTTCAATGTATCCCTATGTTGTCTATGTAATCGATCAAGTTCCGCCAATCTATTATTAGCCAATTCCCTCTGCTCTTCAAGTTCAGCCGCTATATCCTCCAACTTGGCATTAGCCAATGCTGAATGGGGTGTCGGAGCACAAGTGGTATTCACTGTAGTGCCGGATTGATGGTAGCTCTTTAATTTCTCAATTGCTTCCGCTAAGTGATTTTCAAGTTTGTCATTACGGGAACGAATCTAAAATATACATGTATTTATGATCTCATCTCTTAAATGTCATGCCTAGTAATTAAGACATTTTATAATACCTTATATTATCACAAATAAAGATATTTTGTATGATAAAGGAGAGTTTTATGTTTGGGATCACTACTGGGGCATGGGGAGTGGATTTTATTGTTTTTATTTAGGCAAGCGCGTGATGAAAACCTAAGCCGTATGTAGTAGTTCAAAGCAGTTTCATTGTTTAGAATCATATGCTTGGACGTGAAAAATTATGAATAAGTAAAAAAAAATGGTTTTAACGAAACACATTTACCTTATTCTTAATCACTCTACCTCTAACTGATAAGAAAAAAACTAGAGAGAAATATATTACTTGAAATAGAAATTAGGTAAAAATATACCTTCATTAGCTCATATTGTAAGTCGTCAATCTGATTCTTTAACTCGGCGTTCTCAGTATCGCGACTGTTGACTGCGTCTTGCAACTGGGCAACTCTCAATGTCATGGTGTGATGGCCCTCGTGCAGAGTGGTACTGAGGGCTTGTAGGCGACGGTTCTCGGCAGTCACTTCCTCGTTTGTTGCCCTTATTATTTCATCGAGTGATGGTGCGGGGGCACCTTCTGCATTGAAAGATATATATTACCTTTTAAGTCGTGTATATATTATATACACTTTATATATTAACTTTTACCTTGTACGATTTAAAATTTGAAAACAATAGAATGTCTTCAGATTGGTTGATAATTTTATTGTCTTCTATTCAAAGTTATGAAGTCGGTATAAAAATCGAAATATCTAAGGAAAATTTACGTGCGATAATTTTTAAGGCAGAAGGGGTTTCTTCTCCAAGAATGCCTCTATAGGATAGCTAATAAATTGGACTGGTTCTAAACTTGGCGCATTAAAGCTAACGAGACAAAATACGTGCATTAGCACATAGGAGGTAGTAATGCTTCAATCTGAAGAAGCAAAATATCTTGTCCTTCACATCAATTTCCATCTTACATGGTAGAAGAATATATTCTAAAAAGAAAGGCTCTTAGTCTCCATGTAAGATGTACTAGATCAAAGGAAAGTAGCCTCAATTGTAGTTGAAAAACAAATTTTTGTTTTACATATGCATTCTCAGACCAATCTGGACATAATATGTTATCCTGCTATGGAGAACCACATCCAGGGCAAACATTATTATCTAACAGAGATTCCGGTCAAAAATAGTAATAAATATTCACTGGTTCATCAGCAATGAACATACCACAACCTTAAAATGAACTCTATTAAAAAGGAATCAGCAACTTTATGAAGTTCTATAGACAGAGACTGAATCACTACCTAAACTGCTTAAAAGTTGAGGCAAGGAGTCCTGATACTCAACTGATGGGAAAATTTCTTAGAAACATCTTCCGAGACATGAAGTCGTAGCCCTCTGTTGAGGTGCCATTTTCAAGTCATTGGACTAGCCACCTCTCCCCACTAGAGTCAAAGATGCAAACTCAACAAACAAATTGCTAAATGTTTACTTCATATATATGGTACAATTGGTTGGTTTAATTAATTGTGAAGAAAAAGAAAAGAGTTAACCAAAAAATGGATTCACAATTTTTTTAGGAAAATAATATTAAATGCAAAGCTTTATAGTTCCATCATTGAGGTTTATAGTTCGAAACTCATACCTTCCCCTTCTCCTTTTATGGCCTTCCATATTTTGTCATTTCTCTGCTGGAGTCTATCAAATGCCTGCAACACTTTTGCCACTGCTCTTTTGCTCACTTGAACTCTGTTTGCCAGTTGAGCATCCAGTTCCTCTTTATCCCATGTTGATAATTGCATAAGAAATGAAGTGGTGGCTTCATTCTCATCTGAAATAATGAAAATATGTTAACTTACCACAGAAGCTTTAATTAAGTCACAAATAATGACTGCAGACTTAATGATTTGTAAAACTTGAGTCTGCAATCTTTTAACTAAAGTGTTTTGTCTCAATCTGTCAAATTATTTAGACTGGGATGAAATAAACCAGTTGGGTATGTACCTTAATAATTAAACATGCATTTGTAATAGTTTATCATAACACAAAACTTGGTGGCCCGCAGTCAGTTTACTCAGACCATTACCTAGACATAAAGAAATAATCATTCAGTCTCTTCCAAAGGTGAAAAGGTTACAAGTTAGTTTTTAAAAAATAAATCAGTTATATTTAAAAAGCAATAATGTTAAATACAAGATATCAAGAATGATTTGGTAATATTAATTACTTTTGTTCTCAGATTCATCAGCGGTTTCTGCATCAAACCTTTGTAGCAACACTCTTATATCTTCATTTAATAAATTCCAATATCTATTGACAACACATAATACAGCATCATCCTGGGTCTGCCTTTTCTCTAACTGTTCTATCCTAGCCCGTAACTCAGCCTCACATCTATGGCGTTGTTCAATTCTCTGAAACATTGATAAATATACATAAGAATAGAAAGTGTAATTACTATAAATTATAATGGAATTTCAACATATACTATGTATTTTCTATATGTACTAGCATATGCTGTTGCATAAACAAAAATAAACATACAGCTGATTAGATGTTTCGGCGTTGTTTTGAACAGAATTCGAGAAATAATATTAATTAAAAAGTACTATTAATCTGAAAATAATCACCTGAGCTAACTTTTTGTTCTGAAACTGTAAGACTTTTATGTCCATTTCCTCCAGCGTGGACACTGGCCCAATTAGGTGGGGCTCAAAGTGAACCTTCTTAATCGGCGGTTGATTGCTGCCATTACCGCTATCTTCAGCTGTACGTTTGGACATCTTGGCCTTAAAAATTGAAAAAATATTAAATATCTATTGATTATATTAAACAGGGAAATATAAATGCCATTTATATAAGATACATCGCATTTAATACGAAACTCTCACGACTTGGTTGGTTAATATACTTACCTTCTTGTCAATAATGACAACCTAATGAAATTGTACTAAATTAATATGTTGTGAGTGTAGTAAGTTTTGTGACAACTAAACACGCTAGCTTTTATCATTTTTATAAATCATTTAGGATAATCGAATTCTAAATAGGTAATTTCTACTGTTTCTATGTTGTAAAAACGAAACCAGGTACCAACTCGACTCTCCCTCGCACCAAAAAACTAATCAACAGTATTGCCAGTTGCCACTTGGCAGTTGTGAGTTGCTACTTACCCGTTTGCGTCGTTAGAGTATACAGACTTCATTTTTGATACAAAACCCAATTTTTTTTTTTTACGTCATTATAAGTCTTTTATGCAAAAGAATTTTAACAGAGTGATTACAATATTTTTACAATTCGTTGGACTCCAATTATTTCACTATCACGCAATACGCTTTGAAGTAGCATAATTATTTATTATTAATATGAAATATCTAAACGTCATATTGAAGAAGATTGAAGAACTGTTAACTGTCAAACTCATAAAAATTCGATTACGAACTGAACACAAAAAGCTGTTATGAATATAGTTAAATTAATAAGTTGTGGTTGAAGCAAAGAAATTAAATATGAAATTAAAAATAATTTTGTTAAATGGGTTACTTATAGTGTTCGCAGGCCTCGTATAAAATGCCGAAGTGCGCGTTCAATGAGTGTAAAAATGTAACATCCCGATTTAAAAAGAGAGATGGCATATCCTACTTTCGGTCCGTATAATATTTTTTTTAGTAGCTAGAATCTAATTACTTTAATGCTTAATGCTTTTACAGCTTTCCTCGCAATCCCATCCAATGTGCGAAATGGGCATTAATAGTTGGCCGGCAGAGGAATCAGCTGAACTTCAAACCCAATCGATCAAGTGTTGTTTGTTCAGAGCATTTCCGTGAAAGCGACTTATATGTCACCGATAAAGGCATAAAACGTATTCTTAAGACTGCTGTACCTAAGGTAAGAACAATTATGAAAATGTCAAGTCCAGGCATGTTAACTTATATACATTTATTGTTACAGATCAACCCAGCTGAAAACGATGAGGAATCTATATCTGATGAAATAAGCAATAGTTTGTTACTTGATATAGATTTTTCTGACCTCATTGATACTACTAACGAAATCATAGTAAGTAATAGTTAACCCTCTATTTAAATCCTTTTTTATGGAGTTATCTTCTAAAATTAGCTTTTTTTTTCAGAAAAACATTCCAGATGATGTCTTTATATCTGCTTTTGACAACAACAATGATTTGTCAAAAAAGGTGTTAACTCCTCGGCCAGCTGATCCCACAGATATGATATATTTCCAGGGGGAACTAGACAAGCGTCGAAAGAGAATTATTGAGAAGGAGAAAGTCATTAGTAACTTAAAGAGAAGAAATGTGAAATGTGCAAAAAAAAATTCCTTATATAAGAGTACATTGAAAAAGTTAAAGAAAAAATTACGTATGAATGCCAAACTACGCTCAAGACCTATTAAATCAATCTCAAATACACCTAAGGAATAATTTTACTATCATACCAAATACCATTTAATGTATTCTAGTCAAAAAAGCTCACTAATTATATTATTAAATGAAACTATGTTTATATAAATAAGACTTAATTTATTAAACAAATAAAATAAAATTGTATTCTTACAAAATCTATAATAATTATTAATGTTAGTTCATTATGCTTCTATACTGCATCTGATCTTGAAACATTTTAATGAAAACTTTGAACTTTTTGTCATGAAATGATTTTATACTGGAACTAGGTAGAACAACATCTGATTTACCCCCCATATTTTGAATTGCTGTTTGAACATTGTTAAAATATTGGGATGCACATGCACCTAAAATTGCAGAGCCAACTAAGACAGACTCCCTTTCAAGTGGCTTCAATATAGGTAATCCAACAGAGTCTGCTTGTATTTGAATAAATAAAGGATCTTTAGCCAAACCACCACAAATTAATATTGATTTAAATGGTTCATATCCAGCTTGCAGTAGTGTTTCTATGATATGTCTTGTTCCATACTGAAAAATAATTATGGGGTTTATTTGATTAGGTATAGAATTTAAAACTGGATTAGAAAAAAACTTACTGCAAGAGCTTGCAACGTTGCCAGATAAAGTAATGCTAAATTTTCTTCACTGTTATCAATTTTCAGTCCCACAATCATACCAGCTAATGTGGGATCCGCTATAGGAGACCGATTTCCATGAAAATCTGGCCACACATGGAAATCTCTGGTAAGTAAACTCACATCTTGATACCCTTTGCACTTTGCCATGTCACTTAATAACTGTCTTAAATGTTTTCGCACACTAAAAGGAAATAATTATTTATAGTATCATAACAGGACACATTTCATCATTTGTTTTGGGTAACACAACTGATAATCACGCTTACATAAATATTTTCTTTTCAGCAGTCTGGGATACTTACGCCAACTGGACTGTCAAGTATTACTGAGGAAATATTTAACAACATTTTTATTGTTAAAATACTTACTTTCCAGTAGAAAGAGTTTTTAATAATGTAATACCAGCAGGATGACTTGATATAACATGATCTAGGAGCATACCAGAGGCACTTTGTCCAGCTTCATTCAACCACATGTTAGGCACCATTGCACTGAAATATGGTCCCCATATTCCATTTACCATTATGGGTTTATCATTTACTGCCATATGACATGTGGAAGTGCCACAAATTAGACTAAGACGACTTGACATTTTACTATCAATATTTTCACCGACAGTCCCAATCATGCCAAGTCCACCAGAATGAGCATCAATTATAGATGTTGCCACTGGAGTATTTGCTAGTAATCCAAATAAAGTTGCAACATTAGATAATAATCCTCCGCAAAATTCACCTGGCATTAAAACTTTCTTCCCAATTTTATTAAAGTCATAGTCAGCTAAATCTCCAAGCCCTATCTCATTTAAGAATTCCACATTCCAGCCATGTTTACCATTTGATAAACATTCATAGTTCCATTTACAAACCAGTGAACATAAGGACCTTGTCCGGGAACCAGTTGCCTTCCAAGTAAGAAAATCTGGTAAATCAAAAAAATACCCATATTTTGACCATACTTGCGGTAAATTTTTCTTCAACCAGAGTAGTTTGGGCATTTCCATCTCCAAGCTTACTTTGCCACCTACATATTTGAGTATTTCATGTCCCGTTTTATTGATTAAATTTGCTTCGTTGTCGGCCCTGTGATCCATCCACATAATAATATTTTGTTCATTATTTCCTGTTTCACTTACACTTATTGGGTTGCCATTGCTATCTAATGCCACCAATGAGCAAGTAGCATCAAATCCTACCCCCTTTATTTGTTGAGGTTTTAAACCCATCACAATATCCTGAAAACATAATTTTGATATTCATAATAAAAACAACAATGCAACACACTTGTTGGCCTCTGGCATTGTGAGCGTCCATGGGCACTTACAATCAGGTGTACCTCCTGTCCGTTTACCCTCTATTTTGTTAAATAATAAATTTCTGCATTACCTTGATGACATATTCACAGCATTGCCACACATCATCAGATGATTGTTCATATAAACCAGGTTTAGGTTTCCAGGTTTTAAGATTCTTTACAGAACTTCTTATTATCCTTCCTTTTTCATTAACAAGGGCTCCACGCACACTTCCAGATCCCACATCAACTCCAATAAAAAATATATCTTGCTCCATATTATCAAAATTTACCTTGTTTAATTATAAAAATATATTCTATGTTAATTGAACAAAAAATATTACAGTATATATTCTACTATTACAAATGATTAAGGACAAAGATAAACTTTAAACTAATGCCACTGTAGTCAGATATAAACAGTAAATGTCATGGCTCTAAAGGTATTAAGATACTTCTTATCTTAACTGGGAAACTATTATTGATAAACATAGCTATATTTGTGAAGGATGTTCTTATGTTTGATGTTGTGTAATATTCATTATAAAACTTCGTCTTCAGTAAGTATTGATAATATATTGCTTGAGGTGAAATCAATCATATACTGATACATAATTATGTGACTTAGTACTTTTTTAAATATAGAATGTTGTAAAACATAAATTTTAATATTTTATCAGGTAAAAACATATTTTCATCTCCATTGACTAGTTATATTAAGAACTAAAAGTTTATGACTGAATTGAGTAATTAAAAAATATAGATAAAACAAATATAGGTAATAAAGATTACATTATATCATCACATAATTATAATGATAAAAGTATCATAATACATAAATCATTATTGTTGTGTCAATTTATTTAACTAAAACATGAAATATCAAACTTCGAAAAAAGATAATTAACAAATTATACGTTAACTTATCAAAATACAACCACAGAAAACACAAATTAGTGTTTTTAAAAAGTATAGAAGAATGGATTAAACATTGCAAGATACAAAGGGAAAGCGGATGTTTGCGCTGAAACTTATCGTCGCCCTTTGTGGCCGTTAATTACAAGCTAGGTTTATATCATCTCATAGGTTATTTGAAATACCATACAATATGTTTATTAAAAACTGTGAAAGTGCGAATCAGACTCGCACCAGAAGAATTACTTACTATTCTTAGGACAAAAATACAACCTTAATTAATTGTATAAAATATTTATAATAATTGTTGTGTAATATATATATAAGAGTAGATATCCATTGGCGAATGTAATAGTAAATATTTCATTCAATTTCTCCTAAATGCTGTGAAAATTATGCCATATGAATGCACCCTCAGTAATTGCGTTAGGAGGCCGAAATATATTATATTAGAAGGACTACGATTCTTCGAGATAATATGATGTATTTCAAATTCAAGTGTGGCCCTATGCATCACGCGATAGCTGTGTGGATAACTTTGCTAATGAACGTGGCTTATTTTTGAATGATATTCCGACGGGAGGCTCACTAGATGTAAAGTGCGGCAGCCCATAGACATTCACAATGCAAGGCTCCCAAGTGCTCATTTTCAGACGATGATCAATTGTTTTGTGTTCAATGAAATATTCATATCTATATGAATAATTTCTAATTAATTCAAGGGCTAAAGTTAAGAGGGCGTGACGAATTCTAGCCAAAAATACAGATGACATTAGAGTCCGTTTCACGAAAGAAGTCCCGCGGTCATTATTGGAACTAAAGTTGACAGGTCGGCCATTTGTCGTTCGTCAATTTATCAAGTTCATTTGTTATTGTAGATTTTTGTGAGATTTTAATTAGCTTAGTCCATCATAAAGATATTGACAATCCAAAAGTCGGTCGGAAATTGAAGGTGAAAGAATTCTGTGAAGCGGAAAAGAATCAAGGTTTTATACCAATAAATAATTTCGGAAGAGAGTAGCCGCCATAACAGGTACTTTTTAGTGTTACCAATAATATTTTTTGCTGTATTAAATGGGATTTTATAAATTATGATATAAATTCTAACTAGGTAACTGAAATTATAATACATTTTACATAATACATAAGTATTATAAATTTTTTACATAGTTATATACTATATAAGTTTACAGTACTTAATAGTTCATTATTTCATTGCAGGTGTATCAGAGAAAACTGTATCAAGATTACAAAAGAAGGTGTAACAGCCGAGTACCCTTCAATGTCAATATAAAGAGTAGTATCAGGAATGGCTCGAAAAAAGGGTATTTATTTTGAAAACACCTGGAGAAAAGCTATGCTGTTTGAGCTAAGTAAACAAAATAAAGGTCCACCGGAGTTCGCAGTGGATAAATTTTAATAGCTCATGGACACAAGTATTAAGGTTGCCACCTTACCATTTCGACCTCAACCCAATTGAAAAAATTTGGAGCCTTGTCAAAAGAAAAGTGGCAGATAAGAATGTGGCACAAGATCCAAAAGGCATTGAAAAACTGAAAGAGGCCTTTGAGTCTATTAGGCCGGAAGATTGGACAGCTCATCCCATGTTGAACTTGGAGGAAGAATATTTAAAAGATGAGGCCTATGGATAAAGAGATGGGTATATCTCCTAGTGATAGTGAAAGAATCTGATTCGTTCCATTCACTCTTCAGATAGTGACTTTCTATGACCGCTGATACAGCTATTCAATAAAACTGTGAATAAAACTCTTAACGCTTTCTTTACCATATTTCTCATCTTCTCTGTAAGTAGGTAGAATTCGCTTTAGTTACGAAATAAATACATAGTTTTTACATTAAGAAAAATGTTTAAAATGAATATTTAAAATGTATTTATTTTTTAATACAATTTAAGAGCTTATATTTTCATCGAGTATTTATGAACTACATATTGTAAAATAGGTAAATTTTTTACTCTTTGGCAACTTATGCATGACTGTTGGGGGATTTTCTAAAAGACTTTACATTCTATATATAATATATGAAGATTTTACTCTGTACTCTAGACAAGTTACAAACAAAATCAAAAATAGCAAAACATATCTTTTAGTTTTGTAGATTATTAACAATACAATTCCTTTATATTAAAATTTATTTAATAATGGTTAGATTTAAGAATAGGTGAGAGTATAGTAACTTATCATACAAGACAACGTATTGGACTCGTAATTTTATAACATGTCACTGTGATTTATTATTATAGATACATTACTATTGAAATATCTTCACCTGAAGTACCAGAAAGGCAACCCTTGTCACTAAAGCCCTCGGCTCTTTACGAAGCAATTTTGGCGAAAATACAACAGCTCCATGGTGATTTTGGTGTTGCTGCTGTACGGACTGGATTTCTAACAAAATACTGCAATGAGAATACAAGAATAGCAATCATTAGATGTAGACATGGTCCACACCAATTTGTTACAAGCTGTCTTCCATTTATTACTAAAGTGGGACAGCGTGAAGTGATTTTACACACTCATCATGTAGGGGCTACTCTTAAACATAGTTTTATATTTATTCAGAGATATCACAGAAAATTTTTGGATTCAATGTGGTCAAATCTGCATAGCGATGAAGACAAACAGGCACTTGAAATAGCTGTTATGGAATTTACAAGAGCTGATGTATCTATGATTAAAGACAATCTTATGTGAAATCTTTTATTTAAGTTAAAAAATGTAAAATATAATATAAATTTACATGTTTGATAAATACAAATTTCTACCTGTAATCATACACGAAGGTAAAGCTTTTTTCTTAGTGTAGATTCAAAGATTGGTACCTGTACTTTTTGCACTCGACTACAAATATCTATCACTGTTTTTGTAACTTTGGTGAAAATGTCGTGAATGTGATCATGATGTGCTGTCTTTTTAATAATGACACATAAGAATTGAATGAATAAAGTGCCTCTAGTTTCATGTCTAAAAGCTTCATATTCCGGTGCAGTTGCCCAGTATATTAAAAAATCTGATTTCCGTAAAAAAAGCCCTGATGTGGGCCCATCAGCCACAAGACCCTGAGTTGGTGGTGATTCATCATTAACTTGACAAGCTTGTAATATCAATACTTTTGGTTTTCCATATAGTTTCATTGCCAAATCAGAATCAAGTAAACTTTGAATATCTTCAACTTTTATTTTCACTGAATCTGCAGCATAAACATGCCCTCGAACACCATGTGATAATATGCATAGCATGAAAATACTATCGTCACTCAGAACTTCATATTTCAGTACATCTTTCAAACATCCCATAAAATTTGTAGAATTTAAATTTTTGTAAACTACAACTTTAAAATTTAGTGCTTCCATTGTCTTTTGCAATGCAACTTGGTCATTAGTTGATCCGTGCCGAGTTTTAAGATTAACAAATATATTTTTAGAAATATTCTCTTTTGATGGATAAAACTCTTCTTGATTAATTATACAACATACACCCATGCGATTTGGATTCAAAATATCATAAGAATCATTACATTTTTGCGTCTTATCAGTAGTTAAACCAAATTCAATATCTTCAATTTTTAACAGATTTAATTGTTCATAAAATTCATCCAGATTATTAACATCACACTTGCTTCTTACTTGAGAATCATTTGAATCAAAATCTGTCTTCTGTAAAGGGATATTTTTAGACATACCCTTGGTTAACACACAAAAATTCTTAGTATTGTTTAACTTACTTTCTAAATCACTTATATAGACAGTAAATGAAGTCAAAGCAGGAAAATGTATAAGGAGTTCAGTCAATTTACTATAGTCTACATTAGTATCCTTGTGTAATTCATTTCTATCCAATATAAACTTTTTGCACATCAAATCTAAAAACACTATTTCTGAACTTTCATAATCAGTAGTGTCTAAGTCATAGGACTGCAAAGTTCTTTTAAGAGTTTGGAATGTCTCAGAATTAATACTTTCACATAATCTGTATAAAATCTTTTTAAGAGGATTTATGTGAATACAAAAGTTTATATTATTTGGAAGGTAGTGTTCTTTTACAGCTGATACATTTAAACCTAACTTTCTGATCACACCATATTGTCTACAAATGCATAATGCTTCTAAAAATTCATATTTCCAAGTAGGCCTCATCTGAGCATGAGAAACCCATTGGTACAGCAAATTCATATTATCATTGACGCATTGAACATCCTTTGAGACTCTTTGGTACACGATAAGACGTTGAAGTGCAGTATCTGGAACCTCGTAAAGAAGAAACACAAGAGAAGTTATATCATATGGATCCAATTCTTTCTGAATTTTTAGAACCACATCCAGATTTAGAGAGTTAATGTTATAAAGAAGCGAGTCAGACATTTCAAACTAAGTAGGTACTTCCCTAAACCTCTAAAGGTAAAAATCTAACTGATGTCATCACATTCGAGACGGACTGAACGTTAACATTACTAGGTAAGTAGACACAATAAACATAATCTTATCCAAATATTTCTATATAATAATAACTCACGGTGTTTTTTTAATTAGATATAGTAATGTTTGCAAATATTTGTAATTTAAAAATTATACAAATTTACGTATACTGAGTCTGTAAATAAAAAGTAATCACCACAAAGAAGGAATGTACTCTATGGATACAGAAGTGTCAAGTCAATAATGAGTTAGTTCAATGACATCTGTCTGTTGTAATATGAATAAATTAATCATTGACATTTGAGCACGAAATATTTGGGATTTTTTCAATTGTAATTTGTAAATTGTCAACGTTTTAGATGTACCCCTTTATTTATTTTAGTAAATGTTCAAGAGCAATATAAAATACATTAAACTGTTAATATAAGAATGTCTATTACTAGAAGAGAAATTTTAAAATTATACAAAAACTTATTGTCATATTCGAAGTCTTTGGCGTTTACTGATATTGGTTACTACAGGAGAAGGATAAGTTCCGAATTTAAGAAAAATAAGACGCTTTCTAAACCTGAAGACATTCTGTATGCTTTTAAGGTATAAAAGGACATGCTTACCTACCTTTGTTCTCTTGAGAAGACACTGAGTTTATAGTTACCACCATAAAAGGCAACAAAAAATGTTTTTTCCACTAACTTTGAACAATGTTGAATTTTCAGAAAGGTCAAGCACTTTTACAAAGGGGTTCAATTGTTTAGGATGTTTTCAAGAATTCTTTTTAATTTTACTAAACAAAGGCTACCATTGATTGTGTGTTCCGTGCCAAAACATACTTTAGATTATTCAAAAGTGCCTAAAATTCAAGATCATGAACTTTCTGAACAATTTGTTAGAGGAAGTGGCCCTGGAGGATCTGCAGTCAATAAAAATTCTAATTGTGTTGTATTGACTCATATTCCCTCAGGTTTGTTTTTTTTTTAATTTTTTACACAGTATATGAAATATATATTAAATATTTAATTCATAGTATGTAGCATATAGTACTCATATACTTTATTTAAATAATAATAATAAAAGCCTTTACTTTTAGAGTTAAAAAATATAAAATTTTGTTGTATTTAATATAAGGTTCTTATTCTTTTAAGGAGTAACAGTCAAATGTCACCTTAGTAGATGTCAGGATGAAAATAGAAAACTTGCACGTGAAATGCTTATAAACAAATTAGATGAAGCTGTGAATGGGAAAGACAGTATAAACTTACAAAAAAAGAGACTAGAGGAAAATAAATTTAAGAAATCAGAGTATAAACGGAAGAAAAAAGCTAAACTAAAAGAAGAATGGAAGAAAAGGGAGGGTTTACTATAGTTTGGGTATCTAGATTCAAAATAAATATTAATGTAAAATATATGAATATCATGTAGGCAACAAATAAAGAAATAGATGTAATACAGTTTTTTTATGAAATAGATTTATATTACATTTTAAATTTTTAGACTTCTAAAGCTGGGACTGAATGCTGGTGCATATTGTATACATATTGTGATTGTATTAATTATTAACTTGCTGACCATATGAACTACTTACCATTTAATAAGTCGTCGATTATTTAATTTCTTTGTTGATTCTGTAATTTGTTTTGCTTTCCTGTGACCTCTCCACTAACACCTAAACTTTATGGTAGTGTATTAAAGTTCAAATTCAGACTGATTACCAACCATCAGTATGGGAGTATAGTATAGTGTAGTTTTTATTTTTATTTTCTTATAGGAACCACTTGTACTTTAAGGAACACTAAAATTAAAAAATCGGTTCAGCTTTTCTGGAAATTTGTAAAAGTAAATATAAGTAAGGTTTCGATTCAATTTTAGTAAATAGTTCTTATGTGCTTAAAAGCTATACCTAACTAATAAAATAACAATTAACGATCCCATAAAAGAATTAGATGATTATTAATGATATATCTGATAACTACTGTTGAATCAATGTTATCGACTTTCAAAGGAACAGCGCCATCTATCTGTACTACTGTATGTACTACTCTGAACACTGGACCAAAATAAAAGTAATGATTGATCTGATCCCACTACTTGACCTTTTTGTACTTAATTTTTCAATAGAATTCGACCTGTACAATTTTATTATAAGTGCAGAAGATTGTCAAAACTCGTAGGTTCTACACATTCATAAAACTTAAATTTTCATTGTATATGAAAATCTTTTAAGCATTTGCTTAAGTAGTAAATGCTTAAAAGACCACCATCACATAAGAGCTGAACATGAGTGTTTCAGAATATCACACAACGAATAAAGCTATTGTAATAGGTAATACGGAGAGTCTGCACTCTTCATATTTCTTTAACACGAAAAATGTTAATTTGTGGTTATTACACCTGTATAACGAGCAATCTGTAGTCCCGCAATAGGAGTAATTTTCATATCATAAACAGAAATAATTTTTCTCTGCCTTGTATGTCTGATGTTAATGAAAATTAATTAGCTTTGGCATCAGTTCAATCCAATACTTTTATATGAACAATTATATAATTTAGTTAAAAAATAAACATTTTGATGTTGATGATGATGGTTATGTTTATTAGGTAAATTTTTGACCATTACTTGTTTTTTAACAATTAACAATAAGGATCATGTACTTACTCGTAAAATATCTTTTTAAATTATTGAAATAATAAATTATTTTAATCAAATTTAATTAAAGCAAAAGTATAGGGTGCGGCAGCTTTCCAAGAAAGTCGAACGCTATCGTTAATTACGAGTATTTCAAAATTGTTCTATTTTCCCAGCGCTCGCAAATGACTCTCAAAATGAAATGAATATATTATAGATTCTCATTAATTCTCCGCATCAATAAGATTAGATATAAAAGCATAACAATGACACTCTAATTTACGGTGTGTATCCAGGCTACGAATAAATAATCACAATTAATCATAGCTTGCGTAACACCAGCGTTGCTGCAAAGTGGTCGACATTGTCATCCTTGACCTATATATCGGATTCTCCCTGTGCCTCGCTAGTTCGGTAATGGTTGGGATTCCATAGAGCTTTTCGGGAACGTAATTTCATACGATACCCCACATTATTCATACTTGAAATAATAAACGACAGTTAGCTAAATTATGAATGTGATAATATTTCAATTAACCTATAAGGCATAATTTTTTCAGATATGTATAGTCCGAAAAATGGCTTAGTTTCTCAAAAATTTTATTTGAATGATTTAATGATGAGGTACGTAAAAAATAGTCCCGTAATTATTGAGTTTGCATGCTCCATGGGGTTGTCATTGATTAAATTATGGCTTGAAAAAAATATACATAACAAAAGCCCATCAATTAATTAATAAGGTTTTGATACCAACAGGTGTTTTGAATATTTAAGTCGGGATAAGAAATGAGTTTGTGTATTTTCTATTAACAAACTTGGGGGAGTTAAGAACTGTTTATTATCTTGGGGTTTCCAAACACCAGTTTTGATATAAACGAAAGATTGAGCTTACGTCAAAGTTTTGAGGCTACCAGAAGGAAATTCTTAATATTCGTTTAGGGAATAAACTTTTTGTTAGAAGTCAGAAGGATACCTATTAATGAATCATTTTAATGAACGTTTCAAAGTTAATTATTTTGTGCTATTTAGGTACGGTAATTGTTATTTATATTTTATTATTTTAATTTCCGTCTTAAATTTATAATAAAATTGTAACGAGCACCTCAGCAAAAAGAAAAATTCTTTAATACTTTAATTTAACAGACATTATTTCTCATGGAAGAGTCATAAGAGATTTTTCCCTTTTCATACTATAAAAATTGCTTCAAAATTGCACAGTACTTGCAGTAATTGGGGGAAGAAAGGTGTGCGTTTTTAGCGTGATTCAGTGCGAGGTTATCAACTGTTTGTGGCTGTAGATTGTTAGATGTCGCTACATATCTGTTTGTTTTCATAACGTGTTCACATTTTGACAGATCCAGACGAAATATTACAAGAGTGATAAATTTATATTTTTTTAAATAAAGAATGCCTTTCTTTATAAATAGATATTATCTTTTTTAGAAAGAATGTGGTAATGCATTGTGTGGTAATGGTGGTTTTAGAAAGAATGCGGAAAAGGAAGTAGTGTTGCTTGTCGGAAACGTAGAACCATTTCAATTGTCATCTATTAAATGAACGTTCTATATAAAATATTTTTTTAAGAACAATTGAGTAGATTTTGGGGTTATGAATTATATTGTTAACTTTATACGTGTCCTAAAGTTTAAATTGAAGTTTCGCTATAAAACAAGAAAAATTTAATACCTGAATGCGAAATATATTCTGAAACTTTTTGTTTGTTATATCAGAGTAAAATTATTCACGCTTCAGTTGCAACTCTGAACTTTATGAATTCCTTGAAGTTTTGTCTACATACTCCGCCGTATTTATACTATTAATATATATAAAGTATTTCAGATTTAACTCTCAAAAAGCTTATTTAATTTGTTAACCAAATAAAAAGTTTCGATATTTTAAATTTTTAAACGCTATTGCATAAAATTTTAAAACGACACAAACGTATATTTTAAATGAAATTAAACATATAACCATAAACTCTATAATATTTCTAATTCATTGGTTTTTAAAGCTTTTCTACCGAGATAAAAGCCATGAAAAATGAGACATCGAAGTGAATATATTCACTCGAATGAGATACCATAAAGTTTAATGTATTGGAAAGTCTAGGTTAAGGTGTACTCGACTGCTCTAGATACTCGGGAAAAAGCTTTAAGAGCACTTCATATTCGTTAAAGCTTTATACAACGTATATGACATCACAAGGTTCTCTAGTATCGCGTTACGTTCATAACTTGAGAGTGTTAAAATTTCATCGTCACGCGTTTTTAAGATCATTAATAAAATTCTTTATCGGCTATAGAATCCATTGATCAAGAGAATTGGAGTTTTACAGACGGTATATCGTGGTCTTTGTATTTTAAATTTACACAGGGCCATTTTGACATTTAGCTTTATGTCAAAAGTGATGCAGATGTTGTGCTAAACACTAAAGTACTAGCACGAAATATCATTGATGAGAAATGGTTACTTTGTATATCATGTCATACTCCAATAGGTACATAGTGTGCTAATTATGGAATATCTCAAGGAATTTGTGATATAAAACTGAGAATTTTACATTTATCAGCCTTAGGAATTCCGTGACATCTATCTACTGCGTCATCATGCCCGACCGAACAAAGGGTCGAAGAGACGAACGTTGAGCATAGCCGTTATATTTGGTCTGAATGTTTTAAATACATTTTAATAAAAGTATGATTATCAGTATTTATCAGTTGTCGCTAACCAACCGTGTGTACCGATATTATTATTGATTATATTTAAAATTTGTTCTAGGACTGCATCTATAAAGTCTACAACCTCAAAAACAGCCCAAAAGAAAATAAAGAAAATCATTGTCTGCAAGTTCTGATAAAAGTGACTTTTCAGATGGAACCGATAAAACTCCTGGTCGTTTCCAAAATCAATGTCATATACTTCTATTGTAATGGGATTTTTTCTGACGATTTATTTTTTTTTTTTTTTTTATTTGTCCATGACAAATCGTATTAATAATTGACTGATTTAATTTTCGACAACACGTCTGTTTTTTATTACGATTGAACCACATTTACTATGACCTATATTTTTAACAAGTTTTGGCGAATACATAAATAACAATATATCAACCAAGATTGCAAAACTTTTCTATGAAAATTTATTCGTGTACATTATTTTCTATTCCTCTAATGGTCCTGTTGTTATGTCTCTGTGAAACCTTTGTTTGTTTTAACGGGATTTCAATGTTTTTGTGCCCAAAGTGCTTCACTTTTATTTTAGTATCGTTTTATCCATAAAACGGTTTTGCGTTATTCCGAACACTGGTTTCATTTTACGTTTTCTGACTAGAGGAATTCTCTCTACTGTCTCTATGTACGAATCGGTGATATTTTCCACGTAGGATACTTATATAGATGTAACAGCTGATATAATGTAACGTATGTATATATAATTAAATGTATGGCTATTCACGCTTCTCGTAAATTAAGATAATCATTAAGGGGCCGAAGAGCCGAAGAGCGGAGCGGAGCGGAAGCGTAGCACTTTAATTTAGTTTGCCCCAAAAAGGCACGACTTATGAAAATATGTTTACCATTAAGAAAGATTTATGCGTGGCTTGAACGGGGACTCCGTTAAATTCATGAATATTATTAATACTAAGGACCATATTTTCTTTAGACTTTAAGTGTATAAGTCATTAATTTTTCGCATAAAAAGCATACCGATTTGTTTAATTTAAGTTAGACTAAAGGAAAAAAACTCATATTTTTTACAAATGTTTTGTTTTTGTAATGCTGAGATATCATTATGTTATAAGGTAGGTTTTACATGCCGTGCACCACCCTGTGCAACCAGGAGCGCATCGAGGTATTTCCGATACAATATGATTTAGGGTCTTTCAAAAAATTGTATATCTTGGGCGTGGGCGGCCCGGTCACTTGACATCAGGTGACTGGTAAGTCTTCATTGCTATAAAAAAACTATTTATAACATGTAAATAGATTTAAAATGTAATTTGTAATATCGATTTGCATTATTTCAATAAAAAATCGGAATCTTCCATATATGAGTCACTTCAAAATGGCTGTGATCCGTATAGGGTATCCATTGCTATGAATGATGGTCAACATATGTTTAAAGGTTACAGAATTTTATTGAGGGAATTACGGTGTTTTTCAAATATGATACAGATTATTTTTGTAATTTCTTATAAAATGTTTAATCAAAGAGTAAACTTAATATCCGGAATAATAATAACGCCGGACCTCAGCTTAAAAATCGTAAGTTTTGCCAGCTGTACATTTTTAGGCTTTATCTGTCAACCGCTTTACGATAGTTTTAGTCCCTTAAAATTAGAAATGTCGTAGTAATCATATTTATTAGAAAATATCTATTATGTATTAATATTTATGATCGCGATTAACGATGTGTCGGCGCTCGTAATGCCAGCGTAAGGCATTAAAGGCTTTTAAACAAAGCAATAACTTGAGTTCGTCGACCTAATTTCCGAAGCAAGATTATATATTGGCAAGAACTAGGAAAACTATGTATTGTTTAACCAAAGCAAATTGTCCTAAAAAATATAATGCGATATAATGACATGGTGCGAAAAAGTTTTGTATACATTTCGTGAGTTACTTTTTAAAACTAAAATTTATACGTACATTTTAACATGTTGAGTTTTCCCCAGATACATAGAAAATTTACAAAGAGAATAGTTGAGTATGCATGAGCATTACTGATAGATTAAGTTCATGTTGGATGTTAAAATAATTCTAGTTTTAGGAAATATTTTCTTTTTTATATTAAGTTTTCGTGACCTGTCTTCACAGGCTAAATAAAGAAACAAACTAAAATAAAATATAATATGTTGGGCCCCGAGCGAATTACGGAGCTAGTTTTCCTGTGTAGATCGTAGGTTCATGATACCCATAAGACGTTTTGTTTCGAAATTACTTACTTCGTTAGGCAGCTAGTTCTACAATGTTTAGTTTGCTATAAAAACTACCTCGTCTTATCTAAGAATTATCTTAACTTTAAAAAGAATTACCCAAACTAAATAAATCTGGGTGATTCCAAAGGAAACTTTATGTGCGTCATATGTCAATAGTGGCACATATTCTTGTCTATACAAGAATTACACAAACGTGCTTAAAACCTTAATAATCCCAAAATGGACGGCATTTGATGGGATCGGCGATCTGCTAAGCTCTTGGATTATTGAGGTTTTCATATTGTGTACAATTTGGGTACTGAGGCACAAAGATAATTTACATTATAAAAATATATCCGCATTTAATGTTTGTCGTTCTTGTTTTAGTTTCATTATGTCGTATCCGTATCTACAATTATAGACAGACATATAATTATTACTAGGTTTCATCATCGATGTCCTAAGAACTCAATGGCTTTTTTTTTAACCCAAACTTTAATGACAAACTAAGCTTTACACTTTTATCAAAATAAAGAGACTTTGGAGCAATGGAGGAGGTGACATGCCTTACTATAAGTAATAGTTATTACGAACATTTACCAACGACTCCGCATTTTCGATAATTCGTTTCAAAAGATAAATATAATTAAGATTATTAAATGAAGGATCTTTCCAGTTTTAGATATCTTTGAGGTTTCAAATCTTTTAAGCAAAGGCTTAGTAGGGATTATTATAATAAAACTCAAAGACTTTTTCTTGGGACCTATTTCAGAGAACCCACCCGGAAGTTTAACATACTGTGACGATCGAGACTTTTAATACATTTTAAAGGTAGTTTTAAAAATAGGTAATTTTCGAATTTATCATTGAAACTTCTATATTGCAAATGATCAAAAGATCAAAATAAAAACACAAATCGGCCGACAATATAAACTTACATATTTCAAATATTTAGTCAGTTATCTCAGCTATTTCATAAAATTCACGTATTTTTTGCATAATTAGGTTGATATTAGCTGTGCATTATCTCGACACAGTATGATTTGTGGGATGTAATTGAGAGTCTAAAAATAAATCTAAATTTAGAATTTTAAAAGTATTACAACAACTCGAATTGAAAACCAAAGAAATATTTACTTACAAAGAGCAATTTCAATAGGATGAGCGGTTAGTAAATATCAGCATAATTTTCATCATTTCGAAGCCTATTTTTGTTATTATCTGGTGAAATTATAAAATGCAATTCAACTTCAACGGATACTGCAGTATTTCCAAATTATTTGTATAATAATGACCGTATTCTCAAGGATTGAAATGTGCGTAGTTTGCGTATTATACTTAAGTAAAAGTAGTAATTTACCCTAAAAATGATAGTCAAAGAAGAATTATCCGGTTTTCGCAGTAAATCTTTCTAAAAAATTAACCACGGAGTAGCGTAGTGTTGTGTAGAACGTTATAATTAATTTGAACTTTCTGAAGATTGACATAGAATAATAATTTGTTTTTAAATATTTATTTTTAGATGAAGACATTGCGTCAGTGAAACTTCAAGGACCAAGCCGGCAAGAAGAGAGTGCTGACCTGTTAGGCGGTGGGTTTCTTGACAGAGCGACAGACGCTCCATGTTGATGCAGAGGCGTGGCGTTCAGGACAGATCCGACCATGGGGCGCATTGTTCGATTGATAGGTGGCAATGATGAATGAGTGAATGACCGGATGAACCGGCATGAACCCGAGGCCAGTGAGATTCGAAGAGTGGTGGCAATTTGACTTACTGAAAATCAACTCAAGAATCGTGCCGTGATTTAAAACGCACCTTGACTTGTTACCACGATTCCACGATCACGTTTTTTGAAAAAATTAATTCAGGCTGGTTTTTACCCATACAAGACAAATGACAGATGAATAAATTTACCTCTTATTTTTGTAGTTTTTCTAATATTGATTATTGATGATATATGATTATTTCTAATATGAATAATTTAATACAGATATTGAAGCTAATGAGAAGGTCATGAGTGAATTGAAACTTTGTAACTTTAAGTCATCAATCATCGTAATGCAATCAACTTATAATTATCTAAAGCGTAGAAAACGGATCGAAGATTGAAGCGGATTATTTGCGAGTATCCCGCAACTCCTTAATTGATTTTAGGAATGGTTTTATGTAGTGTCGTGCACATACATGGCATGTCTAAGAGTGTTTGAAGGCTTAACGCAGGTATATCTATTTTTAACTTTTCATTCACTCATTCAAAAATAGACCGTGGAAATATTTGTATGAAAGAACTCGAACAGAAATAGATTTTGCATTATATTATATTGCACAGAGAATCCTTTGTCAAAATCTTCGACATTCGACTTCATAGGTACTATAAAAGAATGTAAAACTATCTTTTATTTTATTTTTGAAGAAATATCACCCAGAGATTGAGAATTTTCTCTTCACGATTATTTATAATTTAGACACAGTTTTCTATTACTTTTAGACTAAATACGTAGAAGGACGGTATATAGTATCCTTAAATCCGTTTATGAATAAGCGCTATCTGAGATAATTCTGAACAGATCAGTATGTAATTGAAATGCAATTTATAGCTCTTTACGGTTTTCCTTGAATAATGGAACAATATGAACTTTGTCGAAAAGGGCGATCATAAAACAAACCCACCTATTGATTTTAAACCTGCAATTAATGTCAATTTCTAGAACGTTTATAAGTATACAACACCTAGTATGTTACCTACTTGAATAAAAATGGTCTTCAATTTCTCATACATTTATTTAATTTGAAAGCCTCAGACTTTGATAAGCTAACATTTATTTAATTTATGCG
The DNA here is from genome assembly GCA_963693355.1 of Pontia daplidice. Taxonomy (NCBI): domain Eukaryota; kingdom Metazoa; phylum Arthropoda; class Insecta; order Lepidoptera; family Pieridae; genus Pontia; species Pontia daplidice. The sequence continues at coordinate 6,754,496 of CAVNZL010000137.1, read as the reverse complement.
ATATTTTTTTAAGGAGCTTTGTGAATTTTAAAAATTAAAAAGGTTTAAACACGAAAGTGCGCGATGTTTTGCAAACGTGAAACGAAACGACAACGAGTAAGGATGGGCATTTCCAATTCAAATTGCGCTTTGTCGCTAGCAACAAGCAATGAATTCCTGATGAGGCCCAAAAACGACACATGACCTACGTGTCGTTTGTCTATACTAAATTGGTTGAACGCGGGAATATCTAGAACTACTGGGTCAAATTGAATAATTATTTCTGTGTTGGATAGTCGAAAATTTGTTCCACGTCTAGTCTTCGGTCCAAAAAAGGCACACTGTTTGTCAAGTTATGATAACCAAAAAATACCTCTATTATTCAATACTGGTATTCTATTATAAAGTCAGTACTACTGGTTCGAATTAAAAAACATATTTATGTGCTCCATATTCGATTCTTCGAAAATTATTAACCCCTTTCGCGCTTTATCGTGTGCAAGTAAATTAATTAATGCATATAAAAGCGCCAAGTAGTATTGAATAAAAATAAAGTAATGGTAGTTTTTATGTAAAGTCATGTACAATGTACACGACATTACAATGTGCTCGGGTCTCAGCTACCGAACTTATATGCCTTTCCAAGAATTTTACACTTGCACGCTTACCTAATTTGCGAACACTTATTAGAATAATAAACATAAAAAATACTAAAGACTTAAAGATATTTTATAGAGGGCTTTTGCTATCTTTCTTACAGATACTTTAGTATCAAAGTTTCTAGATGTAAGTCATAGCCTGGAGAATAGCCTTAGGCATTGATAAGCTTCGTATCAAGGTACGTGCCTCGAGGCATCAAGGCCTCGGAGGCTGTGCTGAGAGAAAACCTTGACCTATATCGGGAGGTTCTACAAATTACCGTTTAAATATTTCACTTGTTGCTTAAATTGCACGGACAGGTATATTGAGGGTAATAACTTTTATGATTATTTTACATGGTTATATAGTTTATCAAAACAAATAAAAATATATCATTCTTTCTTGTTCAACGTAGTTGTGTGTAGTTTATGAGGGTCAAATTAGAATGAATGAAACAAAACATACAACAAGTCTTAATTGTAAGTCACACTTACATTTCAAAATGTTACCTTACTATCAATATTTTTTTAACAAATTAAGAAATTATGTAAACACGAGGCAGCTGCAGACAGTGTCGTACTTTATATCAACTGTCTTAATGGTGTCAACAAATTGGTATAAAGTTTCTAAACGAAAGCGAAGTCACGTTTTAATTTTACAACATCCTTGGAAAATATATTTGCTATAAATACTGTTAAGATTATAAAGCCCAGGCATTAAAAACCTTTTGCTACAGAGAAAACTTACTTCTTAGATGTGAAAATGTATGAATTTATTCTTCATTATTCCCCAATGTGGGAACTTTCCAGGTTCAATATCAAAGTGAAATTTATCAAAAACATTATGAGTGAATGTTCACGTTACTCTCTTATAATAATTGCGTGTTGTTCTGTTCCATACTTGCGAATAGAATACGTAATGAACGAATGAATTACCCATGAAAATAGAGTTATTTTCCTAAAACAACTCATTCGTGATAACATTAAATGGTTGTGTATTTACGATATATTCAATTATGCGAGTATGGATAGGGAAAGCGGGACTGATACGTTTCTTCATCATATAGATAACGTTCTTCAAACAGAATAAATAATCGACGAGCGTGTACCGTGATTACTGTAACAGTTTATTTATCAGTAGTTAGTGTGGTAGGAAGCCTGTTTCTCTGTCTACCCCTTTGTGAAGCATTAAGCTGTAATTTGTAAGTAATGCTATCAAGGGTTCTATTGTATATATTGAAAAATACTTATAAGATTTTGGACATTAAATGTAAACCGTTAAGTTTTTAATAAAGTTTTAATTTTGCCTTTAATCCATATACATATTTGATTTTTAATGTTATTGCTTATTTTACCAAGCGATGCAAATACCATATTTCGTTTATTTGAAAGCCACCAATTCCGTTCTTGAATAATTTTTTTCCGTTCCAGTTTGCGCATCACAATAGATTGAAGAAGCTACCTCTGCTACAAGGAACTTTTGAAGTAGTAACTGATACTACTATAATAAATCAATAGTTTTATATTAAATATTTTTTTATTCCTGAAGCAAATGAAGATTTTGGTCACCAAAGTAACGCAAGGCAACTAATTATTTAATCAGCCCGCTTATGTTAGAAAATGTTTGTTTGGACTATGTCAAGAACTTTGAATTACAAAGTTAACAAACTAAAAGCCAACTAAAATTCATACGGTGTAAGTAACAGGTAAGTTTGATGGTAAACAGATTCAATATACAATATTGAAATTGAGGTTATACGCAATACAGAATTTAATTGTTGTGGTTTTCATTATTGCTTTTGAACAAAGATAAATTGATTTTTCAATAATGTTTCGTAGAATCATACACATTACAAAAATATTATTTCAGGGTATATTACTCTTTGTATCTTCTTAAATCAAGAGTCTGAATTGAATTTCTAGGTAGTTCTGGAAATTTGTTAGTATTTCATTTGTGACAACTTTCAATGAATGACTGGGACATAGCATTATACGTACAAGCAAATCTCACACGCTCACACACATACAGCTATAATGGAATTATTTGTCATGAATAAATATATATTATATTTCTATGGGTGGGATATCCACAACACCCTTCACCAAAAATGTCAACCGAAAAATCAACAAACTTAACCTTACACCGAGCACACACACACACACCCAGTGTCACACTCCGATTGTTCACACACACGCATAAAACAGCAACGTTAACGTGACATCCATTTTAATAGTATTCTTTTAATCCATTTTAATAATATGTTTTATATTTTATAGAAATAATTATATTTATATTTTCCCCCAGAACTTTGGATCTACAGTTTTCTGCGGATCGGAACATCAAGGTCGTCGTCGACGTTGCATGTTCTGACCTTAAACTCGTGAATTCTGGAATTCGACAAGGCTGTGTCCTATCCCCGACCCTATTTCTTCTGCAAATCAATGACATACTGCAACTTGTGTCTGTGAATTTCATGCTAAGAAGACAGGTCTACACGTTTTCCGCTAAATCTCCCTTTCCTCCCTTTGTTTTTCTTCCCTTTGATAATTCTCCTTTTGAAGCCTAAGCCAACATCGGAATTTTAGGCGTTGACATATCGAATGTTCAATTTCACGACCATTTGGAGGGTGAGGCTTAAATTGCCTCCAAGAAGCTTGGTGTATTCAACAAGCCGAGACGGTGTCACACTGCTTTGAACTTTATAAAGCGCAAATTCGGGCATACAGTTAATACTGTCCGGGCGGGAGCTCCTCGTTTCGAACCAGCCCCATGAAGCGCGGCTTGATGGAGCTGCGTAGAGATGTAGGGTCTCTCTGCAACTTCTATCATATTTGTCATTGAGAATATGAAATTCCACAACTGAGCGCTTCAGAAGATTGTGAACGGTAGGAGCAGAGAACAGAGTGTATCGTCATCTTAAAGACCGGCAACGCACTTGTGTATCCACGTGTGTCCATGGGCGGCGGTATCACTTATGATCAAAGTCGATTAACCTTCGAGATACGAGATAACACACAAAATCTAAAAACCATCGTAATATATACGGTATACTTGTTAAACTGTTAGGTAATTTTTAACAGCATAGAATAAAAAATATATTGTGTAACCTAGGTTTCATATAAGAGAAGAAGAGAGGTCTTGATGTCCGGAAATTTGGATCTTTGTACAAGGCCCCATAAATTGCGCACAAACAAAAATTTATGGATGCAAACAGGGATGACATTTAGACGCTGGGACCTGGGACACGCGAGGCCAAAACATACACCTATGTATATTATTTAAAATAGGTATATGTTTTGGTCTAGCAAAAAAAAAGTATCTATGCGAATTCGCATTTGTTTAAAGAATTCAAGCTGTGAATACAGTATGTCACTCCGTCCTCGTAATGAGCACTAAAGTACATTGCTTTGCTGTAAAAGACTTTTAATTACGAATTCCCACCATTTTGGACCGTCCTCTCTGCATTTAAGTGCTCTAAATGTAATTTGCCTGAGCAATTAAACATTTGTAGGACAATTCAAGGAATTACATAAAACTATTTTTGTATATAAATCTAAATTACAAGTAAAAAAAATACAAGTCATGAAGTCGAGTCTACAAAATATACAAATTAAGTAATAGACGTAAATTAATATTATATTCAATATTTCTTTTATGTTCCAAAAACTTCCACATGATTTATATATAGAAAAATATGAATGGAATATACGATTTTTGTTACATGAAATTCCAGAAATTGAACGAAAGAATTTCAAAAGAGATCGAACTGAATTATTCTTTTATACATTTCACGCCCGATGTCTACCACAGTAATGCTACGCGTCTATGTTGCTACGTGGTTACGTGGTTACGAGACAAGCTACGATATAGCCCCGAGCTTTCAGAGATATTGAAAATTTTTTATTAGATTTCTATACATATGATGATAAATTGCAGATACCGGAATTTGTCACAAACATTCTTCAGAAATAAATTTGAAAACAATATAGCAATTATTATGGATTGGGTTAAAATTTTTGCCCTGAATTTATAATTAAGTTACATTTAACTCCTATATAACTTGTAATCAAAACGACATTATGTGAAATTACATCAAATAAGGCATTGCTGGGCGTAATTTTTAGGAAAGTCGTTCGTATTTTACTCAAAAAACGGAAGTTATAAAAAGAATACTTATATTGTATTAAAGGAGTTTCTATTGAATATTATTTTAAAAAATAAAGCTGTGTGTGTTTTATAAATATTATAATATTTTATGTAATTATGTACTGTTGAGTTATTCGTAGTAGTCATGAAATAACCACCACTTATCATCTAGGCTTATTTATTAACTATACATATACTATATATATAACTATACTATTATAGTATAATCAGTCGAAGTAGCAAAGTTCGACATACAGATATACTTTTCAAATAAATTAAAAACTGCGGATTAATTTGCCTTAATTAAAAAGTGTATCTCATCAAAACTACGAAGGGAATAGAAAGTTAACAACATATAATATTTCATCCTATTTGCTCGAAAGCAAACATTCGAACCAATCTGTGTTGTTTGTGGCCATTATTTTACTCCCTCGATCATAAATATGTTTTCTGATATATTTTGTAAACAATATCAGTATTGATTAACATTGATTAGCAAATCGAAATACGGCGTAAATGTCAGCAATCATAGAGAAATATTAGCACGCTAGATTAGTTGACTGAACTATTAATCACTCATTCTTCACCAGTTCTTGTCGTTTAAGATGGATAACACCGAGCTCCAAATCAATTTATCATCCACCGCCATAGTTGGTCATACACTTAATTTATTTCCCAGCCATATTCGGTTCATCGAGAAAACTTACAAACGAGTTTGTGTTCTTAATTTTAAATTATTAACAAAAGCATAATCCCGTCTGTTAAATGATATATGGTAAACTAAAACCATCGAAATATAATATTGTTTCTCATAGTTGGAATTTTGTATGGAATAAGGAAATATTTTGATAAGAAAATGAGGCGCTCGCTTTACGGGTCGTGATATCATTGAGAAGCAGTTACTTACTGGCTTATCAGAGTACTTTATGAATCTTGATCCAATGCGGTCACTGCTATAAATAGTCTAGTAAGAAATATTTTTCAACTTCAAAACGAAATACCCAAGATTGTACTTTATCAAAGTTGTAAGATCGCAATTTGTTGTTTTAAAACATACTCCGGGTTTAACGTCATATATATAACAGCCGCATCATGCATCTATGATAAGTAGGTAGCCAGGTAGGTATCAATGGACAGTGTCTAATAATTTTCGAAATTCTATTTGACTTTGTCAAAAATATGTTCAACGTAATAGAAAAGCTCTTAGATTTATTGATTTATAAGATTTAAATGATCAAGTTCTCAATAGTGGAATGCGTTTTCAATTTTCCACGTCACCATTGTTCGAGCAATATTTTCAATTTAGCAACAAATCTTTTGTAACTAATAACATAGATTCAGTGAAGTTTTAATACGACTGTACCAACATTGTATTGCACAAATCTGTTCAAAGGTTTTCACTGAATCGTTCATAGCGGACAAATTTCTGCACATGTAAGTAATAAAATGTACTACGTTTAAGACTGACCAATGAGAGGGGATCTAACTGTAACGTATTAAACATTTATAATCTTTGCATGTGTTCCAATTTGCAGAGCAGTGTTAATTAACGCTACGTAACTAGCGGCGATTATATTTCAGTGTTAATTAACGCTAGTTAGCGGAAAATATTGTGGCGCTTCTAAATAAAAAAATCATTTTATATCTTATCTATCTGTGTTGCAAAAATCACAACCTCCAAGATTATGAGACTACTATATATAAGAAGAGTTGATAACTACTGTATTTAGACTGAGATCAAATTTAATGTAACAGAATTAACTAAAACTGTTAACATACAAACGTGAAATAAAAAATATAGATGGAATATCTATCGGGTGCCTTTCAAATTACATAACATTAACTAGGTTTTATAGTTGTTTTTTGGTTCGTTTACCCTCACCGGTAATTAATGAGTTTCAATTCTTAGGTTTTGTTTCTAAGACTCAGGTCAATCGGCTTAGAAGCCGCAAAATTCTGAAAAAGTAGAGTAATCTGCTATGTCTAGCAGAACACAGAAGTCCTAACAATTACTCAATTTAATAGCATTATATATCAAATCATATATTAAATACTCTTTGTGTATAAAACATAACACAACACTTACATATTGCCAGTCGTTACGCTTCGAGTTGTGGTCAGAGCAAAATAATGGCACCATTTGTATTGAAAATTATCAGCAATTTGTTACAAATTATGAATTTATCTACCAAACCAAATAATGTTAGGGTTACAAAATAAAAACGCCAAATCAATTTTAAATTTTATTTTCGTAATATTCAATTCAACTGTTGACAGATAACAAATGATCTTACAATATCCAATTTGTACATAATGACTTAAGAAAATATGGCAACACTCATATTTCAACAATACATACGTGAAATCTGTAGTCATCTCATACTGTTTGTAATTATTCACGTATCGGAAGTGACTATGAAGGAAAAAAATCTTATGTACTCTAATTACTCTAAAACTTTTATTTCGAAAAATAATTTAAATTACGAATATTTAACAAGTGAAACTCCAGCAGTCAATGATGAAGAAATGACAGCCACATACTAATATTATGCCATAAATTTGTCGTTTCAAAATCGGGGTTCGGGACACAGTAAGTTACAGTCAAGAAGCTTTAACCCATTAACCGCACAATTTATAACTATAAAACTGCGCCGCTAATTGGTATTAAAAAGTACACATTTAGTAACGTATACAGTATAAGTATAATAGTTGCAATCACAAACGATGAGAATTTACAACGTAGTCTGCGTCACATGAAAATACCGAATACATATTTCTTATTCAAGATGCAGATAGCGCAAACATGGCCCTGAATATTTGGCGTACCACGATCTTCAAAGCAAGATTGATGTATTATTACAGGCTCCGCAAGACGCTTTTGACAATTTACGTAATGATAGAACAACCTTGCGAATAGTTTACCGTTAAGTCTGAACTGGCTTAGGTGACATTGACTGATGAAAAGTGATATTTGACAGCAACCCGTCCGGCGCTACCTGACATTTACTAAGATTTTCCAAACTAGCGGACTAAGATCCTGAATACATAATGTTTAGCAGACTGACGTCGACAAAAAGCTAATGAACATCGCAATCGGAATCACAACATTTAATCCCGTGAGTGGGCATAAGAAAAAAGTTAAATGTTTCACAATATCAAACTATCAAGACTAATGCTCCCTTTTTCAACAACTTTCTTATTAAATCACTATCGACATCCAAAACTTCGATTATTCTGGTAGAGTAGAGTAACAATAAAACGAGTAACCAAGCGATTCGTCAAACGATACGAAAGACAATGTTGTATAATATCCGCATACAAATACTGTATCAGCGTTGAGTATTTTCGTTCTAATCTCTATGCAGAGTTATTCTTTTTTGGATTCAACGCGAAGCCTTGAAATTCCATTTAACAAATGACAGTCTCTATACGTTATTGTTTGACGAATCACAATCCATCACAATAAGCATTCGATGAAAAACTTGTAACCTACGCACATAACAACGACATAAATGTACATTAAAATTGATATGAATGGTATTCTAAAATTCATATTGTGCGCAACCGTACGAGAGGCGGGCGTCAATGAACAAGTTTTTTAACGAAGACCTAAAAATCCTGTCAATCATGTTTAGTACTAGTGTGAAGTACACGAACCCATGTCATTTAATACCTCTCTCATATCGATAAAAACCTTCGATAAAGTTAGTCCCAACACGTCTGCTGTAATACTGAAAAATACTTCGCCGTCACTCGATTCCTAAGTACGACTAGGCATTAACTTTCATAAATTTCAGAAAAATCCTATCTAGATACGTCTACTTTAATAGCTACGTTATACAGAACAATTTACCAGTCATTCCAGAAGATAAAATAACTTTCATATAATCTTAATAATAATGCATTCACTTTGACATTTTTATAGCAAAATTTGAAAGCATAAGAAGCCGTCAGCAAAGTTTTTAAAATACATTAAATTGCGAACCCATGCTTTTTATTCGAAAAAGGATTAAAACTGTGAATATTGACGAAATGTTTCCAATGAAATTGTTACAAGAGCTTCTCTACGCGTTCGACAACTGTAAGAACTACGCAATTAAAATCTCACACTCCTGATAAAGAGTGAATCTTAACAATAAGACAAATGCTTTCAATTCTGGTAATCATGGGTTCATTAGATATGATTGATATCTGTGTATTGCAGCTCATCATTGCAATTAAACGATAAGAACGTTTGGCAATTTTTACCACATTGAATTTACGAGTTTTGTGTTTGGTAGAAAAGCAGGGTCTCTTCGAAGATGAGGCTCTTCAGGGTTTCCTTGGGCAGGTCGTCCAGCTCCATTGTGAACCTGAAAGGTTCTTCTGCCACGGGCTGTGAACAAAAAAAATTAACTTACCGTAATTATACATACATAAAAAAATAAAACACTAGCTCGTTTTTTATAACTTAAAGAAGTAAACGCCAATAAGAAATTCTATATTTAGATAGAAATAAGATATTAATTAGATAGAAAACGTAAATAATGTTTGCGCTACATTTAATTTATTTCATTCATTAGTAAAATTCGGTTTAAAAAAAACCACTAAGGAGAAAGGATGAAAGATAATACCTGAAAATTAACCGCTGAGATATTTCTCGGAATTTTAATTGAAATATAATATACCAACTTGGTCCCTATTGAAATACATAATTAAAATAAAAGGTTTAAACGTAATAATATACTTCCAGTGGAAACCCAGCGGAATAATTCAATTCAAATATCTTGGCATATTCGCAAACAATTAGTACAGTGTGCTAATACTCATTTAAAGTTAAGTAACATAGCTGTATGAAATCAATTATAATAAATTAAATAATAGACACCACAACCGTGTGGTCTGGACAAAATTCTTTAGGTCCTAGGCAAGCGAATGTGAACGTAGAAAGAAAAATTCATTAATGCATAGTCAACCGACCTAACCATCACACACTCAAACCACTAGCCTAACACTGTTTGTAACATTTAGCGCAATAATAATAGCGATTATACTAAGATTTGAAAAGAGCCCACTGCGCTTCGAATTTTCACAAAATTTTGATAAAAGCATTTATATGTTTAATGTGCATCCAACTGTAGTTATTTGGTTCATTTTAAATTTTAATTACACTGAATTGCAGTTGTTAAACTCAGTGTGGTTTAAATAATTATACGAAGAGCCGCATTGGATTGTTACGTTGGGTTAGCCCGCTTGGGCGCTCCATGTTTTTAATTTAATTTGCTCCGGGTCTCTTACTTTGTGCAAAAGAATTGATAAACAGTATCGCTTATTCTTAATTAAAACATGTTTTTACTTAAAATACAACGAATTTAGTATGAGGATGGTTGATGGGCGTCAAATTGCTCGTTTAATATCATGAGGTCTTATTTGATCAAAAAATGAGTGATACCAAAGAAAATAATAAAATCTTTTTTTATACAATTCTACGGTGAATTTTTATAAATTTGGTACAGACTACAGACATTTGCATATGCCATTTAATATAGTCTAGGTAGCAGTGTATACTTAAGACGAGGATCATTTAATTATGTTATTACTTAAAACAATAAAGGAGATAAGAAATAATATATAAGACGTCGAACATCGTTCATAGTACTGAATAGAATTTTACCAGCATCATTTCCTCTCGAGTATTTTTTGAGCCTTTCTTTGAATAATAAGGTCTTGTACGCGATTTTCAATTTTCAAAACGTGATTTTTAAATCTAAATTCCTAATTTTGGTAATAAACTAAACTCTCATTGAAATATATCTTTATATATATAATTCTTCTGTAAGTGTGTATGTCACTGAACTTCTCTCAAACGACTAGACCGATTTTGATGAAATTTTTTGTGTGTGTTCAAGGGGATCTGGGAATGGTTTAGATTCACAATATTATATAAAATTCTCGTGTCACGGGGTCTTTCATGAAACTTTGTGAGCGTATTGAGTAGGTCTGAGAATCGGCCAACATCTATTTTTCATCCCCCTAAATTTTATTTTTTATTTTTTAGAAAAAATTTAATTTATTTTTATTTATTATTTAATTTAATGATACAACATACAAAATACATACAATCCTCAATTTTCACCCTTCTACGATCAACCCTTATTTTTTATTTATTAATTGAAAATTGAAATCACATGTATGGCAAAACAACGTTTGCCGGATCAGCTAGTAACTTATAAATAATTTAATTACTGAACACCGTGGTACATAATTGTAACAAATAAACTAGTGTAAGAATTACCTTCGAGACTTAGTAAATTGAATTATGCTATGACTATGTTGTCCGACTAATTAATTACTCAGCATGCAAAACGCGTGTAATGGGTTTATTGTATTGTTGACGTGACGGACAGACGTAATATGGGATACTTGGTAAATTAAATTATCGATAACTCGGCATTATATTTTTAAGATATAAGGGAGTCTCATCACAGTCTGCACCGAACTAGGATGATAGGGCTCACCGACTCTCAAGAGAAATCTACGAAAGATCTACGGGGCTGCTACAAATTGGACTACGTTGTAGAGGGATTTAGTGAGATTCTGTTGTTAATGTGAGTTCGTAGCAGAAATAGAAAATGCTCAACGTATTAATAACTGCACCATGAACCACTATACTTTTTAATCTAAAAGATCTAAAAAATGTGTACTTTGAACTTAGTTATACCAATGAATCTTGTTCGAACTTCGACTTTCAGAAAAAGTTGTCATTAATTATAACATGAATAATGGGATTGTCACGAGCATCAACGGGTAACATTCTTCTATACAATGAGAGAGCGACCCTGGGGGCTCCTTTGTGCGTCCTTTTCGGAATTACTCAAGGTAGTTTTAGCCGGTATAGCCCAAAGTCTCCTAATTGCAGGTGTTCTCGTGTGATTTAACCTCCCCATACCCCATTAGATACTCTCAGAAGCACCATGGATTTCTAAAAAAAGGGTTAAATTTTTAAAACTTTAACGGCAATAAACGCTAATTAATTTACATAACATATTGAATCGTTGTCAGCGAGAGACAGCCAAATAAAATCGTTAGTTAATTTATTATTAGTTCTTATTTCAAAATTTGTTTTACTGGCACAAATCAAAAACAGGTACCATTCTTATATTTTCCGACGTTTTTTCAGTTGAACATTAATAAGGCGTGAGGCGGTATTGACAATTTTCATTTAACCGTATTGTATCACTATGCCACTATGCAAAAAGTGACGATGTTTTAGGATCAATAAAAGGTATTTGTCAAAGTTTCTGCTTAACTATGGGTCCGTTTTGGTTTCCTACAATTGAATGTCATTTGTTCATGTTCTTCTCAGTTTTTTTTTGTAAAAAATAGGGGAAACGAGTTCACTGAAATAATACAGCCGCCGTTAGAAACTCACAATGCCGGAGGGCTCGCAAATCTCTGGTAAATTTATGCTCAAGTACATTAGTAGTCGTATTTATATAAACTTCAAACATTACAGAGTATAAAATTAAGCTGTTCTTTGGAAATAATAGGAATTACATTTAAAATTTTATACTATCATTGAACATCGTATTTACTTGAATATGGTTTAATGTTATGCTTATAAAAAAGAGCTTGGCAAGTAGTGAACTCTTTTCAAACTTAGTATTACTATAAAAGCATTTTTAAAACTTTTACAGAGGACCGATTTTGTGTCATTTACAGTTGACGCAGTGAACGCCTTGGCATCTCCGAACAAGGAAAAAACTCCCTATTTTTCATGATTACTCCGCTCATATTGATAATAGCGAGATATATAACCTTCGTCGATAAAAAACAATTTTACGATAAAACTTCTTGAGCTTAGCACGTTCAAACGTTCAACTAAAAAGAAAGAAAAGGAACTCTTCAGCTTTATACCGTTTGTATATAATATCGTGACGGATCGTAAAGTTAATCGTGTCATCGATTGGAGAGTTGGAGATTACCGGATTACCGTTAAATTTCTATTTCACGACACGGTCAAACAATGTGGGATCATTGTGAAAGATTCAGTTGTTCACCGTTAGCGGGGTAACGCGGGGGTAGCGGTTTTTTGTCGCATAACGGCGGCAACACTTCAGAAATTGGAATCTTAGCAGTCTTAGCCCCATAGTAAGCTATTTGTTGCTTGTATTATGGATTCTTACACCACTGTAAACATATATATAAATATAAACATTCATATAACATTTATATGAATACATCTATATAACAACCAGACCACTCATCACGCAAATATTGACAATAACGTGTTCTGCAGTCCATCATGGTAACCATTGCGCCTACTGGGTCGTCAAATGTATTATTATTATTCATATAAGCAGTTTAAAACTGAATTAGAAATAACTACTAAGGTGACGTGTGGAAAACCGCCTATTTGTACAGCAGATTTCAGATCTACATTTTAGTTGCGTTTCATCTCGTGGCTTTGTGTAAATGTGAAGAAGGTCACATTGAATGAATAATATCGCTTTAATTTTATTATGTATTTACAAAGTACAAGTTAACAGAATATTTTAATTTCAGTGTTTGGAATATTTTTTTGTATATATAAATGAACTAAGAGCATATTTGAGCTAAATGATCTTAGTTGGATCATAATTAAAATATCATACTATATTTTATTGCTAAAATATTTTTCGATCCCTTCTGTATTAGAAAGTTCAAGTATGAAGGTTTTTGTTGAATTTGCGATTTGATGAACCAATAAATGTCTAAATACTTATAAAAGCTATCTGTCTGCCTGTAAGTCAGTTACCAATTTTACAAAATACAAAATTATTACAACGTTAAAGTATAAAAAAGCACATTCCTCAGTCAAAAATGCTTCATGACATTAGAGTTATAGAAACTGGCAATGTGTTATGATTTTTGCTTATAAGCCAAACATTAATTGAGGTAAAAATGCGAAAAATTTAAGAAACAATTAATCTGTTTATTATTTTTTCTATTATTATAAATCTAGTCATTACATTCTTATTTCTTTAACAGGAATATTAGCGAATGTAACCATATATGTTTATGATGCATCGCACATGAAACCTTCACCGAGTGGAAATTAATATATCAATTCGTTACTTTTACAAAAAATTTCAGCGAATATGTTTTATATTTTTAAGTGTTTAACCTTATAAAGTCCTGTAATTGACATTTTAATTTACTATTTACTAAAAGTAGGTCGGCATGCCCTTAGTTGCCGGGAATTCACAAACACTTTTCCCTGTGACCCTTATTTGTGACTTTTAGTGGTCTGCTCATTTGGCACCTTATCACATAAATACATAGAACTCTACCTCTCTAAATATAGAACTCTAGACTCTTACCGGAAACCGTATTTGCGAATTTATTCAGTCAATATGTTTGAGTGTTGTCAAACCTTTATAAATATCTAACGACCTCCTTAAACAACTTTTCGTTACTTGAACTTTTCCTATTTCCTATTCAGAAAATTCTATATCTAAAAACGCGAAAAGGAAGATTTGTGTAATTGCGACGAAATAAATGATATAGAATTTTATGAAGATTTAACTTCAGAATAATTTTAAGAAATTGTAAATAGAATAATAGTAGGAAAACTTGCAGCGGGCTCGCTAGTGTGGTTCCAGTGTAATAGTGTAGCTAAAGATTTAATTTCCAATAATTCCAGTCAACTCGAATGCTTCAACAAACTGCCGCGTCCAACAAATATGGCGGCATTAAGCCATATTATCGCAAACTTGGAATCACATAGTAAAGAAAATCACTATTGAAATCAAAGAGAATCTTTGAGTTTTACGTACGCGTCTGTTCATATAGAATTTTAAAATCCGCTAAATTATACACTTAAAGTCACTAATTGAAAGGTAAACAACTTGATAAAAGCTCCCTTAGACACCTATAGTTACGCTAATAACCTAAATCTCCTTTTGAATTTATTTGAACTTTGTTATGTCTTTTAATGAAGCCTTAAGTAAGATTAGTATATAATTGGGCTTAAAACCACATCTCACCTCGTCATGAGGGTCATAGTATTGTTCGAGGTAGGGGTGTGCCAGCGCATCTTCCACTGTTATGCGCTTGTGGGGGTTAAATGTGAGCATCTTGTCCAGCAGGTCAAGGGCGCGAGGCTCCGCGTTCGGGAACAGTTGCACCCAGGGGACGCGTGGTTTGTACGGCAGGGATTCCAGGTAGCCACGAGCCTTAAACAAAAATAATATTATTCAGTATACATTACCTTTTGGAGTATTCTTTGTATAGTTTATAATGTAAGAGAACTATAATAATAAAATACAGACAACGAATCCACACAAGGCTGGTGTTTTGAATAAGTCTAATTGCTTGACCACTGGAGCTAGATTTTACAGTTGTGTTTTACAGAGTTTAATTATTTTACTTATTTCACATCTCATTGTTTTCGTAGTTAACATAGTTGAAACGTTTCCGCTAAAAACTCATTACAACTTTCCACACTGATATTAAACGGTTCGCTGATTGCAAAACCAAGCAGAATCGAGTTTATCCCTCGGATGGTGATTACATTTGTTAGACACAGCGGACCTTAAGAGCCTCCATTATTCGATGTAATTAATCTATTAGACGATAGAGCTAAGAAATTCGCGATGTCCCGATATCATTTACCAATTAACACAAAGGCTCAAGTTCTGAAAATAAATATAGCGAAGCTATATAATAAGTGCCAGACGGACTCGCGCACAGTGCTCCATATCATCATTTTAGGAACTCGTACCGTTTGTTGTATGAAAGCTCCCTTATATATAATTTATTATAATTCATATTATTTAGTTCTGTTTTTAGTATGTATAGCGGCAATCTGTGAAATCTTCAACGTTTATGATTATGCTTCAAGAGATAAACTAGATAGAGGGTCAACGAAAGCTCAGTGATAGATATCTCGGTTCTACTTTTGGAGTACGAAACTCTAAAAAAGTAGGAGGAGAAAAAACAGATACGATTCTACAACACTATTCATTTATCGAAAGGATTTAAGTATATAAAAATGTGTTGAGCAACATGTCGCTATAAAGATTTGTGCATTTCATTATTTGTCTATCACAGACATTTTTCACATACGTTTTTAAAAGAACAATTTTTTCATTAAGAAATTAATTTTATCACACACAGCTTGAAGGAAACAAAACAGTTTAAAGAGTGCAAAAAAAATGTATGAAAATTATTGAATTTAATTAAACCTACATTAATGGGCGTCAAAAATTGTTTACTTTGTAATAATATCTCTACTCCGTCACAAATAATAGGTTGGGGAAAAAAAAACCCTTTTTTTTTCCGGGACCCCCCCACCTTTTTTTTCCCTTTTTTTCCCCGCCCGCTTTGGGCCCAAACCCCCCCCTTTTTTTCCCTTTTTTTTTCCCCTTTTTTTGGGGTTTTTTTCCCCCCCCCCCCCCCCCCCCCGGGCCCTTTTTTCCCCCACCCCCCCCCCCCTTTTTTTCCCCCCCCCCCCCCCCCCCCCCCCCCCCCCCCCCCCCCTTTTTTTTTTTTTTTAAAAAGGGGGGGGGGGGGGGGGGGGGGGGGGGGGGGGGGGGGGGGGGGGGTCCCCCCCCCCCCCCCCCCCCCCCCCGCGGGGGGGGGGGGGGGGGGGGGGGGGGGGGGGGGGGGGGGGGGGGGGGGGGGGCCCCCCCCCCCCCCCCCGGCCCCCCCCCGCCCCCCGTCCCCCCCCCCCCCCCCCCCCCCCCCCCCCCCCCCCCCCCCCCCCCCCCCCCCCCCCCCCCCCCCCTTTTTTTTTTTTTTTTTTTTTTTTTTTGGGGGGGGGGGGGTTTTTTTTTTTTTTTGTTTTTTTTTTTTTTTTTTTTTTTTTTTTTTTTTTTTGTTTTTTTTTTTTTTTTTTTTTTTTTTTTTTTTTTTTTTTTTTTTTTTTTTTTTTTTTTTTTTTTTTTTTTTTTAATATATTAAAAGTAGGATCTTATTAACATTCACGATGTCACAAAGTTTCCGCAGTTTATGTGTGTTTGTATCATTTAAGTTGACACTTGGCATGAAGCCTGACAGCATTGCGGACAAATGTTAACAACGTTCCCATATTATAAAGCTAAGGAATTTGTATGAACGCATTTATCATTATTGGTACGAACTGAAAAATTGCTGCGTGTGGGATAAATGGGTCCATGTACCGAGGAAGGCTGTATAGAATCACGCCACTATCAAAAAGAGCGGAGCATTAATTAAAAAAAGTCGAAAACAGGGAATATTAGTCGTAATCGCGCGTTACGGTGTGAACGTATATTTGAATTAATGCTATTAAAACTGTAACAGCATTATTTATCTAGATATAATCGCAAATAAATTGAAGATTTTACAAACCACAGGTTAGGCACATTATTTTTTCATACGTAGACGACGTACGTAGACGTAGACGACGTACGTAGACGTAGACGTATGTTAAATAATGCAATGATACAGATAAAAAAACATTATGGACATTTCATTTTACCTATTTAAATTATTTTATACGTATCACTTATTTCACTGGGACGTGTTCAAAGACAAATAATTGGTTAAACCCTCGCATTAACAAGGGAAAACACCGCAACACTAAGTTCTGGGTTATCTGTGTGTTGACTGTTTTACCAGTAATTCGTGAAAATCGGAGTTTGTTTACATTTTCTACAAATAGCTTCAATCCGGACCAGTTCAATTTCTATAAAGTAGTGTATTTTGTTCAGTAAAATTTTAGTACATGGAGGTTATAGTATTTCTTAGCAAATATCAACGCTTCAGATAGAATTATCTACCCACTGAGGTGCTTCCACACGTTTTTGTATAATCTCTGAATCCAGTACTCGGTGCCTGATAAAACTTACGAAACAAACGTTTATAAACCGCCCACACTTGTATATCCCAAGCCAATAAAATCTTCGATTTATTCCGTACAGAAAAATCCTCTTCAAACCCCATATTAATTCTGCCTCGTTTAATATACGAGTCACGGAATCAGAGTTAATGGATCAAAAATCAATTCATGTTTTGGGCATGTTGAATGTTTCTTGTTATATGGTTAAAATAGAGAATGTTCGATTGCAGCTGAAATCTATCGTTTAAACCGTTCTAAATTGAAAATATTGATTGATTCTGTTGAATGTTATCTGATTGGGCAACGGTTAAACCATTTACGAGCCAAGTTATTTAAGCCGCATTCATCTAACGCTGCTGGTTTCTAGATAAGATTCGTACTAATAGTAATGCGAGATTTTACGTCAGTGATGCTGACATTAAATATTCGAAGATCAACTCCTAAATGGTTCCAACATCGGGTATGAATTTATTATTAAATATTTTATATTTTAACAACGATAGCCCAGTGTTGGCAATCCATTAAGATGCATCCCTTAAGGGTTAAAAGTTTTTTGATAGACTCG
The DNA here is from genome assembly GCA_963693355.1 of Pontia daplidice. NCBI lineage: Eukaryota > Metazoa > Arthropoda > Insecta > Lepidoptera > Pieridae > Pontia > Pontia daplidice. Next base: position 6,736,344 of record CAVNZL010000137.1, on the reverse strand, counting down.
GATTTTAAATATGGAACCGCGGGGATTAGAACAGGGAATTCTATAAAATTCGTAATTTATGGTTTAGCAGTGCGATTCTCAACCTTATTGTCGTAGTAATTTGTACTTAAACTCCAAACGAAACTTGCTTCATATTACTTCAGACCTTTATGATAAAAACTTTATCGTGTTATATTTTCCAAGACGTATCATAGATGAACCAAAGCTTTTGTCATTCGTACGTAATTACAGCTCATAGATGTCCATTTACATGCTATTCGAACAACGCCGCCCTGTGTTTCCGTTTAGTTAATGCTACAAAGTTATATATGAAAAATGCGCTACACCTACTATGGAAGATGCGATCATTTCCGATTGCTCAAGCGTTATATTTCTACGTTAAAGGAAATGTTGCGACTTTAACATATTATTCCTTTCATAAAACGTGTGTAAGATATATTTCCCCTGAAGCCTTGAAAAAGAGCATTGTGCTCGCTGTTGCTCGAGCTCGGCCATTCTTTTCATGAACATTGAACATAAATTCAATTTTTTGTAAATCCCCTGATAACGCAGTATACTTCATTCGATATTATTGAAAAAAAAAACTGCCTATTTTACGAGGCGGACATATCTGAGATCAATTTATGCATTTGTTAACAATTAATTTTCAATTTTATTTAAATATATATACCACTCGATAATTTCGCAGAGTGAATGTATAAACAACGATCGAGAAATAATATAATACCTATTATATTTCGTAATATCGAAGGTGGAACTTGCATTAGGCAAATTAAATGCATTGATATAAATTTAATCGTAAATTTTTGTATTGTAGTTTCGGTACCTAAAGCAATTTAACATATGTTTAATTTAAAAATGATTTTTTATACGTTACCTTTTCGTTAATGATACAGTCTAGATCCTCCTGGCTGGGTGAGCCAAGAACTCCCAGGATGTGGTTCAGCTGGTCAAGGTAATGTTTTCCCGGGAAAATGGGTCTGTTTGACAGCATCTCTGCTAGGATACAGCCCACAGACCATATGTCTATCGACTTTGTGTAGCCCTGTGGAAATGAAAAAAAAGTTGCATGATTTATGGACATCAATGAATTTACTGAACACAAAGAGATTCTTTTAAGAAATTTTATGATACTATCACATATTTCATATATTTTCCCTACACAGATAAACTTCCTCATAAATCATATCTTAGTAATGGTAATCTTTACTGATTTAACGTAAGGAATCACTCAAAAAACTTTAATGTTCGTACAGACAAGTACGAACGACCACACGCCCAACTCAAGAAACTCAATGGCTTTCCATGTGCAAATAACTTTTTGTATGTAAGAATTCCTCGACTATTTAAATATTCACTAACATAAAAAAACAGATTTTGCGAATAGTTTGGCATATAATTTACAGAAATGGATTTAGAAACACACTAACAATCTGCATAATAAAAAATCTTGGCGAAACCGCTAATTTCACTTCATTTAAAAGCTTATACATTGCTTAGGAATCGAGTCATAACCACATTAGTAATATTGTTTCATTATATATATTATTTAGTGTTACAGAATAAAGTATAATTTACAATGGGATAAAATTGAATCAATGTAAAAAACATTATTCTGGGCACATAAGAGGCTTTTAGAAAGAGATGTAAGAAATCTCGCATACAAGTCGCTGAACACCACAAAAATTCGGTAATATTTTTCTAATTCTTTCATGCTGATATTTTGTTTCTTGTAACAACACAAGTTGAACATTTTAGAAAAGTGATTAAATAATTAATCTCTCAAATTAATGCAAACCTAAAGATTTCAGACAATACAAAATTGCATATAAAAGTTGCACTATGTCGCTTATTATAGAAGACAAAAGGTTCAAAACGTCCGCTGAAAAAACAGAAATACATCGCTATGAAACAACACACATTTACCTATTTTCATTTATTAAAAGCCGTTCACAACGAGTGCAACAAAAATTACACGCTTCACGTCTCGTCAATTCAATTAAAATAGATCCTCATTATATGTCAGAGGTCGACGCAATGGCCGCCAGGTATAATATTACATGAAAATATTTAATATAGTAAAACTCTTTTGACGCATATATCCATCCGCTAGACTATCATAACTTCGTAGTTGTATATCATGTTAAAATTAATTAAAATCGATTGAAACCGAAGGCGAAACGAACTCATAAAACAATTACATACTCTACTTATTTACAACTCGCATTTATCAACGCGAATGACGTGCGCGTTTTCCACTCGTGTTCGTTCTGTTAATTTCCATTTCGCTAAGAAAAAGTGGTTCCAATTCCTTGTTGCATAAGCTTTTAATTAAATAACTCTTCGTGTAGATGTGGTCTATACGCTTTTAAGTTGTAGGCTAATTTATATATCTATATATACATATAGTTTATAGTATATGAGTTTATGTATATATAATTTATATATACATAAACTCATGACATATTTCAGCGAACACCGCCTTTGTGCCTTTACAAAGACTGCGGTACAAAGGCTCTTCAAGATCTTTTACGAACTGTTGAATCGAAATTAATGTTATTTAAATTTTAACTATAAAACTTACTATATTCGAATCGTATTTCGTAGATTATCTTTTATATGGGGATTAATTTTTCACCTTTTTATAGGCCCTAAGCATATATGAGCAAAACCGTTTAAATTATAAAATAAATCTATTACTAATGCGAGATTTCAAATCGTTTGAAAACTTTCTGCTTTTCACCGAGCTCGCTTGCAAAAAGCAATCCTTAAATTATGATCACATTTCACACATTTCTTTCCTAACAATTACTCAACGACCAGAATTTTCCTTAAAATATTGCAATACATCCTTGAATAGAAAATTCTATCACCTACTCTTATTCTATCGAGAAATTGGTTAGAACTGTTACTTTATTCTATGGTAAATATGTGTTGTTTTGTATAAAATAGGTTGCAAGATATTTAGACTGGATTACTTACCTTAGAGTTGAGCATAATCTCTGGGGCGCGGTACCAGCGTGTCGCAACGTATTCCGTAAGGAAACCAGTATGATCATGGTCGGGATCTGCCACTCTTGCCAATCCAAAGTCACATATCTACACAATATATACATTTTAATCATACTGGGCAACTAACATATATTCTAAAAGATAAGACCCGTCGTAGTCACTCAAATGTAAATAGATTTATCAAGAGATCTAAATAGGATTAGTTAATTTATTATGCATTAATGAGCACAAAGAGACGCGATGTTTACTACAAGAACTCCGAAACTAATTATTCGAATACACAAACACTCGAAGGCATCTGTGAGTACCATTTGTGGAATATGTAAATTGATTAAATTAATCTGACAATGTTATCAGTACTCTGTAAATATAATATAAACTATAATATTTTTGGTGGTTCTGTTAAAATCGATGCATTTGTTTCACAGTGGCCTAAGATTCCGGGAATACTGGACTACCATTATCAGCCACGTACATAGATCGATAAGCATACTAAATTTCTGTATCCATCACCCTCTAATTTACTTTACTGTTATTTAAATTCGTTTAATATTAATTTGAACACGAGAATTATACGGCCAAACAATTTACTAACTCTGATATTTATAGAACGCTTACAAATATGGATTACGTATTTATTTAGCGAGAAACAATCTATTGTGTCCTAATTCATATTATATCATATTTAGCCACTCGAAACCTTGAATATAAAGGCCCCAAAAAACTCATTTTCACATACAAAAAACTCAATGCCATCGACGGGCATACAAAAGAAAGCAAAGTATGAAATTTCATTTTCTATTCATAAATAGCAATCAAAAGATTCTTTCGGCTGATGAAAATAAGCTTGAACATTTGCTATCATCGTTCTCATTAAATAAACATGCCCCTAAAACATTTTATTTCTTAGAAATGAATATTTTTGCAATGTTCAGAAATTTGTATGTATACCAAAATTTTTTTTCAGTTCTTAGCTTATGTTCTGTCGAAGTGACACTGAGATTTTTAAGAGAATAAATTCTTGAAAACTAGTATTAAAAACTATTTTAAATCTCTCATAATCGTATATATCGGACATTATATTAATATGTCAGGCACTCTTCATCTGCATCGCAAGCAGGACATTATGGGCATTTTTGTGGCGGGTGTTAAAATATTGAACAAAAATTATGTTTATCGGTTGTGTTATCGTCCATAGCACTAGCTAGAAATAGCGTATCTTGCGGCTAATCGACCGTATCCTGGCATTTATTTAAAACAATGAATATCCGGCAAACCTCACCGGCCCATTCAGGAATTTAGCCACCTATAGATTATGTCGCGTAGAAAGACAAAAATAACTCACATAAAAATCTAGCGAGAAAAATTATGGATTGTTGAAACATCTCTCGTTAGGGCGCGAGGTTAAGTGGAGTTGGTAACGATTCGCTATAGACGTTATTTTCGTATTCAATTTCAAAATGCCTACTTTTAAATTAATGCTTTTTTCAAACCGAATATTTTAATGATTTAAATAATTTAAATTTAAACTACGAATCTCAAAACAATTCTATAACAGCGTACTCTATACATCTTAATATATATAAATCTCCTGTCACGATGTTTGTCCGCGATGAACTCCTAAACTTAACCGATTTTAAATTAAATTGGCACACCGTGAACAGTCTGGTCCAACTTAAGAGATAGGATAGCTTAAATCTTTAATTATCTGTTAACTCCAAAAGATTCTAACAGATGTCGATTTTCGACTGGATTGAGTAAGTAATCAATAGATGGCACTGCTATGGTAATCGCTAAACGTGTCATATAAAGATAAATTTATTAGCCTAAATAAATCGTACTTTTATTGTTTAAAACGCTTTCGATTATAAACATATCCACGCACACTTAAAGCTGATAATTATTTTCATTGAACTAAAGAAGATTGCAAAGATAGCATGCAAGAGGCCGCAATACTCTTTTCTCTTACTCTATGATATATTTCGAGTTTTATTACTATCAGAGACCGACCTCGCTTTGCGCGCCAATTATAAGTTTTATTTCACTGAACTTTCATTTCGTTCAGTCCCAATTTATGAGGTTAGATATAACAGTATAAAAACGTTTATGTATAAACTAATGCGATGTTATTAATAATTTGAATCGGCTAAAATTATCAAGACACTGTTACCGATTGCTCTACTTTGTCAAAAAGACTAAGCGACTGTCTACTTCAGCGTGTAGATTTTCCGGTTCATTGAGCCAGCTCAACTCCTTCCAGAACCTGATAAGCCTCCCTGGAGTCACCACCGAGGAGTGACATCGCGTCTTCGAGGATTATTACAGACGGAAACTCTATCTAATATGATAAGATTACGTTTGACATCCTCATTTATTACAGCAGTTGTTCTTAAAGCAGGTTAACAATAAAGCTACGTATCTCAATTAATAATGCACGAGATAAATAAATAATAAGGTTGGATAAGCACAGCCCAATTAATTTATGTTGCCAGATACACCTATCGTTCGATCACTATGCATATTCATTGAATAACTGAATACTTAATTTCATTAATATGCGAGTGTTATATTTAATAAAATATTAGAAACCGGAAACATCGTGTAATTTACTAAAAACTAACATCGAGATATTTTGTTCGCATTTCTATTTTTTTGTGCCACAAATACATACTATGAAGATTGATGACATATATAGGGGAAAAGAAGGTTCGAAAAGTCTAATTCGTCTAGTTATTTTAGTAAAGCAGATTTTTTTAATAGGGATGAATTGCCTTCACAGAGACAAATCATTTAAAAGATAACGATCTAGCCTAGGGAAAGACTAATTAGTAATTTACATCTAACTTAAATTGCTAAAGAATAAATATTTTAAGAAAGTGTCCATTAACACTTCTTACAGTCTCTAATAAGGGCCTGACACTTTTTTAATGTGTACTTTAAAATGTCTAAATATAATTATAGCAATTAGGTATTTCTTAAACATATAAATAAATAAGAATAAGTACTTTCATGACTTTGAATTTAACATTGGTATTTCACAAAACAATTTAATATCACCAAGACATATCAAATACAGCGGGGATCTTAAGGCAGTCGAGGGAGCATAAATTTTGTAAAAGCGTTATTGTGCACACAAAAAAGAATCTTCAACCTAAAGAAATAGACTGACGCGTACCAAGAGAGAAGCAGGCTTTTATTCTTCTTAGATTTATTATTTATCATCTACAATCAGAGTCGTCCTATAAATTATCTATACTGAAACTATAATAGGTATAATTAAATATAAAACTCTAAAAACAAATATATATGTCCGAATTCCTTACGTTTTAGGGACCTGAAATTTTTTCGTTGTTGATACAAACTCGTAAAGTTGGGGCCTCCCTTCTAGTTTTTCCCCAAAAAAAAAAAGGGGTTTGTTTTTCCCCCCCCAATTTATGTTAATAAAACTCTAACCAATTCTTAATTTGCTCCGTAACGAACGCAAGACCCACCCACAAAAACATACCCACATAAAGCAGTGATTTATATGTGTGGAAAATTTTCAGTAACGGTGAAGCTTTTTTTAAAATTAAACTTCCTTTGTATGTCTCATTTTTGTTAAAAATTCTATTCGACCAATTTATAAGTATTAGAGTGCTTTTCACAATAAACGCTTTCGTAGAGGCAACATCCATGCGTCAAGTGAAATTGGTCTTATAAAATTGTACACTATAGACATCCGCATAGTAAAGCCTGATTATAAATCATATTTATGAAAATGTTCCAAAATATCTTCAGTAAAATTATTAATTTTTGTCTTAATGCTAAATTATGCTGTTATGTTATTTATAATACTTTAGATCCGTTTCTCTATTGTACATAAAAATACTCTCCTTGAAGCTTGTCAATCACCAAAACATACCTTTAAATCACAGGTGGTATTAAGCAAGAGGTTGGAAGGCTTGAGGTCTCGGTGAAGCACGTTCGCTGAGTGTATGTACTTCAATCCTCGCAGGATTTGGTACAGGAAGTAACAGATATGGTCGTTGCTTAGTTTCTGTAACAATAACTTATCTGTGACAATTGCATTGAAGGCGGGGTCTTTGGGTGGAAACACTGTTTAATTTAATTCCAATTTTGAAAGACAGGCAGGGGACAAAACTTAATAAATATTTTATTTACACATGAGCTAGCCTTATAGTAGTCTCATATCTACAGTGAGGCTCTTGCCTATTAATAAAGAATGATTATGAGACAAGTTGTAAAATCTGAGGCTCCAACCACGGATGTATGTCAATTCCATTATGATGTTCGTTTCTAATAATTTCGTTGAGTCATCGACACTAGAAAGTGCATAGATATTTATTCCTTACCTGTGTTTTTAATAATTTGTATAAATCCGTTTCCATTAAACACTGGACGATGTATACATCCTTCATTTGTTCGATTGTCTCTGCTCTTAGTATATCTCGGATATCGATTATCTGAAACAAATCCATCTTCGTTTTGCTAATGTTTGAATAGCAATTGTTATTTATATTCGTTGATTTGTTTTATTATATTGAATTAAGCGATTGTACTCTTTCCATCATTATAATACTGTCATCATAATCACATTCCAGTAACTAACTAGTATTAATTGCTTTTAAGCCGTCTAATATAAGATTATCGGTTCCCCGAATCATTAACAAGCTACCATTGAATGAAATTAAAACGTCTCTTAGCTTAAACGCACCGAGGTTTATTTCTGACGTTGTTTTAATGAATATGTCCCACTTGTATATCAAGAATAAATTAATAACGATTTTACTTAAGCCTGCCGCTGCTTTTGTCTCAGTTCTAACATTTTTTATTGCATATTCTGCCCTTATCAATAACAATCGATCTATCAAAAGGATAAATCAATAATTTGTCGCCTAGAGTAAGATTAGTATAACAAAATCGAATTGAGTAATATCAAATCTGTCAGTCTATGCTGTGAAACGCTCCAAAAGTCCAATTATGTAAATAATCAATTCGCCTTATGTCCGATGGCAATTAATGACTCATTAAAATTCATACATCATAGTTAAGTTAAAAATACTAACGTTCTCATGTTTGAACCTGGTAAGAATTTTAATTTCTCTTAATGTTCTTTGGCAGTATGTCTGATGTTCAAACGGTGATATCTTCTTGATGGCCACTCTGGATTGCTTCACTGTGTCGTAAGCCGATCTGAAAAATTCGTATAATTATAAAAAATGCAATTACAATAAATTACATATTATATACTCAGTGGTTAAAAGATTTTCTTTAAGAATCTTTAACTATTAATAAAGTCTCTAAAGCCTAAATATTTCTAGAACTTGTCTTTTTTTATACCTATACATATAGATTACAATGTCAAGCAATTCTTGTTTCACCGAGAAACATTCGCATATATAAAATCTGTGTAAGTCGGTGATTTTGCATTTCCTTCGATCGGAATAACATAGAAATGTATACGTGAAAGTGGAAACTTTATAAAGCTGAGTCGGGAAAATAAATAGAAACGTGGACGCAACGACGATTCTTGAAAACAATTGAAACAATGTTGCCATATAAGCTTGCAAAGACATACACCTAGGATACTTCTAACAATGTTATAAGCTGAAATAACATTTTCAAGTCAAAATATTTATTTAGAAGATAAGGATTCTAACCCTTTTTTCTTAGCGGTTCAATGTATCAGCCACATACGATTTCAATACGTATGAACACAAGTGTTATAAATTCAAATTAATATACATTAACAAGTAGCACATCAAATTGAATATTTTTACTCGACGTTCGCCTGTACCCCGTGGTCCAATAAACTACTAAACTATACTTTATACATATATGGAAGTAATAAATCGTTTCATTATGTCCGGTTCGGATATGAGCCGGCTGACGTCACAATCATGTTTGAATAATACATGCAATGGAACTTATTAGTTGACACTGCCGTAACCGTATATTTTATCCTCTTTGATCTCTTCATTATTAACGAGCTTTCCGTTCTACGCGGTTTCACTAATTTTAAACTATCAAAATTAAACTTATTAAAATCACGTAAACGCGCTTTATATACATTAAAATCAATACGCTTTTTTGTTTTCTTCATTTAACAAACCCAATACACCAATATGCAAGCAATACTCCGTGAAAAAACCCACAATCACTGAATCATCGAACGCTGTTCGAAGAGGTAAGCATCCTGAGGATGCTCCAGTGTCGGGGCGAAACGTACGTCGAGTGGTTGTGGGTTTATTCGCGGAGTATTGCATTGTATTTAGCTTGCATATTGGTCTATTAGGGTTTTGTACTATGTACTTCCGCAAGGTAACGCCTGATTCTATTAATTCTTCTTCAACAGCCTGTATGTGGTGTAGATTACAATACGACTTTGTAATCTTATTCGAAATTTAGATCAAACAAACGAACATATGCCCAGTATAGTTCGTATGCGGAATTCACTTCAAACCATTCGCAATATAATGGACTGGTTCATCCACGACTGATCCCTTAAGAGACTGGTAATGTATATTATAGTTTTGGGTAGCCGAAAAAGCAGTTAGCGTTATGACATCTCTAGCGTGTGATCACGTACGATCGTGATAATATATCACTGATAACAGCTTTGCGCTGCGAGGGAGAGTGCTGTGTCTAAGAATTGATAAAATTATATATGTATACAATTAATCTAAATTATATGTAGAAATTGTTCTATGATTTCTTATTATGTATCACAGAACTGAAATTCAAGACATACAGGAACTTATTCCTCATTTTGATCGATACTGCTCTCTACGAAGTAAGCCTCATTAAGGACATTTTTTTGTTGCTAATGAACCGTTAACTCTTCACGTCTCCAAATTCGGCGTTAAATCTTATAATCAAACAATTTCATGCGAACTGATATCACTTGTAAATACAGATACGATGTTATCAATGACATCATTGCTAGAAACGATGTGGTAATCGGAAAAATTGTCAAATTGTATACCGGTTATGAATCATATTTGAAAGCTTTGAAATTTAATAACAGCATTTTTTATAATGGGGTCACACAAAGCGTCTTCAATTTTCATAGTTAGGTTAGATTTTCATAGGTATAGGTTTTACTGTTTTTCCCAGTTGTATCTAATCTGTTTAGTACCTATCAGTTGTTAATCTGTATTAAAACGTTTGTTTTAGTTTCTGGGTATATTTTTAGTTTAGTTTTTTAGGTTGCAATAATTGAAACTTCGTGTTATATATTTTGAAAACTATTGAGATAATATTTATTATTCAACTATTAGTCAACGATAATACTTTCCAGATTTTCACAAAGAAGTGACAAATTTGAAAATAGCCTGAAAGGCTTCGAAAAATGAACGTTATGGACTCGATATTTTGGATACAAAATTTTGAACCTTTCTTCTGGGGCTACCACGTACTGCCTTATTTCGCGCCATACTTTAAGAACACAATAAAATTTAAAATGTTCTATCTAATCTCAGTCTTACATTCCGCTTAACCCTCTTTTAATTTCACGTAATTGGATTTCAAGATAATCTTGACTGCGTTTGTTATATAATAATACGTGCCCAAGGCTTTTCGGGCCCAAGACGGGTCCGAAACGAATTAATTAAATTGCCTAACGACAATTTCATTATACCGCCATAGCGCCCTAGATTTTAACGCTACGTCAGCACTGCGAAAAACCGCTGAAAGAGCATTTTTGTCAACTTTTGAGTTTTCTAGAGCAAAAATTTCGCATTAATCTTCCCAGTATGAAATTTCGAATAATATTCTGCAAAATGTGAAAAGTCACGTTAATAAATAGTAAAGCGATGGATCGTGGAACATATACATATGTTTTTTACGTTTAAAGACACTTTACGGCTTCCAATAAATAATTGTAGAATAATGTCAACATTAAACACTAAGGTCTAATATAAAAAATAATTTCAGTGCCGTAATCTCTCCATTCATCATAAAAATACATCATTGAAAAAAAAATACTAGTGATTTTATCGATAGGTACCTACAGAAATAAATGGCAATATTTTAATCATTCGAAAGTTAAATCTCATATAATAACTTTCTAAAAAGTTTTTATTAGTTTGTAAGCAAAGGAAAATTTACGCAATAAATACAAGTCTTCTGCCCACACGAAAGCAATGTTGAATATTCAATTCGTAAGTAATTTACAATTTCGTCTCCAAAAGCTTTCGATTTGAAAGTTTATGTAAAAACTAACTCAACATTACTGTCTATTTTCAAATCCGGCATATTGGATTTTACATAACATTTCATTTTACACCAACGCGTGCTGAAAGCATTCATAAATATATATTTGTCAACTAATTTTAATTAGAAAACATCACAGAAACAGAATATTAAACTCATTTATTAGATTGGAAGGTATTTCACTTATGGCAAACCATATACAAATATAAAACCATATCAGTTTTTTGTTTTGGCTGTGTGTGTTGTTTCGGCAGAGCCGTTTGTTTTCGCATTTAAAATCAAAACTTAGCGTGTATCTCTAAGATAAATTTAAGAAATAATAATATATTATAAAATACTGTCATTCATGCGTCGATAGATTCAGGTACCTCATACTTTAAGCGTTAGCAAAACGCGTTATATTATTAAAATCCCTATTCAGAGAAACTGGCTTTGATCATTGCAATCAACTAAAACAAATTCATTTCATTTCGTAAGTCTTAATTAATCAAAAGGCATCTTAGAATAATTACATCGCAAGAGCGGTCTGTGGAAATAATCGTGTTCATGGAAAAAGTTATCTGTTACCATTAAAGGCAAAAATATTTAGTATAAAATATATAAATACTTTTTAAAAACATTTTATAATCTGTGTCTTTATTATTTTAGTACGGTGTACATTGTATTGTTATATAATCTGGCGGCATACATTATCCTACAATTTGTACTTACAATTTCCGTGGAATACTACAAATGGCAACCCCGTCTATATTTCCAAATACATGTTTTGCCAAACCTTAAATACTGAGGTAATAAAATAAAGTTTAATCTTCACTGAGGAGAGAGGTGAATGGTTGCAGAACAAGCATCTTGTAACTGCACAATACTGGGAAATTTAAAGTGCGTAAAGCCGCTTACCTAGGCCATATTATGCGTCACGACCGATACAGTTTGTTGTAACTTATAATAATGGGAAAAATACAGGGTAGGAGACGGCGTGGCAGGGAAGAAGTCGTGGTTGCGGAATATAAGGGAGTGGATCGGAATTACATCCACCGAGGAACTCTTCCGTTAAACGCAAGACTCCCAACGTTTTAAATTGTTAACAGCCAACCTTTAGTAATAAAGTGGGACCAGAAGAAGAAGAGAGTTATTGCTAGTTCTATCCGTATTCAGTGATTTTAAATATTTGCCGATTTTAAATGTATAAATAGTTTTATCGAGTCCTCTTGTGTAAATGAAAACATCAACAAATAACTGCAGTAAATAAAAAAATTTTAAGCACACCCGCTCAAGGGTTTTCTCTATTTGTAGGTACTCCAAAAACATATCAATCAAGCTTTTCAGTAGAACAAAGGACCTTGAAAAGAAATGGAGTCGCTGGCTTCATTAACTTTCAATTGACTCCGCAAACAATCAGTCAAGTTTCACTCTGCAAATATGAATAGAATTTTATTTTGTTCTGCTGGTTTTATTATAACTGCATGGAAAAATATGGTTTGGATATTTGTGAAATGTTTTTATTATTTACAGCTGTTTCTAGATTAATATATTTATCCTTGAGCAATTGACGATTTGACTACTGAGCTGGCAATGGTAGTGATGTAAGAACATGTTTATCAGTGGTGTTAGTACCCACAACTCAAGCTATAAGACCCTAGGGTCTTGGGGCTCGGGGCTGACCGTATGTAAAAATGTGTCCCCATAGATTCAAAACCGTGGACTGTTTTAAGGGATCAAAGCTATTACTTTATTAGCAGCATTATGTTATAAAGAAAAACACTTTGTTAACGGATTAAATTATGTATTTTACAAAATTTAAGTATATTATATTATTTTTATATTTTCCCGACGTTTCGCGTGACGGTAGAATTTTGTAAAATACATAACTTAATCCATTAATAAGTGTTTTACTTTAAATGAGGAATAGTTATGTTAATAAAAGACAATATTATGAGGATTATGTTTTGCCTATAGCCATGAGGCTTATAATTCTTATAAGTGTAGGTAAATATTAGTCGGCAGACGCGACGTCCTTGGGGAACTAAACAAAGCGTTTAAAATTAACTTGGGACTCTTCAAAGAGAGGTAAATTACCTTCGGGCAGAATCGGATATTATACAATATCATGCCATTATAGGCCTTATAAATTACTTCCCCTAGAGTATGCGAATTCATTATTCACTGTAAAATATAACAATTATCTATTTAACTTGTTCTTTTCTGTTAAACTAGATTATCTGTGCGTCTCCACCCGCGTCAATAAATGTAACCGATCACGCCAATATATATAAATACACATATTAATATGAGATATATCTAGAAGCAATAAAAGTTTCTATTTGTATTAAGGACTCACTATAAAATGTGCATAAGAATGAATTATCATTTTTTATTGTAATTATGGTAATAAATGCTAGCATATGAGATATAGATACATATGCGGATACATATTGTGGCGCTATATAGGATCATAATTTCCTTCAATGCCATGTAACTGCAGAGCTTTTAGCAGCGCACGCTACAATAGATTACAGATGGTAGATTTGTTTCGTCAATTCACAACCAGATTCGCTGATCAATCTCTTTATATTTTATATATGTGTTATTCTGATGCTATATTGTTGTAAAGTTTCATTAAAATCAGTAGTTTTTACCTTTATCCATCCATACTTACAACTTACTTCACAACATTATTTAATAGCTCAACCATCTCATTTGCGAACAGGTACTTCGTTAAATATTTAATTTATTAAATATTACTTGATAGACGTTTTTCGCAAATTTTTCTGTTTTTTAAAAAAAAAACCCTTTTAGGGGGGGGGGCCCGTTTTTTTTTTTTCTTTTTTTCCCCTTTTTTTTTTTTTTTGGGGGGGGGACCCTTTTTTTTTTTTTTTGGGGCCATTTTTTTTTTTGACGTACTAACGAAAGTGCCTTGGACGACCCCCCCCCCCCTAAACTCGGGGTAACCATGGTAACAGTTCTGGTACGGTTATATTCAGTATACACGTTTTAGTTTGTAGACCTTAAAGTTAGTTATGCCCAATAATAATACCCCGCCTAATGGATAATGTAAAACCGAAAAGCTTCGATGGACAGATATTATTGAAGCCATTAAACTTTAGGAGAGCTTTTATGTAGTCATTACACACAGAGGAATACTGAATGAAATGAGTCGTAAATTCGTACATTAGAAGGCGTCATAACGTTAAAAGAAATGGATTTATACAATTTATTCGTCAGCTTTTAATGAAAAGACATTTTATATCTGCTCCTTGGTAATTTCGTTACATTAAAGCTGCTTAAATTGTTTTACTTCTATGAAATGAAAATTGTCTATGTTTCTAGAGTAGTTTTAGTAAGAGCATAAGTTACGAAGTTTACGAACGCATCTTCCAGCGCTTTTGGTTTCTAAAGTTTCCCCTTACATACTGTGACCAAAAGGTTTACTTTAAAGCGCATTCCATATATAAGGCTACACGACCGGCATGTACCTACCGAATATAATATTTATATAGCATACAAAACAGAGCCGTAACTATTTTTATCCTAACTGGAGAATTTACTATTTGTAAGTGAACTTTTTATGTTAATAATAATCAATATTTTTCTGCATTGACTGTAGTCAAAGGTAGAGGTATTATAAATGAATTGTTGGCTGCTGCACACTCAGCCAACTAATATGGCATGCAAAAAATTTCAATACATATGAAAATAACTATATAGTAGGCTTTATGCTAAAAGTCTAAATGGCTAATGAAACTTAATAGATGAATCAGGTCAAAAAATTGCAGCAAATAATAAAAATCACGTGTCATTGTAATCGTCTACAGATTAAAAAGCTTTTTACTGTAGGCATGTCAAAACGTCAGTTTTCTTTAAGTAATATTATGAACTACTTTTCACAAGCTCTTTAAGTATATAAACTGAATATTATAAAATGCTTTTCACAATAATTATGTATTTATAACTTAACATTAATCTCATTGTGCACACAAAGATAATAATTGGATTAAGACAGAAAACAATTTGGTTATACTATCAAAATTCAGAGACTATTTTCGTGTCGCGAAGAAAGGGGTTTTAGAATAATATCCAGACGATTTTTCATTGCCATCCATAAATTTTACGCTACTTTTTGCCTCCATTATGAATCGAAAATGAAGAGTTACGAGAGATAAGCCGCGTTCGCAAACACCGTATAACATAATCGTAAATCTCTATTTAGCCTATTACTTAGAAAGCCTTCATAAATGCTAGAATAAATAACTTCATAGAAAACTATAACACTGGATGAATAAAAGCTCTATTATTATTTTTGTACTTTTATCAAACATTTTCATCGAATTGAGGTAAAACGAATGCGCCCCCGACTCTTAAATATGGCTTCATGGAAATTGGCAAAATGTATTCCAATTATATGTAATGGAAATATTTCACAAAATTATAAAGGAAACAAATTAATAATTCGTCACATATACGGCTGGTATTAAGGACATAATTGTTCCCGGATAGGTAGAACGGGTCCAAGTATTTCTATATTGACGATTAATAATAAGTAATAACATATAAAAATGTTGTCCATTTATTGTTTTTTTTACCACCTTTATATGCATATTGGTCGTCTTGTAAAAGTATTTAACTGTAGAATATAATTTGTAAAGTTTTGTTTGATTTGATGATTAAGTTGTATGGATGACCTTTTTTAAATAAATAAATAATTGTTTGCCAAGATTATCTTCGTACTACCTTACAGGCGAATGAACTTCGCGGCGATTTTCTCTTCACTCATTAAAATTATTTTTTGCTAAAATCTTGAAAAAAAATAAGAATAGAATACACATGTACCTACGCACATGTATTCATAGTCAAATTGACAATACTTCAGCCATAAAACGTAAAATGTCATTTGTTAAAAGATTCGATTTGAATCCTAACCGGTACCAACATGTAGATTCCAAACATTTATCAGTCAAGTGATAGCAACCAGTCCAAATATTTTCCAATATTTCCTTATCCATATATATGTAAATTGCAAACTTGATAAGAGCGCCGTCGACGGCAGGTTTTCCACTTGGAACCTTTTTCAATTCCCGTCCCCAATTTTACTCTCAAAGGTTTACATTTCACTTGACCTCAACATGCTTGTAAGAAGTATTCAAACGAATACTTACGAAGAACCAACAAAGGGTTTTGTTTATAGAAGGTTTTAATGGAATAAAATGTTACTTATCTATATAAGCAGTTTACTATTTAATCTACTGTTTCTCTTTTTCTGAGACCAAAGGCATTAATTTAAAAGGACAACTGACGAGGATAAGATGTGTTTGAAGTCAGCAATAATTCGGTAATAAACGGTTCCGTTTATTTGTTGCTTGGGTGGTTTTTATTTAAAATCAATATGGTAATAGACAGGGAAACGACGTCATTAAATTTTAGGCCATTTGAACCACTATGACACCGCTTCAGGGGTTATAAAATACGATTGTCGAAGGAAGCGCCATCGGGCCGCCAGTCCGCGCTATGACCATTATTTTCCTTCGTATTAGTACGGAATTAGACTCCCGTTAGATGTAATTATTTGAATCAGGCGTTAATTTGCGGAAGTCCATAGTAAAAATCTCTAAAATACCAATCTACAAGCAATACTCCGCAACCCACAACCACTCGACGCATGTTTCGCCCCGACACCGGAGCATGCTCAGGACGAAGCCTCTTCGAAGAGCGTTCGATGAATTCTACTAGAGTTTTGTCCCGTCAGATGGCCCTACTCGTACAAATGACCTAAAACTTTTGTTTCACCATCTACCGAAACAGAATTCTGTTTAGCTCTTAATACGCACAGAGACCATCCACTGACCATACAAAAACCAACCAATCGTATTTAGACTTTTTGATATTTTACTGAAAAATTTACTATAGGAAAATATGGAAAAGGGTTCAGCGCTGTGTTTGTATGCAATACAGAAGCGTGGGAGACCTGCCTCGAGGGTCAACGACATTAAAGTGGCAAGGCTTTGACCAAAAGTGGAACAGTATTTATGTTAATGAAATGTATTCAAAATATATTGTTGTTCGATCGCCATCGCAATTCTGAGATAATCAAAGACTTATAATGTGTCTTATAATAATTAATATTAAGAATATATTATATGTATTCTCATTTTAACTATATTACAACTTTTATTTAAAATACGAAGTGACCACCATTTAATAAATAAACAGAATAATATCATATAGCATCTTCAGACGTTCAAATAAATCACAGATCCATGTAATAAATATCGCTTGTGGTTTTAACGAACCTCTAAGCGAAAGACGAGTACATCATAAACAACATTAATTAACGCGTGATAAAATATGTAGGCTGGGCCGGGAACTAATGGATCGTTATTTCGTCAGTCACCCTATGATCGCCCGTTTCGCAATCACGCAAGGATCGAATTAATCCTTCGAATATATATTCCTCGTATATGAACGAAATCAAATAGTTTAGATAATCCATGTATGCGGGTAGTACAAAGGTAAATCATTATAAGTAATGTAAGCCTAATTATACAACTTATTTATTAAATTCTAAATGATATTATCAACAAAGGCTCACTTATACGGCAACGGAAGAACCACTGGTCATTATTGAGATCGAATGCCTGGCGGCTTTTTGTCCCGCTAGTTATTTAAACACCGGCGTGATCAACTAACTGATAACAATAACTGGAGTGTTAAGTGTAAGGCGCTAGACTTAGAGACAAAATAGATGTTGTCTTAAATGAAATAATTAAATGATTAAAGAGCAATTATTAACAGACATAAATGATGTATATACCAACAAGCCTTAGCATATCACTTTTTGTTGGTAGCATCAATAATTGCTGTTAATAATTAGGACAAAATTTCACATTATTCTAACATAAGATGTATGTAATTAAACCGCCTATTTTTTTACTTAGTAAAAATCGGCAAACATTGAAAAAAGTAACAAACATTCATCCATACTTATAAAGTTTCTCGTTGATAATACCTAGTAAATAGGATAAGTAGGATGGACCCTCTAACGTGCTCGTCAGATACAGTTCCAAAATTTTCGCGAGAATAATAAATGAATTTTAAATGACATGTTTCATTTTGAAGCTTTCCCACTTTTATTTTGCTCTATACTTGAATTTACACACAATTTTTTTTACGTTAAATGTATATATAATTTAAAATTAATCAAAATACTAGGTTAAAATCAGTAACACAACTACAACTTCATATAGAACAGCGCTCTACCAAGTCAGCGAGATTTGAGCAAGCGTAACCATTATTCTATTTGTTTAAAATACCATTTGTCGATATCATTCTGAATCAGCAGATGCAGCAATATTATTATTTTTTTAAAAAAAGAACATCGCTTATCAAACAATATCACGATAACGCCAATACTCGAACATAATTAATTGATATAGCCATACCCTCAATTAATCACGACATTCAAACCCACATCAAACCCTTGTTGGGTTTGAGAGATTGCTCCTATAAATAATTTTACTAATATCAAAAAGGATTCCTACTTTCCTCTTACTTTCAAAAACGGTAAAAATTGAATGATGTGTTATGTCGTTTGCGTGTATTTTGAGAATTCAAATTCACATTTAAATCGGTAAAAAAGAGGTCAGGATGCTAGAATATAGATGTATGGTATTAGCCTGCAGCCATTACATATGTTTCGAATAAGAGAACAAAATGTCTACCGCATTTTCGAAACACTGTACATCGCTACTGAAACTTATGTAGTACTCAAATATAGGTAGAACAAATACTTTTATTTTTTTAACAATATTTAAGTAAGTAGTCACAATATAAACTTCCGTTCAAACGCGAGCAAAAAAAATACTAAACCTATTTAATCAAGTCTAAAGGTAAACAAAGCCTGAGGAAAAAAACGTGAATTATTCGCAAAGCGGATGAGCATATCCCGATTCAAAGGAGGAAAACGCGACAATCCAAGTTGCGAAACAATAGGATATAATGACTCATACGAGTACCATGGCTCATGCCTGTACTTCCGTGACACCATTTTGACGAAGCCCAAGGTTTTTACTTAACTAGCAAGATCCTTAAAAATGTGGAATTTAAATCTTTTTTAACTTTTAATAAAAGTATGTATATATAAATAGTTATTAAGTCATTGAGGCACTTTTGCACCTTGGAGGCCACGGAAGATCAGCGTTGGGTTACATGCTATGGCCCAACATATGCTGAGTGGCATCCATTTTCAGGTGACCAGTGAGATAGTTTTAAGTTTTATTTATTTATTTAAGTACACTTTTTTAATTTTTTGTTTACACTGGCATTTGAATAATAAAACATTGTTTTCTTTCTTTCAAATAAAACAAAGTTTGGCTTATTTGATTATATACCACAGATCGACTGTTTTATTAAAGAACATTTATTTAATTAAACACCAAAATCGAAAATTTAACACACTAAACAGTAACAGAGATCAAAAACGTCAAACGAGTACCTGGAAGGAGAATATAATTGCCTTACATGATCTCAAATTTAATAGTACGAGTAACAAATAAATTTCGCTAAAGTAATTCTTTGTTTTATTCTTTTAGGGTGAAAAGCTCCAATTTGTTAAGTCAAATAAAAAACTGTCAACTCTAATGAAGCTCTCACAGTAATACAAATGTTTGAAAATAATTACCTTAGGCAAATATGTCTAAACAAATAGCTTTTGTGTTTAATATCCTAGTGTGCAGCTTGATAAACCTTCAGAATTCTAATAACGGAATTTCATTATATTATATTAATCACTGCCTTTGTCAAGTATTTGTAAAAGCCAATTTTGAAGGCTGGCAAAAGTTTCGAAGCAAATGTCCAATAAATTTTGAGAAATTCAATAACTATTTCACAGATATCGGACGGAACTTAGTAAATTTTTGGTGATTGCGATAATTCCAGTTTTGTTGTTGTTCGTAGTATATGCAGCAAAACATTCAATTTCAAAGAAAGCTGGCTTACCAAGTTTAATAAATACATTCATTGGCTTTCATTTCGAGGTGGATGGGTTTAATGGTTTCGTACAGAATAATAGAGTGCAAAAGTGAATATAGGAAAAAATATAATCTGACAATCTAACCTAACGGGATCAAGTTTTCGGTTTTGGGGCAGGAATTTTTCACAGTTTAGTCGTGCAGCATTTTGAATTTGTCAAATTAGAATTTAAAAAACACTAGATATCCACCATACTAGCCTAAAATCGCCTTCTGAGGATCGTTATTGCTGAAATTTGGCAAGTGATTTTCTATCGGGCAGGTCAATCGGAAACTTGTGTTCCGGTCTCCCGTCTCCTAGTTCCATACCACGAAAAGTTGACTGCCGCGAACGGTAGCAGATAGAGGATGGGTAAAAGAATTCGCTCAGCTACTTGCGCCGGTGATAGGTACGTTGCGTTCCATTTATAAATTTTTCCAATTATGGCCAAAACATAAAATGAAATGATCGGAGTCATAGTGTATATTTGTATATATTATGTTTTTAATTCCCAATAGGTCTAGTATTTAGAACAAAGATGAAATCTAGAAATTTCCACCTGCTGCTGGACTGGCCAGCCGTGAGAGATGGAATTCGGGTGTTCCTATAGGGAATCCTGAGCAATTGGTAGAGGCGATGAAAAAAATCAAAATGGCCGAAACAAAATATGGGCACCACTTTGGCGTAAATTAAATAATCGAGCTGAAAAATCATTTTCTTCCATTAATCGATCCGTGAATTAATCCCGCGTTTTTGAAAATTGGTCTCATCCTTTGGTTTCGATTGTCAGACAACACAAAATTCAACAGACCGAGGAATCAGTTAAAGCACACCAAATATGTAGGCTACGTGCAGCCCAGCACACCGCGTAATCTGGACATAAACATTCAACTGACAGCGGAAAGTGTTCGACTCGGTATGTGAAAGCATTTCAACTGTTTAAAAGTATTGCCAGTGCAGAATGCACTACTACCTTTTTCCTTTTGGGGATTTGACTTTTTCCCTAATTCAGAGGAAATTTGGCCTCTAGCCCCCTATATAATAATCAGGTATTTTTACGTTTTGATGGAATTCTTTACCAGAGTAAGGAAAATAAAAAGGCAGCAATAAACAAAAACAACCAACTCAACTACGATTTATGCCCTAAGTAAAAGGTTAGATTATACATTCAATAGATATTGATACATTAAAGTTCCAACATACAATTAAAATTACATGAAATATATTTCCAAGTATCCGTAGTAAAATAGCCTTATAGTGTACTCTAATTCAGCACACTATGAATATATATATTTTTGCTGCATTCATCTTAGCCAAACATACGGGTTATATTTAGATTTTTAAAATAAAAAATGTTTAAATAACCTTGTTAGTTTCAGTCAACATTTAATTTTGCGTGAGACGGTGACAAAATTAAATAAATTCGACTTGAAATAGCTTTATTCAAACAACAATTATGTAATGCCCTATCGCTGAAACTTTGACTAAGTAACAAGCGCCTGAAAATCACTCGAATGACATAACTATAATACAGCTGTGCCCTTGGTTGATATATGATATGAAGTCTATATATGAATTATGTTTTTTTCTTACATTTATAATTTGACACTATGCTATTGTTATAAGAGTAGGTACATACCGGATATGTAAATACAGTAAAACAGACACTGGTAGTAAATGTACAACTATGTATATTAATATTCTCTAAATATCTCACAAAATACTGGTGAAAATTGCAAAGTTATTATTATATTGGATATTCATATTTTTAATTTATTAAGTAAGGTTATAATTTCGTATATAGTGTAACAAAAATAAAAACTGTTGTCAAAAGGGGAAAATTGTTGCTTTTTGCGCGTTACGGTGCCCAAGGTATTTTAATTAATGCGGGTGAATCACCACATATTAAAGCTCATTTAGAAATAAAAAACCTAATAACGTGTTTTAACATCAAAGAAAACGCACTATCACCAAATATATGAACGGAAAAGAAAGCCCTACAAATCTCAATTACTTCGGAAGTGGTCGCTTTTTTAACACCAAGACATCGATACGAATCAATGAAGTGAAAAATTATTTTTAATGTTTATGGTTGGCTTGGCACTTGGCAGCTAGCCCTTGGTACCGGAGGTTCGTGTTAAGAGCAATCTAGTGGAATAACTTGTGCAACGAGACGTTTGAATGATGCAAGCGTGGAGTGCCTAGTGGATTATGTATGACTTCGCATAACCTCTAAAACACGCGCAAATGCGGAGCGGTAAATAACGTATACACAAAATATTTCGAGTTAATTTAGATTAAGCAGAGCCATGTTTTATTAAAGCTACATAACTCCAAGCGTACAACCAGAAATAGGTCTTCCAATATTTCTCAATATTTTTCAGGTCTTAAATATAAAACAAATATTCTTTATACTACAATCAGAAATTTCCTTTTCTATTTCTTTTGACGAAACTTTTGCCAACTTTGAAGTTGTTCGGTAAAACAACGTTTAAGTACCTTTATAGCTTATAGAACTATTTAACTTCGAAGTTAATTTCAGCGCAAGACTTCTATTTTAGAATTCCTTCGTTAAGCCTTTAAAAGTTAATCAACTGTAAAGAATCAGTTCGAAAAGTATTTTAACATCGCTAATATGGAATGTTAGTGGACGTAAGAAAGACCTTTTAATTATGCTTCTATATTCTGACCAACGAGGACCGCGGGATTTAGTTTAATTAACAAAACTTATGAGTGGTAAAAAACATAACTTCACTTAATCATACTGCTAATAACTCAATCCTAATAAACCAACGACTTTATATATATGTATAATCATCACTTCTATGAATAAAGGGTTTGTATTTAATTTTACGATTAAATACAATTATATACATAACGATATAATTAAATAACATTTATTTACTTCTCGTATAAGAATTAAGTTTATTCGTGGCAAGAATTAAATAAGAATAAAATAAGACACACTGCTCTTATAAAAATCAAGTGTAAGCACCAAGTGAAAACTGAAAATGATGTTAAATGCTTCGCTTTTACTACACCGAGAAATAATTGTAAGTTTCTCAAGAATCCTAGGGTATTAAGGTGTTTCAATAACGGACGTAGCATACCTAAGGTTAGGGCGACAGGCGCATATTCCGGGCTTCGATCAAGTACAATTCCTCTCATTACATAAATAACAGACACAATACTCTGGGACATTTTTTTCTTAATGGAAGATATATATATGATATCACGGAAGTGGTAAGTGATTTTTTACATTATCGAAAAAAAAAATCATAAGAGGAAATTTACAATTCGACGTGTTACATTTTTGAGCGCGAGTCCCTCGTCTTATTTTGCCGCTTTTATAACACAGTTGTCGACCAGTTATAAGTTCTAGTACGCATTTGGATACCATTTGACTATGCCATATGAAATTTAGCAAGGCAAGATGAGAAGAGAATTAGGTCTACTCTTAATGTGATCTTCATGGTTTTAGTATGTATGCTGCTCTAATAAAAATGACAGGAAAATTGATTTAAGAAAATTCTATGAAATCTATATCTATATATTTTTTTATGTTATTAAATTTAATGTTAAGCTATTTCTTAGCTTTAATTTTATTTATATATTTTTACACATGTTTATTTGCTAATAACATTGCTAGCATCAACTAAAATTTTAAAAGTGTTTGTACTGCACCTCTATCATAAATGTATTACATTACATTCTTCCGAGCTATCGGTTTATTTATTATTTAGTACCAACTCTTTAAAATTGCACCTATGTTTCACTCTTATATGTAATTTAAGCATTGGATCTTATAGCAATAACTTTCAATACCAAAATTGTTAATCTAATCTGCAAAGCAAAAAAGTAATAGCTTTTATAAATTTAATAATTGAATATCTGTTATGAGCCTTATGTTAGGTTCACAAACACATGTTTATTAAATCATTAATAATTGCATATGATATCTCTCAGTACTGAAAACAATAACAATTTATGAGAAACTCTTTGATAGATTCTTTCAACAAATCAAAAAATTATCAATTTGCTCTACTTATTATATACTGATATACTAACTATAGTATGAAACTTTTTCAGGTTTAAAAAAATTGCTGCCTAATTACATAAGTAATAATAGTATGTTGACAAATTTCTTAGAAAGTCAAATTGAGGTAATACTTATACATTTAAAGAATATTCCGAGGGAGCAATGTAAGTATCCTGAAAATTACTTATAACTTATTGAAATAATTGTTACTAACTAGAATGATTAAGAAACACAGATATTATATCTTATCTGTTTTATCAAATTCTCTGCATGTTACCAAACATGCACACTGTCTTGAATGAACTGCAAGTAGCTCAATCATTGACTGAAATTATTTCATTACCTTATGAAACAATTTTATATTCGAGGAACTTGTTCTGTATAAATATGAGCCAATGAGCATTTTAACTTAATACATATGGTATTGATGATAGTCAGTATGTAGTCCTCTATACTCATTAAATGAGTCATTTGAACCAATATAATGAAAATGACTTATCTAATAGCAAACCATATTGCAGTTATGATTTTACTTTGAATAAATATAATGTTTGTAAGTGATTATGAGGTAAGGTACTTACACAACCATGCCATAAGCTCCCTCGCCAATGTACTGGAGATTTTTATACCTAGGTCCGACTTCAAACACCTGGCCACGCACAATTTCGGCATTAGGGTTCGTGTTAGTAGCAGCAGCAGCCTCAGCCATGGTGACACAACAAACGGGAAGCCACTTAATCACCGCACAAATAAAATGTTTACAGATCTTGTCACAGTACTTCAAACAACAGTGTTTAAATTTTTTAGCATTGGACTCACACAAGTTGTTCACAAAGATTAGCCAACAATAAACCAAAACAAACAGGCTATTCGACCTACATTATCCACAAATAAGACAAGTGACTTAACATTCTCATTCGTCCAATTTCCTAATTGTCTTGGACACTCCCGCACGGTCGCAATACCGTTAGAAAAATGAGTGAGATAATTATAGCTATCTCTTTCACATTTCAATGGCGAACCGAAAGTGACATAATACAACTACTTGCTGTCAGTATCAAAAGTCGTGACGTGATTTGACGTGAATGATTTATGTCTCTGACAATTGGTTTTGACATATGTAGTACGTTTAATTTTGACTTTAGATTATTTATCTTCATTCTCAGTTTCTATTCCGTAAATATTTTTAGTATATTATTTGTAGTTGATATGATTTGCTTGTAAACATTACTTTTTTTTTAAATTGTCATATGAATAACACTACTGCAGTTAACCCAAGCATATGTTCGAATTAGGTGTATAAAATTAAATTGCATGGGAACCTAGTCAAGTGACCCCGTTGACTGAAGGTCTATCGTGTATTGTTTAGGTATGTCGGTTTGGTCAGCCAGTACAGTCGGCAATAATTACCACTTCGGGCACCCTCCCAGTCGTTACACTCATTCTAACAATTGGTGCCCAAACCCAACCAAGGTATGATTCCTTTAGTACAATGCTTGCATTTATCTAAGTCAATTTAATACTAATTGAATCTCTATATTAATTTTAGACTAATTGATATTGAATTGCAGTTCACATTCTATAATGTTTTTTTGCGTGCTATTTTTAACAAACATTAAGTATGTTTATATTTCATCTCTTACAAATGATTATTTTTTTATAGTGTATCTTATGAGGGGGTTTTAATTGTTTTTGCAGTTAAATTTGGACACTAAATTCCAGTTAAAAAGTGAGTTATTAAATTATATTTTTAATCATTGTGAGGGAGCAATCATTCAGGTCTATAAATTTAAGTGATATCATTCATGCCTTTTTGACATTTAAATAATGTAAAAGAATTATTAGCTTTCTTTCTTCATTTGCTTGTGCTTCACAAAAGCTTTTTTCTATGTTTTTGTTTTAATTTTCATACCCGAATTAGTAACCCCGCTTAGTAATATGGATTGATTATTAAAATAGTTATGTATTGAATGTTTATTAGTAAATAGTATTATAACCCAATGTTATTGCAATATATATATGCAACAGAACATTAATAATTAACATCCACAATCTTCTTGAACAGTGAACAATATAGTTGAAATTAATATCCTAATAACCATTTATCTGGTTTAAATTTTTATAGGGATAATAATAATATAGGGATATTCTTGTATACTACTCATATATGTATTGAGTTTTTAATGGGTATATTTATCTTTCTATTTTCATAGATTTATATTTAAATCCTTTGTTTTTGGCAGCATGGCTTCTACCAATTTATTTTAAATGTTACAAAATACTTTAGATTTAGTTATAGTTTACTGTGTACTAGTTATACATTCTAATAAAACCTCACTATATTTATGAAAATATTTCCAGTTTATACTATTGTAGCCAATTTAAAACGAAAAGCGTGCTCCCAATATGCCTTTAACATAAAGTACACATCTTCATCATTATGTTTATATTGTTATGTCACTGCAACATTATACATAAGTTCAATACATTACTTAACCTTGCAACACAAGGTTCACTGTTCTTGTGTTATGTCAAGATATATTTTTTGTTTTAATGAATCATATTATAAGTTACCAATTTCACATTTTCCTCTTATATTTTACAGCATAAGTGCGTGATGGCAAACGAGGGCGCGATTAATTCTGATGACGCACTACACACGCCGGCGTATCTATCATGGAGGAAATTACAGCTCAGTCGAGCTAAACTTAAGGCTTCTAGCAAAACTTCAGCCTTGTTATCTGGATTCGCTATGGTAATTTACAATCAAAATATTCAATATTTATAAAGTGTTTTCAAGGCAAAGGTTGTAACTTTATATACTATTCATAACAGGTTATGAAATTATTACCCTCTATACTTTATAGCTGGATGACGTAAGGGAAAATTGAATTAAAAAAGCTTATATATTCTTATGGGTTAATTATTAACTATAATTCTAATTCTACAAGACATACTTTATAGAGAATATATTCCATTTAAGATATAAATCCTAACCAACACTATTTTTTTTCAGGTGGCAATGGTAGAGGTCCAATTAAATACGCCAACTAAAGTCCCTGCCGGTATGTTGGTAGCATTCACAGTTTGTACCACATTGTTGGTAGCAGTCCACATGCTGGCTTTAATGATCAGCACCTGTATTTTACCAAATATTGAAGCTATTGGCAACCTCCACAGCATATCTTTAGTGCACGAATCTCCCCACGAGAGATTACATTGGTATATAGAGATTGCTTGGGCGTTTTCGACATTGTTAGGTCTTATTTTATTCCTAGTAGAAATAGCTATACTTTGTTGGGTTAAGTTCTATGATTTGAGTCCTCCAGCCGCTTGGTCTGCCTGTGTTCTTCTTATTCCTGTTATGATAGTCTTCTTAGCGTTTGCTATACACTTTTATATGTCATTAGCGACGCATAAATATGAAGTTGTTAACTGTGGTATAAGAGAATTAGAATTTTTAAAAGAACAAATTGAATTAGGTGATCAGGACTCGCGGATGAATAACATGACACTTCTTGATCAGGCCAGAGTTGTGTGATTTAGGATTTTAAAATGGGAATGTTTTTATATGGTTTGTAACTCTTTTAGTAGGTAAGACATGTATACTTAAATTGTACTTATATTACTTAAGGTGCCAATTAGTGGTTGCACAAGACTTTGTTAAAATCATAGTAAATGTCGCACTTGATTAATGACTTAAAGCTACCAAGTTGCTTCCTAAACTTTTTAAACTGAATCTCTTCAATCTCTCTATTTAACAGACAATAAAAAATAATATTGAAATTTTTAAATCAATCCAAATAACTTTTATATTTTAGATTCATTTCTATTCTATTCATTTCAATTAGTTTGTATTGTGTAATTTTGTAAATATTGTATGAAGACATAGTTTTAAAAGGTTTAACCTAGTTCCAATAATTATATGTATGTATGTATGTATGTATATATGTAGTGTCGATTCTGATGTACAATTCTCATAACCTTTTCAATTAGTTTTAGTAATTTCAAGAATAGTAAACTTTAATAGGACTAATTTGAGTAATTAAAATAACATATAGGACGATATTACAAATCGATTATTGGTTTAATCTTGTTGATTTGGTTATTTTTGGTATAGAATAAACAGAAACTATAAAGACTAATTTTATTGCAATCAGAATCGACACAATAAACCAAATCGTTTATAATATTTTGTTTGTAGAATAATGTCCTAATGTACAATTAGCAATTATTGCGATAAAAAGACATTTGCGGCATTAAAAAATGTTTTGATTAAATTATAGATAACATAAGCGCATTGTAAATCTCGATGACGTTTTTGATTAATATATAGATAAAGTTCATAGATTGGGAAAACATACCTATTGTTACATAACTTGTTACATTTAAGAACTTTATTTTCATTACCTACTGTAATGACACGTATCCACGTGACATCTTTTATTTTTGTATAAAAAAATATTTCATTGGAAACAGTTGGAATTGAAGGTGCAAGATCATGGCTGTCTGGTATATGTGTAACTTACTTAACTTTTATTTATAATTTATTATTTATATACTTTATTGAAATGCATCTTGTACGAGATTCGCATAAATAAATGACAATATATATCTCTTTGAAGAGCACTTAATAGTAGACGTTGACGCACATACCAAGGCCTCTTAAAAATATAATTCTAGGCGTACTAAAAAATTTTAGTATATCATCTCAAGGCGAATGTAATTGGGCCGTTTGTATTTCTGCGTGAACCATCGTTATCACAATATTTATTATTCCATTGTACAAACTTGGATATTGAAATTGAATCACTAACTATTCATTGGTTACCCTATGCTATTAAATACACAAATGCGCTTAATCATAGATTCCCTCTCTTGTTTATCAAACTAAATCGATATAATTGATTCAGTTTGACTCTAACTATTGTACTCTATCGTCTGTCTGAAGTGGTGTTAAGAAGTGGTTTGGGCTGTAATGAAAAGTACATATGAGTATTTTATTTATTTGGGGTCATAATGTGTTTTAACAAACCACACTTTTCTTGAAATGAAGCTCATTAAGGCGATTGCTATATCCTCTGAAAGTTGTGTGTCGCCAGTTTTTTTCTTTAACTACTTTACGCTCAAGTAAGTTCTGGACGTAAAAAATGTGTTTTTCTTTAAAAGGTTTGGCGCTTACAATTTTTGCTTTACTTTTACTTTATGTAAGGAAGGAAATGTTGGACTTGAATCACAGTTAGTACCATTTGGGTTTTTGTTGACGTAGGACCTGTATTTAGTCCATTATTACATATTTTCTGAATATAATGTTAAGAATTAGTCTAGAACAAAAACTTTATTTTCGTTTTCACACATTATGAGTTCTAATTGTTATCCTACGTAACTATATGTCGGCGAGGCAGCGTTCGGTTACACACTTCAGCTGATATCAACAGCGACGCTTTGTTTTGAGATGTGTGACTAGCATTCTGCATGACGCAGCATCTGTTAGACGCATTTGGCGATATCGTATATGGAACTCATTGTGCTTTAAATCCATTTCCATCTATGACTACCGAGAACGATAACTTAGTGAAATATTATGGTTAAGGGGGGGATTTGAGCGAAGCTTGCTTCTCCACACTAGGAAGGTCATATTATGTAGCCTTAAGTAATATTACTATAAGGCAATTTATGCTTTACTGTGATAAAAAGCGGTAAAAGTCGGAATGAAACAGTTATCGATTTTTAAGATGTTTAGTTTTATAAAGATTTTGAGTATTTTAAT
Source organism: Pontia daplidice (assembly GCA_963693355.1). Classification (NCBI taxonomy): domain Eukaryota; kingdom Metazoa; phylum Arthropoda; class Insecta; order Lepidoptera; family Pieridae; genus Pontia; species Pontia daplidice. The sequence goes on along the minus strand of CAVNZL010000137.1, from coordinate 6,706,309 downwards.
AATCTGACGTAGATTTTTTAATAAATTACATTTTATCAATACAAAACTTTAATTTCTCGTCTATGTTACCTATCTCTTGTTTCAGCCAAAACTCGCTGTCTTCGAGTATCTTTCTTGAATCTCGCAAAGTTTCCTAAAATATAGAGAGCGACGAAAAGCTTACGTAGAATTGATTAAAAGTATGTGGTACTTTTCAACATTCGGAATATAGGAGATGCGTTTTAATATTTAAATACATACAGATAAACTTCAATTGCGGTACTTACGGGTGGTATAGGATACTCTGTAGGAAAGTCGCAAAACTGTCGTATCTCTATATCTGACATCTTGGACATAACACAGATGTTGTACTGCCAGCATCCTTCCTGCAATTGTCCGGTGCGCAGATGGTAAAAACGACCGATACCATGCTTCATATCTTGATACCAGTTTCCTTCATAGCGGTTGCCATTGACTGAAAACTATATACCCTAAGATTACTAGCATCTCTTCTAGGCTATGGATCTATGGTTATTATATATGATAAAATTTCTCTTCGGGTGTACTAAATGAATTAAAATTATATTAAGTATTGTTATTATTAGTAATACCCGCTTCCTGGTAACAAAAAAGCACGTTGGCCCAAAAATGCCCACCATTATTTTGTTATGTGTACGATATAAATCTGGAAAGTTTTTTATCAAAGAAAAAAAGAAATTTACTGTACTGGCTACTGTTCTTGCTACTGCTTGCCGTTATTAAATGATTAGTGACGAGCCCCAAATGTATGGATGGACAAGATCTAATTTTCCACTAAGCATATACCTTGTACAAACATGCCCAATCCTTCCTTCTTACTCATATTCCAATAGCCAACATAAAATGTGCCATCAGCATACCACACTTTGCCGTAGCCATGTCGTTGGCCTCGTCTCCAAAACCCAAAATAAACATCACCATTCCCATAATACTTCCAGCCAGCGCCCTCTGGTTTTCCTCTTAACCACTCTCCTCTGTATTCTAGATTATAGGTCCCATTTGATAATTTATTGCTTAGGGTTCCGTAGCCGTGTCTGTTAATATTAAATAATGCTATTTATAAAATCTAAGCTATACAATCCTTAAATAAGCGCTTATTAAAATTTACATTAGAATAGCTCTTGGGTAGAATTAGAGAAAAGTATACCACCGGTAGAATACCTATAATTGTATAAATGTCATTCTAAAAATTATATATAAAATATACTATATGAATATTTATTATCAGAACTACACATATTTTTAAACAAATAGTTTGCAAACTTGAGGGTACCGAAATCCTTTAAACCAATCGCCTTCGTACAGTTTACCCTTGCATGTCAGGAACAATCCTTTACCTGTGAAAAATAGATATTCTAACTGTCGGTCTTTCTTACTGTAAAGCTAAAATATATTGACTAACCTTGTTTTAAATCGTTATTCCAATCACCAATGTATCGATCGAATCTCGATGTAAATATCGAGTGATGTAGTCCATTCTTAACAGACTTTTTCTCAGCTGCTATTAATAATGGTGTGAAATTTCTTGGATGATGATAGAATGGCATAATAAATCAACTACATATAACAATATTATATAAAAAACTTTATAAAAATCGTATTTAGTGTATAGTTGGTAAAATTAAATGAAAGCGAAACTAAATTAAACAAACAGTTGCCATGGTCATATTATGTTAATATTTATCACAGCTACTGTCAAATATAAAGTTCAAACACTGATGAATTCATTATAGGTTTTACTATAGTAGTTTAAACTGAACTGTCATAAATTGGGCTGCGTCATATTACAAACTAATTATTAAATCTCCCTAATCATATTGTTAACTGCAGTTACAATGTATGGGATTCCAAGTATTTAGATCTCGCTTAAGTTGGAGGAATCATCAATTTTCTTCCATATGGTCTATGAGCGACTTATCAATTAATATACAACAAAATTTTTAAGACATCAAAATTGAAAAAAGAAAACAAAACTTCTTACTCTAAATATTTATTTAAGCATACTATTATTTACTATTTATTTATGCATTTCCATGTGCTTTTTTCAGGCCCCTACTTAGGTCTTTTAATTGCTGATAATATTCTCTGAAGCCCTGTAAAGCGAGGGCTTGTTGACTCTTCATAGAAGAAGATGTATTAATATATACATCAACTAATTCTGTACATTTTGTATCCAATGCAATATCTTCCTCTGAGAGGCTTTCTGGTTTTGTTTGCTGTATTGGCCTTGGTAAAATCTGAAACAAAAAAATCAGTTACCTTTCATTACAGTTTATGAACTACATACATATAGATGCTTCATTAAAATAATATTATCTTTACCTCCGAGACCAAGGTGTTATAGTCAGCTCCATTGCTAAGATCATTATGTATTGCCTGTCTCAATGCTACTAATAGTACAGCTTCCCGGACTGCACCACTTTGGACTAACTCCAACATAAGCCTATCCATGCTTTGGTGCCATGTTAAGTAAAAGACCATAGGACCAAAGTGACGTGTTGATCTAAAATCAAAAATTAGGAGTCTTTGAAACTAAGTTATACTTTTTTGACTTATATCAATAGTAATCAATTTATAGACAGGGTTTCTGGCAGTTTCTTGTCCATTCCATGGATTGATTTATGAACTGAGCAGAACAATGGTAATAAAGAAATGAGTTTAAAGCTTTTTTTCTGAATCACATTTTGAACAGCAGCGTTATTTATGTAGAAATATATTTTGAAGATCATGGATTTCACATAATATATGGGCTATATTAATGTATTTATGGTTCCATTTCAAACATGATTGAGATTTATGATGTGCATATTTGTAATGTTATATTATTACCTTAAACAATGTTCTATATGTTATATGTGTCCTAATATTATTAAAATATTGTTTTGTTCAGGTACAATATTTATAACATATTATAAAAACATCAAAACATACACATATTATCGATCTTTTCGATTTCATGTTGGATACTTATTAAAATTACCAATATTAAAATATTAATTTGAGTAGTTAGCTGTTATACATTGAATATTTGAAATAATAACTTTGTCAACAGTATACTTGATTTGGGTTTTCAAAAAGACTGTTTTGAATTATACCTGAGCAGGTTAAACTTGCTATGCATATCTATATGTTGATATGTTATACTGGTAACCTCTTGATATTTGCGTTCATCTGGTTCATATTGCACACAAGCTCTATCAAGGACATACTCATATTTTTCTTCCTCTAATAAACTGTTTAATTTTTCCAACTCTGAGAATACTTTTGGCTCTCTAATCTTACGACCCTGCATTGGGAAATAGATCTGTTGATAAAAAAGGAATATTATTTAATTATTGTGCTTAGATTATATATGCATATATTTGACAAGAATAAATATTGTCATCCTAAATGATAATATTAAAGTTAAAGGTATTTAAAATAAAATATTATATTACCTGATTCAGCCTCTTTCTAGTATCACGATCACAACTTTCTAAAGTACCATCAGGATTTCTAAAAAGATAAAGAATTGGTATGAAAAACCTTTTTTTTTGCATTTTATTTAATATTATAAGTTCTGCACACCATACCTCTGTACAATAATTCTGTGTTCATTAGCAATACCAAAGGTAATGTCTGTAAACATGTATGTTGAGTTATCATATCCCACTAGTGCTGGGTCTTTAGAGAGTACATCATTTATTGGTTCATGTACCTAAAATTTAAAATTTAATTTAAAAATTGCAAACAGTATAAGGAAGTTTTCTCTATGATATTATGAGATAAAGTAAATCACTAGTAGATGACTATGGTAACCTACCTTAACTACTGGAGGCATTTGCAACAAGCGGTCAGCATTTTTATTTGCCTTTGACTTCTCCACATTAAGCTCTTCATCCGTAAGGAACTTGTATACAGGCGTTTTTAGAACAGCTGTGTTGTTATTAGTGCGTTTACGGAACACTTTGGAAAAATCTGGTCTAGTCAACCTTTTCAACAACACTTGTACTCCAGTCGAAAAAAACTTTGGTGCAGGGTTTTCTTGATCTATAAATTTGAAAAAAATTAGCTATAATAGTATCATCTTTTTATATAGCGTATTTGAAGTTAATAAATCGTATATACCGTAAACGGAAGGTACTAGACTTAATTTTCTGATTGAAATAGAAAGTGCACGGGCTTCATTGTGTTTTGTAAAAATATAGTTCGTTTTAATTCGAACAATTTTTAACAGCGACATGATTTTAGTAAAAACAATTAATTTTAAAATATATAAACATAACCTAAATCTCGCACAAATTATAGCTATTTTTAATTTCTATTTTCTAATATGTCAGTGTGACAGTTGATATTATTTTCTGTTTTTATAGAGTTATCTTACCGAATTACAGATATCAATTAACCTAGAGAAAAAAAGATTTTTCTGTGACCATAGAGTAACTTTTTGTTCCCGACGCGATAGATGTAGAGCACGTTAATTCGTATTTTTTTTAAAATAGATTTTATACCACTAGATATTATAAAGTTTACAAGCCTTATACCAAGTGACCCAAAACGTACATTTTATAATTTCACGTTTTTTAAGTTCCATATATTTTATATAAACATAAAATTCAGAAGGCACTTTCTGTCGTGCACCTCCGCTATGTGGAAGCTGCTGATAGAAGATTTCCGCTAATACGACTCATCTTCAAGGATGAATCTCGTCTTCGTCTCGTGTCTCTCTTCGTCATCTTAAAGGCAACGTGTGAAGCCTCTGGCATTGGGAATGTCCATGGGTTGCGGTATCACTACGTACGTACGGTACGATCAGGTGAGTATCTTGCCCGTTTGCTCCCTATTTTATAAATAAAAATTACGCCATAGCCTTAGCCATATGAAACATGGTGACATGAAAAAACCAAGGTAAACTTGTTTTTTACGTAGATCTAATCACCAGAAGTTTGAAAAATGTTTTATCATTTATTTTATTTAAACTTTAAATAAAATAAATAATAAAACATTTACATTAATATATAATAAATATTTTTAAGACACAATATTAAGAGATATAAATAATGTGTAAAGGGCGGCCTTATCTCTACTAAGCGATCTCTACCAGGCAACCCAAACAGAGAAGGAGATATTAAAAACGGTTGTAAAGAGAACACGTACACAAATGGCAAAAGAAGAAAGAGAGTTACAGTGTAGACAGGAGACAAAAAAAATAATAATAATACTGATAATACAGTTTTAAAAATAATCTGTATCATTTTTAAGATATAGGTTAATTATGACAGTTTCGAATTACCTATCAGGATACGAAATTGAAAGAAGATATTTAAATAGACGAGTTTAAAAGGTGAAGAGAGAAGGAGCCAGGCGTACGGAGTCAGGTGAGAAGTTCCAAAGTTTCACTGCACAAACACTAAACTACGTATGCATTGCTATTATGGATTGGATGATTTAGATGTATGTAGAAATTTAAAGTTGCGCTTCAGATAGAAGGGGGTAAGGGGATGGTTGAGTATGGAATAAAGCAAATGGAGAATATGACAAGTGTGACGCTCTCGTATATGGAGCCCAGTTATACTTTAAGGTACACTAGATTCTAGTGTACCATAAAGTAATAACTTATACTGAGTACAGAGTAAGGGAAATACTTCCTTACTCTGTACTCTAGACGTTTTGAGTTGGAACTTGGTTCAAACGACAAAGTTAAATTTTATTCAAATATATAAATGTCAACACTTACGAACATTATTTATTATTTTTGGAAAATTATTGTTGAGGAACTTAATAATAATAGTGTCTAAATGAATTATTTTAGTTAGTTTGTTAATGTTTTATTGATATGGCGAAACGGAAGGCAGGTGTGAAGGATATCATTTATGAACTAGATAACGATGATTTATCTGGTAGTAGCGATGAAGAACATAAAAAATCGAAAACAAAGATTTCCAAACCAAATACGGGACAGCAGGGAGCTCAAACCAATTTATATAGCGAGAACGCTGATGATGCAGTTAAAGTTCATGAACATTTTATAAAAATTACACCACTGAATGGAGGGAAAAGTGACAGTAATGTTTTAACGAGTGATTCGAGAAATACGTTTGTGTCGGAATGTATTGGCAAAAGTAATGGGTCTGTTCAAAATAAAAAAAGTAAATCACATTCTAATACAATAATATTTAATGAAGATATTCAAATAGATTCACCCACCTCTAACAGTGATTTATGTGTAGTAGATTCTCAGAATAAAACACCGTTAATAAGCATTCACTTCAAAGATAAGGCGTTTGCCAAAATATATAAAAGCAGAATTAAAAGTTTTATGTTAGACCTTATTAAAAAACATGACACTGAAGGTGTAGTTGTTGATAGTGATACTGATCTTGAATTAGATATCTGGCCAGAAGAAGCAAATTATTCAAATACACCTTCAAAGGATGATAACTTATTCTTTGTTGACACAGCCCCTTGTGAGGGTAATATTGATATACCTATGTATAAACAGGTAATGTCATATCTCTTATTCATAAATACAATATCCATTCATAAATTAGACTGATTAGAATTAAATCAATGTATACATTATTTACTTCAAAGGCATCACAGTTCATATCAAATGTACAAGAAAAGGATAAACAAGAAAGTGAGACTCAGGCTACCAGGTCAAGATTTACATGTTTTAACTGTGATGGAGAACACCAATTAAAGGATTGCGAGAAACCCAGAAATCATTCTCGAATTGCAGAGAAAAGAAGAAACTTAGGTGTTAAACTTGGGTGAGAATATAGAATTGTATATTGGTGGTGTAAAGGTTAACATATTTCTTGAATCCTCATATAATAATGCTGATAATTATCTATAGTAACATTATGAATGAAGTAAGTTTTGAGCCTACACTGATCTTTCATTACACTGACTATCATTAGGTACTCTTGTTATATAATCTTTTCAAGTTAATGCTTTGAAGGGCCTGAATTTGAGTCTTGAAAACTGCTTTATTTTGATAGACGCAAAAAAATAATGAATTTCAGAAAATATGAGTAATTATAAGAAAATTAATTTATTATTTTACAGACGCTATCATGTTGAAGATGATCAAAAATATGGGCACCTCATCCCAGGAAGAATTTCTGGTCAACTTCGTCATGCCTTGGGTATCAAACGATATGAACTTCCTCTGTATATATACAGAATGAGGCTTCTAGGTTATCCTTGTGGATGGATGGAGGAAGCAAGAATCTTACCATCTGGCATCACTATGTTTGATTCAACGGTAAATTTAGCTTTAATTGCACACATTAAAATTCTTCAAAGAAAAAGTCAGTTGCATGACATTTCTTTCAAGAATAATTATTTATCTGCTCATGCTCTTGGATAAATAATTATTCTTTCTTGAAAAATTTTTTTTAGAATTCTATTAAATTATGAAATTTAATAAAATGCTTCTACTTCTATTATCCTTTATAAATGTCTGAATCAAAATTTGAAATAATATCTACGAGCTTCAATAATGCATCTTAATATTATATAAGTGATAGTGATATTTATTTTCTTTAACTTTGCAGGGTACAAGAATACTTGATCCTGGAGAAGAAGAAGGTGAAGTTGTTGAACCTGGAACCAAAGATCGTTATGACATTAAAAAAATTTATGACTTTCCAGGATTTAATGTTCCCACTAGTTCAATATATATAGAGGTTGCTTATATTTTTTTTAATATATGATATTAACATACAAGTTACAAAGCTAAATTGTGCTTTTAAAATATTATATTTGTAAGACACTCTTGGATATTGTGTGCAAGTCAATAATTATTAAAAATCAAATTTAATGCATCATGCATTTCACTTGGGTATTTGGACTTTGATTTGTTCTAAATTAATATGGTAATGATCTAATAGTTGAGATATATATTTACACCATTATCACTTTAAAATGTTGGGATAGTTAAAAAATTTAAATATTTTTTCAGGAATCACATTTATATGGCCTCCCACCAATGTCTGAACAAGATAGTAAATTTATAATGTTGCAAAGATTAGCGCCTAATGCTATGAAGGCATACAAACGAAAACAACTGACATGCTTTCCTTCATCAGCAAACACTTCCCAAGAAGGACAGGCAGAAATGGAGCTGGACAGTGGTGACGGTAATTACTATCATTCCTAAAAATATTTTTCATTAAAATGACATTAGAATGCTTTTCTGATACACCAATAAAAACTATAATAAGAATTCACTCAGAATCATTAAACAATACAACAAAAAGCTAAAAAGACGTTGTTTGGAAATAGTTTCTGCATACAGAATTTTATTTTTTATTTTTTTATGTGTTTTTTTATTTATTTATTATCCACAGTATGTTAAACACCTTTTAGTATTAACAATTACTCAATTAGCTCCATGTTTGGCAATACATTTTTTTATTACAGAGGTAGCAGAATTTCCATCTGTTCCACCTCTGCCTGATGATGAACCTCCGAAGCTACCGTCTCCGCCTCCGCCCCCTCCAGACTTACCTTGTAGTCCTAAACTAACAGTTACAGAAACCATTTCAAAAACAACCAAAACAAAATGTGTGAATCCTGAAAAATCTAAATTGATAGAAACAGAAACTTCATTATCAAAGAAAAAATCTCCACCCATTACTAAATCTAGCTTAAAGGATGACTCAGACAAGAAATCAATGGATGACATAGAAATAATTGAAGTAATGCAGGTTCCAGATATACCTATGCCTGAAGATGACTCAATAAATATAGATGGTGATGTAAGTAATTTTTTATGTATATGTCATGGAAGAATTATCTTCTGTCTTGTTTTATTAAGTGATTGTTTTGGTTTTGTCAGGAAATTTCATTATTGAGCAGTGGTAGGAATAGCCCCTCCATTGATGATTTAGAAGCTAAGAAACTACAACTTTTAGATGCTATTAAGAGTGCTGAAATTGCGACAGATTCTGGTACTGATACAGAGATGTCTAAAGATATTATTTTTGAAGATAATACACACTCACAGAGCACAGCTGATGAAAGCGTAGAATTCATAGAGGAATCTCATCTCTTGGAATCAGATCCAGGGGGTGATTCTTCTAATATTGAAATAATAGATAAGCCACAAACAATATGTATTGAAGAAACAAGTACATCCGAAACAGTCGCTGAAGAGCCTAAACCATCAGAATCAACACCTGAAGTTAAAACTGGCAAAGTCAAGGACACACTATATGGTGCACCAGTCCTGAATATTGCATCGCCATTTAGGAAACTACCAAGTGATGATAAATTTGCAAAAGACATCTGTGACATTATAAATTATGAAAATCTTCCAAATACAGTAGGTAAGTACAAAAAAATTTGTAGCCTATTAAAAAAGGTAAAAAGTGAAGTAGATAGAATACAAGAGTCATGATTTCCCCTCAATAAGGGGTGGTTGCAAAGGTTGTTTTAACCCAAGTTACTATTGTAATAAGGGTGTATTTTTATAAAGCAATAATTTTATAAAATGTTGATTACCATTACTATGTACATGGTATTATCCTGAAGTACATTTGGAGAATAAACATAATTTTACAAGTTTGTAGTTTCATTTAAAAGCAAAATAATAGATAAACCTCTAATATTATAACTCTCTTAATATTGGAAAGTTTGGTGACAGATTAGTTCCATGGTCATCTGGAAGATAAGGCTAGATTAGCTTCCAAAAAGCTTGATGTGCTCAGAAGAGTATATGGTGTTCCACTACTGAGCACTTAAGGCACTTTCTGGCAGTTTCAAATGGCAGACACAATGTTTCAAATTTTCTAAAAAGTGTACACTGATGCCATATTAAGTGTTTCCAAAACCTTAACATCAAGATCCCAAAAAAATAATACTATTTCCATAAAGGTCGGCAACACAATTGTAATTTTCCAACAGGATTCAGTGTTGCAGATGTCCATGCCTGACATTATACAAAAGCCCATGCTGAAATTGAAGATGTGGATTAAACATTGTTTTCTTTTGAATAAAAGTACAATTAGTATATATTAGTAATAAGTATTATTTTTAAAATGAAACAATAGTCATATACATATCACTTTTATTTTTCTAAATACAATCTCAATTATGTCGAGTCAAATGTATTGTAATATTGACAAAACCCATAACCATGAACTTTATAAAGTTAAAATATAAAATATCACAAGAAAATTTATCTTACTCTCTCGTAGTTAGAAAATAAAAAAAAAAGTGCAACTCAAGCAAAAGTGCATAAAAATAAAAACAGTAAATAAAAGTTTTTCAGATCTATACCAACCATTTTGTCGATTAATGATTGTGATGATTAAGATTTAATTGTGAACGTTACATGATTGGTAATAATTGTGAAAATGTCTATATTTGTCTTTTCAAGTCTTAGCACCAATTATATTATTTTGTGACAAATAAATTATGAAAAAGACATGGAATGATATGAAATTGAATACTTCAATTATTACAGGCAAGATGTTTCCTAGTCAACTTTTCTTTAACACTAATTACTTATAATAATGGATGTTAATTATTGTTATAAGTTTCATATATATTATTTATCATTTTGATGGCCTGGTGTTGCTTTGTCAAAGCTTTAAATTCTTGGTGGTGCTGGTGGTGCCCCATCATTGTCCTGGAAAGGAAATAATCTAAGTAAAATTATATTGAAGTATTTTTTTTATTAAATATCTGTTCCAATAAACACAGACATCAAAAAGTATGCTGTTACTTATCTTTAGTCAGATAGAAAAAAAACAAAATAATATATAATTGTATCTGAACTTTAAATAAGAAAAAGTTAAAATATAGAAGTAATCCAAGTGCAGACAGTGCCAAGAAATGAATTAAGTTCAAGGTGAGCATATCTACCATTTTAAACAATACAATAGAATAATTTATTATTCAATTTCCTTAACATCAATGCTATGTGTTAATCAGCATTACATAACATTGAACATATAAATGTTGATCTACATTTTACTAAAAAAATAACTTTAATCAAAGAATAGAAGAAAAAAAAAGATAATTTTCATGTCACATGACAATAATTTTCACTTTCTTGATTTAGCTTTTCTTTCTTGTAGTTATTTAAACTTAAATGTATATTATTAAAGTACCTTAAACACTCAATATTATATTAACAAATTTTGTTAAGCTTACACGAGGGTTAGGAGCGGGCTTGGCTGCATCCTGAATTTGGTTGCGTTGTGGGCGTAAAACATACAAAACAATTCCTACAGCCATCATCAGGAACATAAATGTGTAATTGACTGTGACATTTTCTGGTTGTGGTAAAGAAGGTAATTCATCAAGACACTCTCCATCTGTGCAGTATGACTGGCCTTGCCGGAGCTGGAAATATGATATTATTATTTTGTAGAAAAATATTGAAATATAGTAATACTGAGATAACAGTGGACACTGGATACAATACTGTCATTTTTATACTATTCATTTTACTGTTATCAATGAATTATGTAGGTAGGTTCATATATGTTGCATTTAACATTTAATAACTTGTGAAATAATTGTTTATGAAGACAAATTATTTCATTGAAATATGAATTAAAAATATGTGTACTTATGTGGATACAGATTTTTTTTCTGTAATTACTTTTAAGTTGATTGTTCTACAAAGTTATGGGAAGTAATTTTTTTACAAAAAAATAAAATCTATTATAACGATAAAAAAGCGTCTTACCATAGAAATGAGCCTTCGCATTGCCAACTCATGATTCCATAAGCACTCACAGGGATCAGATTCGTCGCCCATTTCTGTACAAATTAGCTACGTATTAAGTACCATACGCCTCTTCGATTTGATTCTTATATGTGACACTAACATTTGATGAACAAAAGAAACAAAAAACCACTGACTGATTTTTTTCTATAACTAATCTTAAACCAGTTTGTTTTATTTACAAATAAAAAATTTACTATAATCAGCTGTCGTAAGAGAAAGTATTAAACTAGGGTGAAACATACCTGTTTATAAATATTGCGCAGTTTTTTAATCTGGTTAAAAATTAGGAGTTATTTTTAAACTAAAACACAACAAGCCCGCACACTAACGATAAATAAATACGCAGAATATTATTGCTACGATTACAACTTTGACGACATTTTGACGCTGTATGCTTGGATTGATATTATTGGTTGAAAATGTGTTGATATAATCTACACAAACCAAAAAAATCTACGCTGATTTAAGTGTTGTCATAATAAAAATTGTTAATTATTTGTTTCTTCTGGCTTTCCAAATATAAAAAATGGATTACGCCAATGTCTTGTTATAAATTAAAAAATATATATATTATATTTTATGAACATGTTCTGCCCTTAAGCAGTGAATGCTGGGGTCCAACGCAAAGCTGTGTCTGCCCCGACCGTTTTTTTTCTGTGTTTTACCTTGCGCCCCTTGGTTTTTTTTTTTTTGGAAAATTTTTTTTTTTTTTTTTTTTTTTTTGGGGGTGGTTTTTTTTTTTATTTTGTGGCGGGTTTTTTTCCCGGGTGTTTCTCTCTGATGACAATCTCCTTAAGACCTCAAACAGCTGACGTGTTGTCTTGGCCGATTTAAAGAAGTAAATTGACACTGTCATTCCATACGTTATTTATTCTTTGTCAAATTCTCTAAAGTAATTAAAACCAATATTTCTCTTGGTGTTTCTTTTACTATGTATCAATTTAATTAGCTTTAAATCTCAAAATAATGGTTGAACAAAAACCCCCTCACAACTCTCCCATGAAATTTACCCCTATCTTAAGAAAACCAATATTAATCGGATTTAAAATGGTGCACTGAAATTTACATTTGAAAATTTTTTGGCCGAGGAATGCCATCTGTAATATTCAATCAAATTAAAACTATTAGTTAATCACTTATCTCCAAATATCTATTCGTATATAAGACAATGTACTTCCTATGATGAAGCGATTAATATCCTACAAAACATTTACATTAAGCCGAAAAATGAATACTTGCACGACACCTATGACAACCCTAAACAGAAACCAGGTGAATCCATAAGCCTACGTACTCTCTCAAACTGCTATAGAATGCAATTTTAAACCCGTATCTGCTGAAGATCATAAAAATGAAGCTATTCGGGGAGCCTTAATAGCCGGAAACACACCCCAAAAAAATAAAAGGGGGGTTTTAAAAAAAAAAAACCCCCCTTTAAAAAAAAAAATTTTTCTCGACAAATATCCGACGCTGAAACAAAAACAAAAACTTTCATATCAGAAATAAAGACTACCAGTAACTTACAAATGCATCTTCGCTTTTTTCATAAGAAAACGGTATTTTTTTCTCGGAGGTCCCAATAATGTCCTTAACGCGAATGTCAACTCTGCTCAAAGAAAGACATTTTGCAAATGTATGTAGGCTCTAAGAGCGTCCCCCACTCATCTTACAGAATCCCATTCTTAATTCACTCATCTTCTTTCACTTCTACACCCATACACTCCAAGCGACAGTAAAAATTACCATAAATACTACAAGGCTGATCTCTCTCACACATTCCTAATTTTATTGACAAGACCTAGCCCTACATTAAATTAAAAATAAATAACACGACTTTCTATAACCTTAGCATCTTATAATAATATATCTTTCATCGAAGGGATCTGCTATGCAACTTTACGCCTCGAAAACAATACTTATAGGAATCAACCATTACTAATTGTAAACAACTTATGTGCTGACATTATTATTGGCCAACATACTATGCAAGCACTCTTCCTTAGAAAAACTTTGGAGGTTTTCAAGAGCCACTAGAATTGTACATGAAGGTTCCATACCACCTGTCTCCTATTTTGTATTTATGACAACATAAAGCCAATTGCTATACGATCAAGAAGACATGCGAGGTTATTGATTTTGTAATATCAACGAACTCAAGTGAGTCGAAATTTTGTCATGGATGTAATCACAAGAAGACAGATGGTCTAGCGTGTTCTCGCAAACCATTATAAATATACGGACCTTTGTCCATTACCAATTCTCATCTGTGATGACAAAAGTTGCGAGAAACAATTATTTCCGTCCGAATTGCCTAAAAAAGGGCTTTCCCCCGGGTCCCCCCCCCCCAAAAAAAAAAAAACCCCCCCCCTTCGCCGGCCCCCCCCCCAATTTTTTCCCCCCCCCCCCCCCCCCTGGGGGGGGGGGGGGGGGGGGCCCCCCCCCCCCGGGGTTTTTTTTTTTTTTTTTTTTTATAAATAAAATTTCCTTCATCCGTACCTGAAAACTAAAGAAGACCATGATACAAATCTAAATAATTTTATGAAAGCAGTACAAAAGTATAATTTTTCTTTAAATGAAAACAAATGTGTTTACAACACTGAAAACATAAGTCTCCTAGGATATAAAGGTTGTAAAAAACCTTTTTAACCCCCGGCGGGGGGGGGGTGACCCCCGTTTTTTTTTTTTGGGCCGGGGGTTTAAAAAGAAAATTTCCCCTCCCCCCCCCCCCTTTTTTTTTTTTTTTTTTTTTTTTTTACCAAAAAAAAACCCCATTTTCCCTTTGGTTTTTTTTTTTTTTTTTTTCAACAGCATCGTAAGTCTTAGCGTTGACATATCGAACGGCCTTCAATTCCGCGATCATTTGAAGGCGAGAAGGTATTTCACTTTTTTTTATTTGACAGCTTGAAACTTTACAAAGTACAAATTCGGCGCCATATGGAAAATTGTTCTCATCTCTGGGCGTGAGCCCCAAAGTGCCTTCATCCTCTTGATTGCATCCACCGAAGAGCGGTTCGAATCATCGACGAACAGTCCCTTTCAGAGCTTCTTCCATGGCTTCTTCCATCGCATTTATCATGGCGAGTGCTTGACTCGCTTCGCCCCTCTATTTTCTACAGACTGCATTCTTTGAATGCTCTTCGGAACTTTATAGTGTATGTACGAGTATATATATCAAAATGATGGTCCGTATGACATCTTGTACAAGTAGAAGAAGAAAGTACGCCGACTATCGACTGTGGTCGTGCTTTTAATAACGGGACCAATGGATTTTTCATCCTCTGTACACAATTGCGATAAAACCAACATATTTTAGACCTAAAACACAGAAGTTTGTATTACCCAAGGCTGATGTACTTTGCTTTAACGTATGATTTAAATGTACATATTTATTAACAACAATTGTATCTAGGGATTTCGTTCCAACTTATGCAATAAGAAAAAAAACATATGCCTTCGAAAAATTTACTCCTTTTAAGCAACCTTGTGGTACAGCGAGTATTATAACTATGGGAACTAGTATTTTTAATGTTAAAATATGTAAAACGCCTAAGTTTCAATATGTATCTTACTTCGGATTGACACAGATCACTCGCACAGCCCGCTTCAGCACAATTATGGAGTTGATATCTGCACCATAAGAATACCATAGGGCATCTCATCACTACATAGTACAATAAAACAAAGTCGCTTTCTCTGTCCCTATGTCCCTTTGTATGCTTAAATATTTGAAACTACGCAACGGATTTTGATGCGGTTTAATAGATACAGTGATTCAAGAGGAAGGTTTATATGTATAATAACATCCATTAAATACTGGAGAAGTACTGTTATTTTTGAGGTTTGTCGTAAATAATTACATTTTTCCCGCTTACTTTGCAAACGCAGGCTGAATCCTACGAGTTTTATCAAAATAATGTACTAAGTATTGTACACATTAAAAAGGTCCACAGAAGAGTCCGTGATGGTATATAATATGTCTATCTCTTATGGATAACCCACAATAACTTTTTTGTCATTTACTTTTTACGACAAATAATGGCTAATTTTCGAAGCGATTTTAACCAATACAGCATTAATCCTTTACCAATTAAATACATTACCCTTGAATACATTTTTCATTTAATATAGATCTATATGGCCCTTTACACCGTATTTAAGTGAATAGTTTTGAAGATATTCCAGATTTCAAAATTGCGGGACGTAGCGTTTGCGGCGGTACCGGCCGGCCGCCCGGTGCGGCAAGAGCGTGCCTATAAATATTAAATAGCGCGTCTGAGGCCGCGGACCGCGGTTTTCCCTATAGCACTTTGAATTTAGCAGCGATCGGACGCGTTTATTATATCGGAGCTCTCCAGCGAGGAAAATAGCTTAAATACTTAGGTAATAAAAACGTACTTTTCAGCGCGACAACGTATCAGTAACGGAGCGGGCCGCTATGTTTTTATATACAAGGTTCACAGTTTTTCTGTAGTGTATTTAGTATCAGCATTGCACCCGTGCGAAGCCGGGGCGGGTCCCGGGTGCGTAATTGAACTCCTCCGAAACGGCTCGACCGATTTTTATGAAATGTTATATGCGTATTCAGTAGGTCGGAGAATCTTCTAACATCTATTTTTCATCCCCCTAAATGTGAAGGGTCCACCCCTAAATTTTTTATTATTTTTTTTGGACAAAATTTCTTATTTTTCTATGATACAACTCTAAATTTTTACCCATCTACGATCAACCCCTGTTTTTAATTTATTAATGAAAAACTTTAATTCTTTTTGCAAAAAATATTTTTTTATTTTGACATGACTGAATAAGAAAACTGACATTACTCTTCATTTTTTATCCCTCTACGATCAACACCTATTTCTATTAGTATTTGAAAGACCTTCAGTTTGCGGGCCTCAATGGAATTTTCAAAGCAAATTCCCAAGATTATATGAATAAAGCCTATTTCTTTATTTTAATTAGTACTTTTCACATTTTTAGTTACGCACTTAATACATTGTGTTTTCTTTATTTAACTTAAGATTATGTAATTTAAACCTAACTAACTTAACTATTCTGGTGGCATTGTTCACAGTCTCAAGTATGATTTTGTCGTTTCACGTTATTAAAAGTGAAGTTTCATCAGCAAACAATACTATCTCATGAAGATCCTTTACAATATATCGTAGGTCATTTATATAGATGAGAAATAAGAAACGGCCAAGTATAGAGCCTTGTTGTAGGTGTACTACCCACAGTAACACAAGACCCCAGTGAGTTTTTTCTATTTACATTTTTGAATTCTACCGCCCAGGTATCCATTAGATATAACGCTTTTTCGCCGAAGCCATGCTATTTAATACGACGTTCCACATAGAGGCTCACTATGTCCTCCCTTCCAGTAAACTTTAATTGTTTACTAAGGAAAATTTATGACCACCGCAAATAACACCAGGTTGATTCCTCTGCAGAATGAGTTACCAATCTGGTGATTACAATAAATTTAACACAAGTTCACGTGCTTTTAACTAACAATCTGTAATACAAATATGTCTACATTTTCACAACTGAAAAATAACTCAGTTTCTAATAGTATTTTCATAAATTGTATGTTTTGGTGAACCTACTTGCTATTAAGTAAGTTCGTATTTGTAGTTCCAATAATTTAATTTTATAACTCATAAAATTTGAAAATAGTACAGAAACGATACTCACTAATGTATAACATTGGCTCGAATTGAAATTTTTTTTTTTGTTGAATAGTGCACATATTTCTACAACATCAATATGACCGGAAGTGAAGAAATATCTAAAATTTAAAGATCCTTTGTTTTCTGATATTAATTATTCAAAACAGTTGTATGATTTACAGTTAAATTGACGTATTTTTATACAGGTTACGTACTGTACCTGTTTGATCTAAGTCCCTACAGCTCATATGTACCGTATAAGCTGTCGTACTTTTTTATAGAAATTACTTTTCTTCTTTAATCATAAACATCATATTTCTTAATTATAAATGCTTTGTTGCATTGCAAAAAAATCAGGTAACTTAATTTATTAGGAATGTGAACACCTACAAGTGATATCTGTTGTTTTGAAGCCTAATGGAAAATAATATACTAAGAGTATGAATATGCTAAAAGTTTCTTAAAAGCACTGTTACTGCAACTACCCATCCCAGTTCGGGTAACACAACCTAACATTATGTATATTCTGTTCTCTATTTTGCATTTTTCATATAATATATATGCATAAATGAGGTAAAAGGTTCAGGGTGTGGTTCTATATAGGTCACAGTAGCATTAGTTCTATACCATAATCATATGTTCGTTATTACATCTGTGAAGTGGTTGTAGATGTCACGCGTACCCCGCCCATATTTGGACACGCCTACCGATGTAATTGAACTTAATGTGAACAAAATCGAAACGTATTCTTATTCATTAATGTCTCTTTGTAGGACATTTTATGACTTGCGTCTTAATTCATGTATTGAGAAAAAATTGTAAACGTATACTTCTGTATTTAGATGTTGTATGTATGTTGTAGTGTTTATGAATTCAACATACTAGCCAAAATGTTACTAGCAAACTAACCAATATTATTACAATAAAATAATATTCGATTCCAAATAAAAATATTGCATTTATAGGAAAATATTTTATTTTATGAACTTCGAAAAATTATAAATTGATACCTAAAAGATATGGTACGGGGAAAACGTGGTACCGGGATGGTAAGTTGCAAAGTATAAAATTTACTTTCGTTGTTAATATACCATTTACATATTTTATATAGGTATACTTATTTGAAACTAAGTATATTGTGAGAAAAAAAGCGACGGTCTTCATCATTCTCGCGTCTATGGCAGAATGATTCTCGTGAAGATTTCGTCCAAAAACTTGTTATTTTAAAAATTATCTATTAGAAAAGCGTATCGACAGTTGTCATGCTTGTATGTAATGGGGTAAGTTTTAGAGAAACGTTCTGTAAAAAATTTAAGAGATTTAACGATTTGTTTTTTTTTTAAATTAAGCTTTTTTTTAAATAAATTCTGTTTTTAAGAATCTACTATATCTCTGGCCTATAACTGTAACTCTGCATCGTCATCAAATCTTAAAATCTATTCGTCGCTAAGTTTAACTTTTAAATGAGTTTTTTTGTCGATATTATACCAATGATTCCGATATAGGAATAATAGCATAATGGATTTTCTGAAAAGCTTTCATGGCAGCATAATTATTTTTCTAAGTACAACATTGTGATTTCTAGGTCATTGAAATGGACGCAATACACGTTAGGAAAATGTACACTTCAGATAAAATACTAGTAGGCGTGGTTTCATTGGACACGCCCTCTGGATAGAGGAAGCTGGATCGCAGGATGCGAGTGTCACTGTTCCATCGGCAGCGAAGCGCGGCACTCGGAGATGGCGCGACTGCCGCGGCCGCCCAACCGCACGTAAGTTATTTTATCTATATATATATATATATATTTATATTTATTTGAAGTTAAACCCCGTTGGAGTATTATCCAGAGGAGTAAGAAATAATTCACTGGCAAGAAAAATAAATTGAGAGTTATTTCGTGGAAAATTAGATATTTTTGTGAAAAAAAAAAATAGAATAAGTAAGATTAATCTTTCTACTTTATACATTGGTACGAAAAAGGTACACCTTATTTATTTTTTACGTTTATAAATCAATTAATCCTGGCTAATCAATAGATTGGTTCAAATATTTTATTTTATCCATTATATGGGTAACGAAAATTTAAATCCTATATGCTTTATAAAATTATTACGCACGTAAAAGACAATAGCGTCTTATCAAATTACAACGCTATTTATTAAATATTATTGATATAAATCGTATCATTTATTAATTTTAAATTGACCAAAAAAAAAATATTTTTAAAATTTGTTTAGCTTTCCTCAATATTATATCTTTATGTAAAGACGTAATGTCTGTCGATATTTAGTTCTGGAAGATCAGAACTTCAAAAACCCCATAGTTTAGAGGAAGTTACCTCGACTTTGTCTCTTCCTGAATTTTTATAACACTTCAATGCATAATTTTTATATATTATCTTTTCGGGTGAAAAAGTGTCAGTCCAATTTTAATTTGTGATCTAGTCGAGTCAAAAAAATGTAATACTTTTTTTGTTTGTGTAGGCATACGCTCCTCATCAACAATACCTTGAACCAAATCTTAACAGACGAATATTAAGGAAGAAGAGTGTAATAACATATTTTTAGGTGGACCTAAAGATAGAGCGCTACTTTAGTCCTGTTCAGGAACGCAACATCCAGGGCGTCCTTTTTTGAGGAAGAGTAGGGAGAATTTTCTTATCAATTAGCTCTTCATAAGATATTATAGCATCATATTCAGTTTAATCGTGATTGTTTATTTTTTTTATTACCTATCTGTAATTAAAAAAATATATCTTTTATATATCCTCCGCCCATGGGCACTCACAATGCCGGAGGACTCGTAAATACGTTGCGGACTTTCAGATAACGATACGGTTTTTTTGTGGTCCATTTTTGATGCAATCTTAACAAATACATAAAAATTCTGAAGTCAATAAAACTAAAACGATTTTCATGAAGTGAGGGCCAGGCATTACTGTCTCAGCTCTGCTAAGGCAAAGACATTCGTCGTCGATCAAATAAGAATACTCATAGATATATGTGTTCGTGAAATAAAAGAGTATTTGTATATAGATCTACTTTTCCTTATTTCCAGTCTTTTATAATGAAATAAATCTGCTCGTAATTGCAACATAATTATAACAATATTACAATATCATAAAACAGAAGACTAAAGTGCTGCTGCTAAAGTCTAAGATTTCATAAAAAAAATAAGTATTGTATATTTAAAACATAAATAAAAATAAAGAGGTAAGATGTGACAGTTATATTCTACAACTAAAATTGTGTGACGCGGAATAAATCCAATTAGTGAACGCAGCAGAAGTGCTCCGTGAGAAGGATTTTTCCGAAATCGAGTTGGCGATGACATATACCCGATTTATTTTGGTTATAGGGTTGTTACTTCTAGTTTCACTATTATAATTAAAAATAACTTTAATCGGTTATTAAATATATTTTAAACGTTGCTGGGTAATTTAGAGATGATTATATACCGTAGGTATACATCGTTATTATAAATGTCATGTATAGGTGCTTTGCCTTTTCTAAGGCAGTCGGTCCTTCTCTACTTTTATTAGTCTTCCATATTTATTATTTAGTTTCGGCATATATGTGGTCATCTAATTAGTTTTAAATAGATAATTATTATTTCTTGTAAAAAATATTTTTGATTTATTAATTCGCAAAAGTCGATGTGTAATTGTAAAATGATGAACATGACATTTAAATATATATACAATATTTTAAATATTCAATATATATATTTAGATTCAAATTAGGCGATTGGTACTTTTATATAATAAATACAGTGATACGCCAAAAGATAAACTTAATAAAGAGCTTTTTTAGAGCTTCGGCTCGGTCAAATATTAAACAAGTGGCAGCCCCAGTGGCAGGGGTCAGTTCACATTGAGGGTCCTCAGTCATCCCGGTACATTTGTCACTCCACTCCAACACCGCTAATGGAGTGGACCATGATTATTTCGGGAACAATCGTGGGTTTATTAACGGTTGAAGCGGTAATTAAATCACATTTGGGGTTGAGTTATAAATAGTGCCTATTTACACAGGACTTACCAGCAAAATCTGTAATCAGACTATTGGGACTTGCTTTCATCCTCTGTGGTTAAGAATTAAGATGACTATACAGCTTTTTGAGTTTCTGGGTTCCAACTAATTCAATCTATATTAATTCACTATAATATCAAGATATTCATTCAGTTTCTAACAAAGTTTCAATTTCCAAAGCGGCGAATTTCTTTTATTTCACACGTCACACTGTGCGGGTGAAACTACAGAACGGTGGTTACGTTCATAATTATGCTATTTCTGGCCAGGTTGCGGCGCTTCTTCGTCTAGAATGTCGCTCAAGACGCCGACACCGGCGACCGGCGAGCGCGAGACATGGGGCAAGAAGGTAGACTTCCTGCTCTCTGTCATCGGCTTCGCTGTCGACCTCGCGAACGTCTGGCGCTTTCCTTACCTTTGCTACAAGAATGGAGGAGGTATGTGAATTATATGAAAGGATTTTCATTTCATTGTAGGTATAAATAATCGTATGATGTGCATATTTGTTGGTTGTGGTATGGGTGTTATTATATGTATTTTTCAACGGTTTATCATATTTATTCGTTGCACTCTTAAAATGAGCTATAAAGAGCCTTGGGACTAACCGTGTATGATATTTATTGCATTTAGCATCTTAATCCTTGTAAGTTATAAATGTAATCTTCCGACTAGAAAAGTTTATCAAAACTACTAGCAAACTATTTTCGAGTAAATAAAAAATTTAGTCCTATATATTTATATCGTGTGATTAGTATCACCGTTTTCGTTTCACCTACGAAAAATTGATGTATATAATCACTAGAAAGGTATTTAACAATACAAAATTTATGCTCTATGACTGAACATTTTCGCGATTAGCCATACTGTAAAGAAGCACGACAGAGGGTCGGGACAACCACGTGAACCGACTTCATACAAGTACCTCTTGCCACCTCTTGTGACCCTAATTGTCGCCTCATTGCTAGTTTGAGATGTGCTCACGCTGCAGTAGCTATGACTTACAGTCTTTTAATGAAAACGTAAAATGTGTCGGTATAATTATATTTATTGGAAAACAATTTCGAATAACTCATGATCGTGCAATTTTATATTGCAGTGAATTGTATCGAGACTTTATTAATACATGTAATGTATTTTCATGTTAAACATTTTAAAGAGATTTTTAATAGAGGATTTTGCTGCCAAATGTGTGTACCGTGACGTGTAAGTCACGGTAGTATAGACCAAATGTATGTTTTTATTGGTTAATGCATTTGTTATAATAATAATGGATAATATAAATTAATATTATAACTTCAACAGATCTTCAAGTTATCTTCGTTAAGTGCTTTTGTTCAAACAATTGCTGAATCCCAGGAATATTTTTTAAAACGGTTTTCTTCAATCCATATTACGTGGTTTGTCCACCCAAGAGCCCTTTTTCTCCCTACAAATAATTTTTATGCTTACAGCTCGACATTCTCAAATAATGTTGAAATCGTTGCATGATTTATGACTGAGTTATACTGTGAACAATTCCTACACCTTGCAATACAGTCTGATTGCATTCAGGACGTGTATAGTGCACTTAATGCCTAATGACCGACCGACAGCTTCTTGTTTCTCAGCCTCTGTTGCTTGAGAGTGCTCTGCTCTAATTGAACACGAAATATTTCTCTCACATAGCGTTTTACTCTAGCACAAGGTAATTGACAAGAGCAAAGGTAATATAGATTTTTGATCTTTTCAATCAACAAATCTCTACTTTGTAGAAAACGACTGAGCGGTATTTACAACTTACACATATTCAAGAACAAAGTTCTCAATACTAATTACATCCCTTTCCTCCACTTTGTCCCTTTGCCGTACAAGATGTAATTGACAATCAAAGCGCGCTCTGAAACTTTGTTAGTTGTCGACGCAGGAAAATTAGTAACGCAATAATGGGAGGGTAATAAGGTAATGGAGAGAGGCGGTCCGATAGGTCTCAGATCTAATTATACAGCAATATTACAATCTTTGACGGTCTGTGTCGGAGATCGCACCGGAAATTTATTTATCGCGGCCTGTGCTTGTGACATCGCCTTTTGCTCTGGATAATTCAATTTCGCGAGGCACTGGACCGTTTAACTTTGTTCCTTGGGTTGGTTTTACATACGTGTACATTTTGTAGTGTCATCATTTTTAGTCTGACTTTTTTGTGTTTTTCCAGGAACACGTATTGGAAAAAAAATCGTATTTACAGTTAGCTTGTACTTCATTTGTTGGGACTTATTTTTAGTAATTATTTGATCAACAATGAATTATTTTAAATTAAGCTGAGTAAGGTTTACAATCGCGAATAAGAGACATAACGTAAGGTATTTAAAGATTGTCTTGATGTCTTTGAAAAATTTATTTTATTATTATGAAGAAAAATTAAACTTTAGAACTAAGAATTTTGTATAAATAAAGATGTAAAAGCAATTTATAATAAGATATTTGTCTCTGTAAATACGCAAATACTATCAAGAAAAAACACATCTTATACATATGTTAGAGTTTTGGATTAACACATAATATACGCAACAAATAACGCAATACTAGTATATATAAGATTCATATTTTATTCAAACCAAAATATCACATCAAGTAAATGTCACTGTGGTCCTTAATTGATTGTCCCACTTAATCATACGAAAGGGTCACATGCATCAGTCACGCGTCAGTTACGGAGACATTACACCATATTCGCCTATTGGATTTGACTTTCATTAACGAACACATATTTTTCATCGATGTCCATCCATCATTCTTATAAGCAAATAATAAACAATCTCAAAATTAAGCAAACAATTAAAAAAAATACCAAATAGTTTTTATTATATATATACTGCGCGTATGCAGACTCGTTAATAAATATAAGTCCGAGTTACGTTGATATCGCAAACCCTATATCCAAGTCTTCGCTTCGGTACATTCTTAGCAAGTAGTATATTAAGTATACCTAAACAATTTACCTATAATAGTTTAAATATCGCGTTGACCTCTGCTTTTGTTTACTGAGTTTTTGTTGTGTGTATTGTTTTTTTTCTATTTTTTTAGTAATAACCAACATATGTCATATAATATAATGTCATATTTAAACATCATATTTATGTCTTTCTGTTAACCTTCAAAATAAATAAATAAATAGCAGGAATGGCTGAATTATAGTAAGGCAATTAGTTATTAAAAGCTACCTACCTTCATGACTCAAGCAAATACAGTGTTTTCTTTGTGGTCCTCTATATTATATGAATCTTAAATGAAAACGTCAATAATCTAATTTCTACTTGAAATGGAAACAATATTGATAAGTATCGGACCCTTGCGGATTTAATAATGTTCCGATGGAAATCTCATAATACCCAATCATCTGGATACCGGTACTTGTCACTGGGGAATTGCGTTGCGATTCTATTACCAGAAGCATTGGATGATAAATGCCTGCTGCAAATTGTATCATTGTTCAATATGATATAGTTTCAGTTCGTAATTTTTAATTATATTCAAAGTCACGTCACTATACCTCGTCTGATGTATTTTAATATTGGTGTAAATTGATGTGTTTGTACAAAATTTAGTAAAATTTTCTAAAATAGAACGATTAACTTGTAAGTTGTTTAGAGAAACTTTTGGATAAAAGGAATAGGATTTTTTTTTTTTTTTTTATCCTATATCTCATTATTATATTTTTATATCTTCAATTATTTCATTATTACAGCGAAAATTTAAATAAATATAATGAAAACCATCTGGAAATATTTCACGTAGACTTACTTTGTCACACCCATAATAATTATTGATTGTACCTACTACAATATATTATAACCATAACGTATTATTTAGAAAAGTTTTACTTATTCCACAATTCAAATAACAAAAGCTCCAACCATGTGAAAATAGTGACATAAAATAAGGCATAACTCAACCCGAGTTAAGTGCGGGGAACTTCTAAGACACTTTCGTCGACTTAGCCTGAGATCCTCTTTATTCTCGACCTGTTGCATCCGGCAATAAAGTAAATCCTCGCCATTTTCTCCCCTACAGATATCGCTTGATTTATAAGCGATATCAGGATTTGAAATTAAAGCACAATTGCGTCTACGTTACTTTTTCTTGACGCAAATAAATTTTTAAGGTAGTTATTTGATAGCACTTTTCAAGTTTCAACCTGTATCTTACACCTTAATTTAGTTTTATTTCTCATCGTTCATGGCTACTTTTTAATAGTCTGCAAAGGAATCGTCAGACGATATAATTATTTTTGTATATATTACACATTAAACATTTTTCGACAAGACCATACTTGGATTGATAGAAATAGTATCTATAATAAGTAGTCGTTTATTTTCATCACAATACAATAATGTTTTTCATACTAACTTGACGATAGATGGTGTCTTTAAAAACCTCCTTTGTGTTAAGTTGCAGTATGTAGGTGGTAATGTTGTAAATTGGTCCTGATTGGTTCATAACGGAAGCGTCTCATTGCACAATTGTAGAAATTACTATTGTTTACTTGATGTGAACTTACGTCTCCAGCATTAACATTTTTTACGTAATAATTCTGTAGGGTTTATGTGCATTATTGATTCATAGCATTTAAAAATTCACGGGCTTTATAGTAAATGATTTTATATTATCAACGACAATGGAGTAAAGTAGAAAGTCGTGACTATTGTAAAACGTCTCAAGTTTCATAAAAGCTTCAAATGCGAGTCTTAAAAGGCCAATTATCGCAATTTGCTTCGCCCTCCCGCCGATATAAAATTATTGTCCCGAGAATTGCGACCAATGATCTGAGATTGAAGTTTCAACGTTAAGAGGATTCAGTTTTTACGAAGATAATATTAAATTATTGAGGCCTTAATTTATTTTAAAAATCTAAGTTCAAGTTACCTTTGTAACTTGTTATACATGTATAAACAGTTCTCTTGTCAAGGATCAAGATACTCGGCGTCCTTCGATCAAGAGATTTTGAGTAAACATTGATAATTTCAGATGTGCTTTTCAAGTCCTTTTCAACACTTAGTCACATGCATTATTGTTAATACCTATTAATAATATTGTTTCTATATACGTATAGCAAATTTCCTTATTGTTTTTCTTTTTAGGGGCATTCTTGGTACCGTACTGCATCATGTTGGTAGTTGGGGGAATTCCGCTCTTCTACATGGAGCTGGCTTTGGGTCAGTTCCATCGTAAAGGAGCTATTACTTGCTGGGGGAGGCTGGTTCCATTGTTTAAGGGTAAGCATAGTACACAGAAATCACATTTTTTTTAAGAAAATGCCTTTCATTCCGTATATAAAACAAAGATTTTATTGAACTTAAAAGCCTCAATTCGATTCGCGTATAAAATTGCTTTTAACTCATAATTTAATTAGAAACGGTGTGACAGATAAAGAAGACAAATGTTAATTAATACATGAATCTCTCAACTCTGGTCCTCTAGTATATAACCTTTCTATACGTCTGCGATTTTAAAAAAACACTAATATATGATTTATTATAATTTCCATTTCACCCCTATACAGACAGCGGCATCAGCCAGTAGTAATATAATAATTTTTGACATAAGACCGTAATTCTGAAGCACTTACTCGTACCTACGTCATAATTGACACCATTTCACCCCACTTAAGTGCTCGCCGCTGCCATACGATTTTCAAAGGCACAGATTTGCGAGGTTTACGTTCATTGATTTTATTTGACTCGATTGTCACGTCTTGCGCTGAGTGGCGTATGATATAATTTTAGAGGGATAGAACGTAATGTTCTGGAAAATGTAGAACAATACATTTGATTTAATGTTGAGCAATTATAACTAGGTAAAAGTTTGATGAGTGATATGAAAAGGTTCTCATATAAAATAAATCTTATATTATTATAGAATAATAGAGTAAACAATAACAGTTAAGCTCTACTATAAGTGAGCAGCTAAATAAATTGTACTAACAAAATATATAGCCCAGGAACTACGGTTCAAATTTAGAAATTAGGCTTAATCATCACTGTTTAAAAAATTCGAAACCTTCCCATTTTCGAAGTTTTTTCCGGTACGTATATACTCGGGTGGCTAATTTACACGCGTGACACCGGAAGTAGGAAAAATTATACAAGTAACAATTAATAAATAATGCAAGTTTTTGTTAAAGGTATAGGTTACGCGGTGGTTTTGATTGCTTTCTACGTCGACTTTTACTACAATGTTATCATTGCTTGGGCTCTACGTTTTTTCTTCGCCTCGTTCACCACCATGCTACCATGGACCAACTGTAATAATGAATGGAACACACCGGCTTGTCAACCAGTAAGTTTCTTCGAATAACCACGTTCAATATAAACTAAACACTTTCCGAAATAATGTCCCGACGAAATCTAACTATAATATTATTTTGAATGCAAGAATAAACTATTATTATTTATATTAAGGTCACCTAAGTATCTATTAAATCTTTAAATAACATTTTTTTCAGTTCGAAGCAAATTGGGAGTCAGCAAATATAAGCAGAGTTCGTAATTATTCATCCATAGCACCTCAAGCTACACCCTTCACGTCAGCAGCTTCGGAATATTTCAAGTAAGTTTCTGCTTATTTCATTATACAGTACATTCCTACTTCTTGAATATATAAACAAAACTACTTATGAAATCGCGGCATTTATTTTGTAACTCTATTACCTACTTATAAGTAGTATATATATTAATCTAAATTCTAAACGATAGTAATAAAGCGGGGCTGTGTTTCAAATATATGAATATTATAAGTAATATATTATAAGTACATCAGCTGTCATTTATATGAAAAACGTTATATTCTTCGGCTAATTTTGTAGCACACTTTGGGAACTAGAAATAACGTGAATATTTTTTAGTCGGGCAATACTGGAACTACAGGGCAGTGAAGGACTTCACGATCTGGGAGCGATTAAATGGGACATGGCTCTATGTTTGCTGGCTGTTTATATTATTTGCTACTTTTCCTTGTGGAAAGGTATCAGCACCTCTGGAAAAGTGAGTCTATCTATATCTATTTGTATACGGTAATAGATGTATGACGGATTTTTCTATTTGTGCTATACGTACGAGTATATAATTTTTATTGAGGTACTTATCCGCCGCGCTAAAATGGCAGTATTTTTTTTATTCAACGTCAGTAATTAATACATTACTTATTTAATATGAATATATATTCCTGTTAATAGTAAACCAGTTTGTACTTTTTAATTTAGCAACCTCATGGTATATTTAAAATAGTAGTAACTTATATCAATAAAAATAGGTTTCTTTTTATTTCTAATATATACTTTATAATATTTTCAAATATACATTCTTTAATAAATATGTCCATTTATTTTAGGTGGTTTGGTTTACGGCACTTTTTCCTTACGCTGTATTGTTAATTCTTTTGGTACGAGGAATAACTCTTCCTGGTTCTGCAACAGGAATTGCGTATTATCTCAGTCCTAATTTTGAAGCGATTACCCAGCCACAGGTATGATGTAGTGATTCTAGTGACGTTTTTATTATAAACATAAATTTAATGAATGGTGTTACTTTTTACCTCTCTTTATGCCTTAAATATTTAGCGAAAATTTAACTCATATCTTGAAATCACACCATAATTTTTCAGGTATGGGTTGACGCTGCGACCCAAGTTTTCTTCTCATTAGGTCCAGGTTTTGGGGTACTATTGGCATATGCGTCTTACAATAAGTACCACAACAACGTTTACAAGTAAGCGTTTATAATTTTAAGTAACAGTTAAAATGACACCTTTCGAAAATTCCCATCTGAAACGTACGATTAGTCCTACGAAAATTCATAAAAACAAGCTTTTTTCAAAAATTTTATATTATGCTCGAAATTTTTTTTATCTCTCTTTTTAATGTTCTGTTCTTTCATATGAGAATAATTGTCTCTTAAATCAACTTTAAATGTGTACTTTGCTTTTTTTAATTTAATTTCCATACAATGAAATCAACATACCTAAATAAAAATTATCCGCCCTGTAAACTTTTACTCTAAAAAATCTTTTGCAGGGATGCAATCCTGACGAGCGTCATAAATTCTTGTACCTCATTCGTGGCCGGTTTCGTGATATTTAGCGTGTTGGGATATATGGCTTATGCTTCTGGTAAAGACGTTCAGGATGTGGCAACTGAAGGACCTGGACTAGTATTCGTGGTGTACCCAGCAGCTATAGCAACTATGCCAGGGTCCACATTCTGGGCGCTCATATTTTTTATGATGCTGCTAACATTGGGTTTGGATAGCTCAGTAAGATTTTATTAAAGAATTGCTATTTTTACATCCTCCTTCGTTTTTTTATTTATGTTCATTAATTTTTTTTTGCAGTTTGGGGGTTCGGAAGCAATTATAACAGCATTGAGTGACGAATATCCGCCAATTGGACGTCACAGGGAGATATTTGTGGCCTGTCTCTTCACTTTATATTTCTTTGTTGGTCTGACATCCTGCACTAAGGGAGGCTTCTACTTTTTTCAACTTTTGGATCGGTATGCTGCGGGATATTCTATGCTCGTCGCCGTGTTCTTCGAAGCAATTGCCGTGTCATGGATTTACGGTAAATTTTATATTAATTATTAAAAAAAAACGCCTCCCATTGGCTTAGTAGTTTTATTTGTATATCTCGAAGAATGTAAATTTATGTTTTAATTATAATTATGAAATGTTATGTTTGCAGGTACTGAGAGATTCTGCGAAGATATTCAAGACATGATCGGTTTTAAACCTGGACTTTATTGGAGAATTTGCTGGCGGTTTGTTGCACCGGCTTTTCTTCTATTTATTACGGTATATGGCCTCTTGGATTACGAACCCTTGCAGTACGAAGGCTATATATACCCATGGTGGGCTAACGCTCTCGGATGGGCGATAGCTGGCTCCAGCGTTATTTGCATCCCAACTGTTGCCATATATAAAATTTTGACTACCAAAGGAACCTTTTTTGAGGTAGGTTTCTTCATGTTGTATTTTTTTTAATATCTTTGAATTTGAATAATCAAAGGAATCATCAAATAAAAGTGTAGTTAATAAAAGTAGCTTAAGTTTGGTGGAAGACAAAACGTCTTCTGCAATAAAAAATTTCTTCGTTTAGTAATTTGACGTCCATTTTCACAGCGTCTTCACATTTTGACAACACCATATGCGGATTCAGAACGAGCTCTTCACAATGGAGTTGTGGTATCAGAGAGTGGCGGGGTTCGCTTGACGTCAGCTGTTACCACTCCCACTAGCCCTCCAGCGACCACACCCAATGGCTCACAGCCGGCACTTGTGTGAGCCCCACTCTCCTTCGACGTCTACTATGTTTAAGCATCTATTTACCTTTCAAAACCAAAATAGCAAAAAAATTGATTTCTTTATTTTCGGGTGGGGTAGTATTAGAATAGGTTATACTGTATCTAAGTCATAATCTAGTCTTGACTAATGAATTGTCAAGAAGAAATTGTTTAGACAGCTCTGTGCTATTAAATAATTTTAATATTTCTAACGGGCTTTGATGTAGGGTAAGCTATATTATAATAAAAAAATCATATTAGGTAAATAAGGCATAACTTAGTAATTGCAAAATTTAAAGGATCGTATATTGTATAACATATACTATATATATTAGTTGAATGAATATGCATTCCACTAGACATCGTGAATAATATAAGTGTAGGTAATGAATGTAACTTCTGAGCATAAGGTTGAAGCTGGAACAATTAGAAATAGTACAAATTTCACCATTTTAATTTACTTCTCTACGCCAGAAAAATTATTTCGCATGCAACTGTAGCTTATGGAGTTGAAATAAAATCAAAGAAAAACATCGCCAGTTCGTTGGTTTCGCGTGAACCCAGTGCGACCAACATAAAGAGTAGAACTAAAAAGTTTCCTTTAAATATTTTAAAAATAGTAAGTAGATAAGTCAAGTACTTCAAGTATTTAACTGTTCATAAGTTATATATTCAACCCTAACGTTTTACAGATAACATTCTAATTAGACGTGGCAGTTTAGAATTGCCATACTCGTACCTTTATTCTAGTTTAAATAACTTTTGCAAGATTATAAAAGTATATTTAGAATAAGGTTTGAATTTGAAATGCTGTGTAGATAATAGTAAATGTAGGAAACTAATACTTTAAATAATATTAATGTCGTTATTTAGATGGTGGCAAAGTTCATATACCCACAATATGTTACTATTTTGATCGTACTCTTTAGGAGTTTAAACTTAGATTTTTCTCTCTCGATGTTGTAGTTAACTGTTTGATGGTGTTCCATTTACGGTACTTAAATTTTATTTTTACAATTCATTACTCCGTGATGGGCAATGCGGACTAATGAAATGTATTACTTATCTTTTATGTATGTTTAAGTCTCAAATTTTATCATATTTGTATCAATGGATCTTCCATTATTTGGTAAGCACTCCACACGTCGCAGTAAGCGTCGGATGTTTAGATGTAGACGATATAATGACTACCTAATATTGTAGAATTAATCTCTTTCAAACTATGTCTGTGTATTTTTCTCTACGTGTTTAAACTGTTCAAGAATAATACTAACTTTATTCGCTTAACCCGCTTTGCATTTGGGAGCTTTATCATCGGCTATTTATCCAATTTATGGTAGAATGAGTAGGATTTGATGTTAAGATGTTATATACATTTATCCATAACAGTTATATTATAAATCCATTGTCATACCAGCCATTATGACAGTTGATTTTATTAATAAACTTGTTTGTACTCCTTTGTGTTTGATTATGTTGACCCTACCATTTTTGTATCACCCAAATCCCGTCTATTTAAACAATTATTGTTGCGGGTTGGAGCTATACAGATAAGGAAAAATTATTACTATGACCTATGCAGAAGTTGGATTTACAGCACATTGTGCCTACCATTATAGATGGAGAAACTTAATATCTAGATATAAATATAATATGCAACCATAGACACTCACAGTTCTATAGAGCGATGTCTCCCTTTCAGATAAAGATACGGTCTATTATTGAAGATCCCTAAGTCGTATTGGTTCGAAAATACTTCTGTTGGCAGATTGTTCCATATAGCGATGGTGCGGGACAGAAAGTGCCTTCAGTTTAAATGACGGACATCGAGGCGATACTGGTGGAATTTCCTGTTCTACCTCGATGGACGATGTTGTACTAACAACTCTTCTACGCACTCTTTAATGTGATAAAATATGCAGAGAAACCCTACGTCGCTGGGCAGCGCCAAAAAAGTCAAGTCACTCAGAAAGTGACGGTTCGTCGAAAATTTGATCCGCACTTCGTTGGATGTGATCAAGGTAAAGGCTCGTACTGAAGTAAGGACAGTATTCCATTACGGGGGAAAATTTGTGGCTTTTAAAGCCTGCAAAATTAACGGGTAATTTAAAATATTTCTTTCTCTATTTAATAACATAAATAACGTAAAAAAATATTTTTGCTGTAATTAGTCACTATTAAAGTATTGTGGTAAAATATATTCCATATCGTATTTCAATATTTTTATAAACAATACGTTAATCATGACCACTTCCAGAACATTTTTTTTCGATTGTTGTAGGTATTATTAAATTAATAAAGAAAGATTGCATTTCACTCATTAATTTTACAGACTTTTATTATATTTTTGGTGATTTACAAACAATATCCACTTCTTTGATTGAGACTTTTTGAAGTTACAAACTGGAATTTTATATTTATTGTGAAAGCATTTCTATTTATATTTATAGTCAATTTTAACTAGCAATTATATGACTGATTCATAGCTTTGTGTCACAATTTGCATTAATTGAAACATACTTTCAATGAGTTAGATCATATAAATTATAATTATAATATATTCGATCCGAAGAGCACTTCATATCGTGCCGAGGAAAGAATCGGATCGAATCGCCCATCAGTAATGTTTGCATTTATCTGTATTCTCAGCTCTCTGTGAAATATAAGTGTTCAAGAAACTTGATCTGTGGTCTATGTGCATTGTGCTGTTAGCTTGTGAATGTGATAGAGGTTTTGACTGGAAACTTGTAGTAATTTATTAAAAATCTGAGTTTTAGACTACTTAGATTCAAGATTATTAAATAAATACAATGGACAACAAAAATGAGGATCCAAACGCACCTGAAAAAACAATATTTACTGTTATTGCACAAGGAGACCTGACTGAATTTAAGAACATACTTGCCCAACACAAGGGCACAGTCGATTTTTTAGACGAAAATGGTATGACTGCCCTTCAGCACGCTGCTTATAAGGGCTGTAAGGATATGGTACAATTGCTTCTCGATAGGGTAAGTAATAGTTGTTTCACAATGTCTTGATAGTTTTAGTAGTAGGTATGGTTGAAAACTAACCCTTTATGTTACAGGGAGCAGATGTGAATTGTGGTAACCACGAGTACAATTATACGGCTCTCCATTTTGGCGCCTTATCTGGAAATTCAGAAGTGTGTAAACTGCTTTTAGATGCAGGTGCTAAACCTCATGCTACAAATTCTGTTGGGCGAACCGCAGCTCAGATGGCAGCTTTTGTAGGAAACCATCATACTGTTGCTACTATTAATAACTTCATACCTCGTACTGAGATATCTTACTATTCAACTCTTCAAGGTCAACAAACGGAACCCTACCTATCACCATTACTTGTTGAACCTCTATATAAATTTGTTCTAGGTGTCAATATCCACCCAGTTAGATTAGCTCTTAACTTACAACATGCTTCCAGTCTGTTAGATAATGCAGAGAAGGTTAGCAAAGTTCTTGAGATGCTTTGTAAAAAGGAAATGACAAGGGGAAGTGAAACCAATGAAGTGATGGCATTTAAATATCACTACCTTGCTTATATCTTAAGAGAAATAAACAATATCCGTGATAAACAAAAGCCTATAACCGAGAATGAAAAAAAGCATGATTTAGTTGAAATTTTTGCTAAAAAGCTCCTAAAACCAGGTAAAGATGGTTACTCGTTAGATTTGATGGACGCATTCCTTAAAGATTGTGTTCGTGAGTTTCCGTATCGAGAATGTACAACATTTCATCAAATGGTTACTTCTTTGACAAGTAAAGACCCACCACCTGCCTTATCAGTGATTAATTGTACTATCAATGGCCAGCGAGGCTTCATTGATACAGTTCCATATTGTAGTACATGTGGTGAAGAAAAACCAGCAAAAAAATGTTCTAAATGTAAAACAGTACAATACTGTGATAGAGAATGCCAGCGTTTGCATTGGTTTGTGCATAAAAAGGCATGTAATAGAGAATGTAATGTTCAAGCACCTAATGCCAAAGTGAATATAGACCCTACAGAGTTAACTGCTGAATTACAAAATCTTGTAGCAGGATAGTCAAAGAATATATTATATATTAGATAATTAAGACAAGCTCTTAAGTAAGTAATTCCAATATCTGATTAATTTGTGAAATGTTTTGTGTATATTATGTGGATGTTGTAGAGCACACTTTCATTGCAAATAAAAGTATACTTTGAAGTACATCTGAGTATTTCATAAAATAAGTGAAAATGTTCATTTTTAATACAATTTTGTGTGCAAGATTTGCTGTAGCTTTGATCATAACATTCATTTTTACATAGAACAATATGTAAATGTCACATCATGTGATTTTGATAAATGTACTTCAATGGAACATTAAAATGAAATTTTATGTAAAAAAGATATATTTTTTTGTTTCAAACAATTTGTTTGCACTTGCAGCAAGACTGAAAGTGTAGATCTTTTATTTAAGCTACAACCTGTTGTGTATATTTTATTTGTTGATACTCAAAATTTTATATAAATTACTGTGTTTTTATATTAATGTTCAATTAGAAGTACTAAAGCTATATATATCATCTTTACAACAATTCATAAATCGGATTTGATAAATCAAACAAACTACCTCTTTTTTGCAGTTCACTTGTTTAATGCATGTATTTATGAATTTTTGATGTACATTAAAATGTGGCTATTGTAACATTTTCCATTATTAAATCAATACAAAAAACTGGTTTTATTTATTAAAATTATACTTTAATTAATAATGTATTATTATAATTATTATGATTTGCAGTATTTATTTGGATTCTGCAATGAGTAACTAATCTGTAATTTGTGTAGCTGAAGTATGTTATAAACTAATTAAAAAGATCACATACAATTTTAAGTACATAATGGCAATTGAAAAGTCATTTGTCTGAGAACTTGGATGTTTTTTATTAATTGAGAGAACCATTAGCATACCATAATCCTATTGATTGCTGAATTTTCAAAACTTCATTTTAATAATAAATTTTCAATAGTATATTTTAATTACATATTACTATATGAAATAACATGTAACGATGACGCAATATGAGACACAAAAAGATTCATTGCGACAGATATTAATTTTAAATACAACTACCACTATGCTATTAATTTATGAATAAAATTTATTCTAAACAGAAAGCTTGTTTTCTCCTTATTAACTACACTAGTTATCCATATTTTTTTAGATGATTAGTAGTATTTTATATATATTAGTAGTATTTGATTATTCATACTATTTATTTATCTGAGAAAAACATGTATAAATATTTATTGGCAATAGATCTATAAAATAGTTACGAGATTTATAAAATATGAACATGCTAACATAAAAACATTCCCTATGTTTTTATGTACAAGTCGCCATCTGTGATATAATCACAATACTGTTTATAAGTATAACCCACATTTTTCTTACCGACCTTTGGTAATAGCAAAATAGATGGCGCTTCAAATATTTGTTACTGAACATTTCGTTAGGTATTATTTGTAATAAATATCTCAGTTCTCTATTCGTACTCTACGATTCATATCATGCACAATTAGAGGGCTGTTTTAAAGGAAGTACGTGATATTCTGACGTATACGATATTATTTTAAAATTTCATTGAAATCAGGACAGTTTATTATACTTGCATGCTACTTCGACAATGTGGCCGTGAAGTTTATTTTGACTACATCGAAAATGCTTTATCGTTATCGTATATGACGTCGAAAAACACTTTTTGGGTCAATTGTTGGTAATCGTTTTAAAGTCCTACAGGTATTTTTTGTTCTATTAAACCAGTGATAAACGTCCAAATTATATCGAGCGTACCATAAAGTTAAGATAAACATAAAAAATAAAAATTTACTTACAAACTCCTATCTGTACCAGGTCAAAGGTATTTATGTTGCAAATATCATATTTATCTATCATAGCCGGCAGTCCTTTTAATATCATATTTATCTTTAGGATGCCGGCTTGTTAGAGCCAAGTTTTCGAAATAGCATTTCATGTGAGAAGGCAATTTAGTACTGAAATATATTCAAATCATTACTAAGATATTTTTATATTACTCCATAAAATAGTTATTTTAGTTTTTTAGTAATTAATACACACAATTAATATTTTTAATTTTCTTTGACATTTGAAGATAATCTGTTTCTTTTAGATAATGGAAGATGATGAATCTCATCTTGTTCTCGTGAATTCGTCAAATACGAAATTAAAACGAGTTCCTATTTTATAAACATGTTTATTGTAGATATTATTTAAATAGCTTGCGATGAATTACGTTATTTGTTTAAAATATCTATGTACATTAATTATATTTACTTAGGTAATATATACATTTTCCTAAAACTAACAATGAGATTTCGGTAAAGGGTTTAAGTTACTTTACAATGATCGTAGTATAAAGTAATAGGTAGGTATGTACATAATTAAGGCATGACTATCACAATACTACAATATTTCAAATTACGAGGTAGATTTTTAAAACTTACTAGTGACAATAACTAAACTTATACCTAAATACTCTATACTTCTTGAGAACAAATGTAAAAAAGGCGTGTATATATATTTATTACTAATGTTAAAATAGAAAAATGGTTTAGTTAAATATTCTACAAGTTTGTCTACGCCCTCTCAAATAAATAAAAACTAAAAAGGTAACAAAATACGGAGAGAGATGAAACAATTTTGTGTATTAATACTACACAATCAACATATAATATCATACATAACGTTCAAGGCACCATTTAACGCTGTATAAAAGTTTGTAATTCCCATTATTTTAAACTAAGATTCAGCCCTCACCAAGCAGAGCGCTGATAGTGAAACTCTTGACACGCCGACAAGGGGCTGGTTCTCGTGGTGATGATATCCTAGGCACGGACGGTTGAGGGGGACTCCACGTCGGCAGGAACGGGTTAGTCGGTCCACTGGGCCACATACCTAGCGGTACAGGCATGTGTAGTGGCATATATGGTAATTCGGGGTAGAAAGGGGGGGTTAAATCTGGTGTTTGTCGAATCAAAGGCGCGGGTGAGTCGATAAGAGGAGGCGACCTCGGTGAAGTAGATCTGAGACTTCCCTCTTCGGAACATGAGGATGCGGCGTCGGAACAGGGTCGTTTGGGCTCAGGGGACTCATTTGGTTCGGAACCACTGGTGTCTGGGTCTGTGGTTTTTCGCTTGCATTTTGATTGACCACACGCGCGGAACCCTTTTGCGAATGGGTTATTGTCAATCTTCAGTTTAGTAATGCGATCATTCTGTGAACAAAAGATAAGTTTATTAGTTACGTATTTGACTTCATATTGTCCTATTTATAAATTTAGATTTCGGCTTTCGATTTTAATGGTTTGTAATAACTTATGCTGTAAAGGCTGGGTCTCAGAATGGAACTTAAATGTTATAGTTATTCAGGCTGTATATATTACCATAGATATTTGCACATAAATATCGCTATTATAATCAAATATTGAATAACTTTTGTTTGATCGTTTTTTTTTTCCAATAAACGATATTTCATTGTTTCTCTATATAAACGATTGCAATTATTTCGATACAATGTTATGGTTGATTTATTTTACCAAATTGCGTTATAGAAAATTGACGCGAAATAAGAATTTGCTTAATTACATCTGTCTAGACGTTTTTATAATATTGAAATAACGCAGTTAAATAATGAAATTCCGCACCAATCATTAAACTTAGTTATGGAAAATTAATGGTTTAAAAAAGTACCAATTAGAGCTAAACTAGCTTAATATCGTTTTATAATTACGTTTATTTCATACGTTGAATTATTAATAACTGTAAATGGAACAAATTAACTGCAATTATAGATTTTGTTATTTAATGTGA
Source organism: Pontia daplidice (assembly GCA_963693355.1). Lineage (NCBI taxonomy): Eukaryota > Metazoa > Arthropoda > Insecta > Lepidoptera > Pieridae > Pontia > Pontia daplidice. Next base: position 6,667,671 of record CAVNZL010000137.1, on the reverse strand, counting down.
TTAGGCTGTGCCATTTGTAACAGCTAATTAATATCTTTTTCTTCAATACTCTGCCTTGATAGTTAATTTATTTTAATTTATCATACATTTATATATGTCATAAAATATCATATATCATAATAATGTCGTTAGGCATGAGTAAACCTATGACAAAATTCAACCAGAAAGGTCAGTCGAACTCAATATATTTCTACGTTAATTTTGAATGTATTAACCGACGTAAAATCTGCGAAGTTTATTTAGTCCGGATTCACGTATCTCTTCGCAGGCTTCTGCGTCGGGGGTGTATCTTATCGCAATGGTAATTTAAACATCCGTTTCCGCATACATGTTACTAATAGCTTGTAAGGGATAATTGTTGCGCATGTGTGGTTGGCGACAGTCCAATTAGCATGGAATGGCGTGTCGCCTTAGCCGCCCGCCCGTCGGGTAATATGGCTCGATCTTTACGGCGCCAAAACGCATGCTAGTGCAGAACGAAATCTGATATTGCTACTGCTACTCACATGGTTTAAATTGTTCTTTCATCCCTTTTAATATTTGATGTGACGTTTGCCTCAACAACTCATTAAGGATGCTTCCAAAATTAACATAGTAAAGGCACAGAATAATCAACATGCATATTTTACAGCCGACAAGTGTAGATGCGCTTGAAATTTTTTTTCATAGGATAAATCTAATCAAGAATTCTTAAGGTATCCAGCCAAATCTTGACCGCAAACAGAGTCCTGACGTGGTCTTGTAAATGATTGTTTACATGCGTCGATAAGGTGGCGCCGGCGGGTGCGCTTGCTCATCGCACTACCAGATAACACGGCCAACCTATAACGGAGTGTGCTAAAAGCCTGTTATTAGCTCTTGTGCACTTCTCAAGTCGGACGGATAACTGAAGTACCGCAAGAGCCCAGGCGCCGCCCTGAGCCCGCCCTGTCGCCCGTGACGTCACGCGACTAGCTTTTTGCTGAATATTTCATATTTGCGACCGTCGCCAGTTTTTTAATGTATAATTAGGGGTCTGAGCAAATTTAGTTTAGTTATCGGTTGCATACGAAATTACGTGATAAATAAACTCTTATAGAATGATTTGTTGTATGAGGCATGTTTGGGAAGTAGAATTGGGCTTCAGTAACAATTATATTAGACTTTACTGATTTAAATATAGAAGTTTTTTTAACGTGGTCAGTATAGTAGAATTGAACATAGCACAACCAAGTAAATCCATCGAGCAACGACCTTCGCTAAACGACATATTCATTTCCTAACTAATAAAAATGTAATAGTTTACATCTCAAGATAGGCCTACGTATCGGCGTAGTATAAAACCATTGTCAGCCACCACTGTCTGCCACCTAGTTACACTGTAGAATAGCCTGCCGGTGAACACAAAGGGTGTTTTCTAATTCGTTAGTAATTCCTAACAATACATTAGCCGTAGCGTCCACTTATGCGTTATAATACGCAATGATACACCGCCGACCATTGTCCAGGCGGGCTCCCGTTACTTGGACAATTCCGGGATTATCCCACAAAGCTACCGGCTGTAATCGTAATTATAAATGGCGAGAAGCCCTTCGCGCCTCGATGAAGTCAACATTAAATACGCCGCGGGAGTAAAGACGCCGACTCGACCTAATTACTGAACGATGGATTATGCAAGAATTGTATACGCAACGTTGAACGCCTAAAGCGGGTACAGAAAACAAACAGCGGGGCGCCTTAATGCGACTGAAAGAACTATCTTTCTGCTAACATAATTATTTGAAGTATCATTACTGAAGTAGTTTCACCGACATAGAATAACAATTTTAATATAAATTGAACTTAAAGATCAATGTACAGTGATAACTGTCGTGAGGTATCTTAAGTTAAAGTCTATTTTGAAGAAATATGTAGTAAAATACCAATTAAATAAAAATAGAATGCTTCTGCGGTCCATATTAGCTTCTAATGGCATGACAGCAATTTTTCATATACAAAGGATATAAAATATAGAAAACCATATATAAAACGAATAAACGAGAATAAAAAATGTGGAATTGATTTCTGTTATGATTCATAATCTTGCATTATTGACATTTCATTGGTACAGATTAAAATTGTTACTAAATTATCCGTTACACCAATACTTAGTCCCACCCACGGTTTATCTGATAACTTATCCAATATTTCATGAACAAACACACCGCTGAGAGTTTAAATTAGTTCCCTTTTGTTTCTATTGACCACTCGACGGCGTCACAATTTTTTGCTGATCTGGTAGTGGCGCCTTGTTGAAAAAATCGGTTCGTCATAAGTGCCATTTGCGTTCCCAGAAACGTAGTACTATTTCTGGGAAGAATTAAGATTGTATTTGACAACCCTATACGGTATTTCCCGATTTCCTAGATATCGCGAAACATGTGTTAAGACATCTTATCATCTTTTAAAGTTTTTAACCAATTTCCAAAAATCAGTAGGCAACGAAATTTTTGTACGTTCAGACATAACTTTACTGTCTAATTTTTCTTCTTAGTTTATTTTAAGTAATTTCTATTAGGATAAATATGTACGCGAAGGAATAAAAATCTTATAGACTCTCACATACTTATTTTATAAAAAGTTTAATCGTAGAGGGTTAATTCTTCATCGATTCAATTTTAATCTTACTTATTTTTTTACCAAAATTAGACGTATTTGAATATTTCGAGTTATTAAAGAAACTACTTTTTACCTGATAAGCTGTTACAGCTATGAATTCAGTCTCTGGGAAAGAAAATGAGGCATGAGGTGCTCCCCAGGCCAACGCTGCGGCGTCTCGAGCTCTAACCACCAGAACCCTTGGTCGATACTTGTGCATCGATGTTAGAACCATCTGAAAAAAAAATAACACTTAGAACCTTAAACAAGAAATTTTTTCCTGGGAAAAATAGATTATTTAAATGCAATAAATCAAATAAATATTAAGAATTGTTAATAAAAATTAAGATATTTTTTTGAACTTGCGTTAAAAACATTGGCGACAGTCGTGCTTTTATCTGGTGCTTGAAGAAAGCTACCTGCGCGGGCGCCGAAACCACTCCATGCGGAAAGGGTTCTGGTTTATATTTTTCACTTTTTATGATGCCTTCTCATTTTTAAATACATGACAGAAACTACCGTATTGTGTTGCTACCATAAAGTTACTGTAAGTACTTTACAGTGTAATTATTCAGCTGTAATATTTATCTTATAATTATATAATAAAATGTGCGTACAAAAGATATATGCTACCGTGTTCTAATAAACAAATTTAAACTGATATTGTACTAACTCAAATTAATTAAAGTTGTGAAATACTGAAAAATTTAAATTTTGAAATACTACCAGTTGAAATACATTATTATTAATGTCGAATTATTTTAAAATATTTCAAGGGAACTTTGGAATAATATAAACAAGTCGGCACAAAACTTATATTGAATGGAAAATTTATTACACACGAGTAAGTAGGTACTAATTAAATTGCGACTTTTTTCCACTCATATATGGCAATATACAAATTTATCGAATATTTTATACCCTAGTGTTAATAGAAAATTAAACTTATATGGTAATAATGTTGTGTAATTCCTGTCCGTTAAGAGAAACCGTTTAGTCTGAAACTGGGCAGATGCATGCTCGTCCGTTTATGGGAATAAATACTTAAGTAGAGTAACAAGAGTTAGGAGGTTTTTTTAATCGGCATTTAATGTTAATTACTTTTTTGTAGTTGTAATGGGTAGAATACTTCTTAGGGTCTTGACATTCCGTCCGCTTTAAAAAAAAGTATAATTTCCATGCAAAGTTTTATTACTTGTTAATAAACATGCTACATTTAAGTTCTTACAAATCTATTATCCGACTGCCAATTTTAACGTTAAAATTAATTAAAATGTGTATAAATGCCATGGGGATCTAAAAGTGTATTACCCATATAATGAAATACCTTTTTTAGTATTTAATTATGGCCCTATTTATATCGTATGTGGTTTGCATATTTATAAATATTATTAAACATGTTCTACGCGTATGTAATACTACAATCGTCTAAAAACTTCCTGATCGATCATCTCAGATATATAACATACCTTTACCTATCTTACGAGACATCTTTGTCGTTAAAGTTTAGTGCAGTTGTTTCAACGAAATTCTGCAATCGATGTCGAAAATGGCCCTGTACTATACCACATTGCCTACATCTTCCAAGTAGCGATGGAGATAAAATATTTGTAACACTCTCAAAAGTAAAATGTATAGTGTCATGTACGCAACATTTGTCATTTGTTTTTGCGGGTCTAATTAAATTAATTATAGCAGGCAACGCAATTATTCCTAATAAAGAAAGCCGAAATCAACGCTATCTCTGATTAAACATCGCTCGTGGTCCCGGATACCGCTCGCTTTTTGTTTGATACTTAATTGAAAGAGATGAGATTTATCAGTGTTTCGTACGTGTGAATTATTTGAAACATGCTTTGTTGCTTTCGTAGAAATACTATTATATAAAGAGAAAAATTTATGAGTTTCTTATTAATAAATTTGCTGTCTAACAGGTGTCGAACGGAAATATCGAATCTTAGTTTACTTACGAGTAATTAAAGGAATTCATTTAATTCGGATTCGAACAAAAAAGCTTTGTTATCTTTAAATTAGGCGTTAATTAATCTAGAATTAAAATTCGTTAATGTAATGTAAATTCATTATTGATTCTTTGATCACTACATGTATCATTTGTATAATAATAATTTGACAATGTGAAGTGTAATTTCTGCCTTATTAAAATGGGTCAATAAAAATATATACTCTTTATGGTACTTAGTGTGGATCTAATAATGGACTGAACTGGTAATTTACTCTTCAAGTCACGTAATTGTAGTATCGCGTAATGAAGTAATTATTTATTATTTAATACTTTCCCGGTCCCCGATGATTCTAAAACACAAAACCAAGTAGCTTTTTATGATCCTGTTTATTACACTATTTGTACTGCGTTTAAAACAAGTCTTATGAAGCATTAATGGAGTCAGTATGTACCGGTTGGTAGAAAACATCATCATTTTTCTTTTATTTCATATTCTTTAGTGTAAGCTTTAAAATCACTTATAATCCTTCTATGTATTTCATAATGCTTTATGTTATAAAACCACCTTATACGTACTTGTAACTTATATATAAGTAGGCATTATACCAATTACAATTTTTAAAGTCCTTTATACAATTTTATAAATTTGTTATAGATATATTTACAAAAATACATACATTTCACATTTCTTGACAAAGTATGAGAAGGATACTCAACAGACGTAATAATGTTTCTTCACGTTTTTGTTCTCGTCAATCAAACCGACATCCGTTCAATCAAAATCGATTGAAGGCTCTGATAACGTGAGGATTTTTAGTTTTTAAAAATTTGAACTATTTAATATATTCAATGGATTGGATATGGTATTTTGTCTTATATTTGATAACGAACAGGTAATGCAAATAGATTTAAGTTACGAATAAGTAGGTAGTTAACGTACAACGCCACACATACTATTTAGATCGCAAATACATACCTATTTATAAATGCTACGCGGGTAAAAAACCCGAAGGAGGAGTTTTACAAGTCGACGCTTTTGTTTTTTAGCATTCTATGCTAATTTCTTTTTACTCTATTGAACTTTAGTTTGAGACATCTGCAAAACGCATTCTACAGGATAATGGCAGGCAATAAACTTCCAAGTATGACGCAAATGGCTAAGTTTTCCAGGGAAACAACATGAGAGGTGGGAATGAAGTAATTTTTGTATTAAACTTTTTGTTCCGATTATAAAATATATGCATTCCAATATTTCACTTACCGCTATAACAGGCCATGCATACTAAGTACCCTGAGTGCTAATAATATTTTATTGAAAGTTTCCGTTGCTTATATATGGTGGATTATTGTGTACTTTACGTAAGTATATAAGTATTAGATATAATCAAAGATACTTTAATATATGTATATAATTTATAACTTATAGTAAAAATGTAAAATATGTAGCAAATTATCAAATCCGTTTATTGTTTAACACAAAAATTATTGTTAATTACCGCAACAAGATTAAGATAAGATTCGTGTAAAACATTTTACCTTGAAAGACACGGGTCGCAACTGATGTAGAGATAATGTTTAATGTGTTGAACAAACATCCCTTCATTTTTTTGGAAAGGGGTTGGTAAAGATTACCCTCATTTTTATTTTTAGTATTTGACATGTCTTAATGATCATTCGTAAGTTAGTGTATGTTTTTAATGTAGATTCAGTTACAATTAGCCGTTATTTACAATATATATTATAAACACTCTTCCTTCGTTCTTCAGAACATTAAAGATACAATCGATTACATGTGATAAAACAATCGCATATTATAATATGGTCATTCAAGTAATAAGTAAGAAAATAAACCACGCACGCATGAGAACAATCAAATACACAGTAAAGTAATTAAGGCTATCTAAGGGAATAGTACTATCGACAAAATTACAGTTATCTTTTTGTAACATAATCCGCAATAAAATTAGGCAGTACTACCACGAAGGTATCTTTAACGTTTAGTTAAAAAGTAGCGAACAATGAAGTAGCTGTTGGGAACAATGGATCCCTTTTTATTACAGGTGGCAAAATTTCAAGTGCGCAAGCGATGCGTATATTTCCATGCGATGAGGCTTCAGTAGCTTGTCTATTGTTGTGGGTGCTTTGGGATGCCGCCTGCAGTGCCTTACAAGGAGTACGTTGATAACGATATGGTTATGAAATACCAACCGTGAGAAGGTTTTTTTAGTGAAATCGTCAAAAGGCAATAGGTACCACAGTACTTTATGCAAATCGTGGAAATGTGGATCTTAAATGTAGTATATTGTTCAGGCAGAGATAAATACGTTCAATTGTTTTATTTTTAATCGCAGTCCGAGCAACGAATTTCGCGTTCGTATAAAGATGTACAGATATATATATGTGTAGATACATGTTACATTTGATGCAAGTGAGAGTCAGCCATGCGTATAGTGTTTTTTCCTTTAACCTGTCATAATAGTTCCCTTTGCCCTGACCAGAGTTAATAGCCATGAAGGGGGTGTTTATTTTGATAGACAAATGATGCCTTATTTTCTATTATAAATGGTAGTTAGTGTTTAATATTTTTTTATAAGTTTGTTTTGTATTAACAAAGCGTTAAATAGCCGTATTAATGTTTACATATCAATAACGACGGTTGTTTTTCATGAGTAATTAAATTTAATTATGCTTGCATTTATCGAATGATTGCGTTGGGGTTCAGTTGCAATGATCAAAATTACTACAAAACACTATGAAACAATTTAGTCTTTAGGAAATTAAAGTATCGGGACTTGGAAATTAAAACTGAAAGATATAACCTTATACGAGAACGAAACTCAAAATATGCTTTTGTTCTGTGTTGCTAACGTAACGTAATTTCTGTTAAAATATAAATTTGCTTACAATGTTTAATCAACGTTAAAATTACTTTCAATAACACTATCCTTATTTGTATGTCCTCGTATATACTTCTCAAAACACTTTAATTATCAACAAAAAAACAATAAACAAGTATTAAAACAAACTGGACATCAACAATTTTACAGGCAATTTTAATCTTAAAGTGATTGAACTTTGATAATGACATTATCACGATAGGAACAAAGTTTAATTTTCAACAGAGTTCGTAACTGTAAATTGTTTATGTTTGTTTAATTTAGCCTTTATTTGCTAAGAGATAGAGTCAAAATTCGTTAAGTGGCAGGTTTCAATTATAGTGGAAGTGGTTTGGAGGCGTTTCCATTGTATGTGAAAGACGTGTTTCGAGTGGAATAAAAATAAACTGCTTTATGTAACAGTGAAAAATTGGAGGTAAGCTGTTATTATGACAGGCTGAGGCAAAGGCGGTGGTCCATACAAATTATGATATTACCAATACTACGTAAGACCTCCGGTATCGTAAATAATTATCAGTACTGTATATTCTCTAAATCATAGGTTCTATATAGCCATTGGAATATTGTAATAACTTTATTTCTTTCGTAGGAGTATAAATTTAAATATATATCTAGCCATTCGTCGTGGCTGCCAGGAGTTTCCAAGTTTACCGTCCTCCATTTAATTGTACCGTTTTAACAACATGTTCGACAAATACTGCTTATATTGTTATGTTATATAACTTATATACATAATTTTAATATTTAAAGCATTTTGTAAATCAGTCCACTAGATTTTTAGTTTATTTACAACAAATTGAGTTTATTCATAACAAATTAAAACGATGACAGAGTTGTGTTCTACAAATCTATTATCGTTTTAATTTTTGTTTAAATTTTAATATGAAGGCCTTTGTGTGTGTGGTGGCTAGTAAGTAATAAGACATTATTGATACAACATGGAGTAGATTGGAAAATACTTACATGTCCCTGCGCATCCATCGTATTATTTGTCAATTTAAGCTTGCTAAATGAGATGGGGTTGGCCGTCCAATGATGTCCAGGGGCTGGCGAATCAGGATGCAGCATCAACCTTCTTGGGGATTGAGGTTCAGCACCGCCTGCAGCCGCCCAAGCGCCGCCCGCCCAACGCCAACGGCGTCGTCCGACAAGAGATAGCTCTAATAAAACACAGTATTCCTCACGAGGGTCCAATCCATTAAGAGAAACACGAAGAGAGGGAAACATACGCCTGAAAATAAAAAAAGAATTATTAGCAACATAAAGTAAGCTAACTTTTTATATGGCTTAATTTATTTATTTTACGTCGCCATTTATTATATAATCAATCAATATTACATTTTATATCTATGAAGGCGGTCGTAGCAATAACTTTTTTACGACACCAATTTAATGCTAAGTATTTGCCGCATTTTATTTTCTAACGTATAAATTACGCTAGCTGGTACTTGCTTGACATTCCTTTCCACCTTCGAATTTGAATAAATAAAATAAAATTAAAACAAGCACTTAACAGTCAATAAAAGATAACTTTGTACCGTAAAATGAACCGCGCACGAACAAAGGCGATAATAAAATTACGGCGGCGAAGGAGATAGTGGACAATGGCTACTCTGTTAGGTTTTATCGTGATTATAAAAGCATGTGATGGGAGTAAAAGTGTTGGTCAACGAGCTTTTGGCACCCGTTGGGGTTGAATGGCGCCGGCGGAGATTACGCCGACGGCCTACTATTTTAATCTAACTCATTAATGCGCTTGAAGTAAAATATTGATGGGTTTTAAGATTTTTAGAAATCTACAATAATTTTAAAACCATCAAACTATGGTACAGTAAGTATACACACAAAAGTTGTGTTTGAATGCATTGTTACTCGCAAATAAATTTGAAATCTTTATAACTTTACTGCGACAGGAAAATTTAATATGTCTTTTTGAGAGATACTCTGTATTACAATAACAGCTCACACACAAAATTATACACTCTTACTGCATGGCAGATAGATTATGCTCCATAATTTGTCTTGGAGCACATAAAGTGAATGTCATTTATCAGCGCCTGCGCCGGTCCATCCGTCATAACAGTCGTATCTTGGGGCCGCCGGGCGCGCTAATGCACTCCGATAAGAAGCCGACATAGGGACACAATTAACAGAACACTAAATTAGCCTGCATTTAAACTTTACGACGTCGGCTACTGGATTACGTTGCGGTATGGATAGTATAGATTGGGCAATAAAAGGCCCGTAGGCCTTATCATTCGCCACTGGCGAAAAAACTACTGTGAATATACATGAAATCAACATCCTTAACATTAAATAATAACAATTCACAAGGCTACTCTGTCAAAATATTAATTTCGCACGTTAAACCTTTAATGCATGTTTATGTTAAGAGACTCCCTTATCCATCGACAATATTGACAATCCCGTCATACAAATGTCGGGAGCAAACACAAATATGTACTCACAATACTTGCTATCGACGCGGGCGCATGTTGACCGTACATCGACAAATCCCCGGCTACCGTTCGACGGCTCTTATCACATCACGTCACTTATCGTAGCTTTGAAGCCGCCGACAAAGGTGACGATCGACGTGCAATTTATGCGAAAACCCCCATGCACCTCTTTAAAAGCCTATTACAGCTCAGAAAAAGACGTCTTTAATGCCGGTTTAAGATATCCTTAATGTAGGCAATTCTCTTCGCATTTTGCTGCAGTGTAACTCTCATTCCGAGCCGCTTAACTAATTAAATATGATAATAACAGTTTGTTATCGCAATCCTCTTAAAAATTTCAAACCATATCGGTAATCTAAGAAACGGTCAGACTTCCTTTTGAACATTATTTATTGTGCGGTAACATTTAGGGTTTCGAGCTGTTTAAAAAATTTTTATTATCTCAAACAACGTTTGAGTAATCGCAATTATGAATGTGACTCGTAAATTAGCCGACTTTCATTACATTTTTGTATCGCTATAGCGATAAGTATAAAGATATAAAGTGTCGAAATTTTAATTTTCGAATTAACGATATTGTAACGAGCATAAATGTAATGTCCAAATATTGTTTAACGATACCGTTTACACCAATACAAATGAAGTAAGAAAACTATAAAACGACTCCATAAAAGGCATTCGAGAGCGACCTAAGCTGTGATGACTCCGCTGCGGCGGGAAGGGACTTAGTGGAACACAATGGGACCACCAAAATCGCCTTGAATAAAGTTTAGAGTGGGCCATAAATCGGTAACAACTTGCCAATTGCCGCACGGAGGCGCTAACAGCGCGGGAAGAAACCCTCACATCCGCTCTCGCATCCGCACTCGAAAACTTAAGCGAACTGCGATTTTCAACAATCGTATCCGCTTATTATATGTGACTGTTAAATTCCCAATAACATTTGTAAATATAACAATTCGTTGTTAGAGGAAATAGAGGGTTTTGTCTTTCCGCTGCTGTATTCTATCCCGCCTCAACAGCCAATCACAAATTAATAATGTTCTGTCTATAAACATTGCTCTGAATACTGGCTTTGTATTTAAGTTGTCATAAATATCCCTAACCTCCCAACTCCCCCCCTCATCATTTCAACCCCACAGGGACTTGTCTATTCTATCGCCTTAATTATCTCAACAGTTGATTTCATGAGTATTTTATCGTCAAGTTCAATGTCACAACTCGTTAATGCGACAAGCGACCTCTTGTACTGGCATCTGTTGCGTTACAAAAGAAGCTTACACGCTAATTCTCGAGAGGCTAAAGAGAGGAATGTGTGTTTAAGCCGGGCTCATTAGCGTTCATACGAGAGGTCCAGCCGGTTTTTTCGTCCGCCCAGATGTGAGCCTGGGTAAACAAATCCTCTTGTGTGGGTGAATAAAAAATTGGACACCTGGATGTGTCAAATTGTTCACTCCGGCCTGTGAGCCGCCGTGAGAATCGCAGCGAGATCCATCCACTCTGTTTTCATTGTGATTAGCATTATAACGTCATAAAATGTTAACGTAAGAAAGCCATATCAATGGTCGACTATATAAAACGGAGTTCGGGCACTTAAGAAAATGATGCCCGCTAACGGTTGAAGTTTGAATCCAATTAAAAAGTATAATGATTAGCAGTAGGAAGGCGGTTACTTCAAAGACTGAGCTTGGCTACAAGGCGCGTGCTTTGAACATCCGCAGTAATTTTCAATTATAATCCTACATGAGCACACAAGCGTGAATTGAGTATCGCAACTAAACAGGCATGGATGTTGGCCGGTAAGTGCGATGTTGTTATGAAACACGTTAATGAATCAGCAAATACAAATATCATACATCAATGGATCTATCTATACAAGAACATGTAAAGGGTGGTTCACACGGACTGTTCGAGAGTTTTTCACCATTGTTAACATGCCCGTAAAATTTCACAAACCACGCTGTTTTATTATGGACAAAAAGCGAATCCACTCCACATGTTGAGCGAATACAAATATAGTTCACATCGAGAGCCGTTCTTAACAATACAAATAAACCAATTTGGGTTCGGATACAAAAAATAATCGCCCGGGTTGAGTAAATCTGTATTAGCATATTGATGGGCACCTGTATCTGTCGTCCTTTGTTTAAAATCAGCGACAGCGCTTTCAATCATAACGATCGTGACAAAAACTTATTTTATTGGAAGCTTTTTGCCCAGGCCGCAGGTGGCAATGAAGTGAGCTTCTATATATTTTGTTTTTTTTTTAAGTGTTCACAATCTCTAAAGATTTTAGCGGGGTTCAGTCGCGTCGTGATCTATATGACAAAACAGTTAAAATAGAGCACCAACTGATGTAAGGAATAAATTATTGAATAAGATAGATTGTATTGTTATAAGCTATATTTCAGATACATAAAAAAACAATCGCTACCCAAGTATTATCCCTGTATTAAATGAGCAGGTACCAAAGGATTACACAATTTCTGTGGCCTTTAGCTAAATGAACAGTCCAAGAGAGGAATACAAGAAACTGATAAGAAATCAACTCAGGGTCGTTAAGACTAGTTACTCTTGTGACGATTGTCCGATGGGCGTGATGGCACAAAGAATCCCCGTGGCGTCGCCGCGCACCTGCCTGACATGTTTATGTGCCAATCACCAAATTTACAACTACCCCAAACACCGACTTGCGGAAATTAAAACTTTTTAGTGTCGGGCCGGCGCCCTTTACGCAAACTTTGGCACCAAACGCATCGGATTTCAAACATTTTATACGCGTTATCTGTACCCTTTCTCAATAAGCTGTAGACAGGTTAATAAATTTCTTGTTTCAGTGAAATACAATCGCAACATTTAATTACTTATACATACATTGGTCGCTCACTGATTCGGCGCCGGCGCAGTTGCACAAAGCGGCTTAAATTGCAACAGACGGTCCTTCAGTAATTTAGTTGACAGTTAGTACGGGACCGCCATAGGACAAAGCCTATCTCGCCGCCGCATCTAAAGTCTATTATGCGCCTTTTGACGCCGTCCAATGCGAACAACAGATCGTTAAGATAATAATCAATACTTGCATTTTGATCAATTGGAGTCAATGCGATATTATGTCACTCCTTTATGCAGTTTAATCTACGCGTACTTTGTCAGGATTGCTGAGTGTGAGTTCGGAGTAATATTTATTTAAAATTGTTAATATCTTTTTTTTAATCATTACTTTTCACGATGCTACTGTAGATCCATGAGATGGATATCACTCCTTGGTATATGTAACGTATAAGGCGTTTCATATATTTTGTGGACGTAATAAGTAAAGTAGTAATGGATAATAAATTAGGTTAAATTTCACCCGAAACTAAGTTCCATTTATCCGATTTAATGTCAATAATATAATACGTTTGTAGATATAATATATCAGGACACATATCACACATGGTCGATTAGCCCAGGTAAGCTATTTATAAGCTTAAGTTAAATGACAAAAGTGATAAATATCTTTTTATAAAATTGTTGACCATAGAGTACTCCTCGTTGCGTAACCATTTTTTGACGATCATTTTAACATCAAAAAATGTACAATGTACTCGTTGCATTACGGCATTCTCTTCACGTTTAAAATATCCCGCCCAACAAAATATGAATAAAAATGATATCAGAATATCGGTGGCGAAGGCGGCGATCGTTAGGCTGCCGTCTGCGCATAAATCAAACAGTTTTATGAGAGCTCCCAATTTTTTAACTCGCAACTTAATGAAATGCGAGCACAGTATGGGACCCGGCTAGCGACATTAAAAACGACAAACCATAAGGACGGACAGTTTCTAATTATAATCCTGTCAAAGCTACGATATAAGAAAGAATTGATGATCACCTGTACGGCGATTTTATCTAAAACGACGATCTTGAAGATAGTAGCTAGTTTTTATTATCACTTTTCTAATTGGTAACTGATATCAACCTTTCACGTGTAATTATCAAATATGCATGCAAAATTTGTATGTATTTGTATAATTCGTATGGGGACTTAAATAAATAATAATTTAAATCTTCTCAACGAAACTAGCAATATCTGTATAAACGGCACGCAATTTATTTATTTCTATTTTCGACAAATATGCCATGCCGGTTACCCTCATGACTTAGAAACCTCTCATCTTAAAGAGTGTAGCAAATCCATCAAGTGCAGGATCTGCGCCTACCGTACCGTGATACCGCAATACCTAGAATCCTAAGGACTAATTGCAAACGTATGCACTGGTTCATTATTCATCGGATCTTGGAACGTTTGTATTTTAGGAAACATTTCAAGGAAGAGATACTCGCGAATTATACTCGCAGGAGGGCTATGCCGACAAAGAGGCCGCCGCACGCGAACCGCACTCGATTCACAATTAAGCCAGTGTGTGTTAATTGATATTAATTCGGCGTGTGTGGTGCAAGTGAGCGCTTCTAATACTTCGGTTCCCTTCGGAAAATTCTTATTAACTTGTATGGGACAAACAATGATTGTTACTCGTATGATACTTTCGAAACGTGACAACATATTTTACAGCTATTTGAAAATTACATTTAGCTTGCCATTTATGTTTACTTCCGTTCATAATATAATTAATTTGCTTTGCACATTGTATTATAAAACCTTCTTGAAGTATGAAGATTATGGAAGATGTTGGAGGTTCAGCTAGATATCGGAAATATCACCACATCTTTTTCAAATCGTCGCCATGACTCTCGTGGTGGTTGGAAATGAACGATTTCGCTATTCGCTTAGCCCAAGCGTAAATGATCAGTCATACAAGGAATCGCGCCAAGGTTACGTAATGTGTTGGGCTCAAAGGCACCGCCCATGTCACAGTAATTAGTGGATATGTCGCGACATCATACCACGTTATTGACATTGAATAAAATTTCAAAGAAATTTACTTCGTCGTCAGAATAAAACTAATAATCAACTCTCCTGTGAAACAAACACTGTAATGTAACATCTGATAGATCTCCTTATATTATAAACACATGAAATATTGCTGAAAAATGAACGTTTATCTTGCGTTGGTTTGTAGAAGACTAATTATAGAAGACGAATAGAATATTCCGAAGAAGAACGTCTATAAAAATTGTTGCGAAAACTGTGAGAATTGTTGACTATCATGCGTACGTACGCGCGTTTATCCTAATCTCACTAAAGGAGCACACTAAGTCGCAAATAAATAATTTGTCTTAGTCTTATCGAGCTACATAATATGTCTTAGCGACCTGGTTGGAAGATCTTTCCGGGGGATTTCTAGTATAATGAAATTATAATTTCGTTCCTCAGTTACATGAATAGTTTCATAGCAGTCTTACCCAATGATGCCATCTCATAAAGGTCAAGTTCTTGTAAGCTATAAACATTTATGTCACGCTTGTATGCAACATGACTTATCACGAACGGTATTCTCACAACCTTAACGAGTGGGTAACAACGACACCCAACTGACACTTTTATTAAAAAATCGTGCTGTACTGCGCTCGTTCACCCATTTTGAGTTAAGCTTCGAGGCTTCTCGCGTTGCATTCTGCACTCTATTGCAATGGTATGGGGCATGTTTTTGTGTGCATATATAAAAGGGTTGAATGTTTCAGTAGCATTGCTGATACGGATCATGGCGTGATGTCGCGATGGGTTCTTTGATAGTATCTCTCGTGCGGGTGGCTCTCGATGGTACTAAGGGAATTATCATTACAGGCTTTGTTTATTCTTGTTAGAATATGAATAACAAATTACCATTTATATGGAAGATATTTAGAGTATTGTTCTACATCCTACGTAAATAATGCAAATGTACTCCATTTAAATTATTTTTTATTTAAGCCATTTTGTATTTGAGTTTTTTTTTTCATTCGAGATATTATGCTAAATTCATATTAAGATACGAATAACCGAATGAATGAGATAACATCAAATGTTGCCTCTAATTGAAGTCGCTAGGGTGTGGTGCTTTTAACGTACGGAAATTTATTTTGTTTTTTTTTTTTACTAAGATTTAACGAGACTATAAGATCAAATTAGTTATTAATAAAATACTCATAAATGAATAGTTGAAATAAGAAATTATTTAAAATAGAGTAAACAGACTGGTTTAGTTTGTTGCGTCAGTCTGCAACCCGTGAATATTAATGTAAGATAAGCGCATGCGCAATTTAATAATATGCCCCGATTCTTTAAGTCACCATATTAAAAATCATATTTACGTTATTTCATGATGTTTGATAATTTTACAATTTACAACACTTTTATTGTCTTAGGGCTGCCATAATTAAAATAAAACAAGCATTATTTTTTAAGGGAAGCAATAAAATCACACTACGGCATATGCATTAATATTTATTTATGCTTAGAATGTCAGAATGTTTTGTTCCAGCTGCTAATGACGACTCAGAACGAGACAGACATAAATTGTTAGAATTCAACTTTTTCGAAGCCTTTTAATTGTCTGTTTAAGTTATGCAGGTATGATGTTTTAATGAATATTTGTCCTTTCGTTTGCACTTCACCGTTTTTATATATTTGACACCGACTCGCATTAATATTCAAGCGCATTTTATTTATTAATTAGGACATTGCTCAAATACAGTTCTTCTACGAACGATAGGATCGTTTTATTCGGGCGAAGTACCTACAGGTCGTTAGCGAATGATCGCCCGCCGTTTCGTGCGTGAGAATTCCTAACTTCCACGTAACATGGGTTAAACGCTTGTATCGGGAGATACCGATCTAACCCGGCTGCCTGTTGGCGCCATAAAAACAAAACACACGACCACTTTCTTCCCTAAATTATTCGTGGAATTTACGACGTTTCGACTGACAAAAATGTTATAACCTAATGAGAAATTATCATCAAGCCGAGCTAGCAAAAAATGAATCATGAGCCGCTGAGATGACGCAGACTACATTTTTTTGCTATCAATTCAATTTCTTTACGTATTAGTTTTTTACTCCGACCGATTGTTTTAGCCACGGGAGCGGTGATGACGATGCAATATCAAAATTCTTGACAATATTTTTTTGTTTGATTTATGTATATTGCATTGCGGGTGCGTTGACACAACTGTTAAGTCAGCTCGCTTAATGACTAGCAATCTATGTTGCTTTTACAACTAGTCTCAGCCTAATCGAGTGTTTCGTTTTCCTGAGGGACGTCGCGATATGATCGTTCGGTGGCGTCGCCGTTCGGCGCGTGCTTTAGATTCTTGCCCCTTCACGGAATTATCAATTACCTACAATGACGTTACGCTTTTGTCCCAACGACAATCTTGCGTCATCTAAGCCTTTATTACTCTAAACGGTCACAATCAATTCACCCAAGTCGCACAAACAACTTCGTTTTACGGATATTAGGATTTTATAGTGATTGCGTGAAGTAAAATTAAGCAATTTAGTGTTCTCAAACACAATTTTTTTTACGTTCAACAAGTTTCAACGGTTTATCGGTCTACATGAAATTCCATTTAAGCATTATTATCATTCACATTCATGAGAGTCTGCCTTAAGTATATTGAAAGCAACACTTTATTTCTTCGTATTGATAATTGCACTATTTCCTTAGCGAAAGAAATCTCGTCCAATTATCAACTGATCAGGAATGGGCAAATGGACGTCTGCTGTCAATTTTTCAGGAGACAGTGAAGAGTGACGAGTAGAAGTAATATTGAGCACTTGAGAGTTGGCTGTCATAATCTGATTATTAGTGCTGCATGCGCTGGGCGGAGCACGCGGCGGGCGGCCGACGGCACCGCAGGAGGTCGGCGCCCGCACGCCTCTCGCTCGCACTCGCCCCTCTGCCAATATGGCAGACAAGGAAAGCAGATGCCCACGCAGCAAGCAGGCGACAAACGACCTCTGGTAAAACAAAAGGAATGCTGGAAGAGACGCTTTGAGGCGCCGGCGCCGAATCCCGCGCTCTAATCACCCATTTTAATTACGACACAGATCAAATCAATTAATCGGTATTTATGCTAAGACAAGCGGCAAGCGTACGTTATGAACGTGAATACGTAGATCTCAGCGATACCATCAAATCTCTCAAATCTCATAAAACCCGACAACGATAAAACTTTAAGCGATTGGAGCCGCCTGCTTGTAACATACGATCGTTACTCGCATTTATCTCGGCGTCCATGGTAGATACTTACATCTCAGACATTTAATTATAACTTATGATTTTTTAAGCGAATTTCGGCGCTCCCTTCCCACTGAATAACACGGGAATAAATAACGAGTTTTTATACCGACTGTTTGTTTTTAAAATGGCGGGAGGTCCGCGCGACGACACGCGAGCGTTCTGCGCCGGCGCGCCTCGCCCATTTGTCATATTTCGTTTCTTTTCAAAAAAAGTTCTGGTCTAAGCATTTGTTTGTTTGTACAACGATTATTGAGGGTTTGTATTATCTCTGATAGCAGATGGAACGTGTTACAGTTTTGTGGTTTATTATTGCGGACATGATTATTTATTTAGATGGATAGACCATATTTCAGATTATTTAAATGAGACAAATGTTTAAACAAATACGCTTTATAAATTATATATCGACTCATTGTGAGTTTATTTTTCTAACAAAAAGGTTTCGTTTTAGTGGAGATAATATTTTTAAGACGTGTAGAATTATAGAACTTACTTATGCAGATATTAGAATTTTAGTAACGTTTTTGAGCTATGACGTAGATAACATTTCTATGCGAGTAATAATAAAGCGCTATACAGATATAACCGAAAGGCTAAAACTTGTTAAAGTTATTGAGTCATTTCACTTGTCGAGTATGGCTTTATGAGTTGTAGGTAACTTTTGTTCGTACAACCAGCAAGTGCATAGAACAAGGTTCTTAAATGTCAGCTTTTTACATGGGTGTTAACAATTACCGTTTTAATTGGAAGCGAGATGTCTATCTTACGTCGTCATGTTGGCACTTACATATTTGTTGTTAGCAGGTGGGAAAACTATATTCTTTGTATATAAGTCGTGCGCATGGCCGCTGCATCGGCAGGTGTTAACTCTGCCCATATAAGAACCACGTTGCACAAACGAACCGCCCAAAATTCATTGTTTGCGCTTTCTATTTACGACTCAAACTTTATCCCCTCTATAGAACCAGAGACTATTTAAACAACATCTAAAAGCAAGCAACAATTTTAGATGGTTTACACCAAACGTGGTGCGTGATCTTCAAACGAAATAACTCAATTGAGTGTGCGTGCACCTAGATTTATAAGAGTTGAATATTTTTGACCCATTTCGAAATGTGGCGCCACGAGCGGCGCCGACGCGCCCCTGGGCCGGGATCATCAGTACAAAACAAACAAAAGTGACCTCTGGTCCGACGCGGGCGCGCGCAGTTAACGAGATTCACGAATAAAGCGGTAAATTATCGAAATTCTGGCGTCCAGCGCGGTGGTCCGCCGGCAGCGATTTGAAAAAACGTGTAGAAGATGACAGGGCTTAAGATGAGCGGCTAATTACGCGTAAAAAAGTCGGTCGGTTCGTGCGACGCCGCAACAAAGCCGTGCCACACAACATCCACCACGCATGTACGTTATTCAACTGCAAAAACTTTTGCAGTTCTTTGGAGAACATTTAATTAGTTCACCGGATCTTTGAGTGCGGCAAACTGGACGTCTTGTCGCTATCATTGCCCGATAATTACTGCAATTTGATCTTAATGTGAACGGATTCCTTCCAGTGAAAATTGCGATTTGTCGTTACAGGGTTGGAAACCAGTCTTATCACCACGTCGGAGACAGATGAGCCCAAGCTCGCCCTCCCCCGAGCAGGAAACGTCGCAGGCGCCGAGATTGCCACAACTGTGTAATTTCTGTGTTCGCTTAACGTTATTGAAGAAAAAAAATAATTGTAGGGGTACAGTCGTAAAGCAAACAAGCTTATAATAAGGTGTAATTTTTGCTCGACCATTTAGAGAAATGCACAAATTGCTGTCGAGGCAGCTGTTTGTTTTGTCTATGATGGAGGTCCGGCCGTACTCCCAAATTGTCCGTTAACAAGCCCCGCGTCAGATTCGGCAGCCCTAATGGCTTTTCGTTAAGTTTTTGTTGGTATTTTGAAATTAATGGCGGATAACCAACATGTTTTGAGATTATGCTGGAGGCTATTTTATGACAGCTGCTTTATTTGATTGCTTTTTTTCAAATAGATGTGTAATTTTAAATACACAGTATGACAAGTCGAGAGAGCTTTAAAAGCACTATAACAAATGTTTATCGAATGTTTGGCCTACTTTCAATTATTTGAATACCGAAATTAAAATATTTGTGCGACACCATTTGCTAAATTTCTTAGTAACTCTAAGTTGTTCGTACAAAACTTTGATTATGACAAATTAGGCAAAAACTATTACGATTAATTACTATAATTACAGTTATAATTTTAATTGGTGACTGTTAAAAAATTGGCGATCATTACTAATGGCTTTAAATAGATGTAGGTATGTGAAACTACACAATAAAGACGTTTCGACAAAAAAATATGAATAAACTAAAAAGTTTTGTCTATTTGATCGTGCGTGTGTTACCGTTAACCATAGTTATAATTTACCTACACTAAACTTGTATGTAACGCACACAGCGTTACTGAATAGAATATTATGACTAACAGTATATTTATTTGTTATTGTCGCTTTATAAATAAAAAGTATTACCACATCAAATATTTATAAGATTAAATATTGCTCTTCCGTTTTACCAAACAATTTGATTAGAATTAACGCGAGTGAAACCACTACTAATATATTTTTATATATTAGGTTACATATGCTAAAAATAATAAAAAAGTGTAAAAACGTGTTAAAATAAAAACTCTGTAAATACTATTTACCTACTTTAATTGTGGCATAAGTAGATAATACAGTATATTAAATTAGGAAATTATTAACTCACCTTCCGCCTTTCGTAATGATCATTTCAGTGCCAATGTCATGGAACCGTCTCCATAAATCACCGTTGAGTAGACGCGCCTCGCAAACCGGCGGCTCTGCGTCAGCGCCTACTCTGTGCTCTAAAATAAATAAAATTTACAAAAATTATACAATTTGTATACTACATAGTCTGAGGGAATTAGTATTTTTATACTATACTACTATTTGTTAGAATTTATAAAGCAGCTCGGAGAAAATGTCTTTTCGTATATAGTATGTATTAATTTGTAATATCTGTTTCGCTATACCATCTAGCCAGATATCAGATTTTGGTATCATTAAAGTTTTAATTTTAAAGAAGAAAATTCAAATGAGAATAAAAATACGTGATTTTCATTTATTTTTGTTATTGTTAAAATGAGTGGATCTAATAAAGAAATTAGGTACATTTTTAACTATTTTACTAAAAAGCGAAAGAAATTTTGTAATGTTTAAGCACCTAATGTATCAAACAGTATCTATGAGAGTAACGCAAATTTCGTTTAAGCGTTTCCAATCCGGAAATTCTGATATCAAAAATGCACGTCTGGTCACCCTGTTATGGAAAATAGATTTTTGGTAAACGTGCAAAATCGGCATATTAGTATTGTACCTGTAGAACTAGGATTTGACCCAAAAAAGACCCAAAATATTTGGGTGCTTATGAGTTTACTGAAAGAAACCTAATGGACCATGTTGCGATTATTTATTACGAAGTAATAAAACCGAACCATCTGTAAAGAAGCTGAGACTAATGATTATAAGATAAGAGAAAAGATGAAAAGTGGATCACGTACGACAAGAACGTGCGAAAAATATCGTGGTCAAAGGCCGGTCAGGCTTTTTAGACTGGCGAATCCCCCATTAATTCACTATAAGGAGATACTGTGTGTTTGGTGGGATTAAAAGGGCATTATGCTTTATAAGCTTCAGTGATAAGATTAAAGCAAAAAGTTGAGAGGAAGCCGCCGGAATTAATTAACTGAAGGAGTGTGGTTTTCCACCATAATAAAGCTAGCAAAATTTTTACAATTGCTCTCGTAATTTTTGCTGTGTTGGCTCGGAGGTGTTAAAGCATCCGCCGTATAGTCCTGAACGTGCACCTTCAAATTTTCACCGGTTTCGGTCTCTGCAGAACTTCCTAGACAGTGTCTCAGAGTTTCTTAGGGGGGTAACATCACGAGAGACTTCTCAAAAAGCAGCTCTTTTTTATAGCAATGGGATCGCCTGCCTACTTACAAGATGGAAAAATTTATTCAACAAAATGGCACTTACTACAACAATACTGCAATATTGTTCATCAAATGTTAATACACTTTATAAAAAAATCTTTCGAATTTTTATAGAAAATGTGAAGAAACTTATTCCCTAAACTAATATTTTTACATAATGTTACAATTTTGCGATAGTTAATATGATTTAGTATAAATATTTATGTAAGTATAGTATAATTATCTTGCCCGTTTGCCCCCCCCCCCCCGTTTTATGAAAAATGTAAAATAAAAACCATTAAATTCGTTAATTTGTAACATGGAGTAATAAATTAATTTTTGTTGTTGCGTAAAAAAAATATCGTCATTATTAATTACTTTTTTCCGTCGGCTAGAGATTCTAACCAAGTAAATTGTTTTTTAAAAGTTATTAAGGTCGATAAACCTGTGTAATTATCATTGAAATTCATTAACCTTATTTAATACTTTTAAACCCGTAGCAGGAAGGAAAACTCTGACGAACCATTAGTTCATCCAATAACATATCTTAGAACAATATTAGAACATATATTAGAGTCAGCCTGCAAACATAAATAATATTACTCAGGTTTTCGAATAGAATAGTCTAGAGCAAATGTAAAATAGAACGCAAGGATTAAAAGTCTTTAAAAATTTATTCATTAGACATTTAAATATGAAAATCCAGTTCAACATTTCCCATTCAAAATATTTTTAAATACTCACATATCAGATTACGATTAATAAAACGGGAGATTGTGTCAATGTGCAATATTTTTGCAATATGTCGGTACCTTTGATTCGCATAGGAAGCAATAAAACAATATTAAACGATTGCCAATTCTCTCTGGCTTTTGACCGCTACAATTTAATTTGTTGGCCTTGATTTCGCGAGTTAGGTCATTCGGCGCCGTCACGGTATTAAACTTTTAAGTAAATCTTTAATAATGAAAATACTGTTAGGAGGTACTAGATACTTTAGTTATTATTCGCAATAAACGAATAATTAATATGGATATTTTCGTAGTTTATAGTTTTGCCGTGTTTTTTAGGATGATATAAAAATCGGTATGGTCGTGGTCGAGTAAAAACTTCTAGTTAATCGTTCAATTTACAAATAACTTTAAAACACTATATAAGAACATATCATTTGCCCAGAGAGCAAAAAATGATAAGTTTAAATGAATCGCTAGCTGTTATAAAAATAATAATCACTGTTATAAATACAACAATAAAAAAATACAATAATAAAAACTGTTTATACGTAAGTTACAATTAGATAACGGTAATCCTGAAACTACTCAATTATTGATCGTGATTGATACAATCCAAAATAAGTTAATTCAATAATAAACAGAAGTAAGACATCATAAATATGAATAATAAGTATATAGGATGGATTTCATATGAAGTATTTATATATTTAGAACATTTGATGAGATGAAATATAAAGAATTTAAGATTTAGACATACAACAATCAAATGTAAGATTATATACTTAATACAAAATATTAATATAATAAAATAATAATAAAGTATATCAGGATTCATTTAAGCACGCGGTTAGCACCAAAGAAAGATTTATTGTTTTTATCATGGGAGCTAACACAATCTACAATAGACATAATATATCCTAACAATAGTTTTTATAAATTACTCTTCCTAAAAATGTATCTTACATAGATATGAATTAGTTCTTAACTACTTTAGTAAAATTTTAAGTATTTTTTATATAATCATTACCATAGAAAAATTATAAAAAATAATCATTAAATTTGTAATCATTCAATATAATATTTTTTTAATTAGCTTGATTAAAATGGAAATTCGATGGAAATAATCATTATTTTAAAGGCGATTGCAATCCGAATACATAGAGATAACCGAAGATAAGAAATCAGACCAGACCATAGATTCTAAAGTGTAAGGTTTTTAAATATTTATATGTATTATATAATTAAAGTACTTAATAATAATAGTGAAAAGAACTAGAGGTATGAGTGCAAATTGATATATTAAAATTGTGTATATAAACATTACTTAAGGAATGCACCTTAAGTAAAAGTAATATCTTTGCCATTTCTGCGTACTAAAGTGGTAAATAAGGTATATAATTGTTCAAGTAAATATGTGACAATATTTGACATTGATTTAGGATGAGAATAAAAGCTGATATTAAAAACTCGGCTTATTTGTAAAAGACATCAACGCGCGCCGCTTTCATAGCACAGACTTAATAGTATATTATATATTCATTTATACAATAATGTATCTTAACATAGAACTAAATATTAGTTTGCATGTAGTGCAGTTTTAGACATAATCAGTCGTCATAATTAATATTTTTCGAATAATAAAATGAAATTGATATCTTACGTATAATATATACCCAATTATACCCAATAATACTTTGCTATTTACAATATATTTGAGTACATTAAGAATAAGACGGTAAGTGATAAGTGTCTATAATGTTGTGGTTTTCTTATGTTTTATGAGACTTAAATTCTTATAATAAGTAAAAGTTTCTTGAACATTAGCTAATAAGACATAATGTGGCATAATTATAACAACTAATTTGATACTAAAACAACAACTCCATTTTTTCCACCCTTTTTACCATTTGAGGGTATAATGACAAAGTTTAATAAGAAAACTACAGATATTTAAATAATATGCACAGTTACTTACGCAATCCACTTAGGGAAGCTGCATGCAGCATTTGCTGTCTCAATAAGTATTCACTAAAATGGGCCTGATCCATCATCATTTTTAAAAATTCAACTGTCTGTCACTAGGCAACTTCACTATATAACATCTCCTTCAAAGGCAGTTCGAATTGTTCTATAAAATAAACGGTTTAATACGACAACACGTCTATAAGAAAAAGAATGCAACGTGCGTATTGATTAGACGACAGCTGCGTTTACACTGACAACAAGATGACAAGCGGGCGGCGCGCGCGCATCGCCACGCCCGTTCGCACTGATTGGTCAAGACAACAACTAATAACTATAGAGCCTTAGCGTAGCCTTTCGAGCTTTCCATCCGCCCTTATAGGCGATCTGACATGTGATGCGTAGGCGCATATCGGAAACCTATTGTTAACTACAAACAAACATGTATTTTATTTGTAATATAAAAAGGGAAATCTTTATATATTGCCGTAACATAAACATTAATAATGTCTTAAAATAAAAATGTAGTCCGAGAACTGTGTCAGATTTTGTGATAAAGATTTTTTGGTTACATATTAAATTGGAAGTAAGATATAAATATTAGAGGTTTTATTTAGTCGTATGCAGGAATCTCGTTTTAATAAATTAATTTTTCTTTTTTCTTTTAACTAATGAATAACCCGTTCATATGTAAAGTAATAAATCAATGTATAGGTATAAAATAGAGCTCAAATATTCTCTTTTTCTCAATTCATATAACCATTTATTATAAATGGCAAATACAATTCTTCAGTAACACATTATTTAGTAATCAGTTAATTTATATTTATAGAATGAGTTTTAATGTGAATGTTTTATATGGCAGGTAAACGTTGCATTTCAGGAAGGTTTAATTGGTTACTAATCCTTATAAAGCTTTCTTTAACTTAAGCCTACAGAACTTTACCGAAGTCGATAAGTGTAAGTCTTTGCAAATTAATGCGTTCATTATTTTGTAATTTTTATCATTACAAAAAAAACTTAACTAGGTATTTCGAGTACTTTAGAGTTAATAGTGGTCAGACCGACAGACACACATAATTGGGCTATCCTTTGGACGGTATTTAAAAAATTGGAGACCCTAAGTATATCTCATTAGATTGTTTATAACCCAAAAATACCGACTACTATGCATAGCCAAGAATGTGATGACGAACTAACTTAAGGCTGTCGAGCCGTGGTTTCACTCACGCGCCTTTGTTTTCCGACAATAACATTGTATATTCAGTATATTTTAAAGATAATAGAATATCAAAAGACATTTCATTCAAAAGGAATTTCATTAAACATTAGTACGTGCTTAAATCATATTTATATTTGAATTTTAAAATAATAGTTCACACACGGTCGTTTGACCGTACGGGAGATCGAGTCCGGGCCAATTTGTTTAGTTGTCGGGCAACATTGCGCCAGCTGGTCATCACAAAACATCTTATAATATTAATCTTATATAGCAATTAAAAGCGTGAAATGTAAATAAAAAATTAAATAAAATTACTGTCATGTAAATGTGATCTTTTAAAACGTTATATGCAAAAAATCAAATACGTGCTTCTTCCAAGCCCAAGGTATTTGTCTAAGATATTGGGTAGGTTTGTATAGTAACTATAACTTTACATACGTTCAAATTAGTGCAAAAACTATTTGTATGCATGATTCAAAATTCCAACTAATTACTCCATGTTGTATTATCACGATTGATATGCAATCGGGAATTTTATCATATCTTACTCACCCCACGACCCATTATCACCGGATGTGCAATTCTAAATGTCCCTCTAATGAGTTTTGACAAAAGTCGACGTATGACACATTTCTACTGAAATATGTGAGGGCGGCATAATGATCAGTCCCACGGCCAAGATTTGTAATAATCCTAAAATTTCCAAGAGTTATTAGTTAACGATTGACTAATCTTATTACATTTGCCTTATATCATTGAAGTTATAAGTTTTAGATACTTTTGTAGTAGATACAATTTTTATAAGATATATCTACCGAATACTATAAAATTCGAAGTAGCATTCATAGGAATTAAGGTGAACAGCTCCCCGTACTGGCTAAAAACTGTGCTATGCTAGGTGTGTGTTACCCAACACCGATCAGCAAAAAATGCTGTCAGAAAATTTTAACAATTTGCCCAAAAAAAAAATGGTTTACACAGAAAAGCTATGAATTATTATTTTCTAAGACTAACGTTAGACTATGGATTTTACAACGTAAATGAAGATTACTATTATTTTTCAAACTTTTAATAATATATAGGTAAAAAAATAAAAAGTCTTTAAAATTTTACAATTATTTTTTATTCAAAATTTATTCTCAAAATATTAATTATTCTAAATACTATTTACAAAAAATTATAAATATTATAAATTTTATAAATCAAAAATACTCTAAAAAAGAGGATATTCCTACTATAGCGGATAGTACCTAACTAAAATTGTCATACTCCCAATAAATAATTAATTAATTTTTCAAAAAAGTAATTATATTTTTAAAATAGTTTTATTTTTAAATAAATTATTAAATATTAATAAAAGTTAAATTAAAAAATTAACTTAGCATTACCTCTATTAAGTAATATTAGTCTATAATACAATCTTTATATTACTAAGACTACGAGAAGTTAAATTACTAATAAACACTTAAAAATAATAAGGTTTTAAATTGTAGCTAATTAGTGAACATTAATTTTTAATTAAATATTAGTATTATTTAAACATCTTTCCATTAGATTATTATCACCAAAGTTCACTTTTCAACTTCACATCTCATCAATGATTTTTTAGTCTAAACAAGTTTCATGCAACACAAATCAACATGAATTCATCAATTGATTTGATTTAGTTAAATTATAATTTTAAAAAATTTACAAATAATGAAATTCTTTCTTGCTATTTTCTATTTTTAATTATTTTTTTTACTTTTAATATCTTTTCATTCTCATAATGTTTTGTTTTTTTGCTTTGATTATAGCCCTTAGGTTGCTTTTCCTTAGATATTTTTGAATTATAACATTTTTACAACTGTTTATTAGTTAGTACTTAGATACGATTATTCTTTTCCTTAGAGCCTTCTCTGTCACTTCAACAAAATCTGTCTTCTAATTCTGATTCACTGTGGTGTCTTGTCACATTCTCTTCATATTCTTATGTTGATTTTTTAATTATTTTAGTCGCCCTTTTTCTTAATTTTTCTTTTACCAATGTTTTGTTTTTTGTTTCTTTGTTTGTTTCATTACACTTGTTTTCTTTACTTTCTCAGTTTTATTCTTAGTTCATTATTTTTATGAGTTTAAAATTTCTATGAGGCTAGACATACAGCGGAATTTTTTATTTAGTTCTTCAAAAGTGTTAAACTATTTCTTCATGATTTGGCGCGCCAAGCCTCCTTCGTTTATACTTCGAGGCATTTTGCCTTTAACTTCAAAAAATATATAGTTGCTTGTTAAAAATGTATAGTTACGATAGTTCCCAGGCAAAACCAAAAGACATAGTCATTGTTTACTTCCCTTTCCATACAAAATAAATAAATATTTATCAATAAAAATAATAAACATCAATTAAATTAATAATTCAAAGAAATAAATTATTGATGAAATAATAGTATAAAAATATTTAACAAAGATTACTTACCAATATAATTTGCGCTCGTCAAACATCCCCGGAAGATGTTTTCTCATATGACAAAACCTCCCTATTCAACAGCATGCGAACCGAGGTTGCGCGGGGACTTCAATGATCAAAAAAAACACTCCAATACGTCTAACATAGAGCATTGAAATGAGGCATGTATCCGTCGAGGCAATATCCGGCTTTTACCCTAATATGACAATTATAATAATCAGTGTTTTCTTGGTTGGGTTTATATTCGTGTTATTAAGATGACATTCATAATTTGCCCACTCTGGCGAGCAGCTCTAAGAACGGGTTCACTTATAGGACTGTTAAGAATGTACAATATTTAATTATATATAAATTATTTTCGATAGCCTGGTTGAAACTAAATCTAAACTTGAAATTTATTTCTGATTATATACAGTAAATGAGGCTTGTAAATGATTACAAATAATTAAATTTATAAATATGTATTTTTTAATGTGCTGTCCGTAAATTACTACGAATGCAAAATTGTTATCAAAGTAATTGACCATTTTAAGATTACCTTTGTATTTAAATAAAAATTATAAAACTTATTTTTGTTTATTATACTGACTTATTCTTTATTCGAAACGTTCAGGTGAACCATTTTAATTTACAAGAGCTTGATACTGCAATAATTTAATATTGTCTTTCATTAACTCTAGTATACCATATTAAAATTTGTTTACAACGGTTTAAAATACGATATAATTTTACTTTTATTTAATCCGACTACCTACCATATGTTACGGACAGTAAAACAGACACTAAACGCGCTTTTATAAATACTAGTCCTATTATATTATTCATTTCCAAGATGCTGCTTTTTATAAATGAATTTTGCTTGTGGTTTATTCTATACTGGGCACAATAAACCTAGTGTTTTGAATCCACTATAGATAATAATTGTTTTTTAAAAGTGTAATTTGTTAATTATTACATTTTTCAAAATTTTACACTTATGCACTTCCAGATTTCGCGTGGTTTAATTAAATATAAGTTAACATTATTAGTTAGGTATTATACAAAAGTAAACGGTTGACGGTTCCAAATGTATAAATAGGCTTTGACACATTTATACATTTGCAAGGTAATAAAATCAAAGGTTTTCAACACACTTGCTGATAAAGTAGGTCTATGGTCACCGCAATTACGCACGGAATGACACCCATAATCAAACTGTGACAAAAAAACTATAACTTATTATAAAACGATTATTAATTACAGTCAGTAAAATGACCAGTGCAACTATCAGTAATACAAATAGAGTGATCCGCTACAAAACAATAGTGTTGCTTTGGCTTTAAATTCGGCAAAGTTATTTTAAGAAATTCCTCAAAACACTCCCGAGTTCATTTCTTCATGATAGACCATACTATTTTCCTTCGTTTGAGATATAAGTAAACCGGCTTTAACAGAACATTTATCATTGCCTGTATGTAGTATTTATTATATTATTTTATGTTATATTTATGTAATTACTACTATAATGAAAAAAAAAATATAAAAGAAATCAAAAAATTTCAGTATAAATAACATTGATAAACCTATATTTTTACAGGCTTTCAAAAGTCACAGACAAGGGGAACAACCAGGCTTTTCAGTTATGCATCTCGGCAGTCCCCCCGTATTACTACGTTATGTTTTCTGTTGAATTACCGTAAATTACATTTTTACTTATGTAAATGAAAAATAATATTTAATAAAAAATAGGCTCGACTACTGTTAATTATAAAAACTCGGTAAAATCGAGTTATCACTGTTTATTTGGAACTAAAAACCTGCAACACTGGAAATGTAATTTTACTGACTGGAATTATTAATAAGCGTACTTTGGGGAGTTATAGATTTTTAATTCTACCTATTGGTTGATTTGCTCTATTCTTAAAAAAGTTTTTATATAAAAAAGGTCTTGTTCAATAGACCAAATAAATTGATGTTCCTATTGCTTGCTAATTCATGCAACTTCTTTCAAAACAAATAAAACTTTCATTCAAATATAACTTTTGTAAAATTTAAAGTCTAAAATCTCTTTAATAAAATTTAAATCCGCCATTTTGTACGTGGCAGAAAAAATCTCATTCCTTTAGTTTGCGGCCGATAACAATGTGCGCGTATATTAAAACTGATTATTTTTTCCCGCCATAGCGAAACATTTTCACAACTATTTTTCATTGTTGAAATTAAATGAGTTTTTTTTTTAAATACACAATTGTGTTGAAAAAAGTCGTAAACGTTACGTACGTAAACTCAGCTCTCTTAAAACCTCGGCGGTAATCACCAACTTTACACTAGTACGATAGTAGTAGATGTACTATTAATTCTACGTTCATGAGTTAAAAACACAATTAGGAATCACAAATCAAAGTGTGTTCCGATACTAGAATTTAACTGGGATTGTAGTGAGTTAAAGATCATTTAAGAGTAAGTCAAGACTCAATGCGCCAAAGGATTATATCGTTATTCAGGTTTTTTGACTAGACAACATTATGAAACAATGTCACGTTACGATTAGGCAGTGTCTTTCTAACAATATAAGGCTTACATATTAGTATATTGAATTAATCTAGGAAGAATTTGTAAGGAACTTAGATAAAAGAGAGGGCAAAAGCACAGAAGATTCATGTATAAATTATATGTGGCAAATATGTACTCTTGCTGGGAAATTATACAAAAAATATTTCAGTGATTATTTTTTTTATTGTGCCCAGTTTAGCAACTTCCATTTGGAAGAAAATTATCATGCCATTAATTAATTTTAATAATTTTTAATGTTAGTGCACTTTGTGGTTGCGTTTCACTCACTTTCATAAGTTAGGTTAGGCCTTTATATAATTATTAGCGGCATTTTTTTGTATGCATTTGTTTGTATTATTCCCAAACGTTCGTATGCACGCTGGGATTTCATTTGAAAGTGTGCGAGAATATACATCGATAATATTGCTTAGATAGTTTTTTCACTTAATGAATGATTTCTTCAATCCAAAATCTTCTTTCAATGCTTCCTCTTTCAAACGGAAAAGTGAGAGAACTATATTTATACTCGTAATCCACGTCTTTATAATATCTTTGTGTATATGTTAAGTGTGTTTTTAAGTTTCTTAAACTAACTTAAAAACAGTTTTTTTCCGAAGGTTACCACAGAGTACGACAATTTATTCTAAGCTGTGCAGCTACAACGGACAACGCCTTATAAGTCAATGTCAGCTGTCAGTCATCAACTAATTAACTTTGAATTAAACTGTCAAAAATAAACAATGAAAATTGAAAAATAAATCTTGGTTCCGATTTCGGATTAGATATAAATAATGTCCAAAACACTTTTGCACTTTTTGAAAAGGAGTATAGCTTGAAAACCTTAAAATCATTTTGAATAAATATGAATCACCGATACTGCTTTAGTGTAGTGCTATTGTTAAATCGTAATGAATCCATCACAGTGACTACTTCAGTCTAGACTTACAAAACATTTATTTTTAATTTATCAATCCAATTTGTGTACATAGACTATAAGGAAATCTGGCAAGATGTTTTCGAAAAATTTAACTAGTAAAGATTCGTTCTTAGAGCAAATGAAAGCGGCCAGAGAAGAGCGCGCCTTAGAAAAAAAGCGAGAACAGTCTGCTACCAAAATACAAGCAATCGTTCGGGGCTGGCTTGACAGACAACGCTTTATTAAACTAATTTTGTAAGTTAATATTATTAATAGCCCTTCCAAACACTCTTCCCACCATATTTCCTACAATTATAATTATCTTTGCATGTATCTGAAGTTTCTTTGAAACACAAGCAGTCAAACACCACTTACAGTTACTTATTATGATTCTTCATTATGGGTTTTTATTTTCCTCATTACAATTTATTTTTTATTGCAGAGATGAATTTGATCACCTAGTACCTGAACCAAGTCATGGATCTCAAGATGAAGGGCACCAGCAAGAGTTTGTACAAGCCCTGGATGTGTACAAAGTAACTTGCCGCTTGTTTTTAGTATTTAGACCTCAAAGGGACAGGAAAAGATTTGAGAGACTCTGCAAATATATAGTCCAAAGTCTCCATTCGGAGTCTGTTAAAATATCTTATGTAGGAGTGTTCCTGAATAAAGAATACAGGTAAATATATAATTCTATATAGAATAATATAATAAATAATCTATAATATATCTTAAAGCATTTACCTTCATGTATGGTAACTATAATGCAGTGTTAGCCTAATTTCACAATTTGTTATTAAATGAATTTTTAATAAAAAAATATGTTATTTAAAGATTTTATATTTGATAACAATAAAAATAAAATATAGATTATATTTGATGTAATAGACTAATAAGTAGGATGATATTAATGGAATCGTTGGAAAAGTGGTCTTAATTGACCAGCTATAAAAATTGTTTATTATTATATGTAATAGGTGTAGATAATTGAGAATTTTCTAGCACATTCTTGGCACTTACCTCATAAGTTATTTATAAACAACAGCACCATAAATTGTGGTGAAATATTACAAAGTCTAATAACACTTTGACAGCTAAATGTTTTAGTGGTTTTAATAATAATACATACTAAATACGCTAATGACAAGTGATACATGCTTTTTTACATTATGCAAATTCTGAATGAAAATAATCTGAACTTAAATCTTTAATAATAACATAAGGCACTTGGTTTAAGCACTTAGTTTAGAATGAAGTTTATAAACAGACAATTCATTATAATTATATTAGGTACATGTCTCAATCATATATTTTCCTTAAGATATGACATTTTGAGGACTTATATTGTTTATTGTAATTTGTATATATACATATCAATTATAAATAATTTTTATATACAACCCACTTAAATAATGGAGCATACACTTCTCTTAAAGTCTTCCAACACACATCAACTGTTGTGGTTGCTGCAACTTAAGACCCCCGCAAGCACCTTTGCCCCAATCTTATATAAAAATTGTCTTTACAAAGTAAAGCTTTCAGAAGTATTGAGAGTCTACTTACTTACTACTATTGTATGGTGCTTATATGTCAAGCAAGATTATAAACATATAAAACTGGATTTTTCTATGCAAGGAAATCACTATATTTTGTAAATTTATTTATAAAATGTTTCAGCTTATGCTGGATATCACATATAAAGGATCTCCTATACAAATGCTGTCAGTATCTGGAACAATTAAAACCAGAGTCCCCTCTGGATATGCAGAGTATACTCATACATTTACACACTCTCTTGGAGTTTACGGCTACAAATACATGGGCTTTGACTCGCCTTAAAAACTTTGACAAGTTACGAGGTGGTATGACACAGCTTTGTGCTAATGTGATGGGCTCATTGTTCCATAAAGGGTATTATTTGACTTTGAAAGTGAGTATTACCACTATATAACTTTTAACATTATTTTGTAATTTAATACTGTTTGTAAGTCGAGTCCAGTCCAAACATTTTGTACTTTTTAAAACAATAGTATTAGAAATTTTCATTAATTTATATTTTATAACAGAAAATTATATATTAAAATATCTTCTTACCAATCACAGTTAAAACCATGTTGTAAACTTATATTTTTAAATTTCAGTCTCTGCTGCTTCGTGGTTTGTGCCGTGAGAAAGTCAGTTTGAAAAACATAGCATTGTCAGCTATTGTCGCCCTCGCCCTTCGACCACTAATCTCGGCCCAGTTTTCTGAAAAGCTCCTCACTATGTTCATAATACAGATTTTATCTGTTCCTACATTAGTACACCACATGCAGCAAATATCACCAGAGGTATACACCTTTTATATTATGTATTTTTTAAATCTGGTTAAGAATATTGAACCAGGCGATGCAATGGTCACCATTCTAGGCAGAAGGCCCTCGGCTAGATTTAGGGTCAACATTTGATAACAACATAAAACATAGGTGTTATCAAATGTTTTTGCACCCATACCATAAGCTATTACTACTAGACATAACTCCATTGGGGCTAACCAACAAAAAAAATCTTAAATGTGACCGGATTATTAAAATTAGTAATATTCTTTCATTGTTATATTGAAAAACATAATGGATATGTACACTAGTCTGTTTTTGAGGTACATTTATAGATACAAAAAAAAATAAGTTTTTTTGTATTTATAAATGTAGAGACTATTACTAGTCTGTATATCATAATGATTTCATAGAGATAATTAGCACCGTTCAATTTATAAATGTATGAAGATTGATTAACATCAATTTGTAATGATTGTAAAGTGAGTGTGAATTTTTATAATTAAATCTGTGATATACTTGGAAAGATGATAGGTTTATTAAGAATTCAATATGACAAATAACTGTTAATATTATTTTTCGATCTCAAGTATAAATTTTTTTTGTTTTTTATTTTTCTAATTCACACATAGAGTATTTTTTTTCTCCACACTGGGGTTGCCTGGAAGTGATTGTTTTTTTTAATTACTGTACAGTGCTTCCTGTAAATTCGCATTTTTAGATTTTTAAAACAAAGTTATATCAATAATAAATATTGTAACCCTGTTGAACATCCTTTATATGTTTGTTTATATGTCCGCGAACCGATAGCGTGTCGTATAAAAAGATGAACATGTTACAATTCGATGTAATTGACGTCATAAATGAAAAAAAAATTAAAAAACGTAGATACAATGTACTGGGTAGACTACATTACTATAGCGATAAATAGATAATACAAATAACAATATATATACCAAGTGCTATGGTACTAGTATTGTCACAAACTTTTTAATAGTCTATGATAAATAGAAAAAATAAATTTCAGTCGATATCTACATTCCGTACGCACGCACTGTTCGACAAATCCGTGGAGTTTCTGAGCGCGGATCAGAATATGCGAATTGTGTTCAATACACTGGAGGGTAACTATGCGTTGTGCCTTCTGGGGAATCTCATACAATTGGCACATATTGAACGCGACCATGCGCACAATGAGACCTTCTATCCAACCTTTGTGGTAAGTTTTTTTCCCCTATTGAAGTTAAAATAAATAATTAACAGTCATATTTTGTTTTAATTGCTGGACATTTTACTCTAACTCAAATGGGTTATTGTTAATTATATTAAGACACGATAATGCTGATCACCTGCTTTGCCTGTTATTTTCAAGAATTTTTTTTGTTGATTTATAAATCAAATAGTATATAAAACTGATTGACATATGTTTATTATTCCTACTAAAGTTATAAATAGGTACTTCAGTGTAATGAGAAATAATGCACTTAATATACGTGCGTTTATCAAAATGCAAGGAATTTCCATTTCATTTATGTTCCGAGTTAATTGTTTTATATATTACATGAACCGCCGCAAAAATAAGTTTTCCGTTCTCATCAGTAATTGCTGCGGCTAGTGCGTTCCACAGAACGCTCTAGTTTTATAATATGAATCAAAAATCTATGAGAGTTTAACTATATCGTGTTTCTGAATAAGAATATAGCATTGAAATAAAATACTTTAGGATGTAAACTCGATTTATTATTATTAATAATAAGCATAAGCACCTCAAAGGCCGGCAACGCACTCGTAACACCCCTAGCATTGCGAGTGTCCATGAGCGGTGGTATTAACATCAGGTGAGCCTCCTGCCCGTTTGCCCCCTGTTTTATAAAAAAAAATATTACCCGACATTCAGGGTGACCACCACCACACTTCCCACCACATAAATGTCAATATTAAATATACATTAGTTCCATATCTGTTCTTTGTAAAGACTTTTTTTTCAGCTTGTTTCAACACGATTCCTCGACAGCTGTCAGCAGTATGTGGTCTGCAAGAAAGGAAATTTAAGCAACTGGCACCCGGTACTTGGATGGTTCTCGCAAAGCTTTGACGCCTACCTGCCACCCACTATGGGTAATTTGCGAACGCAATTGTCCTTGCTATGGGGGGCGCCACTGCTGAAGAAATTATTGGCTGCTCCCCTAAAGGAGATGGTAGATGGAGGCGTGGGTGAGGAAGGGGCGGGACCCTCGCAGCAATCGTCGCCATTGCAGAGTAACCCAGCTGCTTTTATACGTAGAGCGATCGAAGCTAGGACTAATAGGTGAGGACTATAATATTTATTAATATTTTGCCTGTGACCGTTAACGCAAGTATCACGTATTTGAATATTTGTATAACCATTTAAATTTGATTGTGGCCATGGCTGGTTAAAAGCATCCGAAGTCAGCATAAATGATAATAAATCGTCTTTTATTCTGCAGTATTTTATTTAAAAATTTCATTTAGATACAAATTAGTGCTTTAACAGAGATAGTAATGCAGATTAAGTAAAAATTTTAATATTGTGTATAAACGCGTATGTATTTATATTTACTTAAACAGTGTTTAGAAGCTGTTTTGTGAACACACAGTTAAAGAAGATTACAGGAAAATGTGTCACAAATATATTTTAATAAAATTATTTAAGAGTCACGCGTTTCAATCCTACGGTCGTTTATTCGAATTGTGGATATCCAAAGAATTTGTGTTCTGTTGTCAATAACAAACTGAAAAAGGTTTTGGGTACAAAGTAATATTAGAATATAAATGTTTACATATTTCAGAGGTAATTCAAATAAAAACTACCGAAAGTTTGGATCGCCAGACTGTACAAAGATTGCCCTCATTTGTTCAATGTACCATACTGCTCTGCTAACTATGACTCAGGTTAAGCTGGATATTTTAACTGGTAAGATTTTGGTTTGTTTACTTTTGCCCTGCCTAGTATTAGTTTAATGGCTTTTCTTTTAACAAAAAGTTTGAGTAAAGAACTTATAAAGCATAAAATAATGTAAAATTATATTGAAATTTTGCAAAAATTCATAATTTAAATCTTTTAATAAAGTGTTTTTCTTTATAAAGCATAGTCTGTAAAATTTTGAAATTAAATTACACCCAAAGAACTTGGTATCATTCTAGTGTTGGAGAATTAGAATAATCTAGAAGAAAAATTAAATGTAAACTATTTCAATTATATCTAATGGTTTTTACTATTTTTTCATATTTATAGTTTAACTGATAAGATTATAAAATATATTTAAATAGTTGTATATTGAACTAACATACACAGGTTTTTGAAGTTGGTTAAGCAAATGCCTAACTTCGACCGAATATTGTTAAATTGATTTCTTTTAATCATTAAAAATTATTTAAATTCTATCTTTAGAAGACTGTCTGTCATATAAAAGCCAGTGTAGCCAAAATAGTGACTCATAATTATAATATTAATTGATAATTTATTTCAAAAGCACATTTGGTACTTAATTCCTTCTTCTTTTTTTATATTTTATGTATTAGATACTCCCTGTAATATGTGTTTATATGTAAAGGTATACGCGTCTCTTTGTTAATGCAGGTGAAGCCGCAGGGCGTATCTAGTTTTGTTAAAATGAATTGTTTGTTAAAAATGATCAAAGAAATGTATAATGTATGTGTAAATTCTTTTTATTCCAGGACTATGCAATCAAGACGAAATCCTATATTCGTTGTGGCAATTCCTTTGCACCTTGGGACCAAACAGTGGCTTAAAAGCATTCTTAGATCTTCTAGCTGTCAATACTAAATCGTCTGCGCCGGAGTTTCAAATGCTCATTCTTTTCGCAGATTGTATGACACATTATGTTACGTAAGTGATGATTATTATTATCTTATCTTAATATATATAAATCTCCTGTCACGATGTTTGTCCGCGATGGACTCCTAAACTACTTATCCGATTTTAAATTAAGTTGGCACACCGTGAGCAGTCTGGTCCAACTTTAGAGATAGGATAGTTTAGATTTATCATTATCGTCGTAATTTTATTTTATTGCAAATTATTTGTCTATAACTAATTGACAGTCACAAATATCTGTTAACTCCAAAAGATTTTAACGGATGTCGATACTTTTCGACTGAATTGAGTAAGTAATCAATAGATGGCGCTGCTATGGTGTCATATAATGATCAATTTATTAACCTAAATAAAGCATACTTTTATTGTTTAAAACGCTGTCGATTATAAACATATCCCCGCACACTTAAATCTAATAATTATCTTTATTGAAATAAAAAAATTATTGCTAAATTGCTAGGATCAGCTTGTTATATATAAATATTACTAGCTGATCCGGCAAACGTTGTTTTGTCATAAATGTGATTTAAATTTTTAGTTAATAAAAAAAATAGGGGTTGACCGTAGAGGGTTAAAAATGTAGGATTATATGTATTTTTATATTTCATAAAAAAATAGAAAGTAAAATTTTCTATATATCTATAAAATAAAGTACAAAAATGGGGATGGACTACCCTTAACATTTAGGGGGATGATTAATAGATGTTAGCCGATTCTCAGACCTACTCCATACGCTCACAAAGTTTCATGAGAATTGGTCAAGCCGTTTCGGAGGAGTATGGGAACGAAAACTGTGACACGAGAATTTTCTATATAAGATATACAGGGATGTAATCTAATAATATAAGAACACCATGTACCCTTGAATTGTTTATTATAAAAATGTTTCAAATTAATTATATAATCGTTAAATTTTTAGAATACTCGACGATATGGAGATGTACGAAAAGCAAGAGCCATTCAAACTACAGGACTTTGTTAATATGTCTTCCTTCCTGAATATGTTTATTTATAAATCTATTATAGGACAATTATTTGGTAAGTGATACGGTTTAAATTTAAAATAAACAATATTATACCTATTTAAATGCAAAAAAGTTTATTTGCTACTTGTATGTAGTGTTATTTTAAACTTGGTGAATTATCAAAATCGGCTCAGCATTATAGATGTAATTATGTATGTTAATGAATGCAAATGGAAATACATTATCGGCAATGAAATTAATTACTGATTATGTAAACAAATTGCAATATTGTATTCTACATATACTTTAAATCATTGTTTAAGTCGGACAAAGACAGTTTAACCGACTTAAAATAAGGGTGTTTTCTCAATTATCTTGTATTACTTTTGGTGATCTAAATAAATGACATGCGGTCAAATCTCATTTGTTACCGGGCAGTCTTTCAAATTGTTTAGAGATTTTATTTAAACTGAAGATATTTGAAATGTGCCACGTGTATGTGACGAAAACTGATAAAAATTTCATATCTAAACCTTGGCGAAATGGTCACCATGTTGGTGAAAATAGGGTCAGGGTTCGATTCCAGGTGCGGTGAACATTACTGTGATGGATATATATAGATATATATATGTATTTATAACAAATATCTTTTTATATATATGTTGGGACTAACCGTGCGAAAATGGTGCGATTCCAGATCTCAAAAGTATCCAAAGCAATGATGTGTTCCGCTCTGTGCACACGTTGCTGCTGGTGTTGTATCGCCGCGACTGTCGACGCGCGTATACGCCGCCGTCCCATTGGCTCGTGCGGGATATACGCGACTCGCATTTCATGGCCGACCTGGAGAAGGGGAAGAAACCGCAACAGGTGAGATTAATTACGTTATATGGGCAACGATTATATATATTTATTACTAGCTGATCCGGCAAACGTTGTTTTGCCATACATGTGATTTCAATTTTCAATTAATAAATAAAATACGGGTTGATCGTAGAAGGGTGAAAATTTAGGATTGTATGTATTTTTGTATGTTGTATAATAAAAAAATAGAAACTAAAAATTTTGTCTAAAAAATAAAATTTAGGGTTGGACTACCCTTAACATTTAGGGGGATGAAAAATAGATGTTGGCCGATTATCCTACCTACTCAATACGCTCACAGAGTTTCATGAGAATCGGTCCAGCCGTTTCGTAGGAGTTCAAGTTCGAACCCCGTGACACGAGAATTTTATATATTAGATGTTGTGTGAATAAAAATGTATAAAATTGTGAATCTTTTATTTCTATATATTATGTTTACACTGAATATGTCTTTTATATTATGTAACTTACTTGAACTACTTTTACATAAATGTTTAATTTGTACAATTTGAAATGTTTTTAATATTCAGGTACTAGTGCAAAAGACCCCGCATATGATTGCTCACGGCGAACGAGTTCGGTTGTTCAGACGAGCGGTGGCGGATGAAAAGGTATGGAGAATAATTTTTAATGATTAGTTAAGACATTTTTATAATTCTTTTTGAAGTATCAAAGATAAGGTACATGATTTTTAAATAGCGATAAATTTTTTTGTTAAACTAGTGACATTTATTTACGTTCTGTTTATTTGATAAAATCACGCGTTACTGTGTGGAAGATCGTGGTATAACAATTATTAATATTATTTTATTAATTATTATTATTATAATTATATATATTAAAACAACAAGTTTCTCAACGTTCTTCCCGACGCGCCAGTTATTTAGTGTTGCCATGGGTTACAGAATACGGTAAAAAGATGTTGACTTTTGATGGAGCACAACTATACAATAAAATAATTGAATCAGGCGTTACTTTGCGGAAGTCCATAGTTCAAAAACCCAATAGACCAGTATGAAAGCAGTATTCCGCGAAAAACCCACAACCACTCGACGCACGTTTCGCTCCGACACCAGAGCATCATCAGGAGATGTTGCCTCTACGAACAGCGTTTCGAGCGCTATAAAATGCCACCAGTTGTATTCAAGAAGCAACTTAAGCGATGTCTTTATGGTGACGCCATGTCAGAGTAGATTTCCGTGTGTTTGCGCATGACGCAAGGTTGTTAGTTGAATACACAAATAATGTTTATTAGATTTAATCTAATTATTATTAGATTATTTTACACTTTATCACAGAACATAAAAGACACAAGACACGAAATTTACAAGCACTTACAATAAAGATATAATGGAGTGTAAAGTGGGCGGCCTTATCGCTATTAGCGATCTCTACCAGGCAACCCCTATTTGAAAGGGAAAAAAATTAATATACGTGAAATAAAGTATTATACATATTAAAAAAAAATGATTACTTAATAAAAATTAGAACTAATTGAAACGTAGTCTCAAATAAGTGATATTTTTTGTACCTATATCTTTCTTGAGCTAATCTATGAATCTATAAAATCACTTAAAAACAAAATTTTACGCGGTATTGCAACAAAATTTGTCTGTTAGGATTTTTTCTCGTTCTGTTACAACTTACGATGGTCGTATTTTCCCTAATTTTTAAGAACTTTCAAGCAAGTGTAAAACTATTTTAGGTAGTGCTAGGGCTAACGGAGCGTGCGTGCGGCGGCCGGTCGACATTGGTAACAGTGCGTCGCAATAGGTTGGTGGAAGACGGCTACAGGCAGCTGGCGGCGCTGCCCAGCAGGGCTCTGCGTGGAGTCGTCAGGGTCCGCTTCATCAACGAGCAAGGCCTGGACGAGGCTGGCATTGACCAGGATGGGGTGTTTAAAGGTACAACACCCGCTTGCGTCTTCTTCTAATTGCACAATGCGCGGAAGGAAAATGATGCTAGGATATTAATGTGTTGATTTTATGTTTGGCTGAATTTAAGTTGCACAATATTGTCTTTTATTAACGTAACTGTTACTCATTGGAAGAAAAACACAGTATTAACGGATTTAAGTTATGTATTTTTGCAAAATTTAAATATCACCCACGTCTACCGTGACCACGCACGCTGTTAAATACGCGAAACGTCGGAAATGTTTTCAATAATGTTTAAATTTTGCAAGAATACATAACTTAAATCCGTTAATAAAGTGTTTTTCTTTAAATGGATTTAAGTTAATTTTATCTAAGGTTTCTCTAAAATTAATGCGTTTATTTTTCATGGACATGATGGAATCTTAAACAGCAACTTGTAGTATTATTAATTCGAGTCAGTTAAGTGACCAGTGCAACTGTCACTGATACAAAAAAGGGTGACCCGCTAAAATACAATAGTGATGGTCTGGATTTTTAATTCGGCAAAATGTTTTTAAACCATTCCTCAAAACACTCCGATTTTCAGTTAATGTGTCCATTATAATCATGATAGTCAATAAAAAATGTAATCTGGACTAACTTTTAAAATTATAAAATCCTCGATTTTACCCCATCACTATTTATTTGCGACTAAAAACCTGCAACACTGGAAATGTTATTTTACTGACTGGAATAAATAATAGTTCTATTTGGTTAATGCTGAGCGTTTATTAGCTGGTTCTGTTAGAAATAATTACATATGCAGTTAAG
Organism: Pontia daplidice; assembly: GCA_963693355.1. NCBI lineage: Eukaryota > Metazoa > Arthropoda > Insecta > Lepidoptera > Pieridae > Pontia > Pontia daplidice. The sequence continues at coordinate 6,625,078 of CAVNZL010000137.1, read as the reverse complement.
AATATAACCATAGGACTCGCGCATGTAAGAAAAATTAAACTAATCTAAAGTAATATTGCCGATAATAATAATATCAGATTAGCCCCAAAGTAAGCTATTTGCTAAAAGAGCTGATAATCATATACATAACTTTTGTAAACACACATGTAACACATGGACCAAATGTAAAATTACTTAGTTTGGTTAATTTGATTTTTGTCCAATAGATTTTTTTTTCAGTTATAACTTATAATCAATAGTGATTATTTATAGAAGACAATAATTTTTATATTTTAAGAAGAACAAACCCCCTACTTGTGCGATATTTCAGAATTCCTAGAAGAAACAATTAAACGCGTGTTCGACCCGTCCCTTAACTTGTTCCGTGTGACGAGTGAGGAACGACTCTACCCATCTCCGACTTCTTGTTTACAAGACAATCATTTGCAGTTGTTTGAATTTATTGGACGGATGCTGGGAAAGGCGGTGTATGAGGTAACTGATTACATAAAGTTCACTTATATTCCGGCTCGAAGGACCAAAGTCGCAGACAATATCATCTTCATTAAATTTTTAAGAAAGAAAGATTAGAACTTTAATGTCTTGCAAAACCATTTACGTAAGCATATCTCGTTCTGACGAATCGTGATTTATTGTTAGTCGTAAATTTGAAAATTCAGTATATTTTCTATTAGGTCATAAAAAGTATTATATAAAAAAATTTTGTCTGGAACCTTTGTTAAGTTTCGACTACTTGGACTGTGTATTTTCTTAATCCAAATATCTGAGATCGGTAACCATAAGTTTATGTAAGAAAAATGAATAAAGTATTGTCATATTCCGTTGCTTAGTGATTAATGAACACAGCCCCATCTTAGATTCGAATCCCGTTTGGGTGAATTATTTTGATTGTCTGACCATGCCATCGATTAAATATTCATTTGCAACTGCAAAATTTGTTTTCAGGGAATAGTGGTGGATGTACCATTCGCATCTTTCTTCCTCAGCCAAGTGCTTGGACAAACACAGCAGGCGCTATACAGCTGGATCGATGAATTACCATCGCTCGACCGAGATCTGTATCGCAGCCTGACTTATATCAAGCATTTCCAGGTTAAAACAATTTTTGAATTATTCTAATATTAATAGTTGTGATCTTTTATTGTACTATTTAGCTGAAGTGTTTGATTGTTTGAACAAGATGATCACAGGAACCACTAGTTGGAATTTGACATTTCGTGTTGTCCGTAAATTCAGTAAAGTCAATCAGAGATGAATTACTGTAAATAAAAGCGCAAATTTTTAACAATAAGGCTATATTTGTAGAATCACTTTATATTTAAAAAGTTTTTATGCAATGATAATAAGATAATTAATACAAAATACTAATCCGTAGGGTGACATATCCAGTTTGGAACTGACTTTCTCGGTGGACGAGGAACGTCTTGGTGAAATTGTGACGCACGAGTTGGTTCCCGGCGGAAAAGCTATACCTGTCTCTAATGAAAATAAGTAAGTAAGAAAAATAATACCCAACTAATACTGCCCTGCCCTACCCTGCTCGAACGATTCGGCTTAGAAAAAAAATAGAGGAAAAATCTTTTAACAGCTCTTGTATGTGGTTGGAAAGTCTTATTTAAATAGTCTCTTGCTAATAATATTTTTTTTAATTTATTTATATAAGTCACGCCTGTTTCCCATTGGGGTAGGCATAGACACGACCTCCACTTGCTACGATCCTTGCATACCACTCTCGCTTCTTCCACACTCATTAAATTCATCATACGTTGTTGGTTATGGGTGCTTTTGACCTGCCCCTTTTCCAGAGCATTCTGAATCTGATCCAAAAACTTCGGCCAGGTGTCCCAGCCCCACCCTCGTTTATCTATGTTTACCTTTACCTTTTTTTATATTTATTATACCGTTTTTCTTCTTTTTTTTATGTCTAGTTCCAAAAGTCGAGTTTGAAATTAACATTTACCATATCAATAAATTATTTATTTATTGTTTCTGAGAAATTGCATTAAGAACTTATTGTTGCGGTGAGGTATATTGGGGTAGTAAATTTAAACGATGAGATGAAATTATTTAACTAAAATTACTTATCTAATTTTGCGATAATATTGAAACTATATATATACTATAAAAAAAAATTAATATTTTTTTTGAATCAAGCGTGAAATATATAGATAGATATACTCTACGATGCCGTATTTAATGTAGTTAAAGAAAATACTATAATAGTGAGTGACAAGAGAAGAATATAGTGTTTTTTTTTCAGAATTAACTACATTCATCTAATGGCTCACTTCCGGATGCACACACAGATAAAGGATCAGACCAATGCGTTCATTAAGGGATTTAGAGCTATAATTAATCCAGAATGGTTATCGCTATTCTCAACACCAGAGGTAAAAGAATATTTTTTTATTAGTTTTACGCAAAATTTAAAACAACGTTGCTGACTGAAAGTAGCTAAAGCAATTTTTTTTTCAAACAACTTTTAAAAAAACCAAAGGAGGTGTTTTTTTTCTTATTTTCGACTGTTACCAGCTACGGTTGCCAATAAATTTAAATCTCCAAATTTCGTAATTTTTTTTTTAATGATGATGTGTTTGCTTTGTATAATACGTGGGTTACAGTTAATATGCATTCAGCAATGGATAAGGAAAACATTTTAGAGGTCAAGAAATAAATTTATTGTTTGTCAAAAATTTTTTAAATCTCTTTGATTACTTTTGAACTGACACTCTCCTAGACCTCTGGACGTGAAAAATCGTCAGCAGAAGCGTAGAGTTAAAATAAATTAGGTTTCTAATCTATATAATAAAATATGAATTAAATCGGAATATAAGTCACAAAGCCAGGTCAGCCTCATCCGGGCTGCGTATTACAATATGTTATACGCAATTTTCAAACCTTTTCATTTCAATAGTGCCTGAGCGAATTTGTCGCGGTGTACCTAATTACTACGGTTCAGAAATGTGCATATAATATTACTATAATATGCAATTGTCACTAATAATTTCGAGAATTCGAAATACGGTGACATATAATAGTTATTTATGAATACAATTTTAATGTTTGAAAGGTGATTGCTAGATTGCCCGCTTTCGCCCTTAACTTGAGTACTGGCAGTAAATGTAAATTTGATTATTATTTTTTAACGTCCATTATGTGAATGTTGAGGCTATTTAGCTTCTAGACACCACCGGTATATAAGAAGTTTGAAAAGGAACATTAAAAAAGTCAGGCCTTTATTAGAGACTGTAAGCAGAGTTAATGGACACTACTATTATTATATTATATATTCTTTAGCAATTTAATTTAGATGTAAATTACTCATTAGTCTTTCTCCAGGCTAAATCGTAATTTTTAAATGATTTGTCTCTGTGAAGGCAATTCAGCGCTATTAAAAAATTTAACATTCATACATGAGTGTATTACATAAATGATATACTTACATTTAAATTAGAGATCCGTCTCAGTGAGGACTATTGTTTGCAGCTACAACGTCTCATAAGCGGTGACAACGTCCCACTGGACCTGAGGGATCTGCGTCGTCATACGCAATACTACGGCGGGTTTCACGACTCACACCGCGTCGTCTGCTGGCTTTGGGATGTTCTGCAACGGGACTTTAGCGAGCACGAGAGAGCACAGTTTCTTAAGGTAGAGTTTAATTCTCAGTTTTATTTCATTTTTAGCTAGTTAGACTGACTGTCTCATCAAAAATTAACTAAACGATGATTTATTGTCTTTATTAACATAACTTTACTCGTTTAAAGAAAAACATTTATGAAGGATTTAAGTTTCAGTCTACCGACCACGCACGCTGCAAAGTACGTGAATCGGATTTTTTTTATAACGTAAAATTTTTTAAAAAGTATTTTTCTTTGAATGATGATTTTTTTAGCATCAAGGTTTATGTACTATTGTTGGTAGAGAACTCAATGATACTTATTTTTATTAACGAATTTTGTTCGTAAAGGCAACGTCGACGATGTTTAGGTGTCGGGGCGAAACCTTTGTCGAGTGTTTGAAGATTTTTCGTAGAGTATTGCTAAAAAATGGTCTAACAGAATCGAACACTTAGAACATTTCCATACTTATTCTACTATCTCAGCATGTCTGTTACTATCAATATCACAAACTACTTATAGACCAAAGGTTTTCATTATATCTCCGAGGCGTTGTATGAAATTGGCATTTATAGATAGTTATTAGAGCATAAGCTAGCCTGGTGTGCTAATATCAAACCTGAGATAGCACGCTATCTATCCGCAATAGATTTTTATATTTCTAGAACATATCTTTAACAATAAGGTTGAAAATTATCAAACTATTTTCCTGTTGATGAGTCACATGAGATGTCGTATTTAAGGGTTTAATTTTTTTCATACATTCATATTTCTTATTATTATATATGATAAAGTAAATTATTATTAAGAAAGTGCCTAAGTGTTGCTAGAACTAATTTATTAAATGTAACGTGCAGACATATACTATTGTACTGTGATAATTAGCTTAGTGCTTTACTATATTAAATTTAATTCGTATATTCTACAGTTTGTGACCTCTTGTTCGAAGCCTCCCGTCCTAGGCTTCGCACATCTTAAGCCGCCGTTTTCTATACGATGTGTCGAAGTAGGCGACGACGAGGACACTGGTGACACTATAGGTAAATAATATGTATAAGAGGTATTTACGAACAATTACGACTTAGGGACCTTCAAGAAAAGTATAAGCATGTTAGAGGCCGGCAACGCACTAGTGAGGCCTCTATATCACTTAACATCAGGTGAGCCTCCTGCTCGTTTGCCCCTGTTTTATAAAAAAAAATGTATAGGTATAATAAAATGTAATAACAAACAATATTTAAATATTGCATAGCGGAAAGTGGTAGCCCTTGTGTTGGCTGAAGAATTTTTTTTCCAAAATTTTCAATTTTTACTTGAAGAATGTTTGTATCGCATTATTAATGTTGCTATTGATATTATTTTTTAAGATTGAAGAGTGTTTAACCTTATGATGCGACCCCCGGGTAAAAAAAAATTTTTCGCCCCCCCCCCGGCAAAAAAAAAATTTTCCCCCCCCCCCCCCCCCTTCGGTTATTAGATGTATGAAGGTGTGATGTTACAAGTATTACCATTAACAATATAAATCGTCTTTAATTTTGTTTTCCCTGTATTTTCCTCCTGGCGACCTCCCTAAAGAGTTTCCGCCCCCGGGGGGGGGCGCGCCGGGTGTTGAAAAAAAGGGTTTGGGGTTTTTTTTTTTTCCTTTGAGCTCAGCATATAGTATATACTATATAAAATATACTATAGTGTATATACAGTATATATCTTTTCTAGAAGTTCCGCTATTCTATATCGCTATAATTGTTAGCAGGAATCTGATATTTTAAATTCTTTATCGTATAACAAATATTACAAAAATGGTAAATAAATTAATACCTATAATTGTTACTTAATAAAATTAAATATTTGTTGCAGGAAGTGTAATTCGAGGCTTTTTTACGATACGCAAAAAAGATCCTTTGAACCGTCTACCGACGTCGTCTACTTGCTTCAATCTGCTCAAACTACCAAATTACCAAAAACGAAGTACTCTACGTGACAAATTGCGGTACGCCGTGAATAGCAACACAGGATTTGAACTGTCATAGATAATGAGTGTTGCCAGCTTATCAATAAAATTTACCAAATTAATTTTATTGGCATGTGCAATACTGCAGATATTGAAATGAAATTGACACAACGTCGATGTATAATTTTACGTTCATAATTCGAAATATGAATTTGTGGGAAAATTATATTTACCAAATACATTTGCTTAGTCTTAAATCTAAATGTGTGACAAAAACAGGGAAAACGAATTAGTATTGTTCATTTTGATCGAAAATTAAATTTCCGTACTCAAGTCATCCAACTGTGGCATAAATATTTATATTAGTTTTAATAGGTTTTAACAACGTTCTATGTTTTGGACGTAATAATTGTTTTCAGTTACTAGAGTATGAAGCTAGGAGAAATCAAAATTTTTTTTTATCTTTCAATAAATATGACAGAGGCTCTTCTTTATCCAGTAACAGATACTTCCTTAAGATCTGTAAAATATGAACTCGTATGAGTAATAAATTTAGACTATATAATTCTGCACTTTGCACCTTATGCGGAATGTTACGTGGCCAGTAGGATTTGGCGCAGGATTTGAAAACTGTACAAATATTTCTTTAAATGGAAATTCGTAGGACCGATTAGGTTTAATGTATGACTAGAATAGACATAGTTTTAGAAGCATTGCAATTGTATTAATACGAGAAATGTCTTTAAATACAATTTTTAATACTGGCAATGTTCTGTAATACAACGCATCAATAAACATTCAAAACAATTTTGTCTTTTGAAAAGCATAGTATTACCGGTAGTGATAGGTTATTGATTGCCCAAATACTCGTAAGTTTAACCACGATTTTATAATAATTAGTAATTGTAATGTCTTTGGAATATTTTTAAACGGAGCCAGTCCATTTCAGGTCTAAAGTATGGGATATGTGTACATAGACAATAATCCTTTAGTATTTATAATGTTTAATTAATAATTACAATATGTAGGGTACCTGGCAACGATCGCTTGTAACCGATGAGGCCACCCGTTGGATTCAAATATGTATATAAAATGTACCTACTTTTCTATCTTGCGCAGTGTAGAGGTTACAAAAATGTCAGTGTTTTACATAATTTAGCCATAATATTTTATTCCGGTTATGATTTCATGCCTACATACAATAAGATTACATCCGACATTTAATCAGTCACAGATACAAATTAATATATGTTGTTTAAATAATTTGAAGGAATTGATAGTATCACAGCCTAATTTATGAAAACGTTTGAAGTTAGATTCATTTATATCAATAACTTGTTAATTGTCTGTAAATATTATTTTTGCTCCCACACACTCATAAAAATCACACTCATATATATTGTAGAGTAATATCATAATTATTATTTTTAGATATCTGTATTTTATGAATGTATTTGTTGTTAATAGTGCAATATTCACATGCTAACATTTAACAAGGCGTTTCAAAATATATTGGTAAAGAGACTCAGTACGAACGTGTGACTAAATAGTTAATTTTCAAAATGCACAACCGATCAATTGTGTTTTGAAATTAATGCGGAAAGATAAGTCGAAGTCAGAAGTCAGTATGATGGCTTAAATAAAAATTTACAAGTAAACACTGCAAATTCCAAATTTATTATCAGCTTTTGCTATCATTATTAAACAGCCGAAATATTAAATTACAATTGCAATACTACGTAAAAAATCATCCATCTGTCAAAATCCCATGACCAGACTTTGACAGACGTCAAATGCATTACCGTTTTAATAGGGTTTAAAGTTTAATATTAAGGGCGTTGTGTTTTAATTATTTTCTTAAACGTATATTCTGAGACACGTAAAATATACAAAGAATGTATTTTGTAGGAATGTTTCGATGTTTGTTTAATGTATTTAAAATAGCAAGCGTGTATCTTTGTGGGTCGTTGTAAGGTATATTTTGTACTAGCCACGTAAATGTTGTATAACACAATGTGATTCTCTGTGATAAATAATTAATATTTATTATTAATGTGTTTTATTTCTTGTACCCAAACATAGATATGTTGATATTTTTAGCATTAAAATGGTTGATGTTTGGCGAAATTTAAACTGCGTATGAAATTATATTACTAAAGCGTAAAGAAGGGAACACTAAGTTCTTTTGACAAAAAATAATATTATAATTTTTAAAAAATTTATAAAATTGAAATAAAAGTAAATATTAATTATAAGATGTAGTTGAAGATTGTAATACATTTAAATACAAAAAACCTATATTTAAATAAATACTACCTAATATTCGTACAAATTGATTATTTACACTTTAATAATAAAAAACAAAGAGAAAACAATTTCTTTTTTTCCTCGAATATTGGAAAACGGTCAAAGTGCTTGCTACACTGAAAGCAGCTGTTCAATGCGTCGCGTCTCCGGCCGCTGCCATCTTTGTTTTTTATCTCGCTCTCTCACAGCTACAGTTTGATCATTCATCACCTCTCTTTCTTCATACACAACCGCTCGGCCCGCGTCCCCCACCCACCCGAAATACAACAGTCTCGCTCGATTTTCGCCGTGAGTTGACGTTTCGATTAGTTCAATAAAAATTAATACCGTGATATCCTTTGTCCTGATTCATTTAAATTATAATAAGGATATATAAATTACTAAATAGCTAAAGTTAAGTATCTTCTTTATAAATAACTGGTGAAATTGACAGGTGCCCGTACCCTGTCGTTCATGTTGTGTGCGTTTAATCAGTGATTCCCGCATAGTCGTTCGAGCATGAATAATATAGAAGTAACCGGTATCAACGTCGCGTGTCAACCGGGAAGAGCTTGGTGATCGGGCAGTGTCGGGGTTGATGTTTACGTGTAATGTTGATGAGTCTGCGGTGACAACGAGACGCGGAGTGGTTGGATGGCGGCAGTAAGTGGCCCCGCGCGGCACTCTCGCGTCTCCATGAGTGTCTCCATGTCGCTGATGCAGGCTGGTACGCAGAGTGCGCCCCAGGGCGCCATCCTGGCGGCAGCGGCGCCCTACTATCAGACACCGGCCATTCCGACTGATGTGCTGCCGGATAGGCCTATAGGATATGGCGCATTTGGAGTAGTATGGTGAGAAACTCGTGGTATTTTTGTTTTGTTGCAGATATTTGTGTCAGCCTTTTATAATAATATAACGATTATAAAATTCATGTCATTAGCTTAATAAATACACCACTTTCTGCTTTAGTAGAGAAATAAGCTTAGGTGATATAGTTGTATTAAGTATTGGTCTTATGGATAATTTTTTCTTTTAAGGAATAAATATATTTCACATCTAAACAATCTATCAACCTCTCCAAAAAACCTAACTTTAAAATAAACTAAAAATGATGTAATTTTAGTTACATCCAATTTTATGTCATCCATAAGTGAAATTATTGTTTACAAATACTTATTGATAATTTTATAAATTAAGATTCATTTTATTTATTGTTTATAATATCTTTCAGAAAACATACCAATGATAAACAATACATTAAATAAAACCCAAATTAAAATTAAAGGAATATTTTGACATTTAATTCAATAAATATCTCATCTTTGTCTAAAGAGAACTTTTAAAACTATCAAAATTTGAAAAAAAATAAATAAATAAAAATAAATTATGTTGTATTTTAATAATGCTTTTGTTTTGGAATTTGTCAGTGCCAAAATATGTTGCCATATTTTTTTAACATGTCTAATGCCAGTATCAATGATAATTTGATGAGTTCTTTAATGTAGCTGAAGTTTTTATCTGTTCCATGTGAGTGACAAAGAATTCTTCACATTGAAATGATCTTAGGTCTCAGCCTACATTTTCTAGTAAGCCCATAACCAGTTTGCATTTAAATTGAGAGCATTAGGCAAAGCTAGATATATGCTTATGTAAGAGGGTTAATTCAATGTGATCCTGCTTTTTGTGATACTTCAAAGAAAAACACTGCCTATTGTCACTTGGTCACAATGGACTTCGCGCGATCGCCAATACACAAACTTACACAATTACTAATAATCAAGAGACTATTGAAATCTCCATTGAAACAAAACCTTGCTTTGTTGAATGCATTACGAAGTCTGGCCACGCTAATTTAGACCTTCGCCACTCGCATATTTGGCAATGAACAACCTTGTGGGTAAATTTTCGTATTTGTAATACGAATTTATTTACTGAAGGTTTACATGAAATATTTTATCATCAGGTAAAGTTTTTAGTTACAATGTCAGTTATGTATCAACTTCTTTGTGCCTAGTTGTGTATATTCAATAAAAATACCGCAGTAACTTTTACAACATGTGCGTCAAGTTCAATAGTGTTCCTTTGAGGTAAGTACTTCGTAAACACGTGGTGTTTGGCATAACCTGTCGAGGAGTATTCGAATCACCGCTAACGACATAAGAGTTATTTTCAATATTCATGTAACTTGCGATTGAGTGCACGTTGCGCTCCAACTACGTACTGGCAAGCAATTCTCGGTCGTATAACTGCTTCTTTGGATTGCTTTTCACTTCTCTGTACTGCATTTCGTAATCGAAAGATTAATTTGCAAGCTAAAACAACCTACTGGCTTTCTGGCTAAAGTCGTGTTTGCTTTGCGATCGGTTAGCGCGGTTTAGTGCAATGTGAGGGTTGTTGAGTTTAGGTGGACGGCTTTGTGTAGATTCGTCGTGCGTAGGTAGGGTCGAGGGAGCGTCGATTGTGTGAACGAACGCGGGAAGGGAGGTACTTGATTATTCCGAGACCGCGTCGATCGCCGGTCGAGGGCCCTAAAATCCGGCCCAGACTCCGTTCAACGTACACGCTCGTTAAATGCGAATGAGGACTAACTTTTATCTTATTCGCTGAGCACAGACATTTGAGCTAGGTTTTTCCAGTTTTACAGGTCACGCGATCTTTACTCGAAAAAAGTAATTTACAGATGAGATATTTTTTGCATATAGGAATAATTTTGTAAATAAATTATTCCTGTAATTTTACTTTTATTTAAATAATCCACACGAAGTAAAAATTTGAACTTTGTGCCAGTGAGATTTTTTAGTACCGAGCTTGTCAAATTTCCCAAGAGATAATTGATTATAGAAATAACCCATGGAAAGCTCTCCTATTTATTATATGTTGCGTGTGATGTCCCGCTGGGACGTGGGCTCGACTATATATCATTAATTAGGAGAGAAGTGCGGGCTGATTGATTGGGCTGGGCGCTGCACCCTGACCAGAATGACGCCCACGCCTTAATCGATTGATAATTGCAAATTATTACTTTCATGAAAGATAAATCTCGATTCGATGTATTTTTATAAATTACTTAATTGATTTGAGTAAATATCTTACAAGACCTTGGCGGGTGTTTGATGATAAACTTATTTTTATCCGGTATATTACAGGCGACAGTATTAGGTATATTTATATTAGATTTAATGAGACACAAAATTCTAGTCTAATTTTGAGTTATAGTAAAATACAATAATAATATCAGAAATACTTAAATGTGTCCCTCTTCTTAATTTGAGCATTTCAATTTTCTCTGATGTCTTTACAATACAGCCTTCGCTTAAGTTGGATCAAAGACTTCGGCCGAAATGTAAAACAAAAAATACGGAAGGTTGAATTTTGTATAAATTTATTTATAATCGCCGTAAAGGGACGCATCTACCTGAATGTTTTTGTGGTTAAATTCTTACATTCATTATATTATATCTTACAGATTGAAGTTTATATAAGGTTTTGAAAGTTTTAAATTGAAATTCGAATTCAAACTCGTGAGAAATATAGACTTTTTATCTCAAGTAGATCGGACTGGATTGAAATTTCCGCTCAAGCTATATTGTATTTCTGCAGAACTTAGTTCTTGATAGATACACAGTTACTGTTTTGAATGCGAAGGTAACTCACACCAACAAGTAATAGAAATATGAGCAAGTGCGAGTCGATATGAGCAAAAACATCTTTGTTATAATTGAGCTTCTTAAACCTGTAAAATTCAAATTATCTTACTAAGCTAGTAATAGCAAAGTATTATAGTGAGTGTTTTCATCTATTCGGTACGGAACTCCAATATCTACCCTCATTTTAAATGATCCAAAATTTAAAAATTAAATTTCTTAATTATACATTTCCAGCTAGAATATGAAACGAAGTAGTGCAAGCGCCATAACGGAAACGACTGTTGCCGTTTGTAACGAGGTCGCATGCGTGTGCTGGTGTAACGTGACATAATTATCAAAAGTATTTTACCAAGCAAAGGATTCATAGCTTTAATTTGAAAAATACGTTTAAATATTGTTTGGACTTGATAGGCGCACTAAATATTACCTATTATGATGTCGCATCTATAACCAAACAAACAAAAAATCAGGCAAATGCGAGTCGTACTCGCGAACGAAGAGTGGGGGAATAAAGAACAAAAAGTCATGTTTTGTATGGGAGCCCTCTAAATTATATTATTTATTCTGTTTGTATAATAGTTCTGCTTTTATAGCAGTGACAGAACTACATAATCTGTGAACATTTCAACACACATTGACAGCAGACTGAGACATATAGACAGCAAAGTCGCAGTAATATTATCCCTTTTTGAACACTCCAAGTGTTCAAAAAGGCGATATTTCGGTACATGAATGATATGAATATCTTATTATCGTTGCTTCATCAGCGGTATTCTTTCCTTTGAAATACCTCAGCATAATTGTCAGTTTATAAATGTCATCCTACTTTCTAAGTGATATTGCAGGTGTCATCATTCGATTGATGAATTATTTCTTCCTATTGTGATTTGATTGAAGATAAGCCTTAGAGAAATATATGAGTGGATAGCTTAAATGGTGTGTTAGTATTTCTAAGTAGTAATTATTTATACAAATTGATATAAAATCCTTGCAAAAATCCTTTAGTTATTAAAAATTAATAACTAAATTATATTGCCCTATTCAATATTCGGTCTGACGTCATAATTATATGAGGTTGTCGCTTTTATTTGATGCCAAGATGGAAAAAGACTGTTATAAGAATACTTTACGCTGAATATTTTTTGTATGTAAATATTAATTATTTATTGCCAAACCATTGCTCGTTGTTAACGATAGGTATTGATCGACCGTATATTTTCGAAACAAAAATTATCGATAATTTTATAATTTCTATTTTCTATGGGCAAGCAACGAATTAGCCGTTAGATTAAAAATAAAAAACAATGATCTAAAGCCTGTAATTATTAGTTTTTTTTTAAATTGCGTTTGCGCATTGTTATCGTGCCATTGACTTGGTATCGCAATCGAAATGCCTGTCAAAAATGTGTGTTTGCACGTATTTTTCTTGGCAAATATATTTTATTGGGATAAAACGTTGGGTGATTAAAAATTTACGCGTTCATTAAACCTGCGGTCATAGATCCGTCTATTTTAGACGATAAATAATTTTGATTACTTCCTTAACAATTTAGGCGAAATAGTTTTCGAGCAGACGACGGTGAAGAGGTAGATGTGCGGTAAATTAATTTTATTTAGTTCACAAATGTATTAATGTACTGTTTATATATATTGAAGGGTACTTATTCATTATGAAAAAATAAAAACAAAAGCTAAGCTTGTCAAGGAAATTAGTGTACACAATCTGTACATATAACTTAATATGTCGGATAAAAGGTCTCAAAGTGTAAGAGTTATTGTTAAATAGTTAAGTAAAATTTGTAATTGACCAAAAATTTACAACAATGAACCGAAACCTTAAAAATATTTTTTGTTGTATGTATATTTTATATAAGGGTATGTAGTATGTAGGGTTACTCTTCTTATTTATTTACTAAAAAAACTTTTTCCAGTGATATTAAAAATAAACAACTTTTGAGACTTGTAGTTTATAATAACGGAGATAGATTTAGATACGAATACATGGTAACATAATTACTGTTATTGAACATTAATGCATCGCTTGTATTATACTTGATTTAATGTAATGATCTTATCAATAAACAATTACTCAAACGTTAAATAGCAATTACTCAAATTGTTAATTTAGCTGTTATTGCATTGACTGGTACAAAAGTAATACGTGTTAATTATATGGATAATTTTGAAGGGCATGTGGAAATAAATGCTTTCCTGAAGGTCTTTCATTTAGGCTGTTTTGAATATTATCTACAATACATAAACAGATGCTAAAAATCACTAACACATTTTTGTTCAAGTTCCATTGACCATAGTTTAAATGTATAATTTTGAATTTTATTGCGCCTTGTTTTGAAATATCCGACATGTCGAGACACTGCAAGATGCCCCCGGATCTTCCTCGAGTTACCGGCTAAGGTCGGTATCGGTTATACGATACTCGGTTACCACTGAGAAACATAATGACGTGTGAAGGCTGTAGTAAATTACGGTAATCTGATCTCGGCTTTATTTTATTTGAAGCTTTCTAAGAAAAGGTTATACAATATAAAAAAAAAGTGTTCTATCTCTTTCCATTACTGCGTTAGCATAATTTGACAGAAAGGAATCTTTTTTTTAGAGTTAAATGATTTTTTAAAGAATAATGCCTTTCTTGGGTTTTTGTTCAAATTACCTTACTAGAGTAAGCCGTTAGTTGATACCGCTACTTGATAAAATAAAGGATTTTTGTTAATTTTAAATAATTATATTTAATTATTTTTTAAATAAGTAAAATTTATATAAACACTATTGTAAATAAGAATTCAGTTGATATAAATAGTTCGATGAAATTCTCTACATGACATTAGTGTTTTACCGACAGGTGAGGTCTACAAATATTCACGCATCCTGTAAAACCTGAATAGCAAAGTTAAAAAATAATGTTACTAAGTTTGAACTGGGATATATTGTTTTATTAACCGAACTTGTGTATCCATCCAATCCATTTAAAAAGCTTGTCTATGTCACGTTGAGTAGAATATATAACATTATCGAAATATTCAACGCGGTGTTACTTGATAAGGTCCAAATTTCTATGACACCGCATACATCAGTCCTGACTTTTAGGGTAGCTGTGGTTTGTGGTACATTTGTATAGACTTGCGACGTCAAATATCAAATACGATCGGTGGCAATTTCACATTACATTGTGTCATCGATTTCTTGTGGCTGATGCGAAATCGTTTGCTTCGAGTTTTTTTTTTAAGTTTCACCATTTGCACGAATCATTGAACGCTATCCGTACATGGTGATTTGGCAGAACAGGTACAAACGACAGCTAATGTAAAAGAACTGCTTGACAATAAATATAACCAGAAGGTTAAATTTATTGTCAAAGTTTTTATTGAAATAATATTTATACAGTGATATATAAATTACTGTTGGAGCAGCTAAATTGAATTATAACTCAATACTTGTAATGGATGTATAAATATTCTACTAATAGATAATATGATTAATTAAATATGAATAACTTTGTATGAGATCATTTCAAGCTGAAAGCTACAACTATCCCAGCTGTGTATCAATTTATTTGATATATTTTATATCGTTAATATCAAACGACCTTTACAGTATCCATAACAAATCATTTGTCATGTAAGTTCCTTTTGGGGATAACGAAGTATGACAGACATCAGAAATATGAGCTTTGAGCCTTTTCCCATGGCCTTATATTCCAAATATAGTTTCTTACATTGCTGACCGTTAATAGGTTACTCATTTCCTTTATTGATGATGAAATTTATTTTGTATAGTATTTATTTATTAAGTAATATGCAGATATGTTTCGATATTTATATAATGGTAATAAAAGTTCACAACATTGGATATATAGTAAAATAGTTTCACTTGTATAAGCATAATAGATATAGCTTTAAGCTATAATTTGACGAAAGGCAGAGAAAAACACGTTCATATATTATGCTAATAATGTTTGCATTTGGCGCAATGGTCACTATGCCGGATTACTTTCTGAAACGAGCACATTTGTGGCTGTCTTATGTTTTATATAAAACATAATATGTATGAAGTATATGTTTCATTGTAGGCTGACGGAGTTTACAATATTGACTATGTCTATACTCAGTTGTAAGATGTAAATGTATTTTTAGCGTTATGTGTAAAGTTCTGTCGTATTAATACTGTAGAGATATAATTTTGTATCGAAGTAAATTAATAAATATTTATCTGTTGTGTGGCACCCTTAGCTGAAGCTGTAAACACTTACCTTGCGTTTTATCGATCGTGTATGAAATGTGTTATGTTATTGAATTGTTAAATCTGCGAACTTTATGCGAAGCGGGTTTGGGAAAATTAAAATGTATTCTATTTTGTAAATGAACGTGGTCGTATATAAAAATAACCAAGTATCATTAATCACCTAGTTTACCTTTACATTTAAACCTAAATTTTACTACAATGGACAAATTGTTATTGTTTACTTTTCATTCGGCGAAAGTTCACAAAATAGCTTTATAATAGTCGCTGTTTCTCAATTTTATTTTTTGTGATCGCGCCGCAGAACTGGTATTGTTTCGTTATGAATAATTACGTAAGTGATCCACTTTGGAATTTATCGCTGGTAATGAAGCTATGAAGCCGAAATAACGTTGAAAATTTTGATCGTTTTAAATATACGTCTTTTTTTATGAAGCACGAAACCATGTGAAGGTTGCGAATAACCGCGATTTAGTCCAGTGAAAGTAGGTTTTAAATGTTATTTGGATTTTTCGCTAGAATATTCTGTTATTTAGATCAATAAAATGAGCTATGGAAAATTAACCTTCTATGTAGACGAACGTGGCTGATATAAGTGTTATATAATAAAATTTTAATATGTACAAATATTTTTGCCATGCGATTTTACTCTCATTAAAATACCCGTATCGTAACAACAACGATATTTTTTCCCCATTTTTCACAACATTTTTCATTATTCTCCGTTCTTATTGTTAACTTAGATATGTTGTCTAGCTTAGATATGCCTTCACCGCTATATAGACTATCAATGTCTATAGATAAAAAATTACACCATTTATAATTCCTGGCTTATATCAACCAAACAATATTTCACTTTATAATTGACTTAATAATATTATTTAAGGTAGGAGATATATTTTGCTATGCTCGGGTTATATCAACGGTAATAAACTTCAAGGTATTATAATTTAATTCTATTTGTTGAAATTTGTATGCGAACAGCGTTGACTAGTTTCCGTTGCGCCTCTATGTGAAAACGTTTTGCACAATATCGAATCGCCTACCTGCCTTTCAAGACCCTATCAACCCGCTATAGGTACGTGGGTACGCATCTTACTTCAGCTACATTTTAAGATACTATTAAACTTGATATGATAAGAGTCGACATACAAGAACTATTGCTATCTATAATATTTATAAATAGAATGCAGCGATTTATTTAATGAATATTTGGAGGAATTTATACTCATTCGTCTTAAATTGTCAATATTGGTGGGTATGATTATTAGAATCATGCGTTACTTTGCGGAAGTCCATAGTACGAAACCCCAATAGACCAATATACAAGCAATACTCCGCGAAAACACCACTCGACCACGTTCGCTCCGACACCGGAGCATCATCAGGCATCGTCATCGCTCATCGATAAATAATATTTATTTATTTATTTGTATGCGACTATATATAAATTAATTCTACTTAATCTAAATTAATCTAATACATATGATGTGATAATTATTTTATGAAGCTTATCCTTAAAACTAACAAGCCAAAGCTATATCATAATATAAGAATAGATAGTACACAAGTCATACTACTATCTATAGATATGAAATTTTTCTACAATTTTATTAAAACAAGTCGTAATTAAGAAAAAGCGAGAATTGTGGTGTTCTCCTCACATCAATATTGAAGTTATACTTGACAGTTAATCGTTTCCGCCTAACGTGATGTTCTGTCAAAGTCAGCGTTCAGCTCATAAAATGAAATATTTGTTCTAAGTATGAAATTTCAACGGTTTTTAAACAACTAGGCGGACAAAAGCCATCACTGTTAAAACTCTTTATAGGTAATCTGCAATCCGGTAGGTGCCGCCGTAGTTATTGTAATAATAAACATGTTCTTACACAGTCTAATCGGTTAGACCCAAGGTAAGCTATAGCTCGTGTGTTGTGTTATGGGTGCTAACACAACCGATAAACATCTATATAAGTATACTCTGAAAAAACATTTTGTAACGTTGTTGGTTTGCGATGTTGAATGAAATCTAATATTACTTGGGTTATCAATTTCAATGGATAGTATTCGCGTATGAAACTTTTATTGAGTTTATGACGTGGCGTTAATATGCACCATTTAATTAACACGCATTCATATGTCCATACAGTATACGGTATAGATTAAAAATGTTCGTGTGAATGAAAATAAGGGAAAAGCGTTCGCGTGGTAAAAATTTTAAATAGCAGAGTTTGTACCGAATATCCTTGGTTATAGTACAATGTGTTATTTTTTGTAGAAGCGAATACTTAAAATATAGTTATTTTTATGTTAAAATGTTTAAATTACGTCATGTTTTAATTCAAGGTCATAATTTCATTTTAACCTTATGTTTGCATATTATGAGTTTGTTTGGTTCAAAGCGCTAATTTGAGAAATTAATTGTTGTTGGATAGTCCATTTATGGAGGAAAGCTGTAACATCTCGCTATTATCACTAGGGGCATAAAGGTTCCGAAATCGGGAAAAATCTTATTCGCGCGTAACCCGTGTTTAAGGCTTGACCCGAAACACTTCCCAATATTTTTAATACAAGAACAAAATAAAATCGTGGGTTACTCAGTATCTTATGATTAGCGCAGATATATCTATTCATTTCATAAATTACAATAGAATCGGTAGGTACTAGTAAGTCACGTTTCAGCATTCAGCTCACGACACAGTACCACTCGTGGAGGTATAAAAGTGCACTTGTCCGGATTTTGCCGTGGCGTTAAAATTTCTCGACCTCGATTGTATTACAAGTGACGTTTAGCTATTGATTTATAGAAAGAGTTTAACAATTCATAATAATTACATTACGTTTAGTTTCTCAACTATGATGATTGGTTGTTTAAACGGTGTAAATGGACCGATTTTTAAGAATACTGGGGTAATGTAATATTATCTTATCTAAATATGTATAAATAAATCACCTGTAACGATGTTTGTCCGCGATGCACTCCTGAAGAAATTTAACCGATTTTATATTAAATTTGCACACCGTGAGTAGTCTGGTCCAACTTAAGAGATAAGATAGCTTAGATTTTTAATTATAGTCGCAATTTTATTTTATTGAAAATTAATTGACAGTCACAATTATCTGTTAATTCCAAAAAACTAACAGACGTCGATACTTTTCGACTGGATTGAGTAAGTTATCAATAGATGACACTGCTATGGTAAACCGACAATCGTGTCATATAAGCTACAATTAAATATCATGATGACCACATATTATTGAGGCTTAAGTATAAATTAAATGTTGAAATTCAATTATTTCTACTTTTTTAATTTTTGATGTAACCATGTGTTATTTAGACCGAAGTGTAAATCAAGGACTTGCGCAGATGAAATCACGGGCACCAGCTAGTTTATGATATGAAAATTTCACAAGTCTGATATGGAAAAGACACGTGGCTTTGTCGTTTATGAGGTCAGCTCATTTTTGTTATTAAGGATAACATACGCAACAGCGGTAGCCATTACTATGTCATATAAAATATTGAATAAATCGGATTGGGTCTCGTTCTTAGATTACGGTATCGAAGGGTGCCAATTCCAGACTATTATTTATTATTCTGTCTATATAAGAGAAGGCGTTTTTCGTAAATGTAAAACAATATTGAAACTGTAAGAAATATACCGAATATTATCAAAACCTTCATGCTCTTAATACCGCAAGGAGACTGAAGACACTGCATTCTTCAATTGTTTTGGATTAACTGATACGACGATTGTCGTAACGATGACACAAATTAATTGTTCTCAATACTGAGAAATGCAATTCAGGATTTTGTTAGCATTTAACATTTAAATTATGTCGATGACGTGATTTACTTAAAATTTATAGATATTTGAAAGTCAACGTAAGTCGATCTTGTTTAACATATGAATATGAGAATACGTGTATGTGATCGTCAGCCAAGAAACACCTTGAGCAAAGAAATTAAATTATAGATGCGATCGGGCGCTCGAGTTCAATTAATAGCGTCGCAGCCGAGCGATGTGCTGCTAGTACAGAATTAATCGTAAAGAATTCGATGGCGAACGAAAACATTTAGTTCAGTGTGAACCTTCGCTTTTACATTACGACTTAAATTTCTTCATGTCCAAAAACAAAGATTTGTGCATTGCGATTTTTAAAAACCCCTTAAAGGTTTAATTTTCTACACAATAAAATTTCGTGATCTATCAATGCGCTAGAAGGGATGATTCCCGGACTGAACAAGTGCCGTTGCCTTGTATTCCTTGCCATGATCTCTTTCTTTTAAAAAGAATAAAGAGATGCACATACTTCATCAGACAGATGAATGGAATCAGGAACACGAGAAGTAATGCGATGAAACATGTACTAACCCTACTGAGGGTGAGACCGATGTTTTGAAAATTGCATCTGCCTCGAATGCCGTATCAGACTGATGAAGTATTTTTTCCATAGGTTATATACAAAACTTGTTATGCTCCTTTTAGCTGAGGCCGTGTTTTGAGCTGGGTAAACAGGTTTTTGTTTGGCATGTATAGTCTCTTTTGATACGACGTGAAAAAATTAGAAGAATAGTTTTTCATTTGCTTTGAAAAATGTTTTACTATTTTGTTTATGTAGTGAGTCGTAAAGTCCAGTAGGTCCACCATTAATGATACCTTAGTTTGCGTTTGCATTAAATATAATTAAGTAATTATAATTAAGTAATTATGTATTTGTATTTTATAATGTCATTTGGCAATGGTCCCTTCTCACAGTTGAGAGTTAGGAAGTAATTTAGCTTCAATTTTTGATTTTTGATTTGATTAAAGTCTTCGAACAGAATGTCTATCGTAATTTTGGGGTTATTTTGTTACTAGATGATTTCACCACATCTAACCACTAAAACACTACTAAAATTACACTTTTAAAACCATTTGAAGAAAACTATTCAAAAAAACTTAAAAATTGGAAATGCCTTTCGCTATATATAGGCATTAGTTGAAATCGTCGGGAAATTTCAAAAATAGAAGTTCTCTTACGGTAGCAAGGACTACTATTATGAATTTTGATTTTTGACCTTACGAAATTCCAGTGAATATTCGCAATTTCTAATCTACCACTTTTTTGGTCTGAAATGTGTTCGTAGAGAATATCCTTTTGCGCTTTAGCTGTCATGTTCGTCATCGTGGTACGTACGGAATCCTTAATTCGTCTGCATAACCGGAGATGCAGACTGCTTCCCCCCAGTAATTGCGTTCCGTGCCTCGGAATTAACGCCAGGTCTTATAAGCTTTGCTGTCGCTGCCTATATTCTTGACTCTAACGAAGTCATCACTTACGGTACGATTGAGTTATTAAATGAATGAGGCGAGTTATTTTCTTTTGACATCGGCCGCCTATCTATAAAAATTCATTATTTATTTAACACTAACAATAATATATTACTAAAGAAAGGGATAATTATATTGAAGAAGTAATTATTAAAGGTAAAAACAAGAAAGATACGCCCTATTTTAGAACTACATATATGATTATCGGTGGATACTTCGAAATGTGAACATTGTAAAAGGCTGCTACGAAAAATTTCTTAATAATTCGCTAAAGATAGTGAGATAAAACTAATAGTGTTTCATAAGTTCACTTATTTAAAAAATGTTCTCTGTTTCAGGTAAGTGACTATAACGATAGCAATATATATAAGGGGTGAGTATACAGCTGGAAGTAATTATGTAGTGATTATTTTTAATTCATTTCCTGACATGGATTTAGTGAGGCAGGTGTTGCGATCACTGTAATTACAATCCGTTATTGTAATGAATTAACACGGGAAAGTGAAGTGAATTAATTAAAATTTGGAAAAGTTCTTATAATTGTTAAATATGTGTTCTTGTTCTTTTATTGAAATTCTAGAATTTGTTACTACACAGAACGTTTTTTTTATAATAATTTTAATAACTATTATTTTTATGATTATTATATGATAGCGGCAGATTTTGTACGTGAAATTGATATTTATTGATAGCTTAAGATTCACAAGTGTTGTGACGCGCAATACTAAAATCAGACGAATTCTTTAAATAAATAAATAGCGCCTTTATTTCTACTATATTTAAGCTAGATTATTATTTTTTTTATAACTTAAGCTATACAATTTTAATTAAACATATGTATAATTAAGCTACATTAACTATAGATTATATTAGTCCTCTGCGGCGTAGGCCCCTCCAAACCTTCCCATTTAATTCTGTCCCTAGCTAAGGTCATCCGCTTAAAGATCTAACTAAAAACTAAAGATACAGACGAATGCTTTAATTAGTATTTAATACAACTCACTACACACACATAGATAAGTGTAAGATAAATCTGTATATAATCCGAAAATAAAGGTAAACTCGAAAGACCATTTAAAGTATACATTAATCAGTATATTAAATCCAGTATATCTAAACAATTGTCTAGCTTTTCTCGACAGGCACGTCTTACCAGTTTCTAATGTTACATGGTGTTGGGTTTCGTCAAAGGACTCGCCAGGTCACTTAATACGATACACTGGTTGGCGAATGCAATTCAAATGCATTAGCGGAATGCATTATAAGTAAGGACTATGTTAATTATTTGTGATTCAAATTACGAGATCGCTTTTTAAATGTTTTAATCATACCTATTGGAAGGGCTTTGTGTTAGTCAATTATGGAGAGCGTTGTTGCAAACAAACTTTTTGGCATAGATACAAATTAGCTTTTTATTTCTAATATAATTATATGGACGAAATTCTCACAGTACGTTGTGTTTATGTAAGTTTATTATAGTTTCGTTACTTAGATAGTCCATCTATGGTTTTTAAGCCTTTATCGATGCTTACCGATCGCGTATTCACAACGAGAATAAATATTTCCATCCCACTTTTAGAGCTACTAAGCTACGAACACTTTAAATGAACAAGATACGAGTCATCCCATCTAAATGCTGTGCATCGGAAAATGAGAGCATAAAAAGCTGTATAAAACAAGGACCCGCTCGCATTAATCAAGATGGCTGAGGAGCGGTTGGAACGAGGCACATTTATAATGGTACAGAGCCTGGTGCCCGTGGTTAATCAAAGCTCCATCTATACAGAGATATAGAAAAGTAATGTGTATCGATTCTCACATATTTTGCGATACATTCATTTTATTGTATAACGCCCGTACAACAGTAGCTGAAAAGCATCCAAGACCTCGGTATATAAGGATTAATAATATTATTTTTGAGTTTAATTGTAGTTGTTAATAGTTGGTACGAAGAACTATAATTAAGTAGGAGTTACATGCGAGGATTTATGTAGGAGTATGATAAGCGGGATCAGAATGAATGATACAGACATAGAACTATCACAATTATATATGAGCGTAAATATTTTGGTAAAGCATCTATAATCGTCTTTAAATGCGAAGGAATATGTTGTTATAACTTAATATTACATATAACTGCTATTAGTATTACGACTGTAGTTTGTGTCTCTTTAGTTTATATTAACAAAATAATCTTTATTCGTCATTACTTTCCGTTTGTAAAGAGCAATATTTCGTTGAAGAGGTGGAGTTGGTACATGTATAGCCATATTAAGTTCACCGCTTGCCTGTAACTTTATTGAGGATCTCCAGCTCTATTATAAATACATTCGAAATAACTTTCAACTATGAATGACGTAAATGGTTTGGCAAAACAACTCTTCTTGTTTACTGACTGAGAGCTAATGAACATTATCTTATCAATTATTATTAATAATTATTTTCTCATAAAATCTATAAAATTGATAACTTTTGACTTAGTGACCTTCAAGAAAAGAGTGTATAGGCATGTTAAAGTGTGCCCATGGGCGGCGGTATCACTTGGGCACATGGTCAGGTGCGCCATGCCCCCTGTATTATAAAAAAAAACAGTAATATTTCGCTTTCATTATTGTTGATATAAAATTTATATGTTAGGGTCGTAGCGAACCCGACGTGCGTTTTTACTTAAAATTAAGGATATTTTATATTTTCCTTTACTAAAGGTAAAAAAATTACAGGCAAATAAATTTAAAAAAAAACTTAATAAAAAATTTACTCACCAAAGTAACGTCCGCGTTATTTTTAATTTAATTTTATGTTAAATTACTGTAGTACGATTCAAATATATATTGATTGTATTGTTATATGTACTACCCTAGAGATTTTATAATTGTGTACCATCTTTAGTCTGGCGAGGTTCGCACTCGTGTTACAGTATAATAATTTCTACGGTAAAATAGCGTAAGTTATAGTGATTACGCGGCAGATGTGTGAGGTCACCGCCCTCGCGCAGCTGAAGACGACAAACTTTTTGTGTTACCCCTTACCTATCGGCCCCGTTAGTACTGGATAGAAACGATAGAACGCGAGAGGTTTTGTTCTTCAATTAATTCGACTTCTACTATGAATAACGTATTTTTATGTTTCGCTTGACCTATACTTTGCGTGTTCGTCCAGCGTGATAAATATTATGAATGTTTTATGCTACAACAACAACCAACGACACTTTTTGGACGTTACACCGGGTTTGGACTCGCTCACGGATAAACTATTTTCTCATATAAAATGTACGTTAGCGTTCCAAAGTTAGTTATGAACAAAAGCGGCGTGTACACGTAGGTACCTGTAATCAGAGCTTCGTGACTTGGCCCATCTGAACGGACCATCGTCGCGTGGCGTAATTTTCCTGTTTTAAGTGGTCATTAGTTCCAGGTTACTGGGGACATCGCACCTACCATTCCTTCGTCGGCACGCCTTTAAGTTTTTATTATTTATATGAATGACGACTTGAAATATGTTATTGTTGTTTTAATTGATGGTTGTTCGAAAGCGGGGACAGATGCTTAGTAATATTTAAAAGCGGTTCGAGTTTGGCTCGCCCCATGTTGGAGGGAGCGCCGCGTTTCGGGTGCGTTCACCGCACTCGATCGATCCCGGTTTAACCCACGGGATCTGCCCAGCACTTTGTTTTCATTTAATTTAATTTTTCACTCTCATTCGTAATGTTGCAATAATAATAATTTGCTAAAGAAACGTAGGAATATATATTCGCATGATATGATATCAGAAATGATTGTGGTTTGCTGCCGATTAACGGAACAATCCGCTGAACTAAAAAACGCGTTTCTGCAATTTTATTCGAAATTTGGGTACAGATACTTCGCGTTCCAAACATGTTACAGGTAGACGATCAAAATGCATACCTAGTCAAACTACCACCCCGAAACGATTGTAAAATGTACAAAGGTGCATTCCAATAATGCCCAACTCCGCACAAAAGGCCGTTTTGAGAATTGTCCCGAAGTTATAATGAGAAGGGCTTCGAGAATTGCTCCAGGCCAAGCCATGTTTTGCTCTGTTGAGATCATTGTGTTTTTGGAATAAGTATTAATTGAAATTTATCACAACGCCCCTGGATCTTGATGTACGGATACACAATCGATATGACGTGGTTCGCCGGTCACGCTTAGTGTCTCCTTTTGAATACATAATATTGTATTACCTGTACCTATCAAATTGCACGGAGGAAGAAAAATGTGAGGAACACTTTTGACGATTCAAACAAAGGAATATTTGTAGTAAGTGGTGGTAAAATGTTTAGAGAATTACCGTTACCGAAACTTTGTATAGAATTTGCTTCACGCTCAATAGTAAATTACTTCTCACGGTTCTCCCTAACGTTTGATTGCCCTAAGTGAAATTGAAGTGCATTCTACTTGATCAAAACTATAATTTATTGGGGTCGATTTTCCGCATTTTACATTTCAAATAAAAACTCTTTAGTGTAAAATGTATTATATTATGGGTCCACTTGCTCAACTAGTATATACTATATTTATATAACTAGTATATGAACCATGTATTTGAGACTTTTTTGTTGCTATTGTTATTAGAAAAAGAGAAAACATTACTTATTAAACAATTGAAAACGAATATATTTATTTTTTATGAATAAGGTTACTTAACCCGTATCAAGATGTATAAAAAAAGATATAGTATTGATCAAGTTTTGTGGTTGAAGAGCGATGAACTATTGGAATTTATACCGGAAACCACACCGGGAAACGTGTCTCTAAAGGGTGCGGGAATTCAGAAAGGCGAGCGCGGTATATAAAGTATTAATTATTTTAATCTCAGATTTTGATAAAACTTGATCCTGATAGTACCGTCTACCACGGTGTAAAAAGATGTGCAAAAATCCTTAATTGCTTTGAACTCCTTCAGTCTTCGCATTTACCTTAATGTTCGAATATTTTTCGATTTCCGCTGGCTTATCTCAAATAAGGTTTCGGGGTTGTTGATCTGCGAGGGCAGCTCCCCCCCACTTCACACCCCGCCCGGGGCCCTCTCATTCACCGTGCCCTTCGCAAGTTCGCGACCTTTGCCAAATATCAGCGGCAAATGGATATTGGACGTGGACGAGGTCCGTAATAATGTGTCCCTCAATTTCCTTAGTGTTAATGGAACTTAAGATGTAATCAGTTTTATGTTTGCATTGGTAAAATGAATTAAATGAAATCTCAAACTTGGAATATTTTTATCGCTAGTCTTTTGTTTATTGCGATACTTCAAAAGGTTGTTCGTTTCGTATGTGTAAGGGATCGGACACCGATGTTTAAATGGGACGAGGAATTTATTGTGAGTGAATGATTGATTGTCTCTGATTTAATCTTGGAATGAAAATGATAATATATGGAATTCATTTTTAATGAATAGTTCTTAGAATATAAATGTGCTTGTTTTCATTGGTACCGTTGTAGAAGATTAGAACAGTTGAGGCAGTGGTCACCATATATAGTACATGTGTTTATCTAATCAGTTCTGTTAGCGCTCGTAACAAGCTATATTTAGCTTACTTTGGGGCTAACAGGCCGTGCGTTAAATGTGTTTTAACATTGTCATTATTATTAATAGATTAGGCCTATACATATATTGTAGTATATCTACAATACACAGGTTTACTGAGGCAAGATAATTTAAATGGAAGAAACACAAATGTAAGGAAATTCAGTACTTAAAATAGGTTTCACCTTTGTGTTTAAGTACCTTTGTTTGACCCCCAATATAGGAAAAAGTGTAAAATACAAAAATGATCTAAATACCTTTTAATTTATTCTATTTTTGGTGGACTGCAAAATATTCAATAGCTACTGCAGCGCTTATAAGTTTTCTCGCAATATTGAATTGTCTTTCGCAATGATTCCGGTTGAGGCATAAGGGTAAAGCCTGATTAAGGTATTCGCAGTAAGGCGATAATAATATTCGGATAAAACCCTAAAAGGATACCTTTGTATACAGAATAAATTGTGTTTGTAATGAAATGCCTTGAATCGACTATAACAGACGTACTTTTTCCATGTATTCAAAGATAGTGATCTGAATTATGTGGCTGATTTTATTTGTTTGTAGATCTAGATTTCTGTATTCTATATTTGAAACTGGCAAGTAGATTCTCGTAGCTTTTTTCATGGGACTATCCACGCTGTGAAGAAAATTTGAATTTCGTCACGCGACTGTTTGTATTAATTGTACATACTTGAAGATGCATCTTGACTGTTTAATTCTATGCATTTTCAAAAATTATCAATGATTGAATGTATGTGAGGACACTGTCATTTGATACTGATTTTCAAACAGAAACAACAAAGGCGTTGGAGAATGAATATGTAAAGTAGACCTCTTTTCAATATAAATACTTATACTATCCAGTTAACATAGATGCCGAAATATAGCTGTTAAAAAGCTTCCTAGTACATTTCTTTATAAGCTTACTAAAACTATCAATGAACATTCACTGTGCTCTATATAGAGTTGAGGCCCGAGCCAATAATCGTATTTCGAATTTATTCATCCCTTTATGACGCGATTCTGAATAGAAGCCGAAACCACGATGAATACGATCAGGCGATTAAACTGAGATGATGCAGTTATTGTCGGCACTTTGGGTATGCATGATGCCTGTTGATAAATTCGAAAATCAAAATTTCAACATGTGCATTTCAGCATTGAGGTTTTATATATGTACATCATCTATCGTACCATGTTTGACGTCCCACAGATTAACATAACCTTGAATATTATCTGGATATGGGTGAAAGCGAATCGAGCTGAGTCGCATAATGCGCAGTTAATATAGGGCCACTGTTTCAGGTCACTTCCGTAAGGAGCTGGCAATCGAAGTAGGTTAACGGTTGGTGAGCTGGCACAACGCACACTAGGGGACATTTTGAGTTTAGTAATTGCGGTTTAATTGTTCTTTATACGTAATTGCGATTATAAGATGGAAAGCTCATCCTTTATTTGGATAAATATAATATTATGAGCAAGCAGCTTATATTTTTAAATAGCTACAGTCGAGCTAGGTACGAGTATGTTCTAAACAATTTTAAACGTTCTCTTAAACGCTATAGATTTTCTATTTGAGAGAGAGAGAGACTAAACCTTATCCTACTTTACTAGGGGCTTCTATCACCTTTAATCGGATTCCAAATAAAACCCCTTTGTTACTTCACGTTTCAGTAAACATTTTCACTGTTCTAACGCTATCTATAAAGTCCGTATTTAATAGCGCAATACCTTTTAGTTTCTTGGCCGTATAATGAGTTTGATCGATTCTCTCATGTACATATGAAGATAGTTGTTTTTGTTTCTTTTTCTGTTACTTTTGTCTGTGTAAATAATTATGTATACGAATTATATAAATATTATATGAATTAGCTTTTTAAATGAGAAAGCTGATGTATAATTTTTTGTAAAATATAAAAACAAAACACAAAAGCAAGTACGTAAATTTCACGTAGGCGCACACGAAGTTATGAGTTCTTTATGACGTAATTAATAAGACTTATTTGCGGTCGTAATGTGGTATAGATCTCTATTGTGCACTTAGTGTTACTTTGAATCGACGAAATAAGGATATGAAATCCATGACTCGAACAGTAAACGGGTAGCTTCACCTGCTAAGTGCTCACATTGTTACTATTTACTAACGTAAGCTCTTTTATTGAGGGTCTTAGGTATACGACTACAAAAAGTATGATGTTTGTTTGTAGTCTATCAGTAACGCGCTATATTTAGTGCGGCGAGCTAACCCAGAGACCTTTGAGTGATCAGCTGAGCGCACTTCGCGTTGGCGACACTCGACCCACTTAGATATAAGGCGCTGGTCGTGTGCGTTGACAATGCGTTTTTCATAGAAGCATTAAGGGGTTTGCTAATTGAATAGTTTAATAGTGTAGAGTTTATTGGATTCCCCTCCCGCTTACAGAAACTCCATATTCATACAAAATAAATCTGTATAAATATATTACTAGAGGATTGTATTTGACGCTCCGGTCGGGATAAACTAAAATACATAGAAAATCCTAATTTGCGTTCTGATGGGGAATTAAACGCGGACATCATATAATCCTGATCCATTAGCTACTTAGTCCTACTAGTAGACGTCTAGGTACTGTATCTAGCTAAAATTATTAATCTTATGTTATCGTGATATGACGGAATTATTTTTTTAACTTAAACAAGCTGACCTGAGAATGTAGAGGGTAAAAGGCATACGACCTATATACATGACACGGCCCTTTTGTTTTGAATTTTTGTAAGAAGCTTGTGATCAAAAATGTACAAATAGTAGATGTTTTTAACGCGGCCCAAGATGTCTCGTTTCGTACAGTATTTTTCTTAAAAAAATATTATTAGTGCCACAAAAACTTTGAAGTGCGTAATTTCAAATTGCCTTCCTTAATATATAGAGTTAATTGGTTAATTTGTTTGGAACAAAAGTAGAACGCCACGTATTATATTTTTTATATGCTGATTAATTACTATTCATAACATTATAAATACTAACACCATGAGGTACATTAAAAATTGGAAAGAGCATTTATAAATTGGCATCCATCATGGCAGTTTCAATTCGGGTACAGTCGTAAGCAAAAGTTAATTAAGTTTTCATACATTATTTATTGTTGCCAGCGTGGCATAAGACAGGCGGGTTGGATTAAAATGAGCTTATATTTACGAATATACGGAATAGACTGGGAAAATGGGGAGAGGGCAAGATGATTGATAACGGTTTCGGATCGTTATCAACTGTTGTGCCGACTGTACTTGGAATTTGGTCATAAATGGTTATGGTAATTTAAGTTAGTTGATAGAAAGAGATGAAAAAGTAGTTTGGTTTATTAGGAAAAGTATGAGATAGGCCGGTAGTGTACCGAGAGCCCTTTGTTTCAAAACAAAATTGTTTCGTGTGGACTATTTATTAAGTGAATTTAGCGAATATTCAAAATGTACATGTCGTAGTACAATTAGGCCGACAAGTTGAGCGACATAACACTAGCTAACTATTGCCCTCGTCTGGCCGTGAAGACATAAGTTTTCAAGGCGACGCATAATATATGTGGGCTGCGGCTGTTACCGTTTGGGGTGTCACAAAAGCTAGTTTGCCCCGTTTTTTTTACAAAGAAGTTATCGTAAGTTATATAAGCTAAAGTTAATATTAACTTATGAGAGTGCCAAGACCTATTTAATCCGTTCTTCGTGCACGTTTTAAACTATGAAACAAAGAAGAAACCACCTCGGGGTTTTTCAATATTTCGTTTGAGATTTTGTTTTGTAGATTTGTATTATCAAACCCTGTGTAATAATGTAATATATAAAATATGTACCTACACATAAATATGATATGTCTGCCTTTCTCTTAGCGTGTGCATTTCGCTATAAATATTAAATTAATTGCGTGAGTAGAAACTTATTTTATTGTTGCTTTTCACTTTGAGATTACGATTTACCAGTCAATATTTTGAACTTTCTATATAAGATACTTTTTCAACGGTATTACTCTTTAGGGCATTACATCCATCAGTAATTATTGCCATCTTATTATACACCGGACATTTACCCCTCTTCTAAAATTCGAAGTATTTATGTCTTGTACTTACAAATTAGACTCCATTATAATAATAGGTACTTTATGTTTTTATATATAGAGCAACACTTTATAATATGTACAATTAAAAAAATATACAAGTCATAGAAACGGTCGTTCTTCGTACTAACAGCAGTATCTTCCTTACCCAAATGACAAAAATCAAAAGTAGTTAAAACATTAAAACATACATGCAATCACAACGCATTGTGCTCGGGGCGCTTTGCGGACCATTTACGTTTCCCATATAAAATGCTCTTTCGACTTTTTCTATCAAATGGCGTTTACGTTGTGATGAAAAGAGACAGAGGTTAGTTAAAATGGTGCAATTGGACGGGTTTTAATTTTATGAGCCCATTTTCATCCCACCACCGCTCGTCCTACTTTTTCTTTTCTCCATACGAAATTTGTATGATTTTTAAATATGAATCCATAAACATCAGTGTTTGCGTGAAATAGTAACAAATTCATACAAAGAAACGTTGTTGTAGGATAAAAAAATTGTAATAGTTCTTATCGTATGCGGTGAACTATAAAAAATGTTTACAAAGAAAAATAACTAGTGATATATGTACGCTCTATTTCCTATTTTCCCTTATGGGATGATCGCTACCAATCAGACATGCGTCGTGTGCGTGCTGGTATGACAAGAAAGATTAATCTTTAGATTAACATTATTTGAAATATATAGAAACTCGAATGTATTCCATTTGTTTAAACACCTCATATAGTAAGGTGATATAGTATAATGCTTCGTTGGTACATTGTGTTATTCAATACGAACGTTCTAAGATATAAATGTAATAAGTCAACTGAGTATAAAACACATTGCACATTTTTAACTCATCTTTCTCTTTCTCAATTTGAGAGAAAAGATAAAGCAGTTAACTTTAGAAAAGCATACGTACTCCCCATAAAATTATCTGAGCCAGTACATTGTTGAAAAGCGAGCCTCACGTCTCCTGGTATCTGCATTTTCACCTCTAACAAAAAAGGACCTTTAAAACGTAACAATAATTATTAAACCCACGTCACTCCCGCCCATACTTGCCTGTTCCTGCACGGCCAATGACCTCAGACCTAATTAGATATACTACCATTTACAGCCTACGAATGCGTTTGAACTATAAAACTCGAATAATTAAGCGCTATTAGCTTTTCGTCGGTTTGAAATTTTGAAGGAATGTTGTTTGAGTATACGTTGGTTTAAAATTTCAATTCGTTAGACACTTTTTTCGGTTCGGCCGTCTATGCTGTGTTTTATTGTATAGAATTATTGATTTAGTTTATCAAGTTCATCAATATCAAGTTTCTCATACTTGTCTTAAAAACGTATATACGTATCGATTGAAATGGAGGACGATGGAAAATGGTAACGATTCTGATGTACACTCTCTAAACTAAACATTTCTAAATTTAGCTTTAGACCTGTCTAACTTTAGAGAGCGTAACCTATTCTATAATATATTTCTAAATTGATAGCATTAAGGTTTAATGTTGTCAATTTTGAAATATACTTAAAAGGTTACGCATGTTTGACAGGTCTAAAGCGAAATTTAGAGATTTTTAGTTTAAAGGATCAGAATTGACACCATTATGTGTTAGAATCTGATTGTTTTTTTATATCATTTGTATGTCCTATATGATACGTATTTAACTAACAACTGGATTTACTTCTACAATTTCGTATAAATCAGAAGCCTTAGAAAATAAGAATATTTCAAGTTCTTGAAGGTATATTGTTCTTCAACACAGACGACAAAATGAAGAAAAATGTCAGGACTAAAAACTCTTTGAAAGCCCTGTAAAGAATTAATAATTTCGAGGTATGGACGACGGTATAATGATAAATATGGATTTAATAGTAATATCCTCTAATAAATAAATGTATGGCCATGAACTAATTAGCTAATTAACACAATAATTACACGTACAGTTGAATAATTTGACCAAAGGATGCATACCAGCATACTAATGCCGTGACCTCTTTCGGTAACTTTGAGCAACCTTTTGAATATTCTCCTTTGAATTAACTTTTATAAAAGTGTATACAGAAGATAGAAACTTTATCATTATTGCTAGGGCTGGAGTAATTCATTCGTAGCTCTTAAATAACCCAACATTGAATATAAAGCTTCTGTAACATGACAATTTTTTGTTTTATTAATTAAGAAGAATGTATGCCGCATAATAGAAAGGATAATTAGTGACCGATCGATACTTTATCTCCTTATATTATCTTTCAATTTCAAAGTTCGTTTGTTTTACATTAAATATAAAAAGCCATTGTGCTATGTTATCAAAAAATCATCTTCGTTATTTGTAGATATTAATGTAAGTGTTATTTTTGTTTCAGGTAATTATCAAACGTTGACTAGTGTAAGAAAAAGTAATATATGGGTCCTCCGTGGTTTTGTTTCATTGCTGTTGTTTAATAGAAATGTTGATATTTCAAACAAACAATTGTGTTATTAATTTAATTCGCATTGCACCCATTCGCATTTAACGGGCACGGCTACAGTGTTGCAGTCAACACGGTGTTATAAAGGGGTTTATGAAGATTTTCGTTTCCAAGGCATTTAGAAAACAGCATTAAGTCCCCAGATAATTATAGGTAGACATCTGGCACACGGGCACCTGCGCATCTGCCGACGCAGCGTCATAAAGTAGTAGTACAAGTTTCCTGCTCTCTTTGAGCCTTTTAAAATGACCATTTACCGAGCTTAGTAAAAAAACGTGGAATCCACACATTCTTTTGTTTACCAACTTCCCCCTATAGGCAACGAAATGTTGCTTAGAAATGAACACCTGTTTGAAATTCTTTACCATAGTTATGTTGTTTGCTTTGAAACTCGGAGAAACATTTATACTACGGAATAAAATTACAAACATAGAAATAAAAGCGTACTATAATAATTAATACGATTTCCTTTCTTAAAACTTTGCTCATAATTTTAGTATTGCGATCCCTATACTTTGTTTTCTTTGACTCAGTAATAGTTTGATTAAACTCGCTATTTATTGGTTCGAATTAAGTTGTTTAAGAGTTGGATATATCAAGATGCTATCAAGGTACGATCGAATAAATTAAAATGTAAATTACATTTGAATTTACAATTTTTATCATATACTATTGAATGGCCGTATTCTTTACGAAATTATTTGCTACAAGTTTGCTTTAAATTTTTAAGAAAAATGCCTCTCTTTGATGACTCAGATCGTGGTTTATACAATATGTTTTATTAGTTAAATATATGTGAAAAATGTGTAGTATCATAATTCAGTAAACATATTTGCAATCAAATATAATGTTTATTAAATCCGGTCCATTTTATACATTTCTTATAATCTGTAGACCCTTTGTTTTCAAGTTAAATCACTATTGCCTCTAAAAAAACTATTATTTTAATATACTGAGTGGCAACAACATGTTTTTCTATCTTAATTAATCACACAGCTGACATTTATCGTCCCTTTCAGAACATTAGTGTTTTTGTAGTTCTATTTTCGATGTCATTGACTTGAATCCGGCAGCCAGGTATTTGTCGAGAAGTCGCCTTAGGAGCGAGACTTGAAATCGATTTACTATACCACGGTCTCCTAGCCACCAAATGCAATCGCCCAGAGCGCTATTCACGTTGTATTTGGCATTACAGATCTGTCAATGCGCGCTGACAAGGCTTGAAATACAAAAAAAAAATGTGAATTTATTTTAATTAATTATAAATAGGTCTTATTTTAAAAGCTCATTAATTCTGAAGAGAGGAAACATTAATGTCGATTAGTGTTTTTTTTTTTAATTTAAAATATAATATTTAGCTATAAGATGTCCAACCGAGATTAGATCGTGTCAATTTCTTCCACGACAGTGTTTTTAAGCGATGGAGATATTTTTGATAATTCCACGAATAAGGCTTTAGACGGTGCCATGTCGCTCAAGGCACATGCCTGAATCATTGGCCCTCGCTATTAACGACATTAGAATGACTGCACGTTTTTATGGCGTAGCATCCACAATAAACGATGGAACAATGAATGTTATGAAGCATCATTAAATATTTCCTTTGAATATTTGACGGTACTATAGATATTAATTTCTTACATGGGACTGACATATCGGCATTAATTTCATGAATAGTCAGTAATCGTTGGCAAGGTGAATGAAAAATAGAAATAATTACATATCAGGATACATTACATCTAAGGATTAAAAAATGTAAGGGATATAAATCACGCCTTATGATCCTTATAGTGCTATGTCCTGTCCTTTAAAATAAAGGCAAAGAAGTGCTTGTCGAATTTTGACTTAACAGGATTTTAGTTCGTTAGTTTATCACTCCAAATAATGGAGTCATAAAAGTGCTTCATTTTTATTACAAATACTGAAAACAATTTAAGGTTTGCGATAGCATAGGTAATGTTCAACATCAGTTATTATACGTTAACAGTTTACGATTTAATTAATAATTATTAATTAATAGTTCGTATACGTAAGTTATCTAACGATTTATATCTACAGAACGATTTATTCTTATTGATTTTTAAAATTCGATTTGCCCCGAACTAAATATGCTCGGTGACTTTTGACTCACCAATATTACTGGAAATTTAATGAGTCATTTTAATAAATTGTCTTTGTGTCCCCGTGGAACATTCGCCTTTAACCTTGATGTCATTTATAAATCTTATTCCTAAACAAGTCTTGCGTTTAAGGGTACTAAGAATTGCTTTGTTTTCTTTGTTTGCAATATGTGAAAAAACCGTCATCCATTGTCAACTCTCGCAGGTACCTCGCCAGTTTTAAAATTTTACTGAGCCTATAAGCTGTACACCTTGTGATTCCACGTACTGGTTTAGTACCTGCTACTCTTTGGCGACCATATATTGTTTATGTGTACCATTTTCAGAAGCCAATCAATAGAAATAGTGACTGAAATTGACTTTGAAACCAAACGTGCGCTCACAATAAAAGCAATTTCCTCTAAACTAATATTGTCTCTTTTAACTCAATTCGGACAGGTATTCGTTAAATGGCAAATCCTACAAACGTTATTCGCACCGATCGTTACGTCGTTAAGCCTCTTGCCCCGATGGCGTTAAAGGGATGACGGTGGACAGATTGGCCGTATCAGACGGTAATTTTGACTGGATATCATATACTATTCAAATACATTTAGTAAGCGGATTAACATATGTGTTGAGGATTTTGATTTTGATTTGCAATGAAAACACTATTTTTTCTACCTTAAGTAATTTAGAAATATAAATACCAACCGGTAACCGTATAGGCTGTTGGGAAATCAAAAATCTGGATTATTATTTATTGTATTTTATTTATATAAGTCACGCCTGCTTCCTATTGGGATAGGCAGAGACCACAGACCACTTGCATACCAAGAGAGTAGAAAGATCTACACTCATTAAATTCATCATACATTCACGTCGGTTATGGGTGCTTTTTGACCTGCCCCTTTTCCAGAACATTCTGAATCTGATCCAAAAACGTTTGGGCTGGTCTCCCGGCTCACCATCCATACTCGCCTGATAGCTATTATATATTAAATCCAAATCGAAATAATAAAATCAAAATTTGAAAATTAATTAGGTTTTAAAGTTTTCCACGACCGGAGAAAAATATCTCCGAACAGTGCTCAGACGTTTTGTTCGAAAAAGTAAATTAATTGATTCAGTTCGACATCGCACAGCAACGTGGGAACGTGATAGCTATTTCATTCGTTTTGTAGAAACGAGTCGGAAGACGATGTATATCTTACGTAATATAAAACTAAGTAAATAATTGTATTGGAAAATATCAATTATTTTCAGTATTTGAAATAGAATGAACATGCTAAAGTAAAAACATTTAAGATCCACTTGGCGCAATGATAACAAGACTGCTGAACAGCAGAAACTGAACGCCTGAACTGTTTAACCGGAAAGGGTCCCGTGTTCGATGACCAGTACGTCAACAATTACACAATTGTCATCGTACCGGTGATCTGTTGATTGAGTTAAAACGTTGATTAGCAAATTTGTTGGCTGTGTTCTGGGTGATAAATAAATATTTGTCTACCTGTCTGTAGCAGCTGCTAAACCTATACAACAGATAGACGTTTACAATTACGTTAACATTCGTAATATTAGCTAGTAAAATCCTATACTTTACCGAGTGCGAAACGTGTCCTGATAATTATTATATTATTTAACATAAAAAGTTCATTGCTTCCAATGTAATCTCTTACAGTGATTGAGACAAGGGGAACCGTGAACAGCTATTATAATGTGTTGCTTCTATATCGATTTGGTATAAGTGGGAGCGTCTCGGGCGAATGAGGGTTGGCGCCGAGGTTGCAAATTTCGCGGCGCGGCTTCGCTCCGGGCTTGTTTGCGAAAATGTCACGTTGCTGAGCATCCCGCCCTACTTGGTTCTCTCCCCGCCCGCCCCTCCTGTTCGTAACTCGATAGCGTTTTAAGAGGCAAATGCTTTGTGTACGGCCACATTAAGGCCGTAGGCTTCCCTGTTTCCCATTGGCTCGAATGTCATCAAGTTTCAATAACATGTTTTATGTTGCAACTGAGTTGTTAACGTGTTCTTACTCACGACTGTCATAAACTTTAATATTCCTTCGTTTTAAATGTGTTCGAAACTTGAGTCGGGTTGGGAGCAAGTACATTGAAGGAATAAATTTAACTGTCAGTTCGGTATCGAATTTCTAATAATTTCACTCAACAGTTGGAATTGTACGCGCTTTGCGCTATGCGAAACTTGGATCGGTATTTGTACTTGGAATCTTTCAAACGAATTCGAGACTAAAACGATAGTCGTACGCTTTACATAGAAATCGAATAAATATGTTAAGGTCAATGTGCTTGTTCAGATTAGCACACAATGGCATTGAAACTTTGCGATATGAAATATACTAGTCCATTTTGTCGGAGCGAATGCGGCCAAGCTCCCATTACCGGCTCAAAATGGCTAAATGCTGTCCCGAGCTCCCTACTTCGGCGTGGAATTCTTCGCAGTCCTGTTGTCTAAGCCTCCCTTTGAGTCGTAACCCTCGTCGAACCGGCCCTATCTTTGACGTCCAGCGGCTTGTGGATTACAAAACTTAAATCATTCTCCCCTTTGTCACGAAATTTTTGCCCCAATCGCACCGATATTTATCTTCCAAACATGTATCGGTATAACCATTAACGTGCTACAGAAATGTTATGTAAAATTGCATTAGGTTGGTGCATAAATTGTTATGACATAAATAGTATACAATGATATCAGGAGGATCTGCTACATTATATTATTGTCATTGCTTATCTCAATTTGAGGCATCCATAACAAAGACACGCTCTGCTTGCTCGTTCGCTTTGTGCCGTACACACAGCCAAAGGGACCGTGCTAGATAAACCTAAGAAGGTCTGCAGATGGCAGATAATTGAGCTTAAAGCTTCCCCGGTTATAATTCTTAGCTACTATCGCACTGTCTTTGCCGAGACATTACTTTATACGAGCGCGAGCGTAGTTCTTTATAAGTGCTCAGTAAATTATGGTGCCTATGCGACGTTATATCGTTTGTATTAAATGGCGTGCGACGGGTATTATATTTTACTAACGTGATGTTTGAGCGGGAGTTTTATATTATTTATTATAAGTATCAAATTTTAAAGATTCTGATTCGTTTATATGTTATTATAAAATTTAATACATTCATGCTTATGACTAAATAAACATAATAAAATATTAACAGCGGGCATTTGTAAACATGTGTGTGTTGTGAACATTCTGATTTAACATAAAAATTTACCAAGTGATGTTAACTGATTTCAATCACAACTTCTTCGAATCTTATAGACCACATATTTCGTGGAATCTTAGTCCAGCCGGCCGTTGAGCCGTTATTTATGACCTGAAAGCCATTATCGTCACTTAATTATTGCCAGTAGCCAGTTTTCGATACTTACCGTTGTTCAATGTACTGTAGCCTATTCTTAATTTATATTTAAATAAAAACACTTTGTTAACGGATTCAGTTAGTTATTTTTACAAAATTTATTTTTAATTTTTAAATTTTTGACGTTTCGCGTGCTTTACAGCGTGCGTGGTCACGCTAGTATTTTGTTAACTTAATCCGTTAACAAAGTGTTTTTCTTTAAATGAGTAATAGTTATGTTAATAGAAGACAATATTAATTTATATTCTTATTAATTTAAAATTCTGTCTTGTTTCTAAACTAAAATGACATTGTAGCTTATAACGCGACTTTTGTGTAACAGATCTTATTTTTTATATTTTAATCTATATGAGAACGATGCTATGGATTTACAATAATCAACAACTGAGCGTCGAGCGTGAATAGTACAACTCCTCAACTGAATCATTATCTTACATCTGTCGTAGCCTAGCATATCGCGTTAGATAAATATTAATGAGTGCGTGGGATCTACTATGTTTACGCGATCAGCTGTGAGTGACGCGTGCGCACGTCATCTCATGACGCGGCTTGACCGCGTATCAGACTGTATATCTTATTTGTAATGACATATGATTCTTATTAGGCGTTGATTGGTATCATATATGTGTTATCTTGTTGTTATCAATTTTGTTTAACAAGTTCTAGGCTGATATATAGAAGTATTAATTAGCGTGTATTAAAAAATCCGATGTCAGAAGATTTTCGCATTTGTCGCTTTGGTTTTAAAGATCTATATTATATCTAGATGAGTTCATCTATCTTGATAAATACGAGTGTTTTCTTACACGTGTAAAATGTTCGTCTTTCTCATTTTATCTTCGATTTGAATACATATCCTTTGACAGAGTAATTCTGAATATCATAAGCAACAGATAAAACCATCAACATTATTAAGTGCGGGAAGTAATAAAATAGTTAAAATGGTGGCGTGGCCGATATGTTGCAGATAATCTGCTCTTGTGATAGAAAAATGCCTTGTTGAATGTTCAACAAAGCGTCACGCCAGTTTCCGAATATTCCTTTAAATGTACGAAGAGACGAAGAACAGTAAGTCTATACGAGTGTGATAAAGGCAAAAATTTCAATAGGCCTTTGGGTGGCGTGATTAGCGTTAATTATAAATACTTCTAAGGAAGCCCCACGTATCGGGAAACGAGGCCGAGATGAAAACATGTAGGTTAAGTTAGGTTCAACGAATTATTACGTAAATAGAATTATATTTCTATTTTTGTTGGGTGACGTTTTAAGTCGATAAATTGCGATCTAAATTAACCATATGCATAAGGACATTCGTCTAATTCCACTCCTAAAATACTGTTAAAAAATATGAAAATTAAAAAATACTTAAAACGCAATATATGGATTTAATTTGTATGAAATCGATTTTATAGGCAAGAATTAATAAAGATCAGAGTCATCTCAAGTCACCTCTTAGATCTTAAGGTGAAATAGTCTCCAATACAATTAGTATAAGTAAACATTTCACATGTATTTATTTATATAATTAAAATTACATTAAATTATATTCATTATGAATTGACTTGCCATTTAAATATTAAAAGAAGGAGCAGGTATAATGATGACATCATGGTCAGAAACAATATTGGGTCAAACACCTCTAATTGCACTGAAGCGACTTCCTGGCGCGACCGTTGGCTCTATTCTTGTAAATTTTCATATGTAATAATAGTATTTGATTAACTGCTTCAGTATGTTTGAGTGCATATGAGTATCGGTTCAATATCACTTCAATATGGGGTTGGGGCAAAAATGATTAATTTTCAAAATTATTTGTCTAAGAAAATGTTCCATTCAGGACTGTCGGTCCTGCGCTTGGTCCTTCGTCCATCGTACTTTGAGAGTTATGGAAAACAGTGTATACACACGATAAGACAATGTCAATATTCGTACAGGGACAAGAACATAATGTATATTCTATTGAGAATTGATAGAATTAAAAGATTTATCAATAATAACAAGTATATTATGGCTGGTTAATGTCCTAAGAAAATTGGAGAAGACGTGTGAACCATCATCATGTTGTACAAGCAAATGAGATTTTGATACTTCTACCGTCGTTTAAATCAGATGTGAAAATAAATGTGATAAATATTTGTTTATTTTTCCATACATAGGTCTATGTTTACTGCTTATTACTATAACGATAGACTTATTTACTAAATATAAACTAGACACTTACAATAGTATAATATTAACGTTAATTATCTACATCTAATAACTAAATATAAACATCGTCAGTATAGTAAACTTCGCCAGGCTAGAACGAAATAGGTTCATCTCAATACTACTCCCCATATTCATTCAAGAAAATTTTGTTACGAGTCTGTATAGTATACATGCATGAATAATATTTTTGTGTGGAACGTGTTTTTGGATTTACAAATATTTATATCTTTTTTCTTATACTGTTATGTGTCACTTTCGCTACCTTACGCATAAATATGTTATTAAATAAAATAGATTTCTAAACACGGAAACGCACTACGAAATTTCATTAAAAACTACTTTAGGAAAATTATATCTTATTACTAGAATAAACCCACTACTGAAGGATAAATTTAGCGAGAACAGAGTTTAAAGTGTATTGAATAGTTGAGTGCTTTAACTTTATGGAATAGAAGCTTAATCAAGAGTTTGATAAAGTAAAACTTATTCACTTAATATACATTAGGCTTATTTAATGGGTGAGAACAAAGTTGGAGGTCTAAAAAAGCTTTCCATAGTGAAAATGATTTAGTTTTTTGAGTAAAGTAGCTTATATTTTATTTTCATACTGCGCGTGATTTTTTCCCGCAAACCGATTTTTACCAATGTAACTGAGCTGTACTATAGTATAATTGTAACTATGAATAATTATTGTCCTCTCCTTTCTAGTGTTTATTTGAAATTTAATGAGCGAGACGTTATTTAAATAGGGGTTTTTGGTTCGAAACCAACACTTCACGAAAGACTAAAAAATCAAATATAATTGATTAGAAACAACTTTGAAAATGACTCTGTAATAATAGACCATTGAAATCGTAATTTGACATTTTTGCAGATTGCACATAAAACTGTATAATTATACAATAGATCTATAGAAATTGTTATCAGGCAATTTCGCGGGCTCATACGAGCCTAAAAATAAAGTAACAAGATACGACTGTCGCGTTACGCAAAGGGCTTTGCAGTACGAAAATAAAATAGTATGTCGGCATTCAGGGATCGAAATGGAAAAGTGTGACAAAACAACGAAACAGCTCGACATTGACACAGTTCCCTGTTTCCTGTTACAAATATTATTTTTAACATCCTAATCGCTATTGTCACGGTCATGTTTATGAATGTGATTGAAGTAAATGGAAAGTGAGGTTAGAAAATATACATACTCTTCCAATTTTTCAATATGTAGTATCCAGATTGGTTATGGTCAAGCTTTTACGAAGCCGTAATAACTTGATGTCTAACGCGGATGACATAGAACAGATAGTACTGAGGTTTTTCTGTATGTTTGAGAATCATAACCCTCATATAAATGTCAGGCGTTAACGCCTTATGTTTTTGTCGTTGTTGTCCTATGGCACCCCAGAGATGCAGAGGGTCTCCACTAATGTCCGCCACTTCCGCCTATCTTCGGCTGTACTCTTGGCCTCGTTCCAGTAGTAAGGCCTTATGGGCTTCTAAAGATTACTAAGCTTCTTTGCAACATCAACGCAACCACGGTCTACCGGGTTTTTTTTCCATGAGCTAACTCTAACATATCCCTGATTATTAACATTACGTTGTACCAAAAAAATTCACGCTAAAATATAGCCGGGGAGTTTTAACGAATAAGGGAAAATGTTGGTGAAATAACGCGGGTTCGGTAAATGGAATTTTAGGTATTTTTTAAGTCCCTTAAGAATATATGTAACATAGTTGTATAATATAATATTTGGTTAATTTATAATTTTTGGATAATGACAGGAACAGCGTTATATTACTAGCAATAAAATTAGTGTAATACAATAAATATAATAAATGTAACAACGGTCGGTATAGACCAAAATTGACACGTTTATAATTGTAATGGATTGTCCAAACTTCGCTGCGTTTGAAGTTTGTTATCTAAAAGTTAACATGTAAAAATTTCCATGTACAATTTTATTTAATCAAAGCCTGATAAAAATCCGAGGACAAACATTCGACTTGTATTTTTCATTTGAATATAAATTAAATTGTTGTTAGATAGTTAATAGTTATATAAATACCTTTTTAGATATTGTATTTAATAGATAGTGCTCTAGTTTTGCACCTTCGCCTCACGCTCACGTAAATTTCAATAAAGAAAGCTCGCGACTCGATTAACAACAATCCTATACGATTCTCTAGTTTCAGTAGATTTCATTCTTTGGAATTAACTTCTGCAATGAATATTTGTATATTCTACAATAATTAAATTATAATTATTTAGCTTAAGCGAGTGATAATTGAAACATGGTGAAATGTAAGTTAAAGGGCGTTTATGCTTTCATAACGGTTGAATTGATAAAGTTACAAAATACGGCATAGCTTATGAAATCTACCAACATTAGGCGTAACTCTGACAAACTTACCCACAGTTAGGAGCTGCCTGAACTAAGTATTCATAAAAATGAATCTATATAGTTGCACTCCTCTAATAAGTTTTGTCTCTTTCTATCCAAATGTACTTTCGTTAAACGATGCAGTA
Source organism: Pontia daplidice (assembly GCA_963693355.1). Taxonomy (NCBI): domain Eukaryota; kingdom Metazoa; phylum Arthropoda; class Insecta; order Lepidoptera; family Pieridae; genus Pontia; species Pontia daplidice. The sequence goes on along the minus strand of CAVNZL010000137.1, from coordinate 6,581,696 downwards.
TGAGCGTTGCGGCAATATGCGAGTGGAATGAATAAAATCTGATAAAATCATAATTCTCACCGTAAATAGGTATCGATACAAAAACCCAATCCTTATACAATTCATAAAAAGCCATTAAATTTACACTTCACTATATAATTAACATTGAATGGAGTGCGAAGTTGTTGAACTACAGTGATCAATTGACCTTAGCAATATTTCCTGTCTTTGTACTGATCGATCTAATACGATGTCTTGTGAGGCTTCAGAATGTGACTTAACTTGTATTACAGAGCTGCGTTATCGCGAACTTCTATACATTTGTCAAATATTTAAAAAGTCTTAAGACATTTTAAATAGATTCTGAGAGAAGCTGATTGATCGTAGTAAAATTTAGCCATTCTATCAAATCTCTGTTCAGCACAAATTTCTGAAAGAATGATTTAATGATTAGCTGACATTAACAGACTTGTCATATTGAAAATTCAAATAATTCAAGGCGTCTTTGAGATTCTACTGTAGCTTTTAATTAAACGATTAATTAAATATGGAGATGATATCAGTAAGATTGACATTCCCTCCCAAAACTGACCGTATTTAATTGATTTACCTAAATCTTGTCAACAGGGCGGTGACGGACCCTCGTGATGGGCGGCGTGTCGCCCTCAAGAAGCTGCCCAATGTGTTCCAGTCACTCGTCTCCTCCAAGCGCGTCTTCCGCGAACTCAAGATGCTGTGCTTTTTCAAACACGCAAACGTACGTATCATGTAAAAGCTAAATAGATAAATATAGCAGACAACAAAATATCTGTTATTTTAAACCTTCATTATTACTATTTCGTTGATTTTCGTTATTGTACTAGTGCTAATAAAATTATGAATTATAAAGTCAAAATTGTTCAGCAATTTCATCGTTAGCACTGTTTTGGCGTTCGAAATTGTTATTTAAAATTCTCTTGTGCCTGCAATATTTGAGATATTCATTATCACGTAATAATGACGAGGCCGCTTCGCAATTTGTCCATATAAAATGTACTCAATCGATCGTCGAATAGTTTGCGGTTATTTCGCATTTGTCGCCGCGAACAAACAGGATTTGCATCACGAAAATTGGATGATTGTGTGCGTGTGTCCCACACCAATATGTTGGAATTGCACTAAGTACTCGTCAGTGCCACGCGAAATGGGAGCGTGGGATATATCAGGAAATACTGTATCCCCGATCGAATTAATGAACCGGAAAGTTGGTCTTTTGATAGTGATGATGTATAATAATGATGTCTGATTAACGTGTATCACATTAAGCCGGTTTCAGTTGATTTAGAAGCGACAAAGTAGGACCATTTATAGCAAGTAAAGCAACTGTTGTGACTGAACAACTGTGTGTAGCAATTGTTTTATTTTATATAACCACGTGCAACATATGTGAATCGCATGTGGAATGTGACTTTAAATATTATATAGTAAAAATTATAATGAATTCTTCTTCCAGGTACTGTCGGCGTTAGATATCCTTCAGCCGCCCAGTCTCGACTTCTTCCAAGAAATGTATCCTTTTATTATAGCTAGTTAGATTCTAGGTCGTTTCAAGTATTAACTGGTGCTTTGACCTCTAACGGTAAAGTGTCGAGTCCCGTTCTCCCATACTCTTAAGTCTTGTGTTGTCCTGTTACTTGAGACAAAATAAAAAAGTAATAAATATTACTTTTTACATTATTACTAAATTTAATTTGTCTATCTATCTATATTCATGAATAATTTCGACAACGATTTTATTGGTACGTATACAAATGATCTAAATATCTGCCTTTAACTCTACAAATAAAGTTAATCTTTGAAAAAGTAATGGTGACCTGAGTATGCTCGGGTCGAAATTAATTTAGTTGATAATTAAAACTGTCCTTCAAGCGGATACTCAATAGGATACCTTTTTTAGTACTATGTAGGCCATTTTCTCTCTTTAAAGCGCGAAATTCTTTAATTGCAATCATACAAATTGTCCTTAAACTAACCTGACGTTGACTTTTATATTCGATGCAGCTGCTATTGGCAGCATATCTGAGTGCTACATCACTCATTCTTTGTCTATTTACAACTAAGGCACAGATTTATATATAAAATAAATTGAATATATAACGCCTGAAAACGGATGCCCATAAAAGCGTATCGTCACCCTCGAAATAAAAAAAAATAAAAGAGCATAGGTGCAACATTGAAAAATCGTCAGCGTTTATTTACAATTTCACGGTGAGGGATCGCGCGCCGTTTCAGCACTTACATGTCATTTTTCAGTTGGCCACGTCTCGTCATACTTTCGACAGAATTGCGAATTATTACGTTCATCCAAGCGATGTCGTATAATAAGATTTGTATCTATGACATTTTTAATCACATTTAGTTCACTGCCATTAACTTTTATATATTAACCGAAATATATGTTGTTTTATGAGTCAAACGAAGGAGAACAGCAAGACATTAAATAATATCGTTTTAAATCTGAAAATAACATAGATACTGTTCACAAATTAATAATTCTTCCAAAAAATGTTGGCATATGTTGGTTATTAAATAAGAAATTGTTAAGTATAATATTTAATAAATAATTTTAGTCCACTGAAGTAAGAATTTTATAAACAATTTTCAAATATATTTCTGTTAACATTAAAGTAAATGGCGCACATTTGAATGTTTTTTCGAAATAAAAGTACAATCAAATAAATGATAACAGATTTTTCAATGTTCCCTGAGGCGCAGGGCGTCAGCTGTTCAATATCGTCGCCCTTCGATTGTCTCCCTTTAACTTTCATTTCGGAAAGCCACCCGTGCTCTGTTCTATGCTCTATGAGAATAAATAGGTTTTATATTATAAATATTAATGATTTCATAAAAGGAATTCAGTCGTTATGAACAACTACGCTATGCCTCCAAGCCTCAGTTCAGAACGTTCAATATTATTGTTTTTATATACACTTTCTTCAATCTAGGATTTCTTTTCGTCTTTTTAATAATGTAAATATTATAAATATTAATGATTTCATAAAAGGAATTCCGTCGTTTTGAACCCTAGGCAAATGCCTCGAATCATTCAGAACGTTCAATATTATTGTTTTTATATAACTTTTTCAATCTAGGATTTCTTTTCGTCTTTTTAATAAGGACTCGGAAAGCAGAATTCAAGGACTTGGCAATGCGTCAGTTAGGTTTGTTATAATTTTAACAAGTACACTTATAACCAGACACAATTCTGTGGTTACCACACAGATACGAATATTTCTTTTACAATGGTTGTTTAAGGAGTTTCCAATAACTATTGAAGTTTTAATAAGAGGGAACGGTGAGTAACAAATCATTTTCCGCGCCAAGTTTTATTTAAGACACGTTAACGAGCAGGATAATTTATTGCCCCTTTATACAATAACGGCAAATGTAACTCAATAATAACCATACGGAAAGTAACGTTGTCTCTCATAAATAGCTCGATATAAATGCACTATTTCGTCTTGAGCATTGTTTCGTATTGTTATACTGCAATGAAAACTGACAGGTGGACTTAAGGTTTAACGGTGAACATGACTGACACATGTTTTATAAGCTAGTTTCTTGCGATTTTATTAAGTAAATTATAATTTTCTTAATAAACATGCGCTCGAAATATGATTTTGTATTTGCGTTCTGCGCTCTCACATCTGGGTTTGCTACAATCCATTCACAATCAGTTATATTATGTTATTGCATTTTGGACTATAACTGTTTATTCCGTTGCAGTTTCAAACTTCCGATAGGAACCGAAATAGAAAAAGTGCTTCCGTTTAATATAGTTCAGTGACAGTTGTCCCCCTCATGTCTGCCACAGAAATATTCGCCACAACGCCCCTTCATTTATTCTTGTTTCAACATTGAGTGGGAGGATATTTAAAAAAAAGCTCAAAGTTACTGCCACGATAAGATTTGTGTCGTTTGAATGTAACACCATTATTGGCGAATTCGAAATTTGAAAATAGTTTTGTTATATTTCCTATTACCCGGTCAACAGGCTTACTGTTTAATGCCTAATTCAGTTTAGAAATCTTTGTGTTTTGAACAAAGGATGTTCAAGAAAAACTTATTTTAAAAGCAAAGTGAAAAGTGAGTGAGTGAATTGTCAGAAGACAGAGATGTTCAATGTAGTATTGGAACAACAACTTTGGGAATGACCCGGTCATCAGTCATTAATTAATTTATATTTTATGTATTTTTTATTCTTATATTCTCTATAATAGCATCACGCTAACGAATCAATACGGGTGTAACCATTACCAGTATTTCTGTGTTACCAGTTTTTAAGTGTAATGTTTCCGTATCCGAATAAATCTTTAATTTTTTTTATACAGTAGTATCAACTTTTGCGTAATATAACACATTTATCTCCAAGGGACTATTTGAACTACACAGATAAATTCAGATCACGTACAAACATAAGCCTTCGCATTGATTAGTAAGACTAAGTGGATAATGCTTCTTTGTAATTAGCTGACGAAAATTAGTCAGGTTTCTTAGTCGTGAAACCTTATACGTAACACGTATGCTACGCACTACTAAGTCGTTTCACTTTTCACACACACCTTTCGAAGCAATTTATATACCAGATGATACCAACGGCTCCTATTGTTAGAAACCATTCAAACACAGGCTATCTACTTAATTGATATTGTAATATTTTTCTTAGAGATCTCTTTATGATTTCGAGAGCTCGGAAATGTAGACGGAGGCTGGATTGGCATTAAGATATGCCGTGATTCGTGAACCGATGATAAAGCTGCGCTCTCCTTTGTGACATTCCTTTATTAGGGTTGAATGGGCATTTTAGTTTCCCTCCGTTCGTTTCGAGACGTCAATATTTTATTTTAATATCTCTTTGTTCACGTGCGCTGCGCTTGCTTTATGGATATGCTAATATTAGGCACAGAGTGCGTAGTTGGGTGTCTTTGTGTGCTTCGAATGGATTTATTTCGAGTTTTGCAAATTTGAAACTTATTCCAAGTTGTCACGATTGTGACGTTGAAGCGGTACAGCTTAGCGGTGTATGTCTTTGTCGCGTGTATGATTAATAATCTGGATTGATGCAAAATGTTGTCAGGGCATTGACGCATCGTGTTTGGCCGCGTGAGGGCTAGTTGCAACTTCTTTGTCGTTTCGGACTTTAATAATGCGAGTTTTCTTTGTCTTTGAGTTTCCTAATTAGCAGAAGCGTAGGCGTGCATTTTAATCGAAATGTCTTTTTTGTAATGATTTGAGAGTTTTTATGTATAAATATGATTTCATCTGTTCTGATGCCTAAATTCATCGTAATTTGGGCTTATTAAGGGCCATTCATACGAGTCATCTTTAGTTGAAAAGGTCACAGTATTGACGGGCTCCACGTCTTGACAATCAGTGTCCATTGATGTCTGCATTTGTCGTTCATTGAAGTGATTTTCGAATGACGACTGAAGCATTTAACCTTTGGGAGCCAAAGTGATATTTTGGGAACTTAACTTTTATCTATTCTATATCCATTTGCTGACATTTATTGTTAATGTTATGATTGTGTATACAACTTTTTAGTAATACTTTGTTCTATTGTTATTTGCAGAGCAAAATTTAACACCTAAGTGCAATTTTGCGTTAGCTATATAGTTTGTAGTTCTTCTAGCGACCCGTGTAAATGAGCCTTAATGATGCGCCATAAACATTATGGCCATACTACATAGTTGTTGTAACGATGAGACGAGTATAATAAGAAATATGAATTTTGATGCACGTGAAGTGTTAATTATAATCATGAGATTAAATTACGTGAGAAAGGTCGCACGGTGCGACATTTTATAATAAAATTATTTTAAGCTTTCCGAGATGGTTCGAAATTCAATTTTTTTTAAAGTGTTATTTCCGTGTTTCTTTTGTTTTTCTGTTGGAAACATCCCGTCATTTAATGGTGTAGAAAAAGGTAGGGAGTTCGGTGTGAACGATAAATATAAATTAACAATAGTATTGTCCCAAGTCTTTTATTTAGCAGAAACCTTAATACTGTTTGCGAAATTTAATGAAAAAGGCTTTGTGGGCTCTCTATCGATTGCGTAGGCGTTTTACTATCGAATTGCGGAGTGAAAGATGGTTGTTAATATTACTATTAAAATAGATATTTTTTTGTTCTGTTTATGGATTATATTATCTAAATACTTTTGATCTTTAAAAGTGATCAGCTATTGTGAGATCACGTATAATGATAATAGATAAACGAATCTGCTTATACGGCGAATATAATAAAAGCGGAGTTTACGTTTGATAAATTATAGACTGGGTCCCCTATTACATTACCTGCTTAATTACTGTAGACCCCCATGTCTGCCGGTTCTGAGGGGTCCACTTAAAATATTGGTCTGGGCATAAGTCTATGGCGAAATATTCATCTTAAAATCTGTATAGCAAAGTAGCGGTTGCAATTTCTATATTCAGTAACTGGCTTAAATTTAGTTATCCATATGCATGTTTGACACCTATTGTATTCAGAAATATTCGAATTGACGCTCCTAAAACGAATAATTTGTTTGGCCTATTAACGATGGTAGTCAATACGATAATTATTTAATTTCTCATAATAAAGTGTACGGTTTATTTAAATAATTGAAATGAATAAGACTTGTACTTCAGAACAGATGTTTTTGACCAATATTATTACTATATTATAAATATACCAATACTTATATCTGGTGATGCCACCGCCTATAGACTGGAAGCTTAAAATGTAAATTGAAAAAAAAAACTTAAACATGTTTAGAATTTAACGTTGAGTTGCTTTAATAATACTAAAGTATTAAATCAATGGTTAAATATGAATTTAACCATTAGTTTAATTCAATTATTTAATCAATAAATTTAACTGGTTACCTACACACTACACCACGGTTTATTGTGCGATACGCGAAGAAAAATGAAAAAAAAAAAACCCCCTCTCATTTCGATTTTAACTTCTGTGAATTAGGTTAAGACTTACTATGTCAATAAACAGACAAATAAATAGGTTATTCTGCCATTCGATATTAATTTACAATGCCATTATACCACCCCGATACGAAGTAAGCTCTTATAGCTTTATAGGACTTAATAATTTCTCCTTTCATTAATGTATTCATAAACTATTCGCCTATTGCGAACATTCGCATTTGCATTACCTGAAAATGCCTTGCACTTAAGCACTTGCAAAATTAAATAACGCCGGTAAATATTTGCGAAGGCACAGGTCTGTTTACCCAACATGAGCACTAATTGATTGAAAATAAATATTTACCCTATGTAAAAAATAAATCAGGCTAATTGAACCGTTTTAACTCAATCATCTGTCTCTTTTCATTCCGTTGACACAAGACAAGCACGATTGTACGTTTTTATTGGGTTGCATTTTCTTAAGTTACAAAAGTTTAGTATACACATCACTTTACCTAGTAGTGATAAACACTTTAGTATTTTTGTGGTAACTTCTCTGATATGACGATTTTTGTATTAACGTGTGTTGAACAACAGGTGTGATCCTTTAAAGCTGAAATAATGAGATCACCATTCTATACGAAAACTACGCACCTAACGCGATTAATCATTTTGATTATTTATTAATTTATAGACAATGCTTATATAATATGTATCGGTATTTTACAACATAAAATACGTATATTTAAAAATTATGGTGGGTAAATTGACGGGTCAAGTTTTTTTGGTCTCACATCTGGTATCAAAAATCAGAAGACACGCTTCACGAGAAAACCCAAATCCGTGGAAGTCGTAAATATTTCGTTCTGAGGTCATAAAGAAACTCATAAAACTCATGCGACGTAAATTTCGAACAGTTAATTTGGATATAATTTTTTTTTGTTAGGGGTGTTTATAAAAATTGTTATTATCAGGCTCCTCCTCATGGGTGCTGTTAAATTTGATTAATTGATAAATTGATTTTCCCAGTTATATACGAAAATCGTTCTTCAAAAATCGAATTTATTCCTTCCGTACCTTGGATGGGCTGGGCATGCGGCTCGTGTGTCCCTATATACCAAATAATACTATCACCATCTCTAAGTGTATTGTTCAAAATATTTCCAGAATAAAAAGATTCGAAAAGGATTATAAAGAGGATTCCAATTATAAAAAGTTATAATTTTACTAAACCCTTATATTAATTATAAAGCTGCCTTTGTTTGACGGTTTATCTATTTCCTGATGAATATAGAAACCATATCAGAATTTGGATGAGAAGCGTATTTTCCGACCATATATGAAATGTCAAAGCTCATTTGAACCTTTTAGGGTGTGATATTTAAAAAAATGTAGCATACCTAGCGTAAATGGATTTAAATTCCACAATTTTTATTAAAAATTGTGGCTATAATTTGGATGTGGTACGAACTTAAGTTTATAATATTACTATTGTTGACATGTTATTTAAGATAAATATGTGAGTAGTTTCAGATAAGATTTAATTAATTTTGATAAAAGCTTAGAATGATACGCCGAGCTTGTAATTTTACTGACTTGTCTCTGACGATTAGAGGTAATTTAAATTAAATTTTGCACTGTAGCTTAAAGTTACTCTAGGTTTGGTTTAATTAACTACTTAAGTTGTAATAATAATAATAATAATAAATGAAGCTGTGTACGTTTTTATCCAAATTAAATATAATTTACTAACTACCTGCTGCGAGTTATTTACGTAAACAATTCTTTGATTTGTAAATAAATTTCAATAATTGTAAAATGTGTTTGTAAACGTATAATACTTAAATTCAGTAATTTATTCAAGATTGTTACTATTTCAGTCAGTGTACACAAGGATAACAGCATATGGCTACAATTGTGATATCACTGTACGTACTAATTAAAATATAATCTTTGCGTTTGCTTGCAGGTGACATTTGAATAATTAGTTAGATTTAATAATTGACTATAATTCTACTATTTATATTATATTCAATGGGAAAACCTTCACCGGGAAAACAAATACGTTATGGTTTCACTCGACGGTGGAACTGACGTATGAAGTAGGAAACTTTTTGGTAAACATGTGTAAATCGATTGTATTATTACAATATAATAACTTGATATTGCCCAAGCTTTTATTCGGAAAAAGTGTACCGCTGTTTCGGCAGGCATTGCCACAAATCGTTTTCAACTTTTTGCTATAGGCAGTTACCGACAGATGGTCTTTGTTTTTGTGAACTAGCATTTAGTCCAGTTTGTTGAGTGAAATGAGAAGTTTGTTGGCGTTTTTATATTTCATTATGCGTTCGGTTTTACAATTTTGATTACATCGAATCGCCGCTTTTGAGTAAGACTCGACGGAAAAGGGTCTGGTTTTAAGAATTAATCGCCAGTACGATAACGAATCTCGTATGTTAATAAGAATAAACACTACTCGATATTAAAACGCTTACACGGTTAACTAAATTACAATCAATATAACACCGACCACATAATCAGGATTTAGTTATCGGATTTTGGTTAAAATTTCCCCGGAACAGCTGTGCAAATTATAAAATACGGACGCAATTATTTAATGAAATGAGAATCCAAACATTCGTCCGGTTGAATGGGCTCGCTGGGTTCAATATTGTTGAGTTATGGCAGTTATTATCTGAATGATTAATTGTATTAGTTTTCGACGTATCATACCAAATGCTTGAAAGCGCTTGGAGTAATCGAGGGCTAAGAGCCTCACCTGTGTATTTATAAACGTGGAGACATGGTGTCAGTGTATTTAAGTGCTTTACAGACTTTTTAATGTTGCTAAATCACAAAGCACTTCATATATTCATTCTCTTATGACGTCATCATGAAAGCTCACCTTATCTCTACGCACGTTGTGTTGACATGTTTTTATTTTATTTAAACGATTGTTAATGAATACGATAAAATAATATTCACCCTCAGATTATTGCTAAAACTGGCATAGCGTTAGTTGCGTTATATTAAGCCATGGTTTGTCAGCGTTTCTAAGGCTTAGAGCGTAGCTTGGCACAACGGGATCGTAAAGACTTATTGGCGCCATACAGGAACATATATTTGTGTGCAAAGCTTTAGATTCTGCCCTCATAAAATATTATCGACTAAATTATAATCGTATTTAAATAAATACTGGTCTAACAATTAAGACCCTATTTGGCTGTAATGTTAGGTGAGGCCTAAGTCAGATGACAACCAGAACATATAACGCATAACTGAAGGAATAATTAATATAGTATAGTTTATATTTTTTCCAATAATTTCTAATTTATTTTTCCCTTTGTAACCTAGGGTTAGTGAATAAAAGCTTTTTTTACTGCTGTACAGCTGTAATTAAAAAGCTTAGTCTTCGGGACATAAAGATATAGATTAATTGACGTTATAGACAACTTCTGATGTATTTTTAATGCTTTTTATTCGTCATAACAAAAATTCGTATCTGTAATAATATAATAATAGTTTAGATTAACATTATGCATAAAATATATAGCTGTTTTCTGTACTTATTCAATGCGTTGGGGACACATTTGTTTGAGTTGTATCATTTACAACTTTGCTCGCTATTTTCAGCATTATCTACGAGAGATGCAAAAATATATACTATGGCAAAGAGTCTTTCAATGTTTTATTTACGGGAGTATCATACGTTTAAATACACTTTACCAAATTGAACCAACTGTGATGAGTATTTTTTTATTTGATCTCCTGAAAGCCGATTTAAACTATGGGTGATGCTCAGTCTCACTTAAAGGTCTGTCAAACCACAAAAACCGTCTCTCGCCGGGTTCGATTGACGACTGTTCTGGAAATATTATCATGATTTCTATGGTCGAATCGACTCGTGTCGATTTGAAAATATTGTTGGATAACTTTTCCAGCAACATGTTTGATAGACTGAAATTAGTGTTAACGCCGATGTCAAATCAATTCAATTGCTGGCAAGTGAACTAGAATAAAAGCCGGTTGTTTTGGTTAGATATTCAATTTTTTTTTCGGATTTTCTTAATCATTAAGTCCAAAGAGGTTCACTTTCAATTTGACGTCTGTTGAATAACATGTTAAACAAATTAGACAGTAGTAATTGGAGTAAATCAAATTAAAATCGACAATTTATTACTAAAATTTTATTTTATCAACCTTTATAAAATATTTTGATTGGTGAAAAATAAAATAAATGTATTAAACAATCAACATGTGTTGCCAAAAACAAATATTTTATTTTGTTAGTCCAACCCATATTTCAGAAATAGAGTGCATTAAAATGTGTGACTTACATGTAATGTCATGCCCGTGCTTTTAATTTCCATTGTCTAGATTAGCATCCTGCTAATTCAGTCTCTTGAGTGACGGAGGCGGAAATTTTCCAACGTCTTTGTAGATAGATTCAGCGGGCTTTTCCTTCATAATTTATTACCTCGATGGAAAAATGGAGCAGGAAATTGTTATTCGTTTTATATAAGTGTTTTACTGATCAGACACGACGTAAGAAGGGCGAGTGCGGTTCGTTTTCGGACTCGTTTGGGATAAAGGTACTTGTATTTTCCCTAGTGTGGATAATTTGATTTTGTGAGCCGCACTTTTTGTAGTTATAGATCTGCTTGCGTGTCTTAAAAGAGGATGTATTGGGATACATCCTTTAAATATCTTTTAAAGCTGAGTTTGTGGTCCGAAGTAGTAGTTTTTATGATTCAAATAATTTGTGGTTTGAGTTGTATCATAGTTTGTTGTTCTGACTCATTTCATAGGCCCTTTTTGGTATACTATGTGCGAAGGTTCACATAATTATTGATATTTATTCTGTTCCGGTCAAAGTCAGGCCCTCACCAACCGCCGCCCGTATAGCAACATGTATAATTCACGCAAACGTTACAATTCCAGCTCAGTAGACCGCAATCCCTGCCTTGCGATTCTATTCATCACGTCCTCTTTATATTTGCTATAGCTTTATAATTGGTTATATAGAAAACAAACATGACGGTATACGCGGATCGTTAGACATTTTAAGCGCCACATTAGGAATTCTATTATGGACGTAATGTGAATTTAAAATTATCTCTCGGCTCAGAATTACCTGCCTTGTGGTTATATGATGAAGTATATGCAGCTGTATGTTAATTTTTACCACGCTACGTTTATCACGCTATTAATTGGTCATTAATTTCTGTGTCAGTTTCACAATTAACAGCCAGTGCCAAACAGTAATGTAAAAACATAGCATGTACCCTCTGGTTTGAGAGTAACCCAATCTCACTGTGTAATTCGCGCTCACATTGATAGTAGATTACGATGCTCCAAGATTTATATCGCGTGTTCTGCATCACTTTTCAAGAAAAGTGTGACATTGATTGATTTTATCGAAGAAACCTACCAATTGAAAGACTATTCACGTTTAATTACTTTTTAACATGTTACAGAATTGTTTTGGTTTTAAATTCTAGATAGAAGATTATAAATGAAATGATTTTTATTGCACAGCTGTTATATAAAATGGAACAAATCATTTGTTTGAAATTTAAAATATTGCTCCTAATTAATTAATCATTTTACCTTCATTATCGATTACTTTTAAATAACAACACAAACACTCAGATATCAGTGGCAAATTGTACTCAAAAGACAATTTGGCTAACAAAGAAACGATTCTATATTACAGCCTTCCCGCGTCGGTGCACGCAATTTCCTACGTCAGAACTCATTCGCATCACTCGTGAGCTACCTACACTAATTACCATATCACATGCCTAGTTTTTCGGGCTTCCTAAGTCTTAAGTTGATCCAATTATCAAATATCAAATTTATTTTCCATATTAAACATGTAATAAATTCTATCTGATTTATTTACTTCCATAATTACAGTCTAATAAACTTCCAATCCGTGATTAGATGTATTAGACATATAATTAGGCATTAGGCGTACCAGAATCGCAGTTATTTGAAGTATATTCGTTATTGAAAATATCTACGAAAATATAAATAACATCACAGAAACTATCAATCAACACAACACATTAATAAAAGGTTTAAGCTAGGATTTTTAGGGATAAGTTTCGTGTTACACAGCCATTTGTATCGTGCATTCGTGTCTCGTAAGTCCGGCATTTCTCTAGTCCCTTATGTTCCAGAAATCCTCATCCTCTGAACACTGTGGCAGGAATGATACGTCACTGTCTCGCTTTGTTTGTAACTAAAACAAGACATGTATCTTGCTCATACTTAGTGTATGGGCAGCGATTAGAAAGAAAATCTTTCTAATTTTCTCGTTTTACTATTTATTGATATGAAAAATGCTTTGGAAATTGATTAAGTTTACTTAAAACTACTTTATATTTGTGACCTTTGATGCAGCAATACCACAGGACCACAGCGCATTATACGCGTAATCTTTACATTTTTCTATATAACCAATATCTTAAAGAAGCAATGAAAAAATTGTTAAGTTAATACCCAAGAAATGAAACCCGTTACCTCAGATCGTGTTAATATAAATGTCACCTGATCCATCAATGTCATGGTTTATACATTCAGATCGAATGACCCTATTACATATCACAATTACTAAGGTACTGGATGAGATCAGACGAAACACATTTCAACCTTTTTCGTTTGACATTTTACTCTAATTTTGTCTCTTTTACGATTCATTAGTAAATAATATTCAATTGCTATTTTAGACTTCTATGATTAAGATAGACCTAACTGGGTTGACATGCATCTGCGGGTCTTCATTGACATGTCAGGGTAATATATCGTTAAGTATCGGTGAATTAATTATCTATTTAGTTGCTGTACACATGCTAACCAATTGGTATTTGTTCTTGTTTGGTGTAAATCTGTGAAGAAATGAAATGATTAGATGTTGGACGATACGAAAATGCTTCATAAATTCCGTCGTCACAAGCCCACAATGGACATTCTCACACACATATAGTGTGTATAATATTTGACAGATTTTATTTTAGATTATTAAAACAATGCATAATTGCCCTTGTCTATTGTGATATTCGCAAATATTTGGAATTTTCATTTATTTATTTTAAAGTGGTCACTGAAAGTTCAATTGTATTTTGTTGTTGAATAAAACATTCGTAATGAGAGTGGAACCTTGGAAATAATGCAGACAAATTGTCTGTAAATATATATTTTTGTTGATATAGATCATTTTATTGATAGTTTGTAGCGTAATCTATACATTATTCTTATTACCAGACGCAGAAAATGGTCTGCTAGTGTTTAAGACAGGTTTAATTGATTTCGGTACGTGATTTTTTATGAGTTTTGATCCGACGTCATATTAGAGATACGATTGGGTTTAGTTACAAATGGAGTTATACAAAATTTGTTTAAATCGAGTTGAAATGAGACTTTCATTCATCAACCGAGGATCCGGTATTCTCAAAGAGCTTTGAATTTATGTGAAGTTTCGAGTTGTGAAGTTTCCGTTTTGGGAGTTCTTAAACATATTGTACTTATATAATACGCTTCCTCGGATCGCTTTGTTTTTATATTTCTTGTTTTACTGCGCTTCCGGGTAGTGCTGTTGTTTTGTTATTAAGAATTTTGTATGTTGTCTGAAACGTTATTTTTAATATTGTTCGAAATAACTTCGCCCGTTCATTAATATCTGCACGTATAATCTTTTATATAAATCGTTTTCTAATGTCCTTAGCCATTCCATCACGCGAATTAATTTAATTTTTATAAATTTTAAAAACATAAGGGTATTTGTTGTCGTAGTTACCATTATTATGTAAATGTAGTAGTGGACAAAGACACGGTACTTCCATACTTTATATACTTTTTAATTACCGGCATTATACATAACAGTAGTTATAGAAAAAATTTAGGGTTCAAAGCCCAATAACTTATCGGTTACGATTCGGTCTGACTGATAAGATCTGTTCTTGTTGATGCCTTTCAGATAAGCATATTTCATATTATACAACAAATATCAGTCGAATACATTTGAACTAAAAAGTGTTTCGGCTTTCTGTCAAATTGTTTTTACGCTTTGCTAAGAGCAAAGTGTACTGTTTTATAATTAAAAGGGTATTCAATAATTATTTCGTTGCGTTCATCAGTAAAATACCAGTCGTAGGCTCACCTTCTCGGTATGTCTGTATAAGTAGATAGTTTTTTTTATTTCAAAACATGAAATCGTCATGGTTCATGAATTCCAGGTATAAATGATGCCAGACCCAGACAGATACTTGTTGATGTGTTGGTGCAGCTGCGCTCGCACCATTTCCGGCCGGTAGATCCTCCGGTCGCCGATAACCAAGTGTTTGTGCGTCATTATGGGAATCGAGAAATAACGCACACAGTTGATCTATAAAATAGAAATTTATTAATACGACATTCTGTATCGAATTGGCATACATTATCCATTTCATATCTGACCCTAGATCTATCTTGACATTAGCCTCTTGAGGTTGTCATTATTATTATTGTTTTATGAATTTTGTATTTTATTTGAATAAAAAATACAGGAATCGCCTGCATTATATAAGTGGATTATCAAATATCAGACTAATATAAATGCACAGTTTTGTGGTCTGTTTATAGTGTGTCTTGCTTGTCGGTTTTGAATTACTTAATCACTTGCTGCACATTCAATGGTATGGATCTTCACATCCAAAAATTTCATATTGTTCGTGTTGTAAGATATCTTCTCGTATAATTATAATATTGGTTCAAGAAGTAAGTTATTCGCGACTACTCGACAGTAAATTAATTTCAAAGCATCTTAAATACTTGGTTTTCTTACAAGGAACATCAAGGAAGATAAAACTTACATTTTTCTAGAAGTAATACTTTGGTGCGTAGTATTCTCGAATACGGTTCGGTTTTATGGATACCGCCTTATGCAACTCGTATGCTACGATTTGAGGCATATCTTGTTCTCTAATGATATCTCAAATCATGTCACTGGAGAATCGTGTTTTTTGGACATGAAACTCTCATCAAAAAATTCACTTACAAAATTGATGTCTCGTTATATAATATGATGATATTCTAGGCATCTCGTCATCCAATTTGTTACGTAAATTTCGTTGGCGATAACTGTCCCATATCTACCTAAGCATCGTAATTAACAAGTTATATTTAGGCTCATACCATGTTATTCAAGGTTCTTTAACATGCTCCCTGTAAGTGCGTAGCACATAGAAAACCAAATATTCTTGGACCTTCCTAAAATGAATGTATGTGTGAGTAAATAGTATAAATGGACTTGCAATTTGTAAAAATTAAGCTAAGTCGTATTCAATTTTCACATGCTTACAGTTAACTTAACACTCCATATTTTCGAAATCGAGCAATTGCTCTTAGCGACGGCTCTATGGGAAGTCCCTTGTAGGGGTTACAGTGATGTGGGTCCCTCTCTAAATAACTTTATGAGGGTGCATCCCCTGCGCTCTAACCTGGACGGGTACAGTCTAAGGGATTAGAAAGAATTTGAATGTAACAATTATGTGCCCGTATTTACAGATAATTTATAATTGTATCTTAGCGTTTTATGCTAAAATAAAACAGTTTAGGCAATTTAAAATTGTATAACATTTAATATATACGACTTTTTGCAAGTCAAACTTTGTCTGAAGGAACAAGAATGGTGACGTATTACAGGAAAGTTGTATAACGATAATATTAAATAGAATTTGATCAGCGTATGAGAAACATTTGTCCTTTAGGCTATTTACAAAATTTTGTAGGGTTGAACAAAAAAGTGTTTGGCTTGTCTTTGCCTTTATTGCCCTCTCCCTTTTGGCAGCCATTTCTTCATTGTTCGTCCACCCCTAACGGGAAAGATTATGTCGAAGCCTTAATGTTTTTAACCTAAAGGTTTTTAAGGAAGCCTTTTGACGGTTGTAATTTGACATGCAATTGTATTAGCAAAATGCTTGATAAACAAACTATAATAGTAACTATAAGTAGACAAAATAAACATATATTCATTTAATTTCATAAGGTCTATTCCTATTTATAAACAATGTATAGGATTTAATATACCTCAATTTTACTTGTGAATATTTATCAATATGTAATATATTTGGATAGGCTTAAACTATTCCAATACAGTATATATTTACCACGCAATGTTCGCTTGCAAAACTTTTCCCCTTTTGCTTCGTCAATTCAATATTTGCTTTTCACATTCATCTATTTAACTTTCCATTATGATTACTCTTGTTATTTGAAACTATCTTACAACTAATGATAAAAAATATTAAAAATTATTTTTGTATAATATTAACACACCAAGGATAGTTAATAATGAGATCGTATCCATGGTGACAATTCGGCAATAATTACTGTTAAATATAACATGAGTCTGTATTATTAATTACTCGCATATTTTATAGGAAATCTTTATTTGTTGTATGTTTCTTGTTAATGCTAAGTTCAATTAATAAAACAATTGGTATAATCATGAAAGTTCACCCAATTTTACAAAAGCATGTTTTGCGTTTCATAGTGTAGATATTTATTACAACGAAGAATTTAGCTTAAAATAATAAATATCACTTAGTTTAAAATCTCAGAGTTACATTATACAAGGATGTCCATTTTCTATTGAGATGTAAATCATAAACCCCTTGAATTATTTGCCACTCGAAGTTAATCGTGCGGTCATTTCGAAATGGGCACATTAGTAAATTATTAAAGCGAGTGTCTTATACGGCGCCACGGGAGATACACAATAATAATATATTAACAGGTATTTGCATTAATAACTCGAATATTCGAGGTGTTAAGAATTCTGTTTAGTATTTGAATTACTTAGGCTATATCTTGCCGCTTTACTTAAGGAGAACCCTATAATTGCAACGTCGCTGTCCGTCTGTTAGCAGGTGTATATCATAGATTGTTATAGGTTATTAAATAATGGGTAAAAACAGTATAATATAAAAATTTAAGAGGATACAACCATACAAGCAAGAGTTTTTGAAGTTCTTTACGCACGCTTGACTCGGGGACTACGCTAGCGAACGCGTGACATAACGTTACGAAAACTGTGATCGGGTGAGACGATCGGGAGTGGGGGTATAATTGGAGGATTATTAAATATCATTCTACAGTATAAATTTCTTAAAATAATTAAATTTGTAGAATATTTTTTGTTTATTTACTTTTTTTTACTACCATATATAGAATATTACAAATCACATTTTCAATTCATTCAAAAATTTAGTAAATTAGTCCAATTATTTATACCTTATGCCCATTACGTAAGTCATAAACATATTAAAAAATTAAAAAGTAGATAGTTCTAAACATTAAAATAAAAATTGGGAAAGGGAGAAATGAAGGTTTGATTGTTTCTATTTCATGTTTGCGAAGTGTGTCAGTGTGTCAAGGTCTCGCCGTATCCTGTGAGTCGCTCGCGTACTAATAATTTCGTTTGCGTTCCCCCCTTTGAAGAGCGGCCGCTCTTTGTTTTGTTATGAATGTCAAATTGGAGCTTATTTATTATTATATTAGACTTAGTTTGTTTTATTTTATCAAAATTGGATGGTTATTTAATTTAGTGATACAAGTAAAAATTAAGTGCCTATTAGTGACTTGGTGAATTGTGTGAAAATAGACTTATTATTTGTTTAGATTTAAGTTTGTTTTGTTTTTTTTATTTACAATGCCTCATTACATATAAAGAGTACAGGACATGATTTTAATTTACGGAATTTATAAGGATGCGAACTATGTGTCTATGAATGGGGAGCAATTAAAAATTTGATTAATGGGATTGACTGAATATCGAGGTGAATGAGATCTATTCATTAGGTTTAGGTATCTAATTGTGTTTATTCTCGGGCGATTGTAAAAGCCCGCCTTTCCGCTCTTTTACCACAGTAGTGAACTCTATTTCCAAATTTTATATTTTGTTTCGATTTATATTGTATTTAGTTTGTTAGAAATTTTTATTTTTTTTATTTTGTTGTTAGGGTTCATTTCATAGTTTCAAAATTATACTAGGGACTATTACTGTTTGTGTTTTCATTTATTGTTGCATTGTCCTCTCCACATTGTATAAGAAAAAGCTCAGTTTTGTTTTTCTTAAAATATTGGAACGGAGCCCTTTATGTTCTTTTAAATAAAATACGTACTAAAATTGAGCGCAAATGTAATGTTTTAATTCAGTATTACGGTCATAATGTGTATTTAGTGAAGTATAGTAATCATTATTTACAAAACATTTTACATTTTTGGCTAATTATTGTAATATTTGTTTACAATAAGCAGAGTTTGTTATAAAAATATTTTTGGGTGTGGGGTTAAAATTCAGCTGTGGTTACACAGCTAAGACACCTAAGAATTTAGACAATAGATGGCAGAGTTTAAATGACAATAGTCTCTTGACGCGTCTTGGTTCACTGTACACGAGGCAGTTTAAGAGAGTGAAGGATTTGTCCCGCCTCGCAACATTTTTATTTTCAGTCTAGGATTCTTGTCAGCCTTAACTGGGGGATATATTTTTCTTAAATACCTACGATCAAATCATACATATTTGATTTTTATTTGTATTCAAACTGTCCCATTGCGTAAATAGGTTTTCAAAAACCTGCAGACTGTGATTTTCAAGGTAGTTGATTTTAAAGACACCGATGGGATGGCCTACTGTGCAAAATTAATGTGTTCTGTTATTCACAAATTACAGAACTCATCGTTTCGCTTCAGTAAAATTGTTATCTGTTATACGTATATTTGAGTAAACACCGTGTTTTATATCCTACATATAAAACCTTTGCTGTCATCTAATATTCCGTATCTATACGTCCCCCAGGGTCTATCGAGTGTAGCGTAGAAATCGGGTCGATACTAAATAACTCTATATAACATAATATAGTCATTAACGCAGTGGTTTTATTACTGCAGTGCAGAGCCCTATCGAATAACTCTATGAGAATTTTATTCATGTTTTTTATGTAGCGACATTTTTAGTACCGAGGGAGTCTTTTTTAAAAATATCTTTAATCATCAAAATTTGAGTAGCGAAACCGCTTTGTGATCATTTTTTTTCAACTTATTAGATTATGTCTACCTATCGTCTATCGAGTTAGTGAATTTCAAGTAATTAGACTAAATACCAAATGCAGCTGAGTTAAAGCTTATGTAATAACTGAGTGAAGATTTTAAGAAGTTAAAAAAAAATATTTTACTATCTGACTACTTTTGTATAGTATATATGTATATGAATGTTTATATATGTGTATATATATATGTTTAGTATACTTAAAAAATAATATATTTCGTATTCGGTTCGTGTGTTCTGATTAATTAGGCGTGTTTTTTAACGCTTTTGTGTTTTCAATGAATATTCCTTAACCAGCACAATACAGTTACGTGATCACCGAACTTCTCCAGAGCGACCTTCACAAGATAATCGTCTCGCCGCAACACCTCTCAGCCGACCACATCAAAGTGTTCCTCTACCAAATACTCAGGGGTAAGTTTTTTCCCACTTATCAGCAGCATTTAACATTTTTGAACTTTTTAAATATTATATGCGAATAGCGCTTATTAGATAAAATTTTGAGGATTGATTACCGGTTACGTGTGACTTTGTCTGTTAATAAAAAGATGTTAAAGTTCATTTTTATTTAAGTCAAAATTTATAAATACACATTTAGTTATATCATCGGTGTAAAGTAGGTTCTGTATTCTTACTTCAGTAGCAGTATTCTTTTAAACGAAAGAATTTAATGCTTTATAAATTTACTGTTTCAATTTATAATGAGTATGTTAATGGACTCGCACATTGAATAAATACGAAGCGGATTATTGTCAGTAGTCGCAAATCTCTTTGAAAACTAATAATGACATAAGCCCCGGCATACAAATATAATCCATTTCAGGATAAAAGAATTGCTTCAGAGACTGTCTCCCGATTTTGCATTATTAATTCTAGCAATTATTCCTACTGTGCCAAGATTTCCCCCGAGTGAGACGTGCGAAGGGAGTCTAGAAAAATGGGATCGTTAAGCCCCTACAGTTTGCAACGTTTAATTAAAAAGTTTATGGATGCGCCGCCTTAGTGATATCGACTTTAGCAAAAAGGAAAAAACGTCAAAGAGAATATTTTGACTTCATTTTAATGATTTTAGGAAATTTCTATACGTATATTTTTCGATGTTCGACATGTTTACCTATAAAGTGTATTTCCAAGGCTCTATGTGTGGTACTGACGTAATAAAACAAAAGATAAGCGTTGTGGTCAAGTAAATAGGCGGATTGCGGTGTGCGATTTATTCGATTTCGTAAATTTTGACTGCGTTGTGATCACTGTCGATCGTGATTTCGCGATATCAAATTACCTAGAATACATAGCATATATTAACATAGTTTAATGGTTTTTACATGAAATATTCTCTTCATAAGTATAAATGGAGGCGAACGAATCGTCTTACAAAAAAACTACTTAAAATTGTAAAGTTGTAGGCAATCCTACTCATTATCTACGGTTGTCGATATTAAAGTACGCAGTGGAACAGGCCATAATGAATATGCTAATGTCCCCGCTCAGCTGGACACCAATAATGAGTCCTTATCACATGCCTTTGTACTTTTAAAGTTATATTGGTAATATTTGTCCCAATATATAAAGCTGCGGATATATTTTGAAGCCCATAGTGGTAATGTAATCTTACGCTCATATATAATAAAAAAGAAATGTTCAAATAAAATATCTAGCATCGGGTTAAAATTCTCGTGTTGCTAAGACTATAAAATTGTTAATTAATAAAATATTTTTTTGTTTGTCTAAAGAGGTCAACGGTGTAAGAGGTACAGAATCTGGGGAAAGATTTTGTGATCTCGATTTTCCAATATGAGCAGCAAAATAAGTTTCAAATATGTACTTATATTAAAGCCATCGATGTCTCGATAAAAGCTGCGAATCGAGACTATCCATGATCACGAGAATATTTCACAGTATTCGTGGCTAAAAGTTTAATTAAACTAGTTGAACCAGTAAAGGTTGATGTTATCGAAAGCTCGCAGTAACGAGAGAAATTATGGAAATGTGCCACGTTTGTGCTGTTGGATGGAGGTTTTTGTATGGGGACCGATTCTAAACTCCCCACGCGATACATCATTCGATAATTGTGGTGACACGAAAAGAAATTATCCTATCTGGTGTAATGGTAATATCACAAGCATATGAAGTATTAAATCTATCTTAATATTAATACTTAAATCTAAATATTATGTTAATACTTAAATCTTCTAAATATTAACAGTTGATGTAATCTTTATTTTAATTTTTCAATCCGATGTTTGTTCTCAAAAGAAATACAAAGTATAGTGCGGCGATAACATTTTATGAAACTTACGGTTTATGCTAATAACAATAATGGACTTTACTGCACGTTTTCCGAATTATTGTCGAGCCGTGCGAATCGCTTCCCTGTGCTAGTTTCTTAACAAGGATGATAAATGCTTGCGTTTTTGTCAACACTCAGCCGATTGCATCGAAAAATGAATATCAATTTTCGTTTTGAAATTGGAACGGATAAAGTTGACAGAGAATCACATACTTTATCATATAACAGATTATATATGTATCGTTATCAAGGATAATAATCTGTTGGCGCAATGGTCGCCATACCACACTGCCGAACAGAGGGTCCCGTCTTTGACCTCCGGTTCGGTCAACATTTCTGTGATCACTGTATCTGTTAGCTTCGATCTGGATGTTATAAATATATATATTAATAAGTATATATGTTTACATACACCTATAACACAAACTACCCTACCTTACTAAGTTATGCTAATTTTAATCAACAAAACCGATAGCAAAATTAATTCATAACTTCGTTTTAGTGGTAGTATAATTAAGCCTAAATTTATTTGACTATCATTTATATGTATGTATTGTGATTAATTATGAGTGGTTCCCCAGGCAAACTATCCGGAAAATAGGTGACCGTATATATGAAAGGTGTTTAGAATGATTTCAACTGAAAGTTAGAGATAAGTTAACTGTTTGAGGATGTTTAAAGAATTCGTATAGCTCGTATAGCTTTTTCTTTAGATGATATTTTAAACGATTACAATGCCATATATTTATCACCAAGTGATCGACGTATTTTTAAAATACGAATTGACAACAAATTCGAGATGTTTTCAAATATTTAACGTGAAATGGTTTTTCCGTTTCAAAGAACACCAGTTCTCAATTGTGTAGGAAAAAGTATGTATCTCAGGTGTAAGTAATGCAATTATTGCAGCGTGTACTGCTATATTTCGGTAAACACTAACGGTGTCCGTCGATGCACCGAGCCGTTAATTGGGTGCGAGCTGTGACCCATTGATATAAGAGCTACTGACCTTTGTAATTTCGTTAAATCCATCCATTTAAATAATATACTTTAATGTCGCCTCCGTAACCATGAACAAACTATGACAACTGTCAAATCAGACACCTGTCAAGTCTGGCTGTGAATATGATTGTAGAATTTGAGCTTCTGGCACAAGTAATCGTAACAATGAATCGCATTTTAAACTTAGCACAGTTTTATTAAATACGTTAATTGTTAATAAAGTGTGTCAGAAATTTCTACAAAATTAATTTAATACATAAAAAGCAGTATTTTTACCATGAATTCGAAATGAGTTTTTTATGTTTCTTTTCAAGTCAATGACCTGAAGTTTATACACAGAAATGTTGCTTTGTAATATACACATTTAAAAAGTTTAAAGCATTATCTTGAACTGGGATTTCAATCCGTTCATAGTAATTAAGAATTTCACGACCCCGCCAGGTAGGCTAACAAAAAGATGAAGATAACACTAATTAGGTAAGCGAGCTCTTAACCTAGCTATGATTCTACGTAGCCATTGTGTTTCGCCGTTTGACTTTGAATAAATATTGAGGCGTGAAATTGTTCCTTTGCGATACCGCTTGTTACAAGTTTGAAGGGAAATTAGTTTGCCTGGTCATTTAACCGCGACTTCCTCAGCGAAAAATACAATTTGTTCTCAACTGTCTTTATTCTTTTCGTTATTTTCATATAAACACTTAAATGGAGATCGTATAAGAAATGCTTTGATGCTGTTATTTAAATAAAAAAATTCTTAACAGCCTATAGGATTCCTCGATAATTTAAATGTAAAAAAAGCGCTTTTCAAGTCACATCCAGGAATCCCAGGAACTACTGTTCTGGGATTAGCGCGTAAAACTACAAACAAAGAATTCAGTTATAACTACAAACAGTTTATAGTATTCGTAAACGATTTACATTACGCCGCGTGTAGGCTTTAGGCAATACTTAATGTTACAGTCGCAGCATATTTAAAAGTTTATCCCGACTTTTGAAATTCTTTAAATTACTATCGAGATTCATGAAATATGAACGCGAGTCGGATGTGCAGAATGCGGCGATAGCTCGACTCAGCCAATCAAAGTACGAAAGCGGTGAAGGCATCGTAATCGCCGCATGCTGTTTTCAATCGAATTTCAAATATCATCATATTCGCAATGTAGAGTTTCGACGCCAGAATGTTGCATATTTTTTTATGATTCGCAACATAAAAAAGTATTAAAATGAATGTTCTCCTGTTGACGTTTTAGCTTGTTTCTTTCTATACTTTAGGCATAGGTAAGTAGTAGTAAAAAATGTCTTCAATATAACGTTATACAATATTATTCAGGTATTTCGTCGTTAGAGATAGAAACGGTTAACGTTTGCAACGTGAATGATAAAAAAATACACCTGCCTGTATGACTAAACAGCATGATGAACATTGTCCTCAGTGATCCTGTCGTGGTCTGTTGCCCAGAACGTCGACCCTCGCTTATCGGCATTTCTTGTTCCAAACACCATACATGGAAAATATGTTTTTAACTGTTTTTGATGAATAGAGGGTTTATAAAACGGTTTTGAAAGTTTTGTTCGGCTCTTGTTATTGGAACATCAAAATAGTTATGTTATTAGAAAGAAAGAAAGAAAGAAAACAATTTTATTTCTCAAGTACCAGTGTAGACAAAAAAAATATAGATAGGTGTACTTAAAATAAATAAATAAATCTATCTCACTGGTCACCTGAAAAAGGATGCCACTCAGCATGTGTTGGGCCATACATGTGACCCAACGTATCTTCCGTGGCCTCCAAAGTGCAAAAGTGACCCTACGACTAACTTAATATTAGATTTATAATATATATATCCTATAACATCAACAACTCTAACCAAAATATGTACAATATTTAAAATCACCTAAATTACTTAATTACTTACTTACTTAATTATTAATTACTTAATTCTTAATTACTTAATTCTTATTAATTCTTACTTAATTTTTACATCAATACTGAAACCTTCTTTGAAATTTAGAAACAATTTAGACACAAATAATGGATTTGTGTAACCTCGCTCAAAATAATAAAATAACTCTTAAAAAATGTTTAAATAATCTATTTAAAGATAAGATATTGTTAAATACATTCTTGCATTTAACAATATCTTAGTTGCTCAATGCCTTGCAATACATATTCAGTTTTAATTCTAGTAATCTATCTCTTTTCATCGCAGCGTAATCACAATTTAACAGAAAAAGACAAATGAGTATCATTTAGTGCAATAATAATAACATAATTTAGAACTGGTTAAAGTATCATATAATAGTGTATTACTATAAAGTAGTCCATTATATAGTAACTATAAAAATCTATCGTGTGTATGCTTTTATATAGCGAGTGTGACTTAGATTATTTATAAATTAAATTAAATTTGACCTCAGTGACATTTCATTATGACTGAGCTAGCAACACCTTAGACACATTTTCCATACACTTAATGTTCGTGAAAACCCGAAGGGAAATTAAGTCGAGGCACTGAGTTGTTGTTAATCTGTTTGGACGTGCGAAACAAAACTTTGGGTTTCGAGGTTGTTCTAGATAAGAATATGTCACAGCTGACAAATAAGATTTCGAAAATGCTGTACAATTATTTTTCTTCGAGCTTCTGTCGTGCTACTAAAGAAACGTAATTATGAATAGAACCTTTCACAGTTAATTACTACTTGTCTTTCATTGATCTTGTTTTGGCAAATGGGTTTTAATCAGCCTTCTGTCCTGAGACTATCGAGCGAAACTATTGTGTCGGAAACAGAACTTATGAGCACCATTTTATATGCATCTAACTGTTGCCGTATAATCTCTATTGTATAAGATCTTAATTTCGTTCCTGAGATTAAACTGTTTAAGCAAACAATCAAACTCTTCAGTTTTTGTATTAGTACAGATATTTTTACCACAAAATCACGGCAGATATCAAATTATGGTATCACATCAACATTTTTGAATGTACGTATAGCAGATAGCTCTTATAGTGTTAGCTCGGTTTATTTCATACGTCCTACATAGACTAGATACCAGTTTCAACTGGAATTTCTATACAATTAACGAACCGGTTTTTACCTACATTCTTCAGATAATTTACCCACCAGTTCGTCAAGTGTAGACGCCGCGTGTTTCAAATACCTTGCGGAAATACTTAGTACTTGTGTTGCTGAACCTGTATTAGATCCGCAATGCTTATTGCGAAATACTAGGAATAGCTTGTGCTCGAGATTATTTGGGCATCTCATAGAAGAATCGTGTGCCTAAAATTTTGTGTATACCGGCCCTAATGCAAAATAGATTCAGTACCAAGTAAACACGCGTTTTATATTCAAAGAAGCAAGTAAGGTAAACAAGGTTAGGTAAAGG
Source organism: Pontia daplidice (assembly GCA_963693355.1). NCBI lineage: Eukaryota > Metazoa > Arthropoda > Insecta > Lepidoptera > Pieridae > Pontia > Pontia daplidice. The sequence continues at coordinate 6,555,002 of CAVNZL010000137.1, read as the reverse complement.
TAACATCCATATATGATAATATAAGAATATGTAAAACGTATAAAATTTATGTCTTTTATATAATTGTGCTAAATATTAGTTTTCTTTCAGGTACAGTTATCATATGTCAGTCGATTTCCCATGTAAAAAATAGGCAATAATATATGAACGTATAAACAACTTGAGTTTACAAATAATTACACAATATGGAGTATATTTAAATACTTTTAATTAGTGACATAAATGTATTTTCATTTTTTAATTGGCTAACAATGGCGTTGTGATGCTCCTGTAAAAGGATACATATAATATGTTCCGAATAAACAATCAAGTGGTCAGGCTATTTTGATTGCAGTCAACCGGAATTGAATGGTACAAACCAGTGGCGGAATTTTCACCACAATCACGGGTATTTGGAAAATTGGTGCAGGCTATGTGGGACTCATGATCTGTGTCTTTATAGCCACACCCATACATCTATCCAGTAAATAGTTATCCATATATATAAACTTGTACCCTCTAAAATATAACGTCTTGTTCATCTTATCTATATCAAGACCAGTTAAGTGTTCAACTTTGTACCTCAAATGTACTCTCTTTTAATTCTGATTCGTAACCAAGAGATAGATATGACATGAACAACTCTGATGAGTAAATGCCCGTGCTTCAGTACAATGTTGAATTAGTTCATAAAAACTATATGAGAGTAATTGTACTCTGTTAATTACTGTGCGGTTTCGTCTCTTTATGTCACAATATGAAGAGAACTTTACTTAAAACGGTTTAAATTACCTTACTTATTAGGAAGTGTGCACTTCGCTATTGTTAAAACTGTAACAATTGTTTGTATCGAAACGTTGTTTGGGAGCTACATATATAACGGTTGGACAAGGCTTTATTTCAACTTATTTACATGAATAAAATACAAAAAAAACGTGCGTAGCTCCAACGTCCATCGAGGCCACGTGATACGCCTACGTTTCGTAGAACGAACGAAATCTCATTGTAGCATTAATTTCAGTATAATGCAATAAATGAGGTTGAAAGTGTGGTGCACCGTAAGCGAGGTGTATTTAGATTGTTATAAGATATTCATACTTCAGACTAGCTTGATTAAAATCTATCGTTCCCATCTCAGAAAATCAATTTGATTAAAAAATATGCTGCACAGCAATTATTTATGCATTTTTATATTTATCTGTTTATATAGCGATAAACAGCAGCGTTCTTTGCTAATCTTAACTCAAAGTTAACCAAAAGTACAATCGTAAGAATTTTTATCACAACGAAAATTTAGAGCGTTGGATTCTGATAAATACAATATAGCGTCGCCGGCATGTAATATTTATGAGTGGGGAATCTGGCGCCGACTAAACATTTCCTACCATTTCCAGGCTTTCAGCGTTTACGTATTATACTAAAGTACCTATAACGTAATTTGAACTTAATATAGATTTGTTAACACGAATTGAAAATATAGTTTGTTTTTTTAAGACTGGAAAAAGTGTGTTCATTAAACTGGACAAGTTTAATGAATCAAAATAATGTTTTGTCTACAATTTAAAAATATATTATGTGAATTGATAATGTCAAGTTTGTAGGTAAAATCTACCATCTGCGATCTCTTCTGGCGTTCGCTGCCAAAACCGCTAAGTTACAAATATATAATTAAAATATATGAGGTATATGTTACTTGTAACCATTAAATCCAAACCAATCACAATAAAAATAGATTTATTTCAAACGTGTATGTAGTCACAAATAGATTCCTAAAAAAAAAATTATATTGTTATAATTGCCACATCTAAATAAATAAATTACCATAGACTATAGGTCTAATGATTTTTACTTACATTTAATGGTAACAAACGTTTTTCTGGTAATATAAATGTCAGGTTTAACGTTGTTTTAATAAACGTAAAAGACTAACGAATTCGAAATAAATTATGAGGTCTAGACTAAGGGAATCTCGGCGAATTAAGATATTCAGCTACAAAATTAAAGTGAATGTAACTTTAATGGAATAGTTTTCTGTTCGTTTGATTTAAAGTATCTACTAAATGTAATAGAAAGAGACAAAAGAGTATTTTATTTTGGGAAATAAATCAGATTTTATAAAAAAATAATTATTTAAAATAAAAATATTACAGAGACAGTAGGTATCCAAAATCAATTGTTTAAGGCGGACATCACTATGATCCAAGGCAAGAGTGGAAACGGAATCTTTAGGTGTCGTTAACATTATTAGTTTGCTATCAAAAATAAAGTGTAAAAACATTTTATTAAGAGTATGAAATCGACTACATATATTAGAGTGTTGGTCTAGTTTTTTTTTGTTTTGGGAGTACCGAACGCAAATCAATTATTTATATTGTGGTCATCGGAATAAAGTAATAAAAGCGCGTGTCACCGTTTAAGTTTGGAACTATATTAAAATGATTTATTTTAAATGTTTGAATTTAGGTTTGTAAATTATAGGTTTTTCTCTTCCCCGGGGGGGGGGTTGTTTTTGTGTGGGGGGGGGGGTGTTTTTGTGTTTTTTCTTTTTTTAATCCCCCTTTTTTTTTTTATTTTTTTTTTTCTTTTTTTTTTTTTTTTTTTTTTTTTTTTTTTTTTTTGGGGTTTTTTTTTTTTTTTTTTTTTGACTTGTTAAATATGGTGGTTGATAATATTAGAACAATGTATCGTTTATTTATACAGCTCCAACAGCTTTCTATTGGTTTATCTGAAAGCAGTTGTGATAACAGACGGCATTGATGGGTTAAATATTTAAATTTTAAAGTCCTCCCATGTTGAACTTATTGCGTGTCTGTGTGTCGCTGAATATTACTACCGTTTTTACTTACTGTAATAAGATTGATCTATGATATTATTCTTTGATTTTTTTATTTGAGCAAAGCAGTTTAAATATATATAAAAATAGTTAAATTCTTCGAATTTAATAAATGTGTTGTTCTCGATGGAAATTTGTCGATTCTGTTAAGTGATATTTCGATAAAATTATGCATAATGTTTTGAAAACCAAGTTACGAGTACTTTAACCAGAAATGTGACAATTGATTTGTTAATTTCTCCTTTGATCAGCTTAATGTTGTATTTTATATTAATCGTGTTCTAACTGTACGTTCAACTTCAAAATAGCAGAGAAAACACAGACCAACATTTATGTGATGATCACAATACTGGGATTATATATAAATTATACATCGAATTTAATGTTATTATATGTATCTCTAGCCAATACTCGAGCAGACTCTATTATTGTATGCATTAAAACAGAACGGAGTTGTTTGGATCTTGTGCTATTCACTTCATAAACCTTATAATAAAAATATGATTGATCAGAGCCACAGTTTTATAGCGTCGTATTCCAAATTAACGCCATTCAAATTGTTGAGTTTTTTCATGAGCAGAATGTATTGCCTTATAGATACACTCAAAATTAAACATTAGGACACAATTAAATCGTTTCTACATTCTTTAAATCAAGGAACTTTGTCTGTTTCTGTCAAATTTTAATTACGCTGTTATTTAAAGGGACGGATAAGTATTTCAGTTTAAACGGTGCCTTCGTTGGTACCTACTATGATAAATTTTCTTGAATGGCAAGAAGGACTTAACTCCTATGAATATTACCTGAAAGTCCTGTTGAACGATACAAATATATAAGAACAGTACGACAAAATCCACATGACGCCACCTCTGTCAAGTATAAACCGGATCATGGTTCGCAAAATGTATTTTTATCATTTCCAACTGGGAGCAGTCAAAAAGCAGTTTTGAACCGATCTATGCAGCTTGGTGACGTAAAATTCACAGTTCACAATAAATGTGTTTTTATACCGGATAAAAATACAATAAAGATATTTCAGAGATTTGTTTGATTTATTTATTTATTTTAACACGCAGTGCAATATTTTACAGGTTAAAACCTAATGCGACACTTTACCTTATTTTGTTATTTAATCCAAAGTATTAATATAATATATCAAAAAATAATAATAAGTAATAAAATAAAAATAATAATTATTAACTAATTACTTGTAGCTAATTATACATAATAGAACCTTTGCATTTTTTTTAAATCATAATTATATATAGACTGTATTGGTAAGTGCGACAGCATTGTCGTCGATTTTCCAAATAAGAACTTTTTAATTCTTAGATTTCTTATTTATCGACCTTATTGTTGTTAATATTGACCAATTTTTATTGCGTCTCACTAATGATTTAGCTTTTACTGTGACTAAAAGCTTGATAAACTTGCTCGATCTCCAGCAAGTACAAATTATCCTACCTAAGTCTTGTCTGGCTCCAAGCTTTTCTATTGTGACAAGCATATCTATATTTATGTTTTCAACCAAAAATTACTTTGGAAAATGTATGCGTTAATGTCTACTTACATTCCTACAATGTCATGTTTCAGGCTTGAAGTATCTCCACTCAGCAAGAATCCTGCACAGAGACATAAAGCCCGGCAACCTGCTGGTGAACAGTAACTGTGTTCTCAAGATCTGTGATTTCGGGCTGGCGAGGGTCGAGGAGCCCGATTCCACCAAGAACATGACTCAAGAGGTCGTCACGCAATACTATAGGTCAGAAATTTATTGATTATGCTTTAAAGTCCCTGACATTTTGTGAGACTTGAGATATTGTATAAAATATGGACATAAATATAATACGGTACACAGATGTTAATTACATTTAAAATTATGCAACAATTTATATGGTTTGATACGATTAACTGCTATAAGAGCTTCGTACTATTTATCGTATAGTAAATTCATTCTTAAATTATTATCTTATATTTTTGGTATCCTATATAGTTTAAGTAGTAGAAATTACCTTATAAAGTATCGAGGTAAGAAGTGTTATAGTTACATGCTATCATATAAAGTAATACAAGCTCTCCAGGGTTACCCTTGGCCGCAATGCTTTTACTGTCAAAGTTAGCCTAGAGCAATAATTTGTATTACTATACTATTCTGTAAGCCATCTTACATGAAAATTACATTTAATGTTAATCTCAGTTAAACCAGAAACATACAAAAACATATGTAATAACTGCATGTTGTTGATCCAGGTCACTCAGGCTTTGTCGGACATAAACAGTCTCGTCGTATGTTGAACCTTGGACGTCATTCCGCCATCATTCATAAAATACTTTTGAAAATCGAACTAAGTTTCGGAGAAAGCATTTCACATTATAATATATAATATTTATGATTTCCGCCCCATGTGATGTAGGTCTACAGAAAATTCAAAGGTCAAATTGTTATCAAGGGACATCAAAATTTATGCTAACAAGGGTTATCTACATGACCCCTTGTTCCTTGACTCATTTTTTACTACGAATATGGTTTTTTATGAAAAATAATTAAAATTTTAGAATGTGTTACATGAATAGATTAGATACATGAAATAGATCCATGAAGTTTTTACCCGAGTTTGATTTATGTGAAAGCAAAACTTGGCGAAAAAAAGAGTGGCGGAGAGTTCTTGCCAGTTCTTCTCGTCCGTTCTACGCTCTTGTTTTGTGAACTGGCCGTCAATGATTTAATGACCTTCATAAATGGACATAATGTTACCTACATGAATAAATAATAATTTGATTTGATAGTATTGAAATATTTGATGAGTAGGAAAAAACATCTATACCAATGATTTCTATACGATCGGTTTGCATACATAAATATAACTATTATTGACTATTATTCATATTTTAGTTTAAATTTTATTTGAGTTTAGGTATTATTTAGAGTTGGAGGTGAAGGAATAAGTAGTCAGTAGATGTGCTAGACTCTTCATTCTTCCTGGCAATTTCCTTCCTGGAAATCTCAAATATACACAAACATTTGAGATGTTATCGAAATATTTATTATTTAAAAGTTATTTTTTGTAAATAATATTTTTGTATAATTATTTTTTTAAATATTGTCTGTGGTCCTTACACGACTGAGCAAATAAAAAAATTCTTTAATAGTTAGCCAAAATGCAAAGCGTACTCACAAAAACACGTTTAATTAAGTTTAAATGTATTTTAAGACGTTAGAAATTCAGTACAGAAATTACAGTAAAAGTACAGTAATTTTTGTATTAAAAAATTTGTTCGCATCGTTTGTGAAGATTTTAATTATACCCCTTAATATTCCAGGGCACCCGAGATTCTGATGGGCGCGAACCATTACACAGCTGCGGTGGATGTCTGGTCAGTTGGATGTATATTCGGCGAACTACTTGGCAGACGCATTCTGTTTCAGGCTCAAAGTCCCGTGCAGCAGGTACGTTTTAGACGAATTATTATCATATATAAAGAACTTTAGTTTTGCCTTAGGTATAAGGGAACACTTAAATGAAATCAATTATTTTCATTATTAGTTTGTCAACGTTTGAGTGGAGTTTATAACGTTTGTTTATTTTTCACTACGTTCCAAAAATATGATTGTATCTGCGATATTTATAAAGTAGTATCTATACTAATATATAAATTTGAAGTGTCTGTTTTTAATGTTGAAATAACCGTTTTTTTACTACATGCATATGAATATTTATACGATAAATACACCAAACAGACGTTTTTTAAAATTTTTGTCTGTCTGTCCGTCTGTTTGTTCCGGCTAATCTCTGGAATGGCTGGACCGATTTTGACGGGACTTTTTTTGATTGGTGGCTGATGTAATAAGGAGTCACTTAGGCTACTTTTATTAGGGTTCCGCAGGCTACGTAAAGCAACCCTTCGTCATGTCCGTGCATTCGCCCGTTCTCAATCTAGCGTCGAAACGGTTAGTGTTAGAAAGATGGAACTTTGCACGGATATATGTTTTACTTACTACGCCAATAAAAAGCGAAAATAAAATTACGTAATAAAAAACGTATAACACAAAGTAAAATAGTGCATCAAAGCGACGCTAAGGCGGGACGAAGTTCGCCGGGTCAGCTAGTTAGAAAATATAAATACTTTTATTCACTACCGCAACCTGCACTTAAAGATATTCAATTGTTATACCTACATTTATCATTGAAATTGATAAAATGTTTCAGCTGGAGCTAATAACAGAACTACTGGGCACGCCTTCGTTGGAGGACATGCGATACGCGTGCGCGGGTGCGCGTGCGCACATGTTGCGTCGTGCGCCTCGCCCGCCCGCTCTCGCCGCGCTCTATACGCTGTCCGTCCAGGCCACGCATGAGGCTGTACATTTGCTTGCGCAGGTAATGGGTAGCTATTATTAGTTAGCGAAGTAGACTTATCATGCGACTAAATTATCTTTAGGCTTAATCATGAATATTTTTAGCTGTTTTCATTTCATTTGTCTTTTTTCACTCAGCGTAACACAATCGGATAATTATTTGTATTAAACAGTATTTCTTAGGCCTATAGTAAATAATCCCACATATTAAATCGTAAAAGATAAAAAGAAATAAGATGCACATTCAAAAATTCCAGATGCTAGTCTTCGATCCGGCGAAACGAATCTCGGTTGTCGATGCGCTTGCGCATCCATACCTAGAAGAGGGCCGACTGCGGTACCACTCTTGCATGTGCAAGTGTTGCTACAATTCCCCGCCCGCTGCCAGACATTATTCACCGGACCTCGAACCTGTAGCGCCCCACGCTTTCCACGACGGCTGGGAAAGGAAGCTCACCTCTGTACATCAAGTGAAAGGTACGTCACAATTCTTAAAATAACGCCAGGATTAATTTCTATGTAAACTATTTTCAATATGATTTGAATTTATTGTCATGAAAACCGCAATTGTTTGTTACTTAATGATTCATTTGGTGAGCCGGAAAAAGGGCGCTAAAGCTCACTTAGGCCAAGCGAGGCCAGGGACCTCATTTTCTGATATCTCCGCAGAGGAGATCCACAAATTCATAGCCGAGCAGCTGCAGACGTCTCGTGTGCCGCTGTGCATCAACCCACAGTCCGCCGCGTTCAAGAGCTTCGCAAGGTAAGGCGCCGCCACCAACCAACGCAAACAAGCAGACACTAGGTGATTTCTTTGCGATACCTACACGACTGACGGCTAACGCACTCTCGCGATTCACTCGTCCTTTCAACTTGTAGAAGTCAAATGAGCCTCGAAAAGACTGCACTTAATTGGAGAACATTCTAACATAATACCATGATTTAGTAACTATTACAGATTTGTATTGAAATAATGTATGTTTTAATGGCAATATTATTATACGTAACAAAACTGAGATCTTAAAAACAGGTAACGATCTCGAGTATATTAAAAAATAGTGCGTCTGTCTTATCTTTACAGTTTAAAATGTGAAAATTTTCAAAATAAGTGAATCGTGTGAATGTATAGGCGTCGGTCGCTGAGCTATTAGCGACCACCCGCACCCAAACGGCCACGTCTAACGTGTCGACAACACACTCGCGACACAGGCCAGCTAAATTCAAATGAACGAGTCTTATGGGATTTAAACGCATTTTGTTTTACAAATAATGTTATATGTTCTTCTTAAATAGAGAGGGCGCTGATGTTAACTATAGCTTTTATTACTTTCAGACTAGTTTAATTGAAGTTGTTAAACCTATTCCTATAACAAAAGAATGTTGTATTTGTGTATTAACAAAAGAAAAGCCAATTTTTTGTATGTTCAAACGAAACAACCAACAAAATCTGATATTGAACTTTTGACGCGTCTAAATCCCATAAACATTAATAGTAATACGCGAACACAAAGCTAGTGTTGTCTCCACGTCTATAGCGTCAATACAATCATCACAACTAAGTGTGGCACGCACAGATGTCTAGGACCCATAGAAGGAAGGTGGTCGCAGAAGTTAGCCCCGCTCTCTCCCCCTCGTCCCGCCTTAGTAGTTTAGGTCCGTTGCCCACATTGCATGGTTTTCCCCTCGCTACCACCGCAGTAATCAACCCTCTTGAAATATTAATAGACGCGGTGCGGCTGAAATTCTGATCCAATTAATTAGGAAGCCCATTTTGCCCGCGAAACCAATTTACCCAGATATCGCTGAAACGATTTAAGTCTATGAAATTGTATCTATCTCTGTGCCGTTCTGCTTTAAGTCGCGATAGGAAACAGTGCGGCTTCTAACGTATGTTTTTCTCTGCGGCAGCTCTAGACCGAGTACGAAAGCAAAAGTTTGTTCCCCTTTCAAGACAGCGGCAAAAATACTTCTCCTCTCGCCTGTGATTTTTCTGTGCGCTGCGTAGTAACCACCAGTAAGCGTCACCGCACGTTATATTGTGTTGTCCTAAACGCGGACGTCTATAAAACAACCCTTGAGCTGAACTAAGTTGTAACGTAACAAAGAACAGAACAGAAAAGCAGTAAAATAACATTGTTTAAGTGTTGTTTTACAAAGACGTCGATCGTTATTTCAAAAGGGTTGATCGTTGGATAGTATTCGGTTCCGAATGAGATGCATGCAAGTTTCGATTTTCTTTTGTTTCCTAGTTGAACATTTTGGCGATCCAATGGCAATTCTTAAGAAAATGTTCCCTCTATTTGAAAAGCTTTCTTTGGTGGTCTATAGTTCAATTGAGATCGCTGAAATGTATCAATTCAAAGGTTCATGTGGGTTGTAAACAGAATGTTTTCTTTGTTTGTTTTCGAAAATAAATTATTCGGGATTTCGAAAATAAATGAACGTAGTGTTTGTCCCAAGTATTTAGTGCATGCGTAGACAGACAGTGAGCACAGTGCCAAGTACTCGGTTGTGGTGATTATAGTAGATTTGCAGTAGTTTGATTTTTTCAATTACATTTTCTAAATCTTTTTTGATATGCATTTTTCAAAGGATGCATGTTTGAAACATACGTATGTTGGAATAACAAAAGACATGCGTTTATTGAAACACCTTTAAAAGTTACCTTATTCCAACATACGCCCCGTGGCCTGGGTGTGGGTAAAGCACGACAAAGACTCGCAACTAATCCATGCGATTCGCGATTTCCAGCTCTACAGTTGCACACCCATCAGAACTGCCGCCGTCGCCTCATCAGTGGGAATGACGTGAGTCTAAGCGTGGCTTCGACAAGCGACGCGCCCTTTACACCGACGCACGATAATTCACTGCGACTAAACCTGAGGCGTAATATTTGCTGTAGCCAATTGTATGACTTGATATGACTCACGGCGAAATTGACTACAACGCTTAATGCGCTTAAGAAGCTCGGCTAGCGAGCGATACGGTTTCAAACATTTAACTAGCGTCTTTAGCAATTATATAGCATATTATGCATGTTTGTCACGAATGTACAATTTGTAACACCAATCAATGTTAGAGTTCATTGTATTATTATATATTTCAATGGATAGGTATAGTATTAGAATTTGACTTCATTGCAAATCACATTTTATTATTCGCGTTTTATATCCAGACTGAAGGCAAACTCGGACCTCAGTATTAAAGCCCTGAGGGGTTATTGTATATATAAAATCGTAGTGATATAATAAAAGACATGCACATAATGGGTGCGACGGAATAGTCGCAACGTGTCGCACTTTTATAAACACATATTACCAAATATATTTTCCTGACATTACGTATTAGATGTAGCGATGGTGTTAGTTGGTAGGTTAGGAGTTATTGGCTTTTGGTATGAGACGGAACGGTGGTAGGGGAATGAAGAGTTTGAATGAGTTCGCGAATTCAGTATCTATTGAATATTGCCGTAGGCCATGCTTTTTAGTGATAGATAATTATCATCTTTAAAGTTGTACATTGGTTGAAAGATTTCTGATCGAAATATTCCAGGTATTCCATATATTTTGGTCGATTCCGATCAGGTAATGCGAAAGTCGATTCGATAGGTTTTTGGTGTGTGCCTGATTGATTTGTGAAAGTTGCAAGCAATAATTGTTGCAATATATTAGTCGTTGATTAAAAAGTTAAAGTTGTAACAATTTCTTTACTTAATTTTTTCTTCTCTCAATGTATGTAACATTGCGACTGACATTTTAGGTAATTTAGAATTTAGGTGTATTTGACATTCTTTACGATTAATACTGATTGAAATTTAAAATTTTGTTGGTGGTTGGTGGAAATTTACATTTCATATAGAGTTATTCAATGGAGATAATGTATATAATTATTCTATGAGATAATAGTTTTCAACTACCCTTCCACTGTACGTGACATTGTGTAACGATTATTTTCGAGCATTTATTAATAATATAATGTGTGTAAGTGTGCGTCGATGTATTTGTGTATTTTATTGGCCAATACTATAATCGTTTTAAGTATTGAAAGTTAATCTTTAAGACTATATATGTTTTGCCCGATAGTGGAAATTCTCGATTCGGATCGCAAGTGTATTGGGTGGAACATATGTAGTTTCTCGTGTTTGTGTAGTTTAGTACCTCGATATAATATGTAATAGAGTCCCCAGAATCATTCGTAGCCTTAAATGTAGTTCAAAACTATATTAAAGATTTAAAACTAAATTGTAAATAATCTCGTAGTATTAGTAGTATGGAATGGGAAACTGGAAAACCAATAGGTTGGCGGACTATCTGTACTAACACACATTAACTTAATAGACCTTATAGCCTTGGAATTAGATCTCAAATTAAAATGTGTGTTTGTACAGAGTTACGTCTAGATGGTACAAAAATAGCCGGTCTACGACACTATTACGTCACGTAAGTATACAGACTTACTCTACCTTACTGGCATGGCTACCGCAGGCGTATTAACATTGGTGTACGTAAACTACGCACGCGTACGTAATAGTGTACGCTGGATAACGGCCACACCTTGCCTTACAAATAACTGTTACTGTGATCTAAATACAGCCTCCAAGATGCCGCGTGCCCGTACATATACGTAGTATACTCACGTATGTACGCAGCTCGCTTCCATTCGATTGCTGAAGATTTCTTCGGAAACATGACTCAATCGAGAACAAACACAATTACCTGATAGATAATAATCGATTATAGCTGTAAATAGAATTCGATTTCAACACGCTTCTTAATATGTATATATTTCCAGACTGTTAGAGATCTCGTATGTTGTTTTAAGTACACTTTTTTTTCCAATTAGCACACAAGGTGATTTAGTTTAGGCAATTTTGTATTGGTCAGTAATTTTTTCTTAGGTTTAAGCGCAGCGCTCAGACGCTTATTGAGGCAGAGTATGTAAATATTTAGCGAATAAAGTTATAACACAAGGTATTTACGTTTGCAAACTGCCTCTACTCTTAGTCGCGTATATAAGGTAACTTTTAAATAGAAAAATGTAAAAAAAAAATAACTCGAGAGATTTTTACACCCGTCGGTGGTAAGAATTTCATTGAGTCGAGACACAGTAAGTTTCTTTAAGATTATTTTCACTTACCAGTTTTGTAAATATAGTTACTCCTGCACTGATGTTGTGTTTAAGTTGCTCTCATATAGACGTATTCAACATGGCTGTACTTTGTATTCGTACCAGGACACCAGGGCCGTATTTACGCAACGTGCGGCGCAAAACACAATGTACATATTTGCGTACCGTAGGCCCTGGGACCTAAGTGAGGTATAGTGACGTAAGCATAGTATGAAAAGTTTTGTTTTTTGAAAATTTGGTAAAATACTAAGAATAGAAGTTCGTTACTTTCTACTACTTACGTTACACACCTGATACTTATCTCAAATCGAGTTTAAGATTATTATAAAACTCTCAATGAAGGTGTACCAACAAATGTCATCTCACGAATAAGCGATTTTGAAAGTTTTATGAATAATGTCCTGGCTAACGATAGAAGCAAAATAGTGAACTATCGTTCTCCTATAATATGCGATAGTAATTCTCACGTATTTGTGATTTAGTTGAAAGGACAGGACGATTGTAAATATATTTGTACTACTGTCGATTTAGTTGCATTTTACCATTGTTGCGGACTGCCAAAACTATTGTAATAATTTTTTAGCATCTCTTACCGGTCGACACGGATAATAGCATGGTCTCACTTGTACTGTTGTTTTAATTGTTGGACAAATTTCAATTTTTTGAAGAAATGGAAGTTGTAATAGCAGCAACATCGTTTTATAAGTCGAAGTTGACTTAAACACTTCTCTAGTTCATAATTTAAACATGGTGTTTTAAAAATGGAATACCTATCATTGTTTCATGATCATTGAACCTCAGTTTTCAAAAACAATTTAAAAAGTAGAGTTGTTTTTTGAAAATGGAACACTTATCATTGGTTTACTCAAATTAATTTTTTACAAACAATTCAAATTTAGATTTAGAGAGATGTTTGAGACAAATTCCATTATGCTTAACCTGTCTGGCTGTATATTTTAGAATACCAACAGTAATTAAATGTAAAAATTAGATTGAGACATGCTTCGCTGTAAATGTAGAATCGGTGTAAATGATGCGAATGTCTCCCGAAGGTATTTGAAATGATAAGTGAGGGTTTGTAGTTATCTGTGTAGGCGGTAGCGTAGCGGGCCTTGCTAGTTCCATCGTCGGGGCCCCTTTCTAACAATAAAACTATTGCATAATTCGATGTTCTTTTATTTATTCGACCCATTTGCACATGTTTGATAATAGTTTACGGGTCTCCTAACTTAACCTATAAATTAAGTTAAGATTTTCTCTTACAACGATATAGATAAATCATCAGGATATAGTACTTATAGTGATGACGTTTATAATTATGATCTTTATAAACTACGTACAGTAAGATTTGGTTGAATAACTAAACCATAGATAAACAAAATTATAGTTGTGTTCTCAACGAATAACAATGGAATCTGGTGTAGGATTTGGGGTTCACATGCGTGACGTTTAGGTTGTAGGTACTTTCCGAGTGTTACTTTTATCGTAGAGTGTTTGGAGCTGAATTCCAACATCGGACTTCGAGATTACGAAATTCTACTCGTATCAACTCTATGTCCGATCCACTACTGAACGCTTCAGAAGGCACTTTTTGCCGAGCACCTCCGCTATGTGTTGCCAGCTGCCAATTCGGGTATTTCCGAAACAATGAGAACAGAGAACTTCAAGAAAAGAGTGTATCATCATTCGAAAGGACGGCAACGCAGTTGCGAGTTGTAAGTGTCAGCGGTAGGTAGCACTATCCACTATAACGTAAGATCATCGTGAGCTTCCTGCCCGTTTGCCCCTTATTTATAATTTAAAAAATTCAGTCGCTTAAGAACTATAATGAAATCTTTGGATAGATCGTCTTACAATAATAATAATAAAAGTCATTTATTTCAGATACTAATTAATTACAATTCACCTTAATCTATATATAATTATATATACATATTTATCTTATTATGTTGTTTGTTTGTCAGTATCTGTGTTCCCTTTGCAGCCAAATCCCGCTCTTTTCCTCTACACTATGTTAATCTCAGCCATGTACCTACAGCTGTTTCTTTACTTTCGTCAATCCACCTTCTAAATTGACTTTATTCTTTTTATTGTAATCTTGGACACCAGTTTATACTTTGTTGTTCCACTTATGTATTCCTCTTACCATGTGTCCGGCCACTTGAATTTATTTATTTTCATTAAAATATCTGTATCTATTATTTTTCTTAGTGTTGAATTTGTTGTATTATCTTGTTTTTTCTTTTCTATCTCTCCATTGCTCTTTGACACACCTGACATATGATGCGCTTTGGTCAGCGCCCAAGTTTGGGATCCATAATTTAGAACCGGTAGAATAGAAATATGGAAAAGTTTTCTTTTAACTATCATGTCCACTTCGTCAATTTTCATAACTTCTATATAAGCACAGTGTCTTTTGTTTCCTTCTTTATGAATTCCTTATGGTTGCGGTGAATTCTACTGCGACTTCATTTGTGCAAAAATATTACCTACAAGCGAATCTCTGAATATGTCGTCTGGCTATATTAATCGAAGATAAATATGTTACTGGCTATTTTTATAAGCCTCAATAGAAACTATTATTCTGTCTTCTTTAATTTAACGAGTGTTCAATCAATTAATTAATTAATTTTATTTATCTTATAATATTAAAAATATTACGATATTTTTCAAGAACACTGATTTTGGTCATCCACCGGGGCTTGAGTCGTCGGTTCTTCGCGAGTTTGAGACGACAATCTATTCTGAAAAATACAAGTGTATAGATAAGAACAAGTCCTTAATAATATGAGAAAACATACATATGTTAACTAATTTAACAACTTACATAGCCTTTAATGGTTTTTCTGAAATTATCGGCTTGCTGTTTCTTCTTTCTTTTCAGGAAACCGCACTGAAAGTATAAGACATAAACAAAGACATGCATAACTTATTATTAAATTTAAGATCATTCGGTATAGGCCATGACGTTTACCTTATAAAGTCCAAATATTAAAACTGCTATCAATAAGAGACCAAATAAAATTGCCAATACTATGATCCACGTTGCAACGAGGTCGCAGTTATAGTGAAGCGTGTTAGTGATACTGAAAATAATACGCAATTAGATTATTAAGAATTCGTTGTTGAAGTCTATGAGTGCTAATTTAAATTGAAATTAAAAGTATAATTCAAAATAATAAACATTTTTAGAAGATTTTAAACTATTCACCCTATCTACCTCATTTATAAGTTTAAGTGTTACATCTTATTTACTAAAGACTGTAATATACTAATTCGTTACAAACTAGAATAAAAATAATAATTATATAGTTATTTTGTATTGATTTTTGCTTTACATTAACTATATTAAAATTTTGATCAATTGTGTTGAAAGTCTCCCCTTCAAATCCCAAACCAGTAAATTTATACCAACTTTAAAAATTCCGTCTTCGTTCGTAAATAATAATTTAGTTGTTATAAGGGGAATGGCAGTAAAATTCAGTCATATTTATTTACAAATGGCACCAATATAAAAAAGCTTGGTGGTGTCCATGTCTGATCCCCTACCGTTCCCCTTAAATAGTTTGCAATGTAATATGACTTAATGTTAACCACAGCAACGCGTGGCTGAGTCAGCTAGTAACCAATAGTTGTCGCTTTGTGGATTACCAGAGGTACAATGCACATACTAAGAAATGTCCGTCTTTTGATATTTCTCACCTAAAAGATTTCTCATCTTTTCCGAACGACATTGTTATCTTCGAATTTAATTTTACATCACCTTTTTGTATAATATTATCTGTAACAAAGTTTACATAATGCAGCTATGATTAGTTAACGAATCAACATACTTCTTCATAACTCTAAAGCTCTATTTGTTAACTTTCAAAATAAATCGGTTAGAAGAATAAGTAAGATATAAGATGTACAATTGATTTTTCTGTTGATGCTGAAGAGTGAAGACGAAAGCAATGTTATATAAGTCTAGTTCCTTTATATTTTCATATACTTTAATGCCAATTTGAAAAAATACAAGTGTGAATTATTAATTAAAAATAATAATATAGCTTTACCTAGTTTGGCGGGTAGTGCAAAAATACTGACGTAAACACTGATAACATTGTTTTTTTGTATCTTTGGGATAGTACATGCTGCGTGCTTGCTATTATTGTCAATGCTACAGTTTGTTGAAGATGTTTCGGTTTTTACCTTGGAAACAAAAAAAGTCACATTGAATTCTGGTTTCTTATTGAACAAATAAATCGGTGGTTAGCACTCGCGGCTTTAAACCAGAGGTAAAAGGTTCGATATACTAACGCCTTCAATTGGCCTGTAGCTTTATCAAAAGTTTAACAAAGTTACGTTAATTTTTTGTATGAGAAGTCTAAGTGTTGTTATTTTTTACAAACTTGATTTGAGGTTTGGTAAACTCATGTAAGTATACAAATGCAAAGAACTATCTGAAATATATGTGAAAAATCTTACCATAACATATGTTTCTATTATACCCTTATACTGAATATTCGGTAGTTGCACTTTACAATCAACGCCTACCCAATTAGTGGGCCCCGTGTTGCTAATCTGAAAAACGTAATTTTACTTTAATATTATACAGGTTAATGCTTGTGAGTGTGTGAAGGTTTTTTAATTCTTTGCGGGCAAACGGCTGGTTTAATTCTCTCAAATTTTGTACACAGTAATTAACAAAGAGGTTTATATATTATGTATTTAAATATAATGTAGCAGGTGTAGTATAAGAATAGTATACATTTTATAAAGATTTTAAAATTTAAATATGTTTTATAATAACATAACTTATACAATGGATTTACGATTAGTTAGTCCTAAGACTATTGGAGAAATGATGTATGGCTCATGATTTTAAAAAGGTTCAAAAGCAGATTAAATTGTGAGTGATCCCAATTTACCTTGTAAATGTGTTCTAATCTTTTACCGATCTCCACATCTCGTACTGTGACGT
Source organism: Pontia daplidice (assembly GCA_963693355.1). Taxonomy (NCBI): domain Eukaryota; kingdom Metazoa; phylum Arthropoda; class Insecta; order Lepidoptera; family Pieridae; genus Pontia; species Pontia daplidice. The sequence goes on along the minus strand of CAVNZL010000137.1, from coordinate 6,537,743 downwards.
TCACAATTTCTTCTGTATTTGATGTCCTGCAAGAGAAAATTATAATTAATTTCATAGTATACTTTCTGTACCATTACATTTTATTCGTGCTATCAATAGGAAAATATTCATAAAGTTTCGTTAAATGATTAATGTAAATGAATCTTTAAAATTTCGGAATTATTAAAAAGTAAGTTTTTTACAACAAAAATATTTCAAGTTGCCAACAGCATAGTCTAACTTAAGTAAAACCTTAAATAGCCTTTAGTTATACAAATATTTCAAATTTGCCAGCAAAAAATTTATTTCCTGATATAGGTTACTGCTGAAACCAGTTCAGCTTGAAAACAATGCGAACGTCGCCAAGCTAATTTGTGGGTTGATACTAACACGTTACATTACATATTATAAAGACTGAAAATACAATTAAAAAAATATAGGTGTTGCAACACGCAACCCACAAGAGACCTACATAAATAAAGTAGACGGATCCGCTGCGCGTGATAAGAGTAGTGAGGCATACGCTAACAAAAATAATCAAGAAGACAATACTGCTAAAACCCCGCGTAGACCACCGTAGAGTCTACGGAAATAAACACCGAATCATTTCTATTAACAGTTTTATTGTTAATATATATTCAGGTTTAGGCGAATAAATCTGTAGCCGATATATGTAGTTTGTAATTGTGTACTCTTGAATATAGTATGATTAATTTATATTAAGTGGACCGCTCAATATTTACTGCGATCTCACCTGAATTAATACCCGTGCATCGCGAAGAGGTAAATTTTTTCCAATTCCACAACATATATCAATAATGATTTTATTTGATATAAAGATAGATAGTGAGATATTGAAGCTTTTTCAATGAACAATCAAAACTCATTTTTCACTTAACAAACTCTTCATTTAGATTACTTAAAATATAGTTAATAATTGATATATTAAGTCAAATATAACTCACCCTTGTATGCTTATACCGTCAGTATCTGGTTGAACATATAATATTTCTTCGTGATGTTTACGTGTGCTATTGGTTGGCTTCTCACAATGATCGTAGATGTCATATTCAATCATAATGGACTTGTCTTTACTGGTCAAAGTACTGGTTTCTAGAATTATGTCACCAGTATTCTAAAAAGAAATATTAATTCATAGATGAGATACATTGGAGAATGAACATTGTTATTTTCCAGTTAAGTTATTATAAATAAATGTATAGAGATAGAGAAAGGTATCATGTACATGTTGGAGGGTTCATGAGTTTGAAACACCGAACACCGGGAAAGCGGGAATGGATCCCACAGGAGAATCTTCTTTGTTCTTTACGTTTTATTATGTTGTTTAGTTATTTATTTTTAACAGGTATATAGGTCATCTATTAATATTTGAACTATCTAACTATCAGGGTTTCTGAGATTCAACCTGGCAACACAACAGACAGATGTACAGGGAATTAAGGGGTTTCCGTTTATAGCATTGGGTACGGAACCAAAAAATGTCACAATGATAGCAAAAGTCATAAAATACAAACGTTATAACTATAAATTAGCAGGTTTCTGAGATAAGTTTATTCTCTTTTTTTTTCTTTTCTACAAAGAATAGGTTTCGCTGCTAGCACTAATTCGTTCATTTCAGACTCACCCAAGTCGCTTTATGTCCCAAACTAGCTCTAGGCTTGCAAGTAAGTATCTCGGTACTTGTATCCCGAACACAATCCTCAGGTGTCTTCAGTACTAAGACGGGACTCACGCGCATAATAACACATGAAGTGTATGCAGTTTCGCCATCATTAGTCACAGATATTGATATTGTTTCATTGGCCGTTGACCCTGCTATATATAGGCGGCTGGAATGAAAATTTGACAAGATAGATTTAATGAAATAAATATTATTACTTTTTTTACTTTTTGGTTGCGTTTAGTATCTGGCTTCCTCAAATAGCATTACGACACTATATAATTTAATATTAAATAATATAAGTTTTGTATTACAAAATATACACATTCACTTTATTTAAGATATAAGAACTAAATGGTATAGTGAACATTTGTTTCTTTTAAAGTTACCAAACGTCACGTAGCACGGCAAAATTTTCGTGAGAGGGAAAGTTTGAGTAACAAAAGAATGACAAAACAAAGGACAGCTGCGAATGTAATGACTCTTGCCAACTTATAACGCCTAAGGCATACAAAAGTGATCGCACCAAAAAGCGCTCGCGTTTATAAAAAAAACAATACAAACATTAAAAATACATGGGTCAAAATTAAAACCCCATCGTTGTACATCATACATTAAACTTTGATTGTGGAAGAGATAGAAATATTTTAAACACGCTTTTCTATTGCTCTCTATAGTCTTAAAATGTTATTTTTAGATTATAATTACGTAATGGTTATGAGATTTTTTTTTAATGTAGCAATCTGAATAAAAAAAGCAATGGAGCAGCTTAAATTGCACCTGATTTACTCACGGTATGGAAGTAACGAAGCTAGCTTTGAGAATTGGAGTACAGGTTCCTTCACAATCCACAGCCGATACAGACCCGTATAGAGACAGTACACTAGATTCACTCAGCATCACTTGAGATGGTCTGAACTCCGTCTGCTGTGTTGGAATCTTAACCAGGCTGGCTGATATTTTATAAGAAATCTCTTGATTGTAATACCCTCCCTGGAAAAAAATTGTAGATTCCTTATATCTTACTTCAAATAATAATAGCCTTTATTCGCTGACCTTAACAAGTTAATAACTTAAATATTACACTTATGCAACTATACAAAACTTACATGCTATTTACGAAGTATAATTGATATTAATTAGCAACCTCTTAATATTTTACTTCTATTTTAGGTTGAACTCCTTTAATGCAATCACAGTTTAATGTAAATTTGCCAACATTTAAAATTACTCGATAAATCTTACTACGGAGTATATCAAAGGCTCTATATTTTAATCTCTCAACTCAGACAACACTTACCGATGGCGTTAAAACTTTAACAGCCCTATTTAAGACACTTGGTTTTGTTTTCAACGAGTCAAAATAGATTATTCTCCCATCTGTATTGAAATTTGCTAATTTTGCACTCGGGTGCATCAGTTCAATAGTTACGGATATATCTGTAAGCATATATTTGATCATAAATCAAACGTTTGTCGCATGAACTAGTCTTGTATTTCTCCGAACCATATTCGGAAGTATGTAGTTTAATAATAACTCATTACTTCTAGCGGACCACTTGGTACAGCTTATCGTTTGCTATTAATATGTATTGTGGAAAAATATACCGTGTACTGAAAAAAATAAAGCAATATGAGATGATGTTCCTGCGTTTATTTCACGAATTATTATGGTTTCTTTTTTATACGTAGAAAGAAAAAAACAGACAAAATACGACTCGGACTGGTACGCGTAGGGTCAAACCATTATTTAGGAATATTACATTTATGATTTACGAAAAAATGATTTATTCAATAATTAATGTATTTAATTATCGCAACTGTGAAGATTTCAACTGTCTACTATCACGGCTCATGAGATAGAACCTGTTGACAGACGAACAGCGAAGTCTCAGTAATCGGGGTCCCATTTTTACTTTTTGGGAATAGAACCTGGTAATATAGATATGTACTTACTAGCCTCACAGCTTTTCAAGTTTTTGGGATACTCAATTTTCAATCCGGAACTAAATTCAAACGACGTCTTATCTTGTCGCTTCTGTAAAAAAAAAGTGTAAATAAATAATTAAAAGTGTAATATTTATATATACTTTTCATTATTTGGCCTAGTAGTAAAAAGTGTCACTATCAGCCATTAGGTGTGTGTTTTAATTCCGCTATAAAATAAGCTCGTTTGCCTTCCTATTAATTTCCTTTGATTTCCTTATCAAAGTTTATCGATGATTATAAGGAATCAACGGAATCAAAACCAGAAATTCCTGAGATGAGCGAGCTAAACCAAACAAATGATTTAGTGTGATAACATTAGTATAGACAACCAATCAAATTAGCAGGGCGATATACTAATGTAGCTTAGCTTTAAGGTTTTATTACTTTTTTTCATACCTGCAAGTTGGGAAAGGTTGTGAACAAAGTAACGGTAATAGCTGGTATTCCATGAAATATCGCAACTTTGTTACTCTCTGGAGCACCAACGGCAATCCCTGAAAATTATAATCATATCTATTAAATTCTATTATATTAGATCTTATTCCCTTTAGAATTTATCGCTTTTGGTTTCAATTCACCAAATTATGCATAGCGAAAGCGATACGGGGCGAGATAAAATTTTAAGAATTCACTTGATTTCTTCAGGGTACCATTACCTAACCCATATAACACATGTAGAGTCAACCCCTTAACAGCAACAAAGTAATACCACAAATCCGGTCATTTTCTTCTTGTTATCAAGGAATTTAATTTTAATAACAAACATTTAAAAATGGCGTCGACTAATTCTCGAATACCTAAACTATGTTTTTTATGTACATACCTTTACATCCGTTATCAGACAGATTTTCCATTGCTGTGAGGCTAAAGCCAAAAGTATGGAAACCAGCTGGTTGTATCCGCTGAAACCACTTCCGGCCTGCAACTAAACCTGCACCGGAATAGATGTAAACGGCACCAGCGCCTTCATAGGGAGCGCTGATGGCCACTTCTGAAATTTGTTTTATAGAGTAAAAAACATAACACATTTAAAAAATCATTCATATGTTTTTTTTTTAATTTTCACCAATTTACCATCGAGATTGTCACCATCCATATCACCAACACTGAGTATTGCAGCGCCGAAATAACCACCATTTTCTTTCCCTGACACTATTCTCTTTAGCGCTAATATCTACAAAATGTATAAGATCTACTAAATTAGATATAAATTAATAACAGAACCTGTTTAAATAAAAAAGGAAACTTTAAAAAAGTTATAAATAGAAAATAATAATTAAATCTATAAATATATCCAAAAGCTTTTTATTAAAATATAAATGAGAAATAGCACTTTCTTAGCTAGATTACACCTTCATCCCTTTCTATTAAGTTGTTATGAAAAGTAACAAAAAGAGCTTTACAGTATATTATTTTATAGGGATAAAAAGGTTGAGCGCATTTCAGATTACTATGAAAATTGTATGCTTAGCCTAATATAGTGTTATATATTTTATATCCTGTAGAAGAATGTAATATTAAATTATGTCATCATTATAAGCGTCGGTAGAGTTTAATTTTTACAATTTTATACCAACGTTTGAATTATAATCCTGTAGATACAAATACACAGCGCCTGTATCAAAACCGGAGCCTTTGCTGTACGTTGGTGCGCCTACTAGTAGGCTTGGGCGGGCGCCACCTATAATTGCTGCAGCCAACACAGCACCATACTTTGAGCCAACTTCACCATCCGATAGTTCATATTCCAACGAATATCCAAGATATGCTTTATGACCGTAGAAAAGTATCTGTAATAGATTTTTAAGATTTAATCCAGAAAGAATCAGCATCTGCAATTGATAATTAACTTGAATTTCGATAAAATAATGTTTAATTTCGAACGCCTTTCAATAACTTAATACTTTGGAATTTCGTAAAAATAATATGTTAGTAACGATATCTATAACATCGTTCGTAGAAATTATTTTATATATTAGGTTGAGATAACAAAAATACGCCTGTATGATATTAGTCTTAAAAAAAGAAGGTATAACATATACTTTTCCTTGACCATAATCGCCATATGTAGTGCTAATGACATACGAAACATTATCGGACAGGAATTTTCCAGATATAACACTGTAACCTGAAATTAACATTACGTATATTGTAAGGAGGACGTATAAAAGACGATAATATTGCGAGATCCCTTGTTAACTACTGAGGCAATGTTGACAAATGTATGTAATGTTTTTATCTTTCCCGAAACACGAAGTTTAATTACACTTTTAACTAAAAACAAATTTCAGCATAAAATAACTAGGAAAATGAAAAATTACTAAACTGATTTTAATAACAAATTATGTCGCTGACCTCCAAATACACAACGAAATTTTGTCAAACAAATTTTTTCTAGCAAATTGTACTTTGTTACATTCAATGCCAATTTACACCGACGGGTAGTCACAAAATATGTCCCAAATTGAGAGACAAAGAAATAGCTATAAAAATATTAGTGAGACTAATGAATACTTGCCAAAACCAGGATATTTATGGCTGTTAAAGATGAACTCTGGCCCTGATAGTGTCGCATAGTTATTCGGGTTCCATATTACAGCGCCACCTGAAAAAATGTTTTGTTAAGATCGACGTTTTGGGAACCCTTTTATTTAAAATATACCTTTCCCAGCTCTTCGATGTCTATATATTGGCACTTGAAAGACTATTAAACAATCATTAAAATTTTGTTATACACGTTATATTTTACCGGTGATTGAGTAAGCGTGAATTTTATGTTCATAACGGTTTTGTATACGTCGGCAATAAGCCAGGGTCCATTTTAAACACACTTGTAATCATTTGGCTTCTTCAATTCCAGACGATTTCTACCGCAAATAAAAACCATTAGATGCGATCGATTTTATTTAGACTAACCGTTATCAAATTTGACGTTTAACAACTGCAACGTATAAATTAATTTTAAAATAATATTGTAATGAATTTAACATTATATAACACCAAATGATTCCTTTTACACAAATTATGCAAATTAATTCAATAACCAAAAACAATAGCCAAACGCGACTTTACAAAGTTAAATAAATATCAATTTTTTTTATTAATATTTTAGTAAAAATATAATAATTTTATAATAATTTGCTTATATACATTACAGAGTAGGCATTCATATAAATAAATCAGTTTAAAATTGCTCTCTGTACAAAAATACTCTGTAGAAAAGAAGTAGTAGTATTCCAAAGTATTCAAATGGAAAATTTTGTTAAAATTGCGAGATTAATCGAATTAAAAAATAAAAATAAGGTTTCATGCGAGACCGGTACAGGTTGATCAATTCGGAGTTATACTGGTACATTGTAATTTTTCACATTAAGTGGAAACTGTCATTATATATTTTGAATCACCATCTTGACTCCCTGGGCTGCCCATTACGATGCTGCCATATGAAGACGCAATGCTCCAGCCGAAGGTGGTGAGATGTGCGTCTGCAAAAAAATTTAAACACAATTTAAAACAGTTGCACGGTCGGTTAGCTCCAAGGCAAGCTACTTACTTAATTACAAATAAATTGTGGCTTTTGCCCACTTTTTGAGTACTCTATTTTCCACCAGTTACTGTATACTGGATAAGACTGGCATTACGGTAGCCGGAGACTTATTAGTCCGCACCATTCCAACTCTGCTTTTGATGAAAATTAATTTTTAAAGGAATAATATATTTGTCAATTAAGTTTTTACAAAACCATAAAATCCTCTTTACATTTAAACACGTTCATTAATGTTAATTTAGCTTTTTACGCGATTTTAGATATTATAAAGCCTAAAACATATTTCTATTAAATTAGTGATTTTGTTGGATCCCTGAGTTTTGGTCGCTAATTGGTCATTGAACTCACTCTCGGTCTTAAAACTTATAATTTATTATTAGTAAGTACCATAAAATATCAGCTATCATCAGTGAAAATAAAATTTGTAAAACTGTTTGGCTCGCTTACCCTCTGCCCCACAAATTGCAACCACTTTGATGATGTCACTGGGGGGTGTTTCTCCGACATATAAAATTAGGTATCAGCATATCAACTTTTACTTAGTGTGCTAATATAATTTTTAAATTATCCCAAGGAAACTCTTTTCTCAATTTTCCGCGGTTAAATTTTTAAAGATATATATTTTACCGATGTGCATCGTGCGCTTCATTACAATCATACAATCAACAATGCAGTTACGGAGATTAGCCGGTAACTATAGACATTCTCAAATTAAAGAAATAAACAATCCAAATTTAGCATTTTTCTCATTTGTAAAGTAGTTTGACATACAGTTTTATTATAAATACTTTTTTTTTTAAAAAGGGGATGAATCTCCCCCAAAGAAAAAAAATTTTAAAAAAAAAAAAGGCCCGGGGGGAGAAAAAAAAAGGAAATATTTAACAATAAAATAAAAAAAAAAAAAAAAAAAAAAAAAAAAGGGAAAAAAACACACACCCCCCCCCCCAAAAAAAAAGGGGGAAAAATTTTTTTTTTTTTTTTAAATTTATTTTTATAAAATATAAATACTAATATGTTTTATTAAAAGTACATACTAAACCATCCTAAAATCCCATCATCAAGGCTGGGCAATAAATAAACTTCGTCCGGTGATCTTCCAAAGAAACAATCTGAGGTTTTATATAATACTCGATTTGCATCTGAAAATATGAAATTAAATAAATAATTTAAGATTGACTAACCTTTATTCGCAATATTTTCCACGGTTTAAAATAAGCTGTTTAAGTTACTCTGTATAAAAAACTTTAAGCTGCGACAATCCAACATGAAGTCTTATTGAAGATTTTGCTGACCGTGTAAAATAAATGAATAAAAAAATATATGAAGAAAATATTGTACTCACATTGGTAATCAAACTCTATCACTCCTGGTGCACATGTCTGAAACAATACGATAAAGAAATACCAGTCGCCATAGCACTAAGTGACTACTTATACGTTTTATTACGTTTAGTTGCAAAATGAGACGTAGAAATATTAAAATAGACGTAATTATTACATACATAAATTATTAATGTATTTAAAACACAAACACAGGATTAAGTTAAAACCAAAGATATTTTTTTATCACACCACGAAAGTATATCGTTTTCTTCCACAACTCAGATTACATTATCAATAAGTTATACAGGATACGACCATTAGAAGCGGAGCATCCGTTAAATATTTTAAAACGAAACAAGGAAGTTATGAGGCAATACTTAGCACGGACAAAAAGGTTGGTTTCTATAGATGTATGTTAATCTTGTCATCAGAATAAAAAATAGATGCAGATGAAATCGCGGGAAATTATACATAAATTACTTACTACATAATAGGAATTGGTGGAGCTGACTGTGGCTCCCAGCCAATAACCTTGCGTTAAGTTCTGACTGTCATCTGTGAGGATTAAATTAATTAAAATAAAAATGCAGAAATATGGCCCATATTTCTGCTTTTTTATAATTACTATTACTATTGTTTTTTTCAATCTATGTAACAAATTTTTGTACTCAAACACCAATTTTGATCTAGGGGCTTCAACGTGTGTCTCTCTACGTCGTGTGTTCGTATTCTGCATGTGCACCAATGCATACAATGATTGCACACCGGCTCGTACGAAGGACGGAAATAACGTGAAGAAACCTTTCTTGCCTAAACCACCTTAAGCCTCATCTGTCAGGCAAAGGAGGCTGATCTACTTGCCAATTAAAAATAAAGATTTCAGGTCTGAGGTCACAAATAATAAATAGAAATCAGATGTGGTTAAAGCGCCAATGCAGTTACAGTGTGTTGTTTTGTAAGATATAACGAATATAAATCTAATTATCCATTTATAAAGTGGAATCCAAAATAATCTATGATTTTCATTTCGCAATTGAACCGAATAGTGATTGAAAAAGTATTACGTTAAATATGATGATTTAAATACATACACTGTGGTATATTTATCCGTATAGCCTTAATATTTCCAGTATTTATATCAATACAAAATATTTTTCCAACATTGTCTGCACGAGGTGCGCTGACAATTAACCTAAAACAAATCAAACTTGTAATAATTAAAAATTTTTTAAAATTTGAAATATTAAGAAATTTTTATGTGAAAATTCGAGAAATGAATTAACATGTAGCTAATTTTCATAAAATTCAACTGGTGGAATTCATTTCCACTCTTCTACCTAAAGTACTGGTTCGTCTCTTTGTGTCAAATTATTTCAATCAAGCTATGATGAAAAGAGACAGATAATTTCTTTGATGAAACTTGGATCAATTTATTTTCTATAGTACTGGTAAGTATCTACTACTACTAATAATGTATGTACTGTATTCATATTATATAGTTACTCTTTCGCATAAGACTAATGAATGGATTTAAATGAAAATTTACAATAATATAGCTTTTCATCAGGGGAACACATAAAATGATGTTGTGTGTATTACGATTATTTTACTAAATAGCTAAGAAATAATGAAAAAGTTCTTCGCTTATCGCGAATAGGTTATATAGATAGATATAGGTTACTTATTATTTTTAACTTAATAATAAGGATCTATATAATAATCCCTCTAAAAAAATTTGTGAGCTTGAACGCGCTAATATTAGGATCTACTATTCAATTATCAAAACAATAAATCGTTAGAACAATTTTTTATGTTGCTCAGGATTCTAAGCATAACTATAATATAAAAATTTACCGCTTGTGTTGATCCTGGTAGGTTGTACTATATCCAAACAAAGCTTCCTTTTGTAATCCAAGGGTTTCGGTTGAAATTACCCTCATACTAGGCTCGTGGTAATATCCCAGAACTGGGATGCATACAACCGCGACCACTATGAAGGCTGTGGAAGTTTAGAAAGTTGCATTATTTTGTAGGGAATACAAAATTAAATTGAGTTGGATTTATAGATCATTTAAGAATTCATTTATTTTGTATTAGGTCTGCATTATTCAATGCTAAGAAGCAGTCAAACTTGTATTAGAACATTGATATGCTTTTTTGGTTTTCTTATCTAATTTTCTGTTTTTTTTTTTTGATTACTGTACAATATTACGCATTTTAATATAAAAATAATAAAATCTTCTTTGAGAGTAAAACATGGCGGGACATGAAAATAATAAAAATCATCAAAAACTCGAATCATGTCCCGAAATAACTTAACCTTTCGAAGAAATTAAATGCTTATATATAAAAATACTATTCCTACCACTTATAGAATAATTACTTACATATCATTGCCCTGTTGCCTATATCAATAATAATATTAGACTAAATTCGCACCCGTTAGCAAACATCAAATTTATCCTTAACGCTATTTTTAGATATTACGTATGTTATAACACAATAACGGAATCACTACGTTTTAGGGAATTTTGATGGCCTATAAAATAATATTTTATAGTATTTTTAATATAAGGGAAACTATATTCTATAAGTTACCCGGTAACTTAAAAAAATATATTTGAATTGTTTATTCACCTACAATTCTTTACCACGTTAGCATACGATGAATTGCCTCAAATTAACAACACTTTGAGTGAAGTTAATAGAAAGCAATCGTCTTGTAGGTACAATAAGAAATTCGGCATTGTACGCAATACACCAGAGGCAAAGTTAACGTTTGAAGCTTCCTTTTCGTCTGTGAAATGAAAATCGCAAGTATTAAATTTAAAATTGCATTACCTTTCATTTCGATATAATGGTAGCTGATTGCGTATTTGTGATCGTTTGTATTTTCGGCGGCGTAGCCGAAGTTCTCATGAACGATGTCATACTTGTATTAGTGAGAAACAAAAAATTAATGATAATCCTAGTTACATAGATAATTATAATAATTAAAAATGCGTGTGTAGAGCAAAATGCGATGTTATTCTCGCATTTCATAAGCCTCGCAATTTTAATGGTGGTATATCATATATTAAAATTACTACCCATAACATTATCATAAATATTGCAGTAGCTGAAAACTTAAAGGAAATAGACGAAATAAGGTTTTTTTCGTTTTACAAAATAGAATTTATCTTTAGTACATAAAAAGTCATCAACACACAGACTTAGTGAAATAATTTATATCAACTGTAATTATAAAGAGAAAATGTTCTGTCTAATGAAGGTGTAGGGTGGCCAAGAGATGAATTTGTTATGTTCACTGACATACTTTTGTTATTAGTTTTATGGTCAGAAATGCTTTAAGAAAGAACAAGTACGATTTATGACAAATCATTGCTTAGGCGACACTAATATATATAAATACACTTGAAATATTTTAAGTTTGGACTTTCAAATGAATTGAAGTATAATGAATAATCTATTTTTGATTAATTTATTAATTACACTTAATAAAAATCAAAAGCAAAACACAAACTTAAACCGAGATGCAGACTCGAAAGATAAAGAAGGCAATTTTAGTTTTAATCCAAAAAATGTGGGTACAATAGTAAACTTAAATAAAACAAAATTTGCTTACACGAGACGTAAAAATTCGTCGGGTAGCAATTTGAATCAAGTATCTCCCGAGCGTGAAATAAAACAAAAAAATATAGCGTAAAAGAAAAAATATTATGGAAATATCTTTTGAAAACAGCGGAGTGCTTTATTCGTGATGTCATTATCAACCGTACTCGATTTTCTTACAACTGAATGTTGGACTTGCCGTTCGTAGCGTTTTCTGATTATTTTATCGCGCAGTTACTATCTTATTGTTAAATACCCTTTACCATATTGGTGAAAGGCAATATTGTTGAAAACTGCTGAAATAATAATTGACTGTTAGAGATTTTTATAGTTAATAGAATCAGGCGTTATCTTGCGGAAGTCCATGGTGCAAAATCCCAGTATAGCAATATCAACCAAACCCCAAAACCCACAACCACTTGCTGCCTATAGGAATGGTCACGAAAAATCCCATTTTGCTACCTCTTAGAAAGTGGACATAGGGTTCTAAGAATTTCTATGATGTATTAGACAAAAATGACAAAGGCTTGATTGAGCGTATTGGAGCAACTAGGATTATCAAAAGGTGTGTTGATACCATTTGTCTGACGACGTCACCGTTGATAATTTTTTTTGGGGCGGGTAAGTGGGGGTAGTAGTGTATAAAAGTTCACTCATCGAACGCTGTCCGAGAGGCCATTCCTATAGCGGCGGCGAATTGAGTGGTTGTGGGTTTTTCGCGGAGTATTGCTTGTATATTGGTCTACTGGGATTTTGCATCATGGACTTCCGCAAGATGAGTTTTTTTAGAATTCTTATTAGGCTTGTGACAATTTTGGTTGTACTTACATTTACACTTTTCTTACTTTGTATTTCCAATATAGAGCTGACGACCGCTGAGAGAGACATTTTTAAGATATTTATTGGCTGCGCATTTTGGCCATCCGCAAGTTCAACCAAACAGCAACCTAAATTTAATCGTAAGTAATAACTTATATTTTGACTGAAATAAAATTTCACGAGAGTTAGACGCTCAAAATGATGCAAGATGCTTACTTCAGTTTTTTTAAGGTTAACTGTACTAAATTACTGAAAAACCACAATTTTATTAAGATTTTTAGGAGCAGCCCACGGCTACGTGCCTCTGAATACAAATAGCTAGAATTTGATCGCAGCTCTTTGTAACAATCGAATTAATTTTATTGTCACGTTTTCTATTATATTTTCGTGAGGTTTCGTTGTTTAATATCAAGGTTGGTTATAAGACAATGCCGGGAAAAGTGCGTGTTAATGGCCCATGATGGGATAGACGGAAGATTTTTTTGTGAACGTGGTAAAACAAAATATACTTTTTTCAGGCACTCTCCGACCACGATCGTGCTTGTTGACTTAGACGTATATGATAATTTTTTATAGATAATTAATAGTTTTTTGTATGAACGTAAATCGGAGATAATTTTGGATTATTATGGTAGCAAAAAAAATTAATTAACAGAGTTTGTATGGACCTGTCACTGAGGCGGAGACGTTACTACATCTGTTTGGTATATAAAAGCAAATAAAATCACTCCCTATTAAGACAAACAATAAATACTTGACTGGAATCAAGTCCTAGACATCCTGATATCGTTTAGAACACAATAATTTATTAAAACTCTAACAATAAAAAAAAATCAATACCAAAAAGTCATTAACGTGTGTTATAAACATTACTACAGAATAGGTATCAAAAATAAAACACAACAATTGCACCCCTGTAAAACAATTGAATTAATGGCCTGGAAAGCTAAGCCAAAACTTTTAAAGTCTGCGAAGTTTCAAGAAATTTGGTTAAGATAATCAAACAAAAGGAATACGTAGCAACAGTGAACTTTCCTTTTAACGACAACATTGTTAATCTAACTTAATTCGTTAAGGTTTGTTAATCATTATCCAGCATATTTTCAATTAAAGACAATTTGGGCACCCAGTTAGCGCAAAGGCCCATGCCGTACTCCAGAACAGATCCCCGCTAATCACGATAACATATGATAGCATAACTGTTGGTTATAGTTTGGGTAGATATTTATCAATTTATATCAGTTGTGTTAGCACCCATAATACGAGCTATAAATAGCTTACTTTGGGGCTAACCGTGTAAATGTGTTCCAAATTTATTGTGAAGGCGTTTGTGCTGCGTTGGTATAACGGTAAGCATTTGTTTCTCATCACGTGGTCATTTAATAGTCAGCGATAGGTGGCTATTATAAAAAATAACTACACCTAGAATTGTATGTATATAGCTATATTCTTTGTATTATCAGAAAATGTGTAATTATTGTGAAAAATAACAAAATCGAATTTTGTTTAATATTTTTTTTTTTCAAAGACATAAAAGTAGTTTTTTTGTAATAGTTTTATTTCGTCAGTTACTTAGTAGTACAGACTGAACCTGACTGTATAGATTTAGTGAACTGTAAATAACACAGGATATTCGAATTGGACCACTAATAATTGCGTGGCTTTGATAGAAATCCATTTAGTGCGATTCCTTGAAATTCCCAACCCTTATAGCCCAGGTCTTACCAACCTTCAATTACAGGCCAATATCCAGTTATTTACCGGGAAATAGCTCAACCGGGAGCATACGCTTTAGATTTGGATATTATTTTTTTTATATTGCACTGTAGGTGACGTCAGCATAACAAAGGAACGGAAAACAAAGAGATTGCAAATCAAAATACATTATATAATCTGTGCTAATACATAAATGATAAAGTTACTTTATAAAATATTACTTATTTTAGTTATATAAATGTATTGTAAATCGTCTTTATTAAAGTCATGTCTTGCTTCGCTGATGGAACTAACAGTTAAAGGATAAAAAGTAAAAAGAACTATGTACAAATTTTATTTGGAAGACGGGTATCGGAATTATTTGTTTCTCTTGATGTATAACATGCCATTTTAGAAATTATAGTTCAATATCACCTTAACATACTTATGTTATGTTGTGTGTACGTGATTGGAAAAGTAATTTACAAAGTACAATAAACAAACAACTTATCGGTTATGTTGAGCACCCGCAGAGGCCGTCAGACGTACTTGGGATTATTGCAATGTTTGCCTATGTGCTCGGGACATACAAACATAAATATAATTTGGATAAGTATTTGTATAAGAAATTTTATACTAACGTTTATACGTTTGTCTGTCCAAAGACGTTTTAAAATGAACTTTTGCGTTTTGAAAATAATGTCCAGTATGAAAGCGGGACCCCCCCCAAAAACCCCCCCCCCCCCCCCCCCCCCCCCCCCCCCCCCCCCCCCCCCCCCCCCGGGGGGGGCCCCCCCCCCCCCCCCCCCCCCCCCCCCCCGGGGGGGGGTTTTCGCCGGTTCCCCCCCCCCCCCCCCTTTTTTTTTTTTTTTTTTTTCCCCCCCCCCCCCCCCCCCCCCCCCCCTTTTTTTTTTTTTTTTTTCCGAATGATCATTGACCAAACACATCTGCTCTATAATGCGTAACTTTAGAAATATATTATAAATAATATCTTAATTTTATAATTTTTAATTTTGTCGACTATAGTTTTGATATTAACGAACATATTCTAACCTGCCTGTTTTTGGAAGATTTGGTTCTAGGAAACAAGTATGTGCCACGCACATAGATAAAGATGTGGAAACAAGTCTGTAGTTATTTAGCGCCAAATATAGTTTATGATTTTTTTTAAATTTATTAAGGCATTGAATATCAGAGTCTTTATTTGAGTCCTTGGTCTTGAAAATACAATTGTGAACATAGAAAGATATACTTTATGATAAGTGTGAACCTTGCTTTATACTGCATAGCAAACATATTTGAAGTGCCTACAATTGTCATAGATTCGTATGTAATAAATATAAGTAAAAAAATTCTAGATGAATCTTAGCAGTCATAATGTTACTATTATGTATTCTTCACCTTCTATATTTTTCTCATGCTGCATTCATAGACAAGTATAGAGATTACAAAGACTATAAATACTATGAGTTGACAGGAAGTAGTGTGGGTTTGGAGAATTTGAAAAACCTAATGCTTAACGCAGATGTGAGTATTTTATAAATCATAAATTCAATTCATTATTAAAATTTAACACTCATTCAATTAGTTTTGGAAACCAGGTAATTAAAAAGTGAATATTTTATGATTTTTATAATTTGTTTACGCTTTTATTGTACACAATAATAAAAATAAAGCTTTATTTATTAGTTTAGTAATGTTATTAAATAATTATTTTTATCGGTATGTTAGATGTTATTTATATTTATTTTTTAATTTAGTGGTTGAAATTTATCGGACCCCGTTTGGGTAAAAGCCTCCTCCACACAATATAATTTACATTTTATAGAGACTTTAATTGATAGTTTATAGTTTTTTAATAAAATAGTCTCAGTGAAAAATATTGGCTTTTATTAGGTCTAAGATTGGACATTAATTTATACATAGATAAAAATGACATAAGGAGTATTTAATTTAATATTTTCCTGTTACTGATTATGTAAAATGTCGTTTTATGAAAATCTTCTATTTTACAGAGGTCATCGGCATAAACGGTTTTATCTAATTTTTGTAATCTAAATTATATAATCTAAATTTTGATTTTAATTGCAGGAATCTCTTGTACATTCAGGATCCCTGAACAAATCGCAAATCATCCTATCACCTCACTTGGTGTCATTGTTCAACGAAGCTGTTAAAAAAGAAAACTTAAAAGTAAAAGTTTTACACAATGACATATCCGAGTAAGTTTAATTTATTTTCTCTTATGTACGTACAATGAAAAGTAAAGGTTGAGGCTAAGCAAAAGAAATCAATTATCTTTATTTTTATCTTCAATAAATATTAAATATTATAAATAGATATATACAATATGATATGCATATTTAATCATCTGTAAAAATCTAAACCCATTATATAATAAATAAAATCTAATAAATTATACTAATATGCAATTAATGAATAATTACCTTATGTCTTTTTATTTTAGAATAATTCGCTTAGAAAAGGGAAATACGCGGCGGCGTATAAAACAGTTTTCGTGGAATGCCTACTATGATGTCAACGATGTAAGTTATTTTGAATCATAAAATTTGAATTAAGAACATCAAACTAATCTATAACGTAATTGTAATATAGTGCATATTTAATACAACATTTTTTAATTATTCACGTTAATATCACGGCTCTATGGAAACAATTTATTTATTGCGTCAGTAGCAAAGTAAACAAGTCATCTTCTCACATAAAACTAAAACTAATTTTAGTAAAGTTTTAACAAGCCCTTCGCACACATTTTTTTCAATGAAATAAAAAAGTAACAATTTATATTATTCGTTTATAGATCCACGAATTTATTTTGAATACAACAAAAGTCAACCCCGAATGGACAGAGTTGATTGTAGGAGGTGAAAGCTACGAAGGACGAAAAATATTAGGATTACGAATTAATACACCTTATGAAAAAGGACAGAAGGAGACTGGAAAACCTGTATTTTTTATTGAATCGGGTAAGAGAAATAAAGAAAAATTCAAATGCAAAAAAAAATTGGGTGGATTTTTTTTAAAATTTTCTAATTTACTTGGTTTCTTAATAATTTTTCTCCTATCAATTATCCACACTTTCATTTAACTGGTATATTCATAAAGTCAAATTCTCAGGGATACACGCTCGCGAGTGGATAGCGCCCGCAACTACAACTTACTTCATCAATCAATTATTAACAAGCCGAGACCCGGAGATAACAAGACTGAGAGATCAGTTCGATTGGAGGATCTTTCCCACAGTTAATCCTGACGGATACCACTACAGTTACAATGTTGTGAGTGATTGATATATAGATCTAAACCGAAGAACATTTTCAGCTAATTATCAAGATGCTGCCCGGATATTAAGTAATGAATATGTTATCACTCAGTATCCACATCATACTTATAATTATATATTTATTATGACCTACCAACTAAATGTATAATTATTAATATCTAATATAAACTTAAACAATATGTGTAAATTAATAAATTATTACATCAGATGACACAATTTTATACGGTCATTCTTGACATATAAATGTATGTGTTATACCTATATCAAGTGTATCATTAAATTGAAAATACTTATTATTATTTATTTATTTATAGGACATAGTATTATATTTATTTGTAGTTTTAGTATCACATAATAACTAGAATTATTTATTTATTGTTTATTTAATAAAACTTCGTTTAATTAGTATAAGGCTTAAGCTAGATAGATCTTGAGCTGTTTTTTGGCTGCGGGAAGGATCCTGGAGACCTATAACGGGCTAGTCCTTTTTTTGGGTCCTGTCCCCATCTTCACTATGAAATTTATGCACTAAGGTTTTTTTTAAAAAAAAATATTGTAGAAAAAAAAATAAACTGTTGCTTATTTGCATGTTTCAGGATAGATATTGGAGGAAAACACGATCACAATCTCCAAACGGCTGTCGGGGAGCTGATCCAAACAGGAATTGGAACTACAATTGGGGACGTAAGATTTTAAAATACCAATTGTTTCGTTGTACATAACATGACATCTGCGTACATTATTAACTTTTTTCTCAATTTATATTACAATATAAAATGAAGAAAAACTAGGATGGATGATTTTATGTCAAGAAATATACATCTTAATTTTCAGAACATTCATCATCGGATCGTCCATGCGATTATCAGCTCTATGCCGGCTCCAAGCCGTTTTCAGAAATTGAAACAAGAACCCTCTCGGAATATATCTCTTCCATAGACAACTTGTTGTTCTATGTCGCCTTTCATTCGTACGCTTCGCTACTATTAGTGCCTTTCTCGGATTCTACAGATCATGTTGATAATTATGATGACTTGGTAAGTGGACCAAAGTATGACACATCTTGATAAAAATTTGCTGCGGCTACCTTTAAGAATACAGTAATATTGGTTGAGTAACTCTTACTTAATGACCGCTTCAAGTACGTAGTTGTATAATCATCTTATACTATGAAGTTATATTTATTTATAATAGTATTTCTATTAACTTTCATTTGAGTATAAAGTCAAATCTGTTCAACCTCTTATAATATGTTCACCTCTTACAAAATTGAAACAATTGTTATTTTACTGCAAATAAAACACATGCCAACTTAACTATGCGTTAACCACTAAACATCGGACATAAAAACTAACGGAATAATAGAAAATAAGGAAAAAACCCTTCTAATTTTTACAGGTTCTCATAGGTCAACGTTCTATCGAATATGGCAGTCGGGTGACCGGCGAAAAGTACGACGGGCCAGGCACAGCCGCGGAAACTTTGTGTGAGTAATCTCGTAAATACTAAACTGCATACATATATAAACATACACATCGATTTTTTAATAATAATAATACTTTATTAACAAAGAATTATAACCATACTATAGAATCCCCGGCTTCTCAAAAAGTTATAAAAAAACGAAAACGTGAAGTATACAATTAATAAGCTAAAAAAGGGTAGATGATATGAATTGAATACTTTCTTCATTGGAGTTGGTCAAATATTTTTTTTTATATTACCGGTAATTGTTATAATTTCTTTGGTATGTTCATAAATTCTACTTTAAAACAATTACCGATATACTTCAAACTATCGTATCGTATAGTATAGACTTCATATATTATTGTTTAATGAATATTTATCATTCATTAAGCCATTGTTTCGTCATCTTAGGAGTTAACCCTTATTTCAAATAAATTAATCTTAATTTAAAGTTTGGCGACCTCAAATTTAGATCCAGCATTGTTTGAAATTGTTCTTGTGAATTTAGGGTGTTACTACGTAATATTTGTTTCGAAGTTTATTAAACAGACTAGCTTTGCCGCGCTTTCACAGAGTAAACTTAAACATATTATGAACTGAACCAATGGTAATAATACAATTACTTAAAAAAAATATTAATTTAATTGTATTTATTACACAGGGAATATCGCAAAGTGTTTTAGTGTTTGTTATTACGAATTTATTATATATTTAGCAATACAAATTTAGAAATGTTAACTTTAGCTATGTTTTGGAATGAGATTCATTCAGCTATTGCTGCATCTTAACTAAATAGAAACGTAAATTACGTAACATTAACGTAAACATTTTACATATTCTCAATTTGGAATAGCGATGCGTACAAATTTTAAGGTTAGGGAGATGAGGCAACCGCTGAAACAGACTTTTCAAACGATCAAGAGTGTCTTATATCATTTGTAATAATTTTTATTTAGATCAGTTCATTCTTTACTTATATTATAAAAAGGAAAAATTATATTTTGTAATGATTCCGAAATTCCAGAGTGATTTCAAAAATTATTCATTAGTGAACTAAGGAATATATATTAAAAATAACTTATTTTCATTTAATTCCAGACAAAGCATCAGGTGGTAGTATGGACTGGGTGCGGTATGCCCTGAAAACTCCTCTGGTGTACACATATGAGTTGAGGGGCTCGTCATTCCATTGGCCACCAGAGAAAATACCCGAACAGGGGAATGAAGTCACACAGATGATGCTGGGTCTCGCTGATGGTGCACGAGAACTTGGATATTATTAGTGTTAATGTTTGTTAATTAATATGAACATATAGGAAAATAAAATGAGATGAAAAGTAATAAATTCATGTATAACCAAAAAAAAATTAAGAAATCTAGTATAACAAAAGAAATAACAGCAAATTGTATTGTAAATTGTGGTTCTATATGATTACATAGAACCACAATTTACAATACACTACAATTATATTTTAAAGAATACTAAATAAAAGTGAAAATAATATATGACCAATAAAATAAAAATAGTAATAGTATATATGTATATTATAACTATGAATTTAAAAAAACAGTAACGCCACTTGCAAATCTAATTCACACCATAAAGACAAGGTTATTAATATATTTATTAAAGAATAAAATCTTCTGTCTGAGACAACAATTTCCGAATTAAAGATTCTATATACAATTAATAAAACTCAATCCTAATTCATTGAATTTGGTTTTTAACTCCGAATGTACAAAAAAGGTGGAGTACATGATAGATGTCCAAAAATCAAATATTTTAATAGTCTTTGGTTCAGAAATTAGATGTTTTTTTATGATCAACAAAATATGACCGTGTTTAATTTACATTCTACTACCACTATTCATTGCTATCACTTTAAAGACACTCCACTATAAACTTGGTATGGTATTATTATATTAAAATATTATTTATCAAAAATTTGTATATAAATATGGCTGAGTATATTAAAGCACTTCTATGCTTCTTCTTCTATTCTTCTATGATACACAGTAATTACTAATTGAATAATGTTACCAGCTGACAAAAATAGCTTGTGAACTATTTAACATCGAAATTATTGAAACCCCTCGGCATTAGTTCTCTTTAAACCGCACTAAATCCCTCATCCAGTTTACCAGCTACATTTTAATACTTGCAATCAACATAATTGAATTATAACTAGCAGAAATAGACAAGCTGATTTACGTTATAGTCCTACAATTACGCCTTGTTTCACATATTGTACTTACGAAACCTCTTAAGGGAGAGAAAACAGATGTTTTGAGCAAAACGTATTATTTACGTTTGAATAAATAGCATGTTGTTATTCTATATTTATGTTATTTCTTGTTTAAGCAAGTATCTATAAAGTGTAGAAGGAAGTTACTTTTACGTTGGACCTCTAAAACTAAATATTTCATGCTGTTACCACAGTCTGTTGGCATGTTTTAATGACCTCTATAGCAACTAATTCTATAAAAACAAACGAATGGTAGCTACGAGCCAATCCTGATGGTGGAATGAAGTTTAATGTTTATCCAATGGATTTTTTATTTGTAGTTCATATTACATTAAACATTCGTGATTAACTGTTTCGTTTGTTTTTTAAATAATCATCAGCCATTTTATTGGTTCCATGATGAATTACCATCCACCACCGGTATTGAGATTTTTGCATCCATTGCAAAAATTTGATTTATAGAAAGTTGAAATTCGTGAAGACATGCAGTTTTCAGAGGAATATTAATGGGAAAGAGCATATGACTATATTCAATACCGTTTAGAGTAAAGTATTTGTATGTGAATAAGGAAAATACTGAGGAAATTAAACAATTTTAAAATATAATTATTATTTAACAACTAGCTGACCCAGCAAACGTTGTTTTGCCATACATGTGATTTCAATTTACAATTAATAAATAAAAAATAAGGGGTTGATCGTAGATGGGTAAAAATTAAGGAATGTATGTTTTTTTGTATGCTGTATCATACAAAAATTAAAAATAAGAAATTTTGTTTCCAAATTAATATAAATTTTTTTTTGTGGTGGACCACCCTTAACATTAAGGGAGATAAAAAATAGATATTGGCCGATTCACAGACCTACTCAATATGCTCACAAACTTTCATGAGAATCGGTCGAGCTGTTTCGGAGGAGTATGGGAACAAAAACTGTGACACGAGAATTTTATATACTAGACTGATTCCGGCAAACGTTGTTTTGCCATACAACTGTGAAAATAAATTTTCAATTTACAATTAATAAATAAAAAATAAGGGTTGATCGTAGAAAAACACATTGGGTAAAAATTTAGAGTGTATGTTGTATCATAGAAAAATGAAAAAATAAGATTAAATTTTGATTTCAAAAAATTAAATAAATATTTATCAGGGTAGTCCACCCCTAACATTATAGGGGGTTGAAAAATACAAATTTCGTTGGAATCCGATTCACAGACCTTCACAATACGCTCACAAAGTCTCATGAGAATCGATCAATGCCGTTTCGGGATCTATTTAATGTCTCTAATCTAAATAATTTAATAAATAATTTTGGGTTTGGTTAACCGGAGTTCAAGTTCGAATACCTGCAGAGACACGAGAGTTTTCGTATGCATCGTCCATGTCATCGTCTGCTCCACCATGCTGCGAAGTTACCCGCTCGGCTTTTGTAAGAAGATATGCGGGTGGTCGAAATCCCCCCCCCCCCCCCCCCCCCCCCCCCCCCCCCCCCATTGACTGAAAAATAACATCGAAGGCTCTTGATTAAATACAACACTGTTAAACTAATGTTTCTATGCATATATCTTAATATATATCAATCCGTCACTTTTGTCAGAGAAACCCATATTTAAGATGTTAAATTCAAGTATGGTTAACACTAAGTAGGAGACATTCATATCGTCGGCAAATTCCTGACAGTCACAATTCTCTGTTAACTCCAAAAGGTTCTAACAGATGTCGATACTTTTCGGCTGGATTGAGTAAGTAATCAATAGATGGCACAGTTATGGTAAACCGACAAACGCGCATATAACGATTAATTTATTAGCCGTAATTAAAAATACTTTTATAATTTAAAAAGCTTTCGATTATTTACGAAAGCCGCACACCTAAAGCGGATAATTATTTTTCTTGAACCCAAAATAAAATATTGCTAGAAATCATATGTATGGCAAAACAACGTTTGCCGAGTTAGCTAGTTAATGTATATATTGTATCGGCCAAACCTTATCCGAATCTATTACTGTGTGCAATCTGTGAGCGATGGTGAGCTGTACAGTTAGCAAATTTGTAACGTTGTTTGGATCAAGGCGTCAGTTCTGAAAATTTCAAAATTAAAAATATAGTTTTCTAGACGAATAAATGTTAAAAAGAAGAGAAGAAGATTAGAATAATGATAGTAGAATAAGAAGAAGAATAAGAGGAGAAGAAGAATAGGAGGAGGAGAAGAAGGAAGAGAAGAAAGAGGAGGAGAGAAGAAGAGTAATAGAGGAGAAGAAATAAGAGGAGAGAGGAGGAGAAGAGTCGAATAAGAGGAGAAGAAACAATTTTGTCTAAATAAAAAAATAAAATTAGGGGTGGACTACCCCTAACATTTAGGGGGATGAAAAATAGATTTTAGCCGATTCTCAGACCTACTCAATAAGCTCACAATTTTTCATGAGAATCGGTCAAACCGTTTCGGAGGAGTTCAAGTTCGAACCCCTTGACACGAGAATTTTATATAATATTGTGAATCTAAACCATTCCCAGATCCCCATGAACATACACAAAAAATTTCATCAAAAAGAATTATATATATAAAGATATTAAAATTGTATTCCAATTTGAAACCAGTATGAGTGAACGTAATGAGGTATATTTTCACAAAAATTACAATATTCTATTGAATATTGTAATCATCATAGTAGTGATTTTTCTATTATTTTGTTTAAATTAATTATTGTTCTGTGATTGCCTGCACTCATACGCCAAATACCCTCAATATTTGCATAAATTGCTTAAGAATTTTCTTAAAGGTACTTGGCGAATGCACATTTTTTATACCACGTAAGCTATTAAAAAGTTGCGATACCTCGAATGTGATCACTGTTATCCATAATTGGTTGTTTTGAGTTTAGGTGAGAATAAATGACAAGCCCATTTTACTAACGCGTATTACTTATTAAAGTAAAATAAAATTTGAAATGAATGTTAGTATATATTTAGTAAATTTGTTTATAATGTAACTATATTAATATGGGTTTTTTTCTATTATTGCTCAAAAATAAAAGATTGGATCTATTTTCAAATATTCTGTTTTTTTCTTATATACAATCCATAATACTTAAAGTATATAAGAAACTAAAATCTTTTATACCGCGTGTCAATTCATCGCTTTTATATATGAACTAATAATAGCCATTATCTCTGTGAGGAAAAACTGAATAAAATTTGATTCAGTGTACAATTGTAGGTAATGATAATTAGTAGTGTATATTTGTTTGTATTTAAAATGGGTATGTATATTTTACTTAAACTTTACACTGTGATATTCGTAAAGCCTAGTTCTTAAAACGATACTTTTAAATTTTAAAATTTAACGGTAATTTAAGTGACCCCGTTTTTAATCTGTTACTTTATATTACTAACACATACAAGTAAAAAAAGCCACAATTAAATATTTTCATAGGAATATAATTTGCAATTCGAAAATTATTTATGTTTTGTAATATTTTTCTGGAAAGTTTACCGACGCGTTTCTTATCGCTGAAGCATTCCGAGCGCTGGCACCAAAAATACGGCGCTCTGAAAAACGCATAAACAAATAAAAAATCTTGTTGACTAAGTAACCGTATTCTAATAACGTTATATTAACTATTTTTAGGACTACTACTCGCATTCTTAATAATTATCGAACTTACGAATGCAGAATTCTTTCACGAGCAATCAAGAATATCCTTGGTACCCAATGCTAAAGCTGCAAAGGGTTTTGGGTCATCTATGACCTTTTTTAATGAAACACTGCGTAAGTATAGACTAAAATTTACCTGTATGGGATATTGTTAAGCTATAGCAGTGAATTTTATATCAAAACAATAAATTCAACTGTCCAAGAGGTCCAGAAGTATTACGTACCTTGTATAGACGTTGTTAGGTGATAACTTTTCTTCTTTTCTTGATTTCTGTATGGCCAAGTACACTTCACCGAATCTCTCAAAACAATTTGTAATGTTCATAGTTTAAATACTATTTACTATTACTTTGGTCTTACAAAATCATTAAAATATTATTTATCGAACTATGAAATCGAGACTGTCTATTTGCAACCATGCGGTCGTTTTAAAATCATTAAAGTGTGAGTACTCTTATAGGTGATTGATATTTTTCCGAAAAACTCGAAGGTGTTGAAACATACCAATGTTTACATTTGTATGTATACATACGTATAACTATATACGTACAACATTATTCCTTGTCATATGTCACTTGTTATCTAGATCTCTCTCGATTGTAAATACTATTCTAAACAACCTTTCTTTCAGTGGTCGGTGCACCATTTGCGGATTTGAATGGAGCTGTGTTTGTGTGTCCACTAAATGTCGTTGCAGGTACAAAATCTATTGCCTGCTCTGATAGCGGAATTAATCTTAACGAGTATGCGAATGACTATGATCGATGTTAGTACTTTACTCATTTTGATGACTTGTATTGAGTGTCACAAAAAATTTATTATTTCTATGTATAATTTCAGCATTATATCCAAACCAGCAGTTTTGCCTCGGTAGTGCAATTGCTGCAACGAAATCTTACTTTGTGGTATGTATTTAAATTTATAATTAATAGAATCGGGCGTTACTTTGCCGAAGTCCATAGTACAAAACCCTAATAGACCAATCTATAAGCAAAACTCCGCGAAAAAACCCACATCCACACGACGCACGTTTCGCCCCGATACCGGAGCACCGTCAGAATGTTGCCACTACGCACAGCGTTCGATGAGGTTTTCTCGCGGTTTATTGCTTTTATCTAAAAATATCGTAATATATTTTTATATAAATCGGGGGCAGGAGGCTGATCTGATGAGGCCCACACTCATACTTCCTAACGGCTCTTAAGTATGTTGGTTGAAGATTGATAAATATAGATTCTTAACCAGAGCAATAAAGCTCATCTATTTTTATAATTTATCACAATTTTTTCTTTAGTGTCGCATTTGTAATATTGCAGACTTGTGCTCCACTATGGGCAATGGCTTTGAAATTGCCCAATGGTGAATATCTAGATGGGGCCTTTGGTACATGCTTTGCTTCATCAGGATATAATTACACAATAACGAATCGACTGGTCGAACACTACAAGAAGTCCCTGGAGTCCAATCTGACGAATGCACCAAGTAATCGTTAGTATTGCTCCCCTAAACCATATCTTCTAGTGCACAATATATCTGAAGATAAAGTTAATAATTCTGAACACATTAAGATAACGACAGTACTTACTATACTGTTAAAGAATTAGGTCATTAAATCTAAAAAAAGATTGTTTACATAAATTAATCATATATAATATTCTGGTTAATAATAATGTAAATTAATTTCAATTCGTATTTTATAGGGCTGAGACAAGTAAAATATTTGTTTAGAAAAAATAATAGCATTATATAGCTAAGCTCACGAGCTACAACATTTCAATAAAGCTGTTATCAATTATCATTAATATTAAAAATGAATTATTTCCACTCACTTTTTTCGTGAATAATTAACGTAAATAATATACTTAATTGTAACATATTTTAAGATACAGTTAAGCTACCGCGACAAATACAAATTTAAAAGAAAACTTTAATACATATTTGTACAACTATTTGGAACTATTAAGTTACTAATAGTGTTAATACAATTTTTATACGATTTTCAGTTGATGTATACGGGACTTTTGGCTGGTCCACCTTAGTAGATGAATCGAACAATATATTGATATTTGCGAAACCAGCCAGCAATCAAGGGTTAAGTAGAATAAGTTATCAACCCATCGGGACTTCGACAGGCTTTCCTAAACTCGTGCAGGACATTGATAAGGATTTATTAATGCTGTACAATTATAAAGGTATTTATTAAAAAATAAATAAACACTATCTAAATAGTGTTAAATATGATTATAATAGTATTATATATATTTATAATTCATAATATTGTCTTTTATTAACATAACTATGACTCATTTAAAGATAAACACTTTGTTAACGGATTAAATTATGTATTCTATCTGAGATGTGGTTTGTGCGTAATAAGGATCCAGATAATCTCAGTGTTGGGACTACCTAAGGTCTAATGACGTAAGATATACAATGTACTACTTCATAAGCTCCTTATATTTTTCAGGTCGAGCACTAGCAAGGGGTGTATTTTTTAAAGATCACAATTCATTAATAGCATTCAGTATGGAGAACGATAGACGCATAGGAGCTGTAAGTTATCCTTTCTAAAAGTTTATGTACTCTATGATATACAACAACAATTGAAACTCAAAACTCCTTTTAAAAATAAATCAAATGTTGTACGTAAGCATGCAAGGCTAGCAAATAATTATTTCTTTCATCTTTTCAAAACAAGCTACTTGGTGCCCAGAAAAGTTAGGGTACTCAGGTGATATGAATTTGCGTTGTTGAATCTTGTACGTGAGACCAAGTCGCAATTAACCTTTTTATTCCATATCTGATTACCAGGTCGGCTTCCTAAGCTACGAACTTGCAAAACAACGTTTATCGGTAGTAAAGGACCTGAGCACCGAAAAGGCGTTACATTTTAAGGAAGGTACTGTGGGTTCAATGTTTGGTGCTTCGTTACACGCATCAGATATCGATCACGATGGGTACTCGGATTTGTTAGTTGGAGCGCCTGGGTTGGCCTGTTGGGTTGGGAGTTATGAGGTGGGAGCGGTATACGTATACCTCGGAGGAGAGAAGGTATATCACAGTTCATGTCAATTTTTTTCAAATTCATGTCAAATTTGTGGTTATAACTGTCATTTTGGTCTATATTTGTATTTTCAATTTGGGTGATATATGTACAAATTCTATTTTACTTCCACGTGAATATTGTAGGCAACGTCAAGAACAAAAGCAAACCTATACATTTGTGGTAAGGAAGATGGTTCACGATTCGGAGCAGCTACTGCGTCTGCTGATCTGGATGACGATGACTTACCAGGTACAAAAGGCTTCTTTGTTCATTTTCAAAAAAAAAAGAAACACAACTCTTTTGCTAACAACCATGTGTTAATACACAAATATAAAACAATTTACAAAAAAAGAGATTCTTCAAAGTGGCTTTAAACGTTGAGGCCAGTTATCAATTGCCATTTCATGGGAAAATTCTTCACTGCCAATCGTACATATTGTTTTAGACACTCCAAATAATTATGATGTTTAGAGAAAACTGACAATAAATCAAAATCCGGCGCATTATAATCGACAAAACTGCGTTGACCGAGCTTTATAACCCAATTCCGAGTCTTGCTGAAAGGATAATTCTTGATTATCGAACATATAATATACTAATTCATTACTATCAACTATAGTATCTTGATAAACTTGTGCGGATGTTTTTCACTAAAATATGGCTCAGTTAATAATTCGTCATACCACAACAAACCATCACTGACATCGGAAAGTGGCCACGTCATTGGGAATTTTCTTTTTTATACAATCATATATTTTGTTATTTGATAGCCAAGTAACTAGACATTTTAGTAATACCAAGCGTATAGAGAGTAAACGGAACCCCACTGGTAAATTTTTAACACTATTTGTTAAGCCAGTTTCCTCGTCATCGTCGTCTACCTCTCCCGCATGTAGGCGTTCACTGCTGGACATAGGCCTCTCCCCAGTAAGACCGGTTCCCTGCACTTAGCATCCAGCGCTTTCCCTCAACCCGCACCAGGTCATCCGTCCACCTAGTGGGAGGCCGTCCTACTTTCCGCCGTCTGGTCCATGGTCGCCATTCCAGAACTTTTTTGCCCCAACGGCTATCGTTTCTTCGGGCAATGTAGCCTGCTTTTGCCATATGAGCTTATAAGCTCTGCAAGGCATATCGGTAACTTTGGTTCTTCTACGGATCTCCTCATTTCTGATTCGATCACGTAGAGAAACACCGAGCATAGACCTCTCCATGGCTTGTTTGTGTTCTAGTCCTGAGGTAAATGACCACGTCTCAGCGCCGCAAGTAATCACACACTAAACCAGTATCGTTACACCAAATACTATTCTAATTCGTCTACCGGTTTGCGCATGAAGAAGTTACAAACATCAAATACAAACCCCGCCCATATTAAATAAGAAGATGTGCTACGATAAATATTTTTTTAGAACTGTTCATCAGCGCACCATATGAAGGAACTGGCACAGTGCACGTCATCTCAGGCAGAGACGTTAAAGACCATTTACTTTTTAAGAAGGAAAATCTTTTTATTAAAGATTTGAAAGCACAGGAGATAAAAATTACAGAGTTTCAAACATTTGGGCACAGTCTTCATGTTATACCAACATTTGATAAAACACAACTAAATGGTGAGTATAAATTATTTATTAATGGACTTATGCAATATAATGATACAGTCACCACCTTAGTAAGTTTCTGTCTACACTTCAATATAATATTAGTAAGCTTTGATATCTTTTAAGATATTGTTTAAAAGCAAATTATGGCATTCCAAATTTTCATTAAATTTATATCATAAGACATACAAAGAGTTCTTAATTAATGTGAGGAATTAATGTGATAAAGATTTCTAGTGTCGAAATATATATCTTTGAAGAAAAGTTGTCGCGGCCATTTACGCGCTCGAAGCTCTAAAAAGGGGATATCATTTATCCTATTTTCCATGATATAACCTCATGAAAGTAATCTATATGACACATAAAATAAAATAATTAGTAATTAAAAAACATTCTAAATTATGGTGCAATAGTAAATTCAACAGCTGTTGGAGACGCAAATCCCACTCAATTTAGTGACGCATTTCTCGTGTAGAATTATAATTACAAATATATTATCACCTATTTTTTTTTAAAAAAGTTAAATATTTTTTTAACTTATTTATTTTTTTTTAATATCCCTATTATTTTCAATTGGAGTTCTTTTCCTCTTAACTTAAGTTGCTCTAATAATTTTTCCCCTAAAGTTTCTTTTAAAGTAATATACAAATGGTTGATTTCGATATTGTGGTCATTTTATTATTCTAATCTTCTTTTTATATTATGATAATACACCACATAGACCACCAAACTTACCATCACCTTTCTAGGTCATCTTTCTTTTCATTTTTTACAAATTAACCAATTTGAGTCTTTATTGTAAAAAGAATCCATTTTTCGTCCATAAAATTCTTTAAAAGTCTTCATTTCTTCCTTTAAACAAGTCTCACCTATTCTATTTAATTCCTGGGCACCAACTTTTTTCTTCCAATCTGTCAAATAACAATATTCTTTATCTAACATAAAATCTTTAATGTAATTAATTCATATTCCACAATCCTTTTTATATTTTACAAATTTAACGGTTCATTTTTCAAGTCAAAATTCCCATGCAAAACATACGGTTATTTTGTACAGTTTTTAATTTATGTTAGTGTGTTTGTGCCGCTTGTAACGACGTCATATTCCATAATTAACAAATTTCAAAGTATCTTATAGGAAAATTAATTTAAATACAACCTAATCAATAAAAAAAGATTTTGTAAATAATGTCATATGGTTAAAAAAAATTAATTTGAATTTAAATTATAGCCAATCAAAATTTTTTTTTTGAAAAAGTTTTTAATTTCATAGTAAAGACCTTATATATTTTTACCTAGTAGAAGGATTAATAGCGGGTATATAAGACCTTCTTTATCAATCAATACTATATTTCCATAACTTTCATATTTTCCTTTCAGCTTTGGCGGTAGGTAGTCCGAATAGCCAGCGAGTTACCATATATCGGAGTATACCAACAATTACTGTGACAGTAACTGTTGTTGGTGAACAGGTAAATCAAAGCCAATATTATATAGTATGTTTGGTTGAACGAGGTATTAGGAACAACTGGACCAATTGTAAAATTATTCTTGAGTTGATTATAACATTTATATTGTATGCAGTATATATTTAAACTTTATGATTTTTTAATTAATGCAAGTTGAAGAGAACAGATTAGATAGATAATAATATCTATCTATCCTATATACTATATCTATCTATATAGTATATTTTCTCCTGACAATGTTCGGGCCTGTTTGTATTTATTCAAATATCTTTAACCAAAAAACCCGTTGGGGTGTCGTCTCGGATTCTTCCCTCATCATGGTCAACAGATGTGTTATAAAGATGTTTTATTTATAGAATATATATATTTTAAACAGTTGGGCTAACGCTAAAAATAATACCAACGAAGCAAGTGAGAATACTAAAGCTGGGTACTCATAGATCGTGTGTGAAATTTGTTCAGATATTATAATAAAAGTTATGAATTTTTCAGGTAGTCCGTGAATCTCACGACAACTTCACGGTTGTCGTACGAGTGGGTATTACATATCCCAGAGCTGTGAATATCACAGCACGTATGTATCAATAAAAATATAATTTATTTTGACAATATAATTAAGTATACAATTGGCTTAAATAAAAAAGGGTTGCATTTTCGTATCATGAATACCAGTTGCCAAATGTTATACAGTTATTTTTTATCCTCTCAAATTTATTGATTTATATTTTTAATAGTAATAAACTCAGGTTTAAGAGCTTGAAAATATTATGAGAGCAAATAAAATTCGAACCCGAGACTTCACGATCTACGACACTAGAGGTCTTATAAAAGGTTTCATAGTATTTGTATAAAAATTTTAAACTTGGAATTCCTAATAATTGTAAAATGGATAGAACAGCCAAATAAATTGGGCTGAGGCGTTAACAGAACTAAAAACTAAATGTATGTATGCTAACCGTGAACAATTATGAATTACAAAACGCCTGAAAAATAATACAACATTCATTTTCAGAACTTTTAGTTAAAGTCAGCCTCGCAAGTAATATTTTCGCCGAAATCGATGGAGACGGCGAATATGAACTTGATCTTTCAGACATGAAAACTTTCTACTTGATTAATGTATTAGTGAAAATGGTGAGTACCAAGCACGAATATCGCATCATAGAATGATTGGAAATGTAAATAAAAAACAACCAAACGCGAATAGGTTAAAAGGGTAATATTGATTATTTGAGTGCTTTTTAAGAAAAGAAAACTTCTTTTAAAACATCGTCAGAATTTTATAAGGGGCTGCAAGTGAAACGTTTACCAATCCAAAAGAATAATTTATTGTACTTTAATATCTCTTCTTGACAGGG
This sequence comes from Pontia daplidice, assembly GCA_963693355.1. Taxonomy (NCBI): domain Eukaryota; kingdom Metazoa; phylum Arthropoda; class Insecta; order Lepidoptera; family Pieridae; genus Pontia; species Pontia daplidice. The sequence continues at coordinate 6,504,958 of CAVNZL010000137.1, read as the reverse complement.
CTTGTCGGTGTACATATCTTTTAATATGTTGTACCAATTTTTCAGAACGATCACGACCCTCACATGTACAAATTCAAGGCTGAAGTAAAGACGAAGAAAATTAAAGGCAAGTACACTTATGAATGATCTGACAGGAATAGTAGAGTATTTTTTCTATTAATATTTATCTCGTGAAAATGTATGAATTTTTATAATTAATTTTAAGTCGAAAGGTCGATTATATCAAATTTATAGCTTGTGTACATGGACACGACTGGTTTACCCGAAAAATGGAGTTAGAGAAGACCTTCTCAACATATACATCAATTATTTTTTACAAATTTATTTGTAATGAATTAATGTTCGAATTAAGGGCATTTTAATAGTGAAATTAATAGGAAAAGACCTTTTTTTTAGAAATATACGACAGTTCCATTATAAGACTTAGCTCGTACAGCAAGGCCGAAACAGTTCATGATATAATACGCACGTGCGACGATAACGTGTGCAGACCTCGACTGTCTGCGACCTTTGATTGGTCAGGCAGGTGAGATTGTATTTAACAATTTTAAACCAAAAAATCTTGTTTGAACAGTACCAGGAAGTACAGGGGCGACTTGTAGGCTCCAAAACTGATCCTTTACTCTCCCAGTTTTTCAAGTACTCAAAGCGCTATAAATTAAACTTTTATATTGAGAGGAAAGTGTTTAATAAGACTATAAAGGTTATCGTTCTGTATTGTCTAGGAACAATACGTACATATTGGGTTCCTCCGAAGAGGAGACTATGACAGTGAAAGTCCTCAATGATGGCAATAGCTCCGATGTCTCCTGCGCATATATCAAAGTAACAGGAGCACCCGTAAGTAAATAGGACGTAGAAAATTTTTCTGAGTATATATATTACGATTTAGAGTTTTTTTGGTTGATTGAATGAGCTAATGTAGTACCATTGTTGCGAATCAAGAATTATTTTTTGTTTAGTCTACTTATCTATCTACTATTTCTCTACTACTACTATATCTACTATACTCGCTACTATCTATTCGACTGCATCATAAATGTGATCATATTTTGATTATTTTTTTTATTAATGCGGTCGAAGCTAGGTTGTAATAAGGTAGGACCATGCCAATAGGTAATTGCTTAGCAGAACATTCTTAATATATAAAATATAAATCAATCTCTTTAAACATTTAACTGTCAATTTATCAAAACAATTTTACGAATAGAAGTTATTTAGTTAGTGCTAGACTGATTTAGTTTAATTTATATAAAGAATACATTTCTAGGTAGCCTTACTCGAATGTGACCAACCAGAAGAGTTCTGGTACAAGTGTAACTTCAAAATTGAGAGGCATGAACTGGTACGTTTTAATCAGTTAATAAAACTAGATTTAAGTAGCTTAGGTATAATAAATCAGCATATTTCACAAGCAGCAGCTACCTAAGGTCCTATTAATGACACTTACCTAAGGTAAGTGGTCATTACATTAGTATTAACCGACCCGAAAATTAAACACAAGGCTCTTTAAATGATACTTTTGTCAAACATAAACTGAGACTGTCTGTAACTAACTGTTGTATATCTATTTAAGTAGTTTAAATTTTCAAAGGATGTATTTGTTATGCCGCTATAACTACAAATAAAACTATAAACGGAATAACATAAATATTTAACGGCTCCCATTCAAACGACGCGATTGTTTTCCTAAAACAATGGTACAGACTCCTTCGTGCGAAAATCTGACTCGCACTTACCCGGTTTTTATTTCTATACAAAACGTTTTACGTTATGTACACAAATGCATGTATATTGTTAAGTTTATATTCATTGTAGATCTTTGTGTTTTTTTTAATGAGGCAGGGGGCAAACGAGCAGGCGGGTCACTTAGATTAGCCCGCCGCCCATGGACACCTGGAACGCCCGGAGGCTTACAGGCGCCTTGCCGGCCTTTTAGGGATAAATACGCTCTTTTCTTGAAGGCACCCAATTCGTATCGGCTCGGAAAATGCATCCGCCGTCAGCTGGTTCCACAGTAAAGTGGTACGCGGTGTTTAGTGTTTGATCTATACTAGTAGATACTGCCGAATACAATACCCGTGCAAATCGTATCGATAGTCGAAAAAAAAATATTTATTAGCTGAGGCCAGAAAAGCAATAATACAGATTAAATAATATATCAATTATACAATTTTTTATATACAATAACCATCAACTAGAAACTGTTTAATACCTCCACTACCATACGTAAACTTGATACAGACATGTCGCATCCTGGTACAGAGTTAAGCAATGATTGAGTTGTCTGATCATAACTCGGCTTTGGTGCCGAAAGCTAGTGCGAGAGCGAACTTGTGCCGTACATAGTGTATATAATATAGTCTTCGTCACTCAATGAAGATCAGATCTCTAATGCTTAAATAATGTTTGAAATCGTTCTTGTAGTTTTAAAGCCTATCTTATACAAACAAACCATCAAATTTTCTATATATTATTAGTAGAGATTAAATCGAACCTTATTTAAGACTTAAATAGAAATCGGCTGTTCTCTCTCTAGATATCCATCAAAATAACACTTAATATGAAAAGACCAACAAACGCTGATGAGAAACTGGAGGTGCAAGTAATGTTATACAATGACTGTCCAATGTCAAGAGTAACGTCAGAGTATGAGAACAAAACTAAAGTTATACCTTATATACTAAACCCAAATGATGTTGTTGTAAGTGGGTAAGTATGTCCAAAATCAATTCACAACTAAAACAGTCCTATAGTGAATATATCTTACTAGTGGGATGGATAATTTTAATAGCAATTGAGTGGTATATGAAAATAATACATTCAAAAGTTATTCAGAAGAATTATATACGGTCTAGCAGTTTTTAAATGTTTCTGTAATGTACAGAAGAAGAAGGTTTAAAAAATAGAACAGACTCAGAAACATGTCTGCAGCCACTTGTATAATACTTAACGATTAAAAAATGTCGTTATAATATTGGTAATGGGTTGAAATAATTTGAGCGCAATTGATTTTGCGAACAATGTTTTCTTTCAAAACATGTTTGAACAATATTTCAAAAAATACAATTCTTTTTCTGTTTGCACATTGTTAAGATTTTACATGAGTTAACTTCGACTTGTTCAAATAAATCTTATAAAATTGTGTTCTGATTATAGGAGACAGATTAATACACATTTTAAATATTTAAAACAGATTAATGAGCCTGATTTTTTAAACATATACCGAAATATGAATATTTAATAACAAATACAGGGAGATAAGTGTTACTGAAAATTGCAGTAGCAGAATCCTTTTAAGAATAACATACTTGTTTTAGATCTACTCGCGATGAAATTATAACGGAAAGTAATCTGAGCAATGATAATACAACGATTGCGATCCACGCAATATTTACGGTAGGTAAAGTCAACGTCGCATCGGCAAATCTATTAAAACTTAGTAGTAACAAACTTCTGACATTCACCTTTATAGGTTTCTAATGAGAGATCAGTGCTATGGAGAGCCGTCAAGGCGCAGCTTGTAGCTAGCGGTTATGATTTAATAGAAAATTTTAAGGTAAGTTATTTTTATTTAATATAACTATTAAAGGTGATGTGGTGTTAAATGATATTGCCGTCCATGGACTTGCAACTAATATATATATAATATTCTTATCACATTAAATGACGGGATTTTACTTCTGTATCTGAATGTTATGCGATATTAAGTATGCTACAATATTTAAAAAAAGTATAGATAAATAATTTTGATTGTTCAGGTATATGCGTCCGATTTTCATAAATGCGCCCTGTCGCAGAATTTCACATACGAATGCGATTTGGATATAAAACCAAACTCGGTTGTACGGATAGTGACAACCACTAAATTATTAAAAAAGGAGACAGGTAATTAATTACATTCATAGTTTATAATAATGTCGTATAAATTTTCATATAGTTTCTTTTATTAATAATGTAATTAATTAAAAGAGTTAAATTATAAGAGTTCGATTCCTGTAGATAAAAGAAGATATTTTTGTTACTTGACATTATTTTTTATGTTTTTTTTTTGTTTCTAAATATTACTTCATGTGTATTAAATACAAATACCATTCTTCTCCTTTTTTCACTTTCACACGTTTTCAGTGAGACATTTGAACATTGACAAACTGAAAGTAATAACCGAGATGAAACTCAAAATAAGCGATCGATTGGAATCTATAGATAAGAGGTGAGTAAAAATATTATTTGTCTTTATCATTTAAAAAGCGCTGTTTAGCTGCAAATGATATGTATATTTTTTAATAACTTATATATGTATTTTCTTTACAGACTAACAACAACATTATCATACCGCAAAGACAAAACATTTGCCCAGAATCAAACTTTAATAATAATCGTCGCATGCGTCTCTGCAGTAATAATTTTAGTATTGATGATTTATGGATTATACAGGGTGTGTAACTGATTACATTTTAAAGCATGCTAACGATGCGAGTGAATTATATTTTTTTATAAACATGTAACGTAAGTTTTAACAGTCTACATTTCTATTATTAGATGGGATTCTTCAAGAGGGAGGAAAAGAAGAAACTAGAGCGATTGAGGAGTACTATTGTGAGTTAATATGTCATTATAAAAATAATGTTATTAAGATACAAAAATATAAATATTATCTTTCAACTTGATTTACCTGTCACTTGCTGTCTCTCCTGAGATGCACAGGAAATGCTGGTATATAAATAATAGTATGAGGGAGCAATGAATCTACTTTGTCTAGTAACCATAGACTAGTGTAGCGTGAACGCTACAAGTCAATAACCTAATAATAATTTATTTGCATAAACATACAAGTACTCAGTGTTGGAAAACATTTGGTGTCCAACTGATTTTAATCGCATAGACGACCAAACCATTCACAATCAAAATTAAATATTATCTATTGTATGTCCATAATAGATAAATAATTATATGCTTTGAAATACATAAGAGTTTCAATTTTGTAAGTGTTTCTAAATATTTTACAGAGGAGACCTGTATCTTCGGTACCTGGGGTATCTGATGCCCAGAGACGTGTGTCGGCGATTCCGTCAGAGACAGATGATTGTGTGGGTATATCAGAATAATTGAGATAGTTAATGACAATGTATCCTAGAGCCTTGCATATAATATAATTAGTTGAAACATAATTGAATTACTTGTGTAAGGAGTTTCTGATTTTCGTAATTTGTTTAAAAGTCATTTGCAATTTACAATATTATCAAATACCGCAACCTCCATTTAAAATGTTGTTTTATGAAAAATCCAACCTAGGACACAACACAATTAATAAAATTCAGATACTTATTTTGTAAAAGTAGTTATTTATGAAATTGTATTATTATTAGATAGAGTTAGAAGTTATCAACTGTTCGGAGGACCTCATGATGGAGAATTTGCAAAACTACGAAACAGAATCTCGAGACGAAGTGGCTCTTATAAAGTGAAAGATCCCATAAACGTAAAGCTTACAATAAGCTTAAGAAAACATACATTACCTTAATTGCATAATAATATTGATGTATGTTTAGATGTACGCATGTAAATAGGAAGTTCACAAAGACAACTAAACAACTACTTAACAAATACAATAAATTCACATTCAATCCATTACGTTTCTATGTAAATTAAAATATTATTTTTTATTTACTGAAACATTTTTGAATTAATTGATAAAAATCCATGATATGTATAATGTCAATTTACTTATTAGAAATAACGCTCATTGGATTTTCAAATAAATGTATGTTACGCAATTGTTGTTTTACTCCATACTGCATCTAAAGCCTGAATTTTTTAGTTCTATTAAAAGATCACGCTGGCTTATCATGATATATATACTAGTATGGATAATTAATTAAATTTAAATAATTGAATTCTCTCTCTTTTTTACATAATCGTATTAGATTTGAGAAACATAAGCTTTGATGCATCCATCTAAGCTGGAATATTATACTAGTATGTGCACTTATAATTTTTTTAAATTTAATTTGGTAGCTTATTTATTTAATTCTTAAAATAAAATTTCGTGTCAGGCGCGCCCAGACTACCTAACGCTAACGAAGATCAAATTGTCTCAAGGCCAGCTGCAGGTTACCTATTCATGAAAGCTTATCTACATCAAATGGAAAAGCTATGGTTGTAGTGTAATGTAATGTAAATGTACGCATCATAATTAAGTATTGACTGAATTGTTTATTATCTTTTATAAGAAATATCAAAATATTTATATATAGCTATTTGGTATATTTTGGCATTGGCTATTTCATGTTGATACGTTCGGAGTGTCAAATACAAAAATCGTAATGCTAAAGCCATGACTACTTAATAAAGCATAGATTTTACATAACAAAACCAATACACGGCACCTGATAAATATTATTCATATCTACATGCGTAGTGTTTCCTAATTATAACTATTGAGTAAAACAGGAAAATCATTACCGAAACTTACATTTAATATGTAATAGTCGTAGTTGTGTTTAATGTAAATGACGTATGTCATTTAAGATTTAACATGTTCTTGGGTAAGTCATGATTTATTGAAATTTATATATTTTAGTTCAAAAAATACACTCCTTTTAGACGTAGTTTTAGATACCAACTTCACTATTATAATTGTACAGTGACCATTACAAACCAAGGGTGTGGTTTAAGGCCTGAGGTTGAAACTGTTCCTGAATTATAGTGGTATTAGAACGATAAAACGAAATGTTATTAATTAGAGCTAACTTTTCAATTGTCACAGTTATTAAAAACAGTCAATTAATAAATTAAGAAGCCAATATTTTATGTAATATTTTTTATTATAATTAATATATTGCTTAACAAATTCTACGAAGTTGTATGTTAACTATTAAAAAATACATACAAATTTTCGTTTACTTTTCCAAACCGGCTAGGAAATTAGAAATTAATTTTCAATAAGTTTGCGAACCGCCCACAGCAGTATTTGTTCTGGCCCATTGTTAATAAAACTATGACATATTTTCTGGGCTGGTGTAGATATACAAATTGATAAAAATATATAAATATTCTTCTTTGTACTTTGGATAAAATTATGTATTAACTGTTTACAGTTTTATTGATTCTACAAATATGGATGGTAGAGAGCTTTTTCCACGAGGCGTCTATGAAAACATTTGAAGCCCCAAAATCTGTAGGAGAAAACGGTTTATTTGGTTACAGTATATCGTACGAGTCTTCAAAGAAACGGTAACATTAGATCTATCAATTTCTCTATAGGTCTTGGTGTTACATCACTAGATAGATGTATTTATTAGTCTCTCAAAATAAAGTTTTTTAGTTAAATCTCAATTTAATCTTATTAATTTAATATTAAGATCGTTAAATGTCCCATTATTAATAATAATAATAATTAATTAATGTTTATTGTAGTCTTATAGTTGGTGCACCAAAAGGAGATGCTATGGGGCAAGTATACACAATTGATATTGCTTCGGAAAGTTCTGGATTTCAAAAAATTACCTTTAGAGAACTAGGCAAGTATTCTTTAATAAATTTTGAAACCTACAAATTACTACTTATACGTATATTAATCGTTGTTTTGCAAAACTGAAACTATCCACAAACATTGACAATAAATGAAATACGATTCTCACGTTTAAAGTTAGCACCATCTTGATTCTGGACGAATTATATTAGATCTATATAACTATTATTACTTTAATTTGTTTTAGTAACGAATCTCGCTCAGGCAAATAAAAGAAAAGAGCAAAGCTGGTGGCTTGGTACTTCTCTTGCTGCAACGGATGACTTTTTTGTGGTAGATAATATTTAAATTATTTATTATTATATAGTATTTAACATTAACGATCCCACTATCACGTTTCAAGTCAGCGGTTTATTGAATGCGTTTATCAAACTTCTTTAAAAAGTCTTCTTATGTAATAGAGAATGCTCCGGTGTCGGGGCGAAACGTGCGCCAACTGTTTCTGAATTTTTTCGCGGAGTACTGCTAATAAATTGGTCTATTAGAATTTTAACCTCAGCGGATTTTTGACGCGAAACTTTGTATGTATGTTGACTAATAAATATAGTAATACGATTCGGATATAATAAGCTCAGTGTAGTCCGGGGAGCCATTAAGGCGGTCATTGAAACTGGTTCCTTCCGAACTCGTTAAAATTTAATATAAGGTAAAAGTATATCTCAACCGCGAGATACAAAATCGGCCTCTGTTTTCGCAATTTATTTGTATTATAAATATTTTTTAGAAAATACTTAATTTGCATCGATATTACAATTATAGAGTGATTATATTTCTCTTTTATATTCCAAAACCAAATCATATCAGTTTGCTATTTTACTTTACTTGTTAGTATGATAGATAGTGGATACGATAAAGACACAGATACAGAGAGATAGCAATCAAATCTCCAAATATAAATATCATCAGATAGTATTCAATATCTGTACTCTTCGTTATTTAAAAACTGTTAAACCTGACCAAGGTGGTCACCGCCTTTGTGACCGTAAAAAAAATAAATGAATAACCGTAAAATGTAATAAAAATAATCAACTTATAAAATATTGTAAGATATCATAATAAGTACCTTCTTTCAACTCAACAGACTTGTGCACCGCGTTACAGCGATGATCAACCTAAAAGTAGATATAACAAATATGGTATGTATCTATCAAATTAAAACGGGTACCAACACAATTTATTTATCAACTGTAGATATTCGAAATACGAATTTCCGCTGGTGCTTACATATGGACTGCTAGGATTTCTTTTACACAAATTTTTATATTATAGATTACATTAAATGTTTCAAGTTTCGAGTGCACCGTCCAGTGTGAGGGTTTAAATAACGTTTCAGATTTTTTTTCCCCCCCACGTTCTTAAATTACGAATGGTTTAACTGATTTCTTTTTTGAACAAAAGTTTTTATAACAAATGATATCAGAGCCTGAGGTATGCCAGCTTTTTTAAATCCTGAATTGAATTTCATGATTGAGAATTGAATTGCTGAGATGAAATCCTATTGGTTCAATTTTTATAAACGTTTATTTTAAGTTGTTCGCTCCACAGTGTAAATACGAAGTGGTTCCAAGAACCTAATGTGAAAATATTAATAAAAAATATTTTCAGATACAATTTTTGTTAACTATGGTGTGTGTGGCATAGAAGGTAACAATTATACATTACAATTCCTAATGCCCATGACGACTAAAGACAGACAGCGTAACGCCACTAAGTTAGTAGGTAGGTGAATCTAATAATTCTCTCCAATTCACAGGGTCTAATTTTTTAAGTTATTTTTATCGTTGCTCACTATCAAATCAAAACATTCAACGAGTAAATCGTGTTTGTCCCATCATTATTGTAATTAAAAAACGTATTCTATAGTCATTTCCTAGATTACCAAAAAGAATTTTTAATTTAAAGAAAACACTTTATGAACGGATTTAAGTTATGTATTTTTGCAAAATTTAAATATATTTTACATTATATTCATAAAATGTTTTCTTTAAATGAGTTATGTTAATAAAAGACAATATTACATTTTTAATTTATTACAGAAAATGCAATGGATAACCTTGGGTGGACCATAAAAATTCAAGAACCTGAAGATATTGTTTTTATTGGAGGACCGGCTCAGCTTACAGGTTTGTGATTAAAATTTTAACATCTATGTCATGGTTTAAGATGAAATTCTTATCATAGACACTTCTTAGTACAATATATTAATTTTAGGACGGGTCATAGTTTATGAAGATGCGAAAAAAGATCCGAATAAATCTCCAATTTTAATTAATAAATATATTCTACCGAATGACCCAGTGAGTTTTAATTTTGGTAAGTAAAACTTTTAACCGTATGTTATATGAAAAAAGGGACATGAATAAATTGATACAAAAGAATTTAAATTCAGAACAAGGCAAAAGTTTTTTTAATTTTCATTGTCACGGACACTTTTAGGATCTTGTTTAATTTGAAATATGTATATTACAAATATAATCTATGTTTGCAAAACAACTTACATCAGATAACCATATTATGACGATTTAGCATTTTAAGTTTAGAACATGTTCTAAACTTAAAGATAAACCGAAACATTTTAATGTGTCATTTTTATTACGAATAATTCTGTACGTCTTTTAGGTTATAGCATCGCGTATGGTAATTTTTTTGGCGACAAGTCGGTGGAGTACGCTATAAGTACTACTTATGGAGATGTGGGATTTCCAAAGGTAAAGCGAACTGTTTAAAAATATTGGCATAATACAATCTTCTATACGCAAGCACTTTGCATAGACGACATATAGACGGCGAATAGAAAAAAATATATTTGAATAAAAAAATTAATGTTAAACATAAATTAGGCATACATATTTTGGTGGTGACGTTGTTGGTAGCAAACCGTCAACGTGTTGAAAGAGTTTTAAAGTATTCATTACTGCATGATTACTGTGAGCATTTGGATAGTTTGTATTGTTAGCGGTAACGTATTGTAAGCTTAGTTAAAAATCCATATTAAATTGATTTTTCAAATGTACAAACGAGCGCGAATTTTAGCGCCGTGATATGAAGAGAGGTTTAAGTTTAAGTATTAGTAAAGCCTTATTTTCTTTCAGTCATTTTACTCTTTTGTTGTAATAATGTAACTTTTTGATTAATTATAAAATATTTAAAGTATTTGTAATTTCGAATACTGTGACAAACATTAAAAACATGTACAAGTTGACGTCGAAGGGTACTACTGAAATATATATTCTATAAAACTGAGAAATACAGAGCACTACGCACTATTATTATAAAAAAAAGTTAGTTCAAAGTAGGAAATTTATATATAATAATCAGATAATATAAAAAGCAGAGTTTTAAATTTCAGATTTATTTTTTTAACTCTAAATATGCCCACATAAACACTTTAATACATGGAGAAATTGGTACGTTATTTGGAGGATGCCTGTGCGCTGTTCGATTGTCGGGATATTACGACTCCCTCTTGATCGGAGCTCCATTATATACGAGATCGGCCTATGAAAGTGACTCCGGCGCCGTATTTGTATTTCAACCGAATTCCGATACTTCATCCACAGTAAGCGACTTTGCTCATATTAGTTTCATTTAAATATTTGAAATTATAAAGTATTAGTTTCATAAAATGTTTGGTTGAGTTAATGAGGCTTTAAGGCTCAATGGTTTATAAATTGCGCAAATCAGAAAATAAGGGACATTTAAATTTGCTTTACGTAAGGGCGCTTTAAGGTTGACTTAATTGATAAAAATTGAACGAAATGAGTGATTGAAATTGAATGTTTTTGAAAAATATGTTACTTACATCAAATTTTAAAAACCAGCTGTTGAATAAGTTTACTTTTTCTAAGTCTACGTAGTAGCTTACTTTTCGTTTCCATATTCTATATACTGCAATATCGCAATGTCTTCATGCGCATAATTCTAATAAATGCTATAACTTAGTTCAAGTTTGAATTACTAGGTCTAATTTTTTTTAAACTAAATTTAAACAATAATCTGTAAATCCAATCCCAAACTTCATCTAATTTAGTACTTCATACATAATTAAACAATCTTCATCAAATTTATTTGTATACATTTTCAGATGCTTACACTTAAGAAAATTATAAAAGCTCAAACTCCTGGTGGGCGATTTGGCCTAACGATGACTAATCTGGGTGATATGGACGGAGATGGCAAAGACGGTATTAAACATTACTTCGCCTTATTCAATGTTTTAAATAATAATCCATCTATAACAATTTTAAAAATCTGATGGAGCAGGCTTAAATTTCATTTAAAAGAATATAGTTACCCTTTTGTTTACGCTTTAGAAAGTAAAGTACTGCTTCGTTCAAGGAATTGTGCTTACGCTGTGATGAAAGTGATAATTCAATTTACAATTGGACCGATCAATATAGATATCTCACCGTCCGTGGACCAATCTAATCTAAATATCAATATCAGCTATAGCTCTCAATATCACAACCTTGCGTTCACGTAGAACACATACTCAATTGAAGTCGTAATTGCAATTTCCATCGCTATATATACATTCACCCGACGGACATGAAAATGTCTTGATATTTGCATCTTCTAGGGCCCAAAGTGTAAAAAATAAATCAGTTTTCAAAATTAATTCTCTATTATTAATAAAGTACCGAAATCGGTGCACCATTTTAGAGATGTTTGTATACTTTGACAATTTGAATGTTAAATAAGTATAGCTGGTTGCTAGGACATATGATGTATGATGTATGTATGTATGCGTATGATGGAGGTAACATGCTTCCTCCATATTTTGAATTATTTTTTTATAGTGTGCAGACCATTCCAAGCAATGTATTTCATTATTTGAATGTATAATTATTTCTATTCCGTTTATATAAATTAAATATTTATTTTGTTCTCTTAGAAGTTGCAATAGCAGCACCATATGAAGATGGTGGAGTTGTGTACATATATACAGGCACTGCTTTAGATAGTGGGCCAGACAACTACAAAGTGAAAATCAAGCCGGAAGGCTTCGAAACTTTTGGGCTGAGTCTAGCCACATTATGGGATTACGATGATTCTGGAAACAATGGTTGGTGTCCGTTAGATATCTAGTATAAATCTATTTTTAAATGAAACTCGAAATAATAGCTCAATTTTTTGATAGTATTGCCACATCAATCTGTCGTCAATTGTAAATTTGAAATTGAATTAAAAACATTAACATATAAGCGTCATCTATTAATGGACCTTTGTTAAATAAAGCTTAGTTAAATGTGTAAAAAGCTCATATATTTACTTATTCCCTGAATGTTAAAGTGGGCCCATTTTAGTTTTGTCTATGTATTATATTCTTTCATGCATTATATTTTTTCAGGGCTAGCAATTGGTGCACCTGAGAGCAATAGAATAGCAATATTTAGATCGTTTGCATCAATTACTGTAACACTAAAGACTGAATTCCCGCTTTTACAGGTCTGTAATTATTTATCTTCACTCTTTGAGGGCATTTTTTACATATGACGGCTGGTTTTAGGTTCCTTGTGCAACTATGATGTGTCTGTAGAAAAATCCGGATTAATTTTTATGAAATAGGGGACAACCAAGCTTGGCGGGAGGCCTAAGTGGCAACAGTCGCAGCCCAAACTAGTTAGGTTGCGATGCCAGGCCTTTTCTGTCTCTTCTTACATTACTGCCTTGGTTTTAACCATTTTAATAAGAATTAGGTATAACCATATTATGTCCCGGATATAATTGAATATTATTTTTGTAGTAGGAGATTATAAATATAATTTGTCATTATTATATCGGCATTGGTAATAAAAACCCGTGGAATTTTTTACATTAACACATGAACAATTTCTATTTTTGGAGTTCTTAAGAAGCACTACCCATTATTAGCGTAAGCCAAAGTTGAATTTAAAAACTTTTAAATATAATCTACGTAAAGCTTCTGGAGTTAAGAATTACAATGCGTAACTATAATTTAAACTCATTGTTTTAGTTTGAAAGTAACAAAGGCGTAGAAAATATAACTTTTAAAGTGATTTTATTAGTAGTGTATCCGAAGAAAGCGAGAAACATAATAGCTGGTAAGTGAATTTCGTTTCTAAGTTATTTATTACTGAAATTATAAATTATAACATACCCTTCTAGAATAACGACTCTTATCATATTATCTAGCACTTCAGAGAAATCAATGCTTTTGTATACCTGCTATTTTTAAAGTTTTGATAACCGAGCTAACCCATCCACGTCAGGGATCTATGAGAGCTCTTAATATTTGGAGTCGAGACTAAATTAACGGGATTGCTTGTGACTTGAGATGCGGTAGTTATAATTAGCGCATAATTTTCCAATCTTAATTAAAGGAAAATTGATTTCTTGTGAGCAATCTATATATCTTAAAAATGTTCTCTATCGACTTCACTTCCGTGCTTAGGGAGCCAGTCAGATTACAAATCTTCCATTTCAATTTCTATTGTTTTCAGTATGTTATTTCTATACATGTATAGCGTATTATAAAACAATAATTTCTAGATGTGAAAGTGACGATAGAATTAACGGATGGAAAATCGAAATTTGTGGAGAAGCCTGAAAGTGGAATATACAAATATGTCCAATCGTTAGGTGAAAAAAAGTTGGCATATTATCGCAGCATTTCTGTGCAAGTGACTATACCGGTAACGTAATTAATTTTATTTTAATTTAAGAAATAAATTTAACGTACATGTTACGTTACCTACGTTACGTTCGTTTACGTTATCTTTTATAAGGTTTGTTATTTTATTTTAATGATTATGTTACATAAAAATATAAATATTTACCAATAATTTCTATACACACTAATTAGGAAATAATACCAGTGTATAAGACCAAAACTTGACGGCAAGTAAAAAAAAACATTGCTTTCGACAAAACTTACTACTTTATTATCGTAATCTGTAGATAACCCAGAACACAGAAGCCTACAATTAGGTTAGTAGTTTTTACTCCTCGACCGCCGTATATTAGAGGAAATGCGGATGGGGTCTTCCTAATGAGTTCAGTTCAAAAGCGTTATTAGCTAAATCGGTCAATTAAGGAAACGTCACATCCATATGCAGATACGGTCACCAACTGTATTTCGAATCTATAGAAATTGCGTGACTGACGTCCTCTCAACATAACCTCTGCTAGATCACCCAATTGCTTTAACCGCATAGAAAATGTTTCTGAGAGTAAAATAACTGTCTGACGGATACAGCTATGACATTTAATTCCAATCCGGAGGAAAAAGTAACTAATTAATTTTTCATCGCCTTTAATGCTAAAATGAGTTTATTTCTCTATAAAAATGACCTTGTCAAGATAATGAATAGATTAGATAATCTAAGCTATGAAAATTTTATTATTCTTTTCAAAATCGAATATTATTTGCAAGTACACTTATCAAATAAGCAAAATATAAACTTGTTTCCAGAGAAAAGATGTTTTCCAAGTGATGTCATATAGAATAACAGTAGAATTAATGGAAGATCCAATGAAAATACCATTTGATCCTAGCCGTGTCCTATTGAGTGAGAGCAGCACGTTATTTGAACAAAACACTAAGACTTGTTCCCGCTGTATCGGAGCCAGATGTATGCCCAATCTCGAACCTACATTGATGACCTCATTATTGTAAGTGCTATGGTTTAATTGTCTGATATGTCTAATATGGGCTTTGCGGTGATTCTGATGATTATGCTGTGACGTCTTGAAGCGTGCGCACATTATAATTCAAAATTTAGTTGTAGTAAATGTTTTTTCACAATTATTTCAGAGATAAATATATAATAGGTTCAACAGAAAGAGAATATTTTAATATATCAATATACAATTCTGGCGACAACGCATACACTCCTTGTGTCAAAATAGAAGCACTAGGAGTTCGAATTGTGAAAGCATCAAAGGATTGTGTACTAGGATCATATGAAGAATTTATTTGTACTCCTGCTGTTTCTGTTTTGAAGGGAAATACGTGGGTAAGGTACCGCAGAATATTAATTTATATATTCTATAGATATTTTTATATTCAGAAACATAAACTCGAGCTGTCCAGTTGTTAATAAAGGCATGAACAGTGTGACATAGAAGTAGTAGTGGACCTCACAATTGCCTTGTCTCTTCCTAAAAAACGATATATATTGTAAAAATTTAAGGATAAATGACACGTATTGAGAGAATTTGGCTCATGTAATTTACGCGATGTTTTTTGTATGATGTATTTTAAGCATGCCAACTCTTAGTAGAAGCTAAACTTTACCTATATGCTTTTTATAGAACTGACCATTCATTATTAGGAAGCATATCATGTTTTTATATTGTAAGTGTATATTATGTTACCCTGATGAATAAAGCCTATTTTACATGAATTAATGCAGCACTTATTCGTCAAAGGTGCTTTGCCAACAAACGTTAAACATAATTAATACAATGAAACAGAATTAATATATTCATTCGATAGTTTAGTAACATTACATTTAAGTAAAAGATATTTCAGATAATAAGCTATATGATGATGGAAATGAATACTTTAAAGAGTGATGTTGAAAATATAGTAATTAAATACGATTTATATGCGCATTGTGAGGAGACTGCGGAAAAAAAGACATTCGAAAATTCTATCAAATTATATCCAGATTCTAATTTTGAGATAAAAGGGTAAGTATACATATTTTTTATATATGCTAATCATAATAGAGAAATTTAATTAGACAATAAAGAGAAGTTACAACAAACGATTTCTACGATTTTAGACTATTTCGATTTTATTTATAATATTATAATATTATAGAAAACTGAGAGTTTGTAGCAGAGCGTTTTGATTCAACTTGTACTTTCATTTTTACTTCTATGAAATTTTTTAGAAATTGTATAATACTTGAGTTTTATATATATTTATTGTCTTGTATCCGATATTTATATTGTTCCTTGAAAAGGGATTCAAATCCCACCATGAAGTTGTCATACTACTTTTTCCTTGCGCGTAAAATAGATAATTAATTTTTGCAGACAGGCCAATCCCAGTGAAATTATAAATACAACACTTAAAGAGCTCAAAGATTTTCAGACACAAATAAAACATGTTTATACGGTACGTAGACATCATTTGTTTCAAACGATACTAATGTTATTAATAAAAAGTTTTAATGAAATAAAAATAACTTTATTTTCAAATAATATAAATAATATTTATACTGCAATTTATGCAGTATTCGGTTAGGTTAAGGTTTACTGAGTAATTTTTAGGTATTTTTTAGGTTAGATCCTAACCTAAGCGATTATTTGTAAAATATACCCCCATGTGTTGATTTTACATATTTTAAATATGTGTTACAGATAACAAATGATGGCGTAACCAACTGGGTAGATACAGAGTGTCGAATTCGTTTTAATAATACAGATCATATTGTTGTCACAAATAGTTCAGCTTTGGTAAGTGGAGATAAATATTGTAATGTAATTCAATTGGTGTTAATAAGGACCGTGTGAAAATGTTCCGGATATAATTAGTCTTCTTAGTTGGTTGAATATTAGAAATGAGGCGTAGAATATTTGACGACCGAGTTAGTGCAATGGTCACAATGTTTGGTCAACACTTCTGCTATAAGTATATTTGTTGTCTGGACAAATGAGGTATTGTGTGTAGATTTTTTTGTGTTATAATAAATAAGGAGTTACAATATTTAAATAGATTTGAATAATTCTCAAATTAACCAAAGATACTCCTGTTTTGAATTTAATTGTACTTTTAAAAAAAACGTACAATAAAATTAAACTTTGAAATATATAATATCTATCAATAAATGATTTAATATTATTATAGGCCAGGTTCCGATCATCCTGGCAGCGTTACCTTATTAATAGCTAGACTAATTCGTTCGAGGTAGCTGCCAGCTCTCAAGTAATGTTAAAACCTTTTTTTGTTGTTTTTGCACCTAAGTTACCACAAATGCAATAAATTGCTTATCCTGGGCCTTATCGTCGCGATTACAACTTAGCAACTTATCATTAGTATAAATTAATAATATAAGTTGTGAGCAGGCGATTGTTTCTCCCCTACACATTCTCTTACTCTCTTTAAAAAAATTTTAATTTTTAAATTATAAGCTATTCCTATGTAATGTAAAAAAAATATTTAATATTGTGTAAGCAAGTAAAGCAAAGTTGTGGTAAGTATAAATAGTATTCCTACTTAACGCCGTTAATTTCATATTGAAATTCAATTTTAACGAAATATATTTATGTTATTTTGTAGAAAAAACATATGTAAAACTAGTGACTCGATTTTAAGCTTTTATCACCAGTAAAAATATTATGGGCATCATCATAAAAGCCAGAGATTCCCATTAAAATGTCATTTATATGAAAAAAGAAATACAGTTTCAATAAAACCACTTTATCGTTTTATAAGCAAATTTGTTTCAATATTTTCTTCATAATAGGCAAGATTCTGTGCATCACGCACGAAGCTCCTACGTAGTTTTCATCCAGTCTTGTCATTTAAGTACATTGTTTTTCCTTTTATGAAAGTTAGGAATTAAAAATTAAGCTGCTTTTTCTTATTGAACCAACATTTTTTTCTTTACACAGGTGTATCCGGAATCTGGCGCTTTACAATGTTCAATGAACCATCTCGATCGAGATTTTATCTGCATTTTCCCGTTGAATCGTAACCAAAAGGCACAAATACATGTGTCTATAGAGCTACTTAAGGATTCTTTTGGTAAGTAAAAACGACTGAATTATATCATACATTTACCTTTTTAATGAAGACTTATTACAATTAAATAGCGGATTCAATTTTCATTGATTCTCATAATTCGTTTAAATTTTACGTTTAGTTACAGTAAAAATATTGAAATCATTTTTTTTTCTAATTTGACGAATCAGTTGGCCCAATGGTCACCATATCAGACTGCCGAACAAAGGATCCTGGGTACCGGGGATACGAACATTAATTATGTGATGAGCATAAATGTTAGCTGTGTTCTGGGTGTTATATTAATATATGTATATATACAGTGTGTTTCTCCTACATTGTGGTCCTACGAACCAAATGTCCTAATATTGTAATTATTAGTATCTAACTGCAATTTTTTTAAGGTGAAGCTGATGAAGATGGAACATCTGAAATTATTACTGAGCTGTATATTGTAACGAATAAAGTTACTTCTGACAATTTTTTCAGGTCTGGTGATTTTTTTATTTAAAACAAAGTGTGTCTTAAAATTATCGATATTATACTTCATTTTCAAGACATCGTAACAGTCATTTGCGAATATTTCTACACGAATAAAAACTATAATAACTAAAAATGTAACATAAAATTTTTAATCCCCGTTTTATATTCCTAACGTATTTTTAAATTGTAATGCAAAGCCTCTTGTTATATAGCTTTTCCTCACTGCAGAAGCTTTAGTTATAAAAAGTGGACTATACTGTGCTGAAGATCGTAATTGTTACTATGGTTTCATGGAATATAATGGTGAAAAAAATATTTCAATTTTTTTGTTTATATTTTGATTTCAGATTGAGTACAAGTCTTCATATAATTTCAACTCGCGTGGCCCTGTGGATAATAATTATATCATCCTTACTTGGTCTTCTCCTACTCATAATAATAGCATTTATTATGTATAAGGTAAGTAAAGTAGCCTTGGATGTCGAGACTTAAGGTGAAAATCTGTATCACCTTTTTGGTTTGCGGTCCACGACAGAGCTCGCTTTAAACACTTTTGGCGCGCTTAAGGTATCTGCCTCTCAAGTTAACCCTAAACTGTTACAACTATATTATATATAAAACTTTCTTGCAACGCGTGTCCATAAGCATTTAGCATTTACCATAAGTGATTGTTTTAAAACAAGAGAGAATGTTGTAATTCTCAGTTAACTTGAACTTTGGAATTTATAGCATTGCGATCCTTAGATGACGATATGCTTAGCCGTATTGTCTAGGAAATACTATTAGCACCTGATTCCACATAGCGGTGGAGCGCGACAGAAAGTGCCTTCTGAAGCGCTCAGAACGGCGGACATTGAGGGATACGAATTTACCGCTTATTAAATTTATGACCATTGTATATGATAGTAATTATATGTTTTCTGCTTACAAATGCATCTTCATTGGATATATTTACACGCAATTGGTCAATAAAGCCGTAGCAGTAACAAACATTCAAATTGCCGCATAACATAGTTAACTTGCCTTTGTATAGATTAATGGGTACGCAAATTTCACTACGCCATTACTACTACGTTCATGTTGTATGTACAAATTTTAATAATACTAATTTGACATTGTATATTGAATATGTTATTTCATACGAGTAGTAAGTAGCTTATTTGTTTCTTCATTAATATTGTCCTATATTAACAAGAGTATCATCCATTTTAGAAAATACCTTATTTTGTTATGTATGCCACCATTTATCGCAAAGTTTGGATTTTTAATTATTGGGTCCTAGGTATTTTTATTGTTATAAATTAAAAGCACATTAAATTGAGTTATTCTATAGTCTCTTTGATACTCGAGATTATAGACAATATTTGATAATTCACCGTAACAATAATAGTCATAAAAATATTATATTTAATTTAATTTTTCAGTGCGGTTTCTTCCGAAGAAATAATCGAGAAAAGCTGGAAGGCCTGAAGGAAAGCGTTCATCGGCAGAGTATTGTAAATAGTCTATTTTATTTTTTAAGTTAAAGTTAAAGGAAAAAAGGAATAATACTAATTTACAACACACTTTGCTATCAATTGTACACTGAAAAAAATGGTTTATGTATGTAGATTTAAATTGATTCCAAAGTTTATATTGTAGCCGGATCGTAAAACTGATGTATGGCCATTTCATGGAATGATTTGGCACGAATATACACTTTTCGCACCCAATCATCGACCATGATTTAGAAAACGTTCGTATGTGGAAAAACCAAATCACACAGTTTTTCTTTCAATTTTATTTTCACTTCCAAAAAATACATTTGAATAATGTGTTGTATGAAGCTATAATAACAGACTTAGGCCCTTTTTTCGAATTTCACTCAAATTTTGATTTAAAAAAGACTTGACGTTTGACATTTGCTCATTTGGAGATTGTGACTTGAGAAAAACTTATGCGAATATTGGTCTAATTAAAAAAAATACAATGTAAAAATCATAATATTTACGTCACTATAATATTTTTTTACTTACCATCTTGAAAAAATTTATATAATTAATTGTATGTTTTTTTAATGTTGTGCAGTATCGCAAATCAATGCGCGCAAGTATGCTTGCAGCGGCCAGAACCAGCGGAGGGGACAATGCAGAACTTCTAAGTGACGACAATTTGAAAAATCTTAAACATGACTGATGTCATTTATTATTTAATTATATTAAAATGTTAGCATTGATATTTATATTATAAATTAAGTAAAATAATTCTGATTTCATTCGTATGATATTGACTTATTGGCAGCAGGTCCTTATCAGTCCCATAAAGTAATACGCTGACAAACCAGAAACCATTTAACAAGGTAATCAGTTTCTTTTTATTTCGCGCTAGACAAGGGCCTCATTTCGTATGGGCAAATTCGGTTTAGACCAGTTCATTACTGCGATCATTAGAATCACGATGCACATCCTTCCCGTAAAGAGGCTACCTAGGCGCTGTAGTTTTTCAAGATCTTTTAAATAAAGTAAGTAAAAACCAAGCGTACGTATACGTCAAAGTTGTTAAACAATGAGACGAACAGGAAATACGATTTAGGTTCTAAGAAAGTTGCAAAAAGAACTAATTAAAGATTTTATTTATTCGTTGAACATTTAATTGAATTCGCTTGAACGTGGTATCGGCGACCTCAAGTTAAATTAGTTTACATACTTCACATACCGCAAGTTGTGGGTCTTTTGATGAATATTTTACTTTGAGTGTAACTTTAAGTTTCAGTTTAACAAACAAAAATAATATATATGTATATAAATGTATGGTAAAACTAGCTATCGCTCCAAAGTTACAAGGTTATTTTTTTTGGGACAGTTGTCTGGTATAATAAATATGTAGACAATTACAAAAACTTCAGTGATCGTGTTTCCTTCGAATATTATCATGTAAATGAAAATCTGAGCTGGCAAATCTAGATTTAATATACAGCTGCACTAACGCTGTGATCATAATTTACAGTGAGTAACGATTTATTAAAACTAAAGTAAAATGGGTTTCCTATGAATCTCCTTCCTTTTGGGCGACCACAGTTTATACTGTCAAGGGTTATAAAATAATGAGTCGACTCATCGATTAAGATTCAATCGCTAATCGAATCGCTAAAGAATTGACTATATAAACTATTCATAAATCAATTTGCTTGGAAATGCGTATCTAAAGTACTGGGTGTAATGACTAAATTCAAATGATCTTTTTAATAATCTTATGGCATTTTTTAGTTAATCTCCTCACATATCATTTGACGTCAATATTTGGGCAAATGTCTGTTTGGGATATCACATATTTCTCTAAGGGATATGTATCCGATGTATTTCGTGAGATGAGTAAAAAATATAGAAGGCTGTTACATTATATTTCTCGGGGTAATTCTTTTTTCGATATGAAATATGTGGATGACCTTCGAGAGTTGGCAATATACGTGTGATTTTGAAGAACAGTGAAACTACCTATCTATCTATTCTTGCATTCACAACGTCTTTCAAAACGTAAGTTTAGTTAGAAATATCACTGAATTTTTCTGTGGTTTTAAGTGTTTTAAAAATTGGCTTCGTTCAGAATCAATCGGTTTCAATATGTTCATACAAAGTTAAACATTGCTTGAGTATTCTAAGGCTTCAGCTTTTTAGAATTTAATGCTGAGATCGTCATCGATACTCCTACGTGTAACTGTAAGTAAATCAAAAGTTGTTATTGTAAATAAATGTTTGAATAACAGACAAATATTTCTTACTATTTTGTAAATAAAGGCAATATATTCGTGTGATTTCAAAACGTAATTTGATGAACATTGAAGGTCCTTGATGAACCTTTTACAATAACGTTTAATACTCCGTTACCTCATAAATATGTAAATGTTCTATTATTCTACCGGCGTTCAAGTAACTCGGGAAAATTTCAACTTTGAATGTGTTTTTGTTAAGCAAAAAATTGTTGTAAGAAAGAAATATAATGTGTATTTTCGTAGTCAATAGTAAAGCTATAAATCTAATTGCACTCTTTAAAGTACCGATTCGTCCCCTTCTGTCAAATTATATAAAAGGGAAAGTCACTTTTAACAAATTGACACAATTGTTCGTGCCGATAAAACGATTTATTTTTAATGAATAATGAGGTTAATATTTTACAGAATTATCACTTCATAATTATTGAATTAAACCAATATCAATTTATGTGAAAAACCAATTGTAAATCCAAAAACTAATTTCTACAATCCCATTCTAAAGTTTTGTGATAAAACACCCCTGACGTAATACCCCTCGTAGTCGTAGTAAGTACGAATGTATCGATTACTTACGTATAACTTTGGTTATTGGCACAGTTTCCGTACATTTGATCTAATATAGATCAATATTAAAAAGCTTTTGTTTCTTTATTTCGCTTACAGTACATTGTTTATTACGTAGTACGAACTGTACTCTTTGCGCGTACAATTAATACCCTCTTTACAACATTTTTCATTTGAGCTTTGAGTAACCAAGTGTTATATAGCTTTAAGGTTTAATAAGTCCACGTCCGTTTCATTAAGTAGTGTAATTATATTATGGTAAAATATTTCTTATGATTTAAAGAACATGTCTAAATAACGTTGTACTTGAAGAAGTTTTTTATGCTTAAATAAAAAATAATACCTTTCGATGTGTGGTCAACAAACGACTATTATAATAAGCCATTAATAACTTTCTGATTAAAGGTAAATTGTAAATAAAAGACCGAGCAATTAGGAATGTTTTATTATTAAATATAGATAGCTTGTAAAATAACGCTTAGCGTCAGAGCAATTACCATGATGGAGTCTGACTTCGTTGGATTGACGCCTTGGTGAAGTTCCGCGAGGCTTTCACCTAAAAAGTCGGAAAGTATAGCGTAAATACCGTAGTTTAAAGTAATGCCAAGTCGTATATAAGGTACAAAGTGTTGAAACAGCGTGAAAAGTACTACTGTCCCATTTTATTTCGTATATACGGGGACTTAATTTTCCCCGAATGCTACCGGGCTAAGTTTATACAATACGCAAGCTACAAATTTATGAAGTTGAAAATGAAGAACTTATTGTCAAATCTTAGGTTACTTATTATACTAAAAAATTCAAACATTTTTCAAAAAAATTAATTTATATGGAGAATTCGATTCAATTGAACTATTTTTTAATTAATGTGGGGTTTGACTAGTTTCTGTTACTGTCAAGCCATATACAACAAACAAACATTTATGAATTGTTCTTTAAAACTATATAAACAATTTTGGAAAGTAATTCGCAACGACATTTTTTATGTGCGAAGAACTTTTCATTACTACTAATTACGTTATGTTATACTGTTTAGGACCAATTAAAAATAATTAGATTTTTTAAAAACAGTTTATATTAATTAAATTATCTGGGTGAAGAGTCTTGATTTAGATGTAATTTGATAATGTTTTTTAATATAATTTTTTTACAAGTAATATAATATCATTAACTTCTCCGGAATAGCACGAGATATTGTAAATTGAAAATTAATAAAAAAGCTTTGATAAGTCGCCATAATTCTCAATAGACCATATATTTCAGTTCGTTACTTCCATTCCCAATTCATAAATATTCCATATTTGCAATAATCCAATATTGGCGTGGACAGCATAGAGGTTTGCAATCATGACCAGCATATGTCTGGTGTTTCATTATTTATTAAATTATGTCGCCCCACGTAAGCCTTCTAAAGCACTAGTCAATCCCTGCAATCACAGGTGATCAATAAAATATTCAAAGAGTAAATTAAAATAAAACACATTAAACATCCATAAGTCACAATGAAATCTAAAATCCTCGTTTTTAAACTTTTAAGATCTAAGAATAACAATGAAGAACCTAAAAAGCACTAATAGTTTAAACACAATCAAGAGAAGGAAAATCTATATTCAGTAATTGTCACACGGTACTAATTTACCGCTCGTAAACATATTGTCACACTTGAAAGCTCAAGTGGAAAACTAGAGCGTTCAAAGAGAAAACTCGTAGCGTAAATTACCGAGTTTCGTGAAATAATTGCGTGTTCAAGTACTATCGCTATTGATTTGTTTTGCCTGCAAACAGGGTATACATAAATTCAAGTAGCAGGAATTTGGTAGTAAACACTTGCGAACCTTATATGCGTTTCTCTAATAAACATCAGTTTCAACGTTTTGTTTTTATCAGTTTTAATAAAAGAACTGGCTAAATATAATATTTAAATTGTTAATATAAAGTATTTATACCTTTTATAACATGTAACATGACGTGGGCCGCATCTGGAGCAGGTGGTGGCGCGCGGGCAACGCTACAAGTGTATCTGCCAGCATCGTCGCCACGCACTCGTGCCACGCGAAGTACTGAGTTCGCGCCGTTAGCCCCAAACTCCGTGCGTACACTAGTGTATAAAATATTTCAACGATATAAAGTTCATTACGTAGCACGAGGTTTCCTTTTTTATGAGCACAGCTAACACTTGTGGGTTGATTAAGTAATTAGCAAGTATGAAGACCATAACGTCCTTTTTTTTCGTGGTTAATCATTTTTATAGTAACGTTGACAAGACTTCTCTTCAAGACTTCATTGATATTCAAGTACAACAAGTTTGTTTCATTCAAAGATTTTGAATTGACAAATACTATCGGTCTTATAACGCAAAACGTCTTTTATACACCGATAACAACTAAACCTTCAAGGTTTAATATAAAAAGAAAGATCCGTTTCATTTTTCAATATAATTTTAACTATGCATACCTGATCCCACCTCTCGTGGTATCATCGTTTAGTAAAAACTCCCTCCTATGCCAAAGGAGTGACGGGCCTCCCTCCATCTTGAGGCCTCGAACTTCACACCGGAGAGCTACAGTGCTGCCAACTTCACACACTTGCTCAGATACTACGGCACCAGCGCCATCCACTATACGCACTGACACTTCTACAAGTATTCGGTATGTCAGTTTTAACTTTATTCTTATCATTTATGCTAATCCAAAACATACGTTAATAATATCATATTTAGCGAATGTAAACGTAACGTAGCAGTAGTAATGATCAGCAAACGTTTCTTGCATGAAATAATTTTTATTTAAATGTCTCGTAATTACGTAAACCAACTATTTTAATTGCTCATAATAAGGCTTTAACGAGTACATATATTAATGAACACAGAAAAACATATAAGAAAGCAATAACTCGTCTGTCCATAAAATGTAAAAAAGTTAAACATCGCTATTGAAAAATAATTTGAAGTTACTCGTGTAAGTTTTAAAAGCAATCTGTTTAAGTCATGAGATAGAAGTTTTAGGTATATGTATAAAATAACTGTGTATTACAAAGACAATATTTATTACCAGGAACTTTTAATGTAACTCTAGCCGTACGGGGTGGATGGGCTGACAATTGGCAATCGTAAAACGCTGCGTCCGTCGGGCGAACAGACTTCACCTCGAGCCGCCAGATGTCAGGAGGTATGAAACGTGCTGAATATCTAGAGAAGATTATTTCTATTTATAGATGTATAGGTACTGATCAATAATAGAAATTTACGTAGCAACATAGTTTCGAAACATTCAAATGCTTATATTTTTATACTGAATACTTCAGAACATTTAATTTATAAATTAAAGTGATCTTAATATATGTCATACCTTTTTAGTACTGTTAATAATCCTTTATTTTATAATATATATATATAGTAAACTCAGAAACCTGCTATCCGCTGTATAAAGTTGTGTTCCAGTTGTGAGAAGCTCCATGGGCGCCTCGTGGCTTTTCCGACGCACCCACGAAACCTTATTGAAAAATCATTTTTAGTACTTATTTTGATAGTATAAAGTTAAGAAAATAAATTTAAACTGCGTTTTATTCTGATCTGTATACTTTTATAAAAAAAACTTAAAATCTCCCTTTTGTAGATTACGACGTTAAAACACCGAAGTTTCAGGTTCCATAACGATACCTATCATCCGTGACTAATTTGTGATAGAGCCTTGTCACTTTGTCTACATAACTCAATTACTCAACAACAATAAAAGTAGCAAGAAATAAAGTAAAATAAAAAGTATTGACATACTTATTACCAGTTTATCATGCAAGGCGTCCACTTTGCAGTCCATGTAAGCAGTCGAACCTACAAGAGCCTCGATTTCGGGGGCGGCTGCTACGTAAATACTATTGCCCTGGCCAGTCCTGGATTGAAATAATGAGTGAGTATAAACTTTTGATAAAATTTGTTTTGTCTTTTTAAAATGTGGTTGACATCAATATATATTAGTATTTTGGAATTAAGGGCAGCCAGGCAGGCAGGGACCAAATCTACTTATTTTTTGGATTATATGAAACACATAAACCTACAAAATTCATGTCAACACTGATGCGTCGTGTTACAATATTATATAATCTACAAACTATATAATTTTGTACTCCCTTATAATGTATGGTACCATAATGTTTTTTCAAAACCCTTTCCATTTTTCATACATTTTTTTCTAAAACTTCGAAGTTTGTAAACATACAAAAACTCTTTTGTCTATATTCTAAAGCTCAAAGTATATGTTAACATAGTAAAATTATTTGAACTTCAGTATATTTATTATATTGTGTACTCATAGTCGTTTCAAAATACGATAACTTCATTACGCGCACAATTCAATTTGAAGGTAAAAGCCAGACAATTACAAGTTTAAGTAAATACTGGTTTGCCGAAGCAATTAATGTCATTAGATTACAGGGAATATTCGAGACTGCCAACTATTTCGAGTTTAATTTATTTAATGTTCTGACATACTTTTAACATGGAAATAATTAGGTCGGGAAGTTTTAACGGAGTTTTCCGGTTTGAAAGTTTGAAAATTTATTATAAAAATATAGAAAATAAATTCTTACACTCTTTAAATATTGTATATATTGGAATAGGCAATGAAATTAAATCGCAGCAATGTAAATTATAAAAATAATTATGACAAACATTTAAAGAAAAACACTTTATGAACGAATTTAAGTTATGTATTTTTGTATATATATTTAAATTTTGCAAAAATACATAACTTAAATCCGTTCATCAAGTGTTTTTCTTTAAATGAGTAACAGTTATGTTAATAAAAGACAATAATATATGACAAACATTTCAATTATTCAAGGAAAGCTTTGAATATGACATCAACAGCTGGCACTATTCACTTACCTATCATTCCTATGTTGATGCGTGTGTGTATACGTATCAAATATATAATTGAGCAATGGGGCACTCGAGCCAGTTTCACCAGGTCTTCGTCTCTTTTCCAGCGCTGCTGGAATCGGCAAAACTATAGTTGTCACTTCATACGTTGAATTCTCACTATCAACCTTTCCCTTTCTATGCTTTCTACCCTTATCTATAGCACCATTTAAACTTTGCGTTTTATTTGAAAGTTCTTCTGAATTACAACATTCTTGGTATTTAATAGGATATAAGTTAGACGGGAAGTTATGCATAGGATTGCTTAGGTTAGCATTTGGTTCCACTGCGCCGTGGAGCATTTGGTAGAATTTATTTACGGTTGGTAATGTTTCGTGATTTTTGGATGGTATTGTTGAAGAATCAGCGTCGGTACCTGTAAGTATTATCAACGTGTTAACTTACAATGAAAAAATAAACTGGGTACGATATGTTTTAAATAATTCATTTAAATTTTTAATGTTTATTTATATAAGTCACGTCTGTTTTCTAATGGCAGAGACAATCTCTTTGCTGTGATCCTGAATACCTCTCCCTTCCTCTTCTCTCCTAGTACATGTTCGATCGTTATGTTATTTTGACCTGTATAATTTCCAGAGCATTCTGGAACCGAACCGGACAACCTTAGCATTCCCTATAGTATCCTAATCTGTGACTCCTACTCCAGATCGCCTGTGCCTATTAATTGGTTATTGAATCAAAATATAATTTTACCGCTTCCACATCATTAATTCTAAATAAACCACATCTATTAACTCCCATACATGAACGCATATAAGCACTCCCTTGTGAACATGCAGTAGAGTCATTTGTTACCAGGAACTCAAAAGCCTATGCCCATTCATTCTGGTCACTCCATTCACTTGTCTTCAAGATTTCAGGACAGAAACGGAAAAACCCCAAACTGGCCACGTAAACAGTGTTAGAACACAAAAAAGGTACATTCATTTCTTATTCATTATATAGCTGAACAGTACATGATCTAGTTATGTTATAGATAGGATTATTTAGGTACCTATATCCTACATAGTCACAGTGGATTCATTTATAATATCTCTAACATAACAAATTTTCTACTACATATTTACGCTATGTTAAGACATACACACATGTCATGTTTTCGATCGTGTGATAATTAATAATAAGCATTCGCGGCACAGTCATTGTATGGCTTATCGAAAAAGTGCAAAAATAAATGCCTATACAGGACTTACCTCGGCAAGGTAGAGCAGAAAGCGCGGCTAAAAGGAGTGCCGCAGTGGCCGGCGCACACATCGCTACATCCTAACAGAACTGTGAACAATTGTATTGAATTTAAATATACATTATATTTTAAACAAGCTTAATGATGTTTGCGGAGCAGAAAAATTTTGTTGCAAAATTTATTATTCTAATATATATCATGAAAACGAATTTTGTGTGTTGATGAAAATACCAGTCATTTTGTGTCCGTCATTGAATGAGTTGTGCGAAAATCATAAGATTTTTTCCTTCTATCTAAATCTTACAAAAATTATGCCTTGCTGCTACTAAACATTACAAATTTCATTTGTTTTTCGAATTGAAATCTGTACCAAACGCAAAACCGAGGTTAATTATCATATCCGAATTTTTCTCTTCGCGTGAATTTATTTTAGATCAATTTAAACTAAAGCTGAGTGGTTAAAATAATTGAGTTTGGTGTTTTTGTAGCCATAGCCATGCCGTGATAAACAATGTTTATATTTACTACCGGCAACTCTTTCATTAAAATTAGAACAAAACGTAAACACAAAGTCCTTGCAGAAAATCTTATATAACCTCATACACAAATTCAAGTCCTACTCACAAACTTGAACTTGATTTTTAATGAAAATCAGAAATGTTTCAATCACGGAAATCGACAGATGGGAGTGTAAGTCAAACGGAAATGATTTCAATCCTCAAAAGTCAATATCCAACAATACCTTAATTTAATTGCGAATATTAATTAAAAATTTCATGAAAAGGGTCAGTTTGGACATCTTTATGAGAATTATGGTAATACACGGTTATTTCATTATTGTATAATGAGCCGATAATTGTTTTCAATGTTCAAAATTGATTGGGATCTATGTAAAGCTCTTCATTTAAATATTTGCGTCAATTTGTTTTGGGACTGAATTTAAAATAAGGTTACATTTTTTACTTAATTGAATAACATGAGAAAGGTGGCAAATATAAGTTGAAAATAAAATCCATTATATCACACAAGGAATTCCAAGTTTTGCCATATTATCATTTTGTATCAATAATAAATGACATTGTATTTTTATCATTCTACTTATTGATCTACGATCGAATACAAAATTTAAAATGTGGAATAAGTATTTCATTTATTATATAGACTTATTTATTTTCATATACCGTTTAAATTTAGTATTACGTACAATTAATTATAGTGATAATTTAGGATCTGAATACTAGAATTCGATCTCCATTATAAACGTGATATCTGTGTACGGAATTAATGTAAAACATATTGAAACACTGATCATTGATCGGTTCATTGATATGATTAAGGGTGTCTAAGTACCCATTATTCATTAATATTGGCACTGAATAATAATGTCGATGGAATACCGAAAAAATAGAGTAAGTAAATTTTTAATAGTATCCTTTTTTCAAGACCTCTTTTATGAAATATTACATTTAAAATAATAAATAAGGGTCTGATTTATACAAATTAAGTATATATATATATAGTGATTAGTGATAAATCTGATAACCTTGGCGTAAATAGTTAACCAATGCTAAGGTTATCCGATTTCTGTAATATAAATCTTCGGAAACAAAACGTGAAAGCAAGTGATTCATTCCAAGGATCAAGTAAGGATATTTAGAAGCTTGTAACAAAGAATGGGTCACGGAAAGGTTAAATGAGAACAAAAATCCGAAGTTAACCCTTTGCGACGGCTGGTCGTTTTGACCTTAATAGCCATTCAATTCAGGTCTATTTCGTTTTTTATACGCTTTTTCGCAACACTTTTTCAACTTTATTCAAAATAGATACATATTTCATTAACACTTTGTCGTCATAAAAAATATTACACCCTAACATTAATTCTAAATAAATATCGTCGTCTCTTTCCGTCAATTTGGACTCACGCTAAGATGGAAAGAGGCAGGTTTTGATTGGTGGTGAAACTGGATTATAACTGATTTATGTGTAAAGAACTCAGATGTGACACGTTGTCTTGAAAAACTTCTTTTATGCAAATTTTATAGTATATAAATACTTTGTAATTCTCTTACTTGGTCTGTGATGAATTGTTGATAACACTAATGAAGGAAGGAATTCTTGGCTAAGTAAGGTTTTCCCAATATTTGCGGTAAAAAAATAAAGGCTACATTCATTTGGAAGAAATATTTTTGCCCTATTTCTTGTTCCGACATTATCTTACTTCAGTTTTCTGTAGAGTAATACACGTTTTCTTAATGCTGAAGAAACGACGAGCGGAAATTTTTAAATAGTATCCTGCTTTACATTGAATATATTTTATAAAATATCACGTCAAAATAAAAAAAATGCTAAGCACGGATATCAAGCAGATCATTCGTATATTAAATGTCATCGAAGAATTAAATGTAATTAAGCAAAATTAAAGTTAATTTCACTATTTTACCCATTTTGCGCAATGTTCGCCAAGCCGAACTGCCGACCTGGGCTCGGCTTAGTTTCCCGGTATGTACAATATTTATGTTTGTTTTTTTGTTTCCGGTTTGAATCGTATATGAATATATTTACAAGTTATGTTACCCATAACACAAGCTGGTAATTGCTTACCTAGTTATACCGTGTGTTTACTATAATTCTTTTTTGTATTATGAGGGATTTATATACATATTATACGATTAAAGTACCATTATTATATATTCAAGATATTACATTACATTATACATTCGAAAGATTTCCATTTGAAACGATATGATAGGAATCGAATATCAGGTTGAACGAACTCCATTTTCCGTTCAAATATAACTCATATCCGTGAACAAAGCAACAATCTAAATCGTAAAATATGGTGAGTGTTTTACTATTGATATTTTTTAAAACATTAATCACTCATATTTTATATAAAAAACTAGTTCAGGATTTCTTTTCGAAAAAAGGTTTGTTACGTGTTTGCATGGGTTAGATAGTTAACTGTCAGAATTCATTAAAATGTTAACCACGGAGCGTATATATATAAACATACTAAGAGTTTTCATTATCTGGTGAATGATTTTCATGTATGAATTGTGTCTGAAAAACCCAAAAATTTTCTCAGCTTTTTAAACATTATCGGAAAATTTCATATCGTTGTAATATCACGGTTTTCATTTATGCCTGTCACTATCGATGTAACCGGAAGCATATGCATAGGACAATTATATAGTATCTACATCCGGGTTCTATTTTCGAAACTTATGTGATAATTGCCACATACAATGATACATATCTTGATATTTTCAAAGCGCCGAAACACTTTAACTTTTTAAAAATAAAAAATCATTATACTTGTCAAAGCTTGTAAACATACTAAAGTATCAAATTACATAAAATTAAATCCTTAAGTTGGAAAGTGCATCGATAACAGGAAGTAATAAGTACGTGGTGAAATATGCGAAAACTTATAGGCGAGGACATATGAGCGTATACACAATAATTCCCCGCTTTTAATGCAAATGTTACTTCAGGGTTGCTACTTTATAAGTACGCGTTTCTGCGACAAATAATGAGATGTTCAAGAAAAATATTTTTTATGCGAAGTTCAATCTAGTTTTCACATTCCTTAAAGCATATTACTATAGACTAAATAGTCTATGTTTGTTTTGAGCACGTTGTTGGTAACATTTCAAGGGTCTCATATCTCCTTATCTATGTCTATGCTGCTGGAAATATATATAGGCTGCTAATCAGACCCTAATCACCTCATCAGACATCTTTCATTCAACAAAAAAATTCATCGAAATATACGCATTCAACACCATCAAAGAAAGCTATATTACAGAGTTGGCAACCCTCGTATTCCCATATTCTAAGTGACATTATGCTCGTATGGACTGATAAAGCCTAGCTTTATAACTGCATTTGAAAGGACTGAAACTCTGCCAAGAGATTACAATCGTTTATCTGTAGCTCAACAGTAGGCACCAAGAGATTTACTAGCTCGTGTACAAACTTCCAAATGATTATCTTCTGGTCAGTTTTTGTGATAACGTTGAAGGCGTTGTTATTTCTTTTTCTGTTTCCATAAGATCATCCGTGATAGGAATTTCATTTTTTTTTTATAAAGCAGGGCACAAACGAGCAGGAGGCTCACCTGATCTTAAGTTATACCGCCGCCCATGGACACTCGCGATGCCAGAAACCTCACCAGGGCGTTACCGACCTCTAAGATGCTTATACGCTCTTTTATTATACTTAGCATCTATCATAAGATGTCTCGCAGTTATCAGAAGGAAAGGAACAATGATATTAATATCAAGGAATAGGATGACTTGAGGTTACTGACAAAATCCATAACCATACCTTGCAATATGTTTAAATATCCAGTGAAATTGCGCTCAAAACTGTCACAAAATACAATTATATTAACTGGAAGGCGTAATAAAGTAGTATCTTAATTTTTTTATTATAATAACGCTAATTTCTAATTTTTTAAAAAGTACGTATTCCGGACAGAACACTGCATTCCTTAAACTAATATATGTAAACATACTGACATAATCCTGACACAACATACTAATTAAAAGGGGATTTCTCTGTTTTTTCTGCTTTCTACATTCAACAAAGCGCATAGCTTTTATTGTTTATAATTTACACATATACAATATTATTAAATTATTTTACATAATATATATGTATTACTTACTATATAAGATATACGCTATTGATGTATGGCATTTGAAATGCATGATGCTTTTCCTCCTGTATATTCGATTTCTGTCATGGCGAGATAAGCATTGCGAATGCTTACACCTCCTCACTCATCTATGTTTGGAATGTCAATTTACTCTGTGCAATGCAATTTAGTCTTTGGAACAGACACTAACAAGGTGAGTATCGTCTTTCGATAATAAATAATTATAGACTGAAAAGAGAATGCGCTTAAGGATATTTGAATAAGCAACAATTATACGTTACCAATTTAATAATAAATTAAAGTATGTTATACATTTTCTTTGATCACAAAATCATACACGAAAAAAGAGGAGGTAGACATTGTAGGTCTTTATAATAGGAGACGTAAATTACTTTTATTAATCATATATATTTCAAAATGAATTTAGTTGAATTTACAACTAAATAAAAAATGTGTAAAAAACTAATCCTTTTTTTAACTAAGGTGTCCATGATTTTACCTATTTTGTGCTTAGTAAGACTGATTAAATGCCATAGAACATCTTCCGAACGTTGGATTCCGCGCCAAAAAATAAATTTGAACGGGATTATATGCCGTGACCTACGTTGGCCATAGTACTGTCATTGATTGTCATCTATAACATTTCTAACTATAGTTAAGCTTTAAATATTTGACTGAGTAGCGATAAATATATGGGTGATATATTAATAGTAGATGTTTGTTAAGAGACCGTTGGACATCGGAAACTCGCCACTTGTACTTAACTATGATAATATTTATCGGGAGAATCAACTAATTAAGTCTTGCAAGAGGACTAAGTAATTATTTATTAAAGGAGATTTTTTAAGCACCGTGCAGATCTGTAATGCTTCGAGGCGCCATTTTAACTTTTGACAATGAGTTTTTGTCGGACATTGTGAATTGTGGGAAAAACGATGAAGAACGTCATGGAAATTGGGATTTGAGTTTGCGTTCCGTGATAACGATTTCTTATACGATATGTTGATTGAGAGTGTCCTGAGATATATAGATATTCTATAGTAGTTCTAACTTTAACTGTATTTGTTATCTGCCACCAATATAACAATAGATATAACTTGATATTCAATTTCGAAAATCATTATTTATAAATAGAAAATAACTTAAATGTTAACTTTAGAAAATAATTTGTATTCACATTAAAAGGTTCAAAGTCTTTACATGGCTGTTTTACGTTAGAATTAGTCACGTAAGCCACCTAAACTTACCAAACCAAAACAATAATGGTTTCGTCGGGGATCGGGTTTCCCAGATTATACGCCATTTGCAAAGGTGGCGAGAATATTAATGGCAAACTCATGATGGCTACATAGAGGTATTTTACTCTCAGATAACCTCTATACTAAATACTACACTAGCTGTAGAAATCCATAGTACATTATAAAAATAATAATCCCAGTTGAAAGCTATAAGAACCATTTGAATCGTTTCGACCCCAACACAATCACTCACAGAAAAAATCTAGTCCATCGATCTAAAGCCGAGAAACAATAGCAAACCACAATTGCATTTTCCAATATGTACGAACAAACTACAATGAAAACGGGAATTTTTCATATTTACCTTGACTATTATTCAGCGTTTCAAATAATGAGTTTCACTATGTCACACTCGTACATGGAATTTAAGTTTACAGTTCTAATTGCGAAAACCGAGATATCTAATATTATCTTTGGCTTATAGTGTGTCACATTGTAAATACAATGTATTTAAAAGGTATTAATTAATTCACAATTAATGTTCATATAATAAGTTAATAACATCTACTTTAGCACTTTTTTGAAATAAACACATGTACACATGTTTTTAATTTATCGCTTAAACTCAGAAGTAATAAATAGGCTCTGCTACGACACAAAAATAAAATTAAGTAAATGGCTTACTTGATAAATATTATCAACACGACGGTAAAATATTGCCGTATTTAGGACTAGGACATAATATAATACGCACTGGTAGAAATAAGCACGCAAATAAGAAAGCTAACATATTCTTCCGTCCCACACAACGAATAAATCGAGCGGTCTTTTTTCTAACCAATTGCATGTATAATTTATTCACTAACCTTTCTGCAATTTTTACTGGGGTATTGTTAAATATTTTATTGGTGGGTACGTAAAATACTTAAAAATTTAAAGGAATTAGGAAAAGCCTATTGAAATTCATTTTTAAGTTATCAATATGTCTTATATATATAATTTATGTCTATAAGTAATAAAACAATTTAATAAGCAGTACTCGCTCGTTAAGGAATACTGCAATAAGTAGGTATTATACTTTGATAACTTGCTGACGTGAAACACATAAGTGTGTCTGTCTGAGGGGTAACATCACTTCAAAGATTATACTCAATCCGTCACGAGCATCCTACTATTTTTCATAACCCTGAAACTACTACGTTTATATAGAGCCCGAAATATTTTGACTAGATAGTTAAGTTTTAAGAATGCGGAACTACATATAATATTGTCCAATTATAACTCTACACAATTCATTTTGGTAAACTGTATTTTCGATTACAATCAGAAGATAGCACTTGTACAATATTATTTTGAAGCGTTTCCGCTATCAACTGTAATAACAGAGTTATAGCTCGCTTTTATATCTCGTAAAGTATGCTCATGTCGTACGATTCTAAGTTTTATTACTATGGATAAAATGATGATAATTTATCGATGATATTTTAAGGGCCGTGCTGAGACGAATAACAAAGTGAAGTAGGACCCCACTAAGGGAGCGGTTCTAAAAGTAGTTCGTGTCATTATTACCAAGACAGATCCGGTTAGATACTGCCTAATTTAGGATAGTGACTAGATAAAAAAATACAAAAGATTATTTTTTAATTAAAATTATATTTATTCATGTAGGTAACACAATGTACACTTTTATGTACGTTAACAAATAAAGTAAAAGTGCTTCTAAATTAACATTTTCTGCCAGTTCTTAAATCAAGGGCGTAGAGCGAACGAGAGAAACTGGCAATAAAACAGTTATATATTTATTAAAATATATATATATAAATAGGTTAAGTTTTGTATTTCACTTTGATTTTATATATTCACAACTAAAAATCCCGCTTGATTTTTTTTTCCCAAATTTGACGAAGCGTTTGAGGCTCTTAGTCTCTTAGAGATCTCAGGCCGCAAGACAGTCCGTTACTTTTACCTTTATGTTGTTTAAAAAAGATCGGAGTTATATTTCTAGAAATAAAGTTGCAATGCCTTTCTTGGCAGCCGTCCACGCCAATTTGCATGGGTTTTGATTAAAATTTCAGAAGTTTCGTGAAGAAATGGAAGTTAAATTGTTAAATAATCGCAAGCAAGAGTATTTATTAAATTGCTAATTTGAATTTTGTTTCAACTATCTATTTATGTCCTTTATGTGTGGTTTTAATTAGATTCTAGAATTGTTTAATATTCTATAATATTTATTTATTTTAAGTATATATTTAACAAATTAAGGTTTTGAAGAACTAAGTTCACAGATTATGCTTTCTATATTTCTAACTCCCGCATGTAAATTCAATAAATTAAATATATACCATCTGTTATTCTCCGTTCGTATAAACGAACCCACTTATACGATTTATTATGAAACCACTAAGTAAGAGAGGCGATAATATTACATTGAATTATTAGTGTCCAAAATATTGTTCTCGAAATAAAAAAACACTGAAACAAGTTTTGTGTTTTTCATTCCAAGTGGTCATACGAATTTCAAATTATTATTCAAAACAGTTGATGTGGAATTCCTTCGTTGAATATTTGAGGGATTTGAATATTTTTTCATTTTGCGAAACTACCGCACCGCTCGTCAAAGTTTTATGGAACTTTTGACAGTTAAGCGAGCTTTTAGTTTGAATTTTAATAAATCGTATGTAGAATGATTTGAATTGAAATACTTATGTTTCGATAGAACAAATTATCATGTATCGTTGTTTTGCTAGAACTTAATTATCCATTCATCATTATATAAAATATTAATTATATATAAAAATTCATTGTAGATTTATTTAAAAAAAAATATTGTTTTGTATATATTTGTGAGTGTTGATATTGTATTTGAGATTAGTGTTCTCCAATAAAACATTATTTTAAAAACTTTATTTAATTTAAAACCTAATCATTTAGCAACTGGTGGTCCCTAGAATAGTTACGCAGTTTTTTTTAGGGTTTCATTAAGCTGGCACTGCTATTTGCACTCGATAGTCACAATCGCTAAATGACCTAACTCCTGCAACAATTCCCACATAATTATTATAAAAATTAAATGTTATTTTAACACATACAAAAGTGATTAGAAATATTTTAGCGGATAGACAACGCTTTCTTAATTCTGACTCAATATGGTAAATATTTACAAACGAATGAAGGTATTTAATTCATACGGGTGCACAAACGTAGTTGGGAAAAATGCAATTTTTTCTGAATGCAAGCTTCAGGCCTAACTTGTAATATCAGTAGCGGTTTTCTTTTATAAGGTTTTTTATATTCTAGCTTAGTGTTAAGTGATAAGTTTTAGTAGTAAACGATAATCTTATTAATTATTATATTTTTATACAATGAAAATGACATTCACACTTTACCAATAATTTTATACCAAACAAAATTGTAAGTACAAATCTAATTTGAATTGTCATAACAGACACATTTCTGTACTATGATATTGGTAATTATATATTAACTTCAACTTCTTGGTTTTAGACGTCTCAATATTTTTGAATTAACAGCAATGCAACATCATTTGACCTTTAAATACGCCACGAATGCAATGTCCAGATGAGAATCTTGGAATTTTCAGACAAATAACGATTTCCGAAAACATTTTTTAATTTATATACACCTTGTCCTCAGACTGTTTTCTTAGAACCGATCAAATTTATCAATGTCGAGGTCCCGGCGTTACAAGCTACAAAAATTTTCACCTTCTATTAATTCCTTTGAAATTTTCCACCCATTGAAAATGTTCGCCCTCAATTGACATTTTTCGCGTAAATAATTTTTCATTCATCAATTCGTTTTCGTGAATCTAAAAGAATAATCGGTATTAAATGGGACGACATTTAAATTTTTAAGATGTTTTTCCAATCAAATATCAAATAAGTTGATAAACAAATGGAAGGCATTTACAATAAATTTATCAAATGTATATATAATACATTTATATTACATTGCCTGTTTGACTGCCCTATGAGTGGATAAGCTAGGTGGAAGCCCAAACAGGCGTCGCGGTGTGCGCCGAAAACGCAAGGGATCTCGTATCCAACAAAAACTCTGTTATAAAATTGTAAACATAGTCACAAAAAGAAACCAAACCAAGTAATATGTATATAATGCTAGTTATAAAGACAATGTAATCAAGATAATAAGAACTCTTCTGCTAAGGGCCTCTCCCTTGCTGACATAATTAATTTAAAAAAAAAATACATTTCACACACGGTCGGCACCGACACACGTGGGTCTCAACCCATGATAAGGTTTTTATAGTTGTGTTATAGATTCTTCATACTGATAAAAATAAATTAATAATTATACTAATTCATTATAGATGTATAATATTAATTATAAATATATATATACATATCCAGACCACAGCCGAGAGTAAACTCAAAAAATATTGACCGTACCTGGAACGTATGTTTTTCAATGCAACTGGGTATATATAGTATTTATTCACATGTTTGAATTAACTAGGCTTCGATCCATTATAATCCATTAAAGCACATAATTGTTAAAACTTAATTAACACTAACACATCCTGTCTTACACTAGCTTCGCTAAAGTTAGAAAAGCACAAACTCCAATTACCATAAAGTACCAAAAGGGCAGGCTGTAATAACACAGGTTGTTTTGACAGTCACAATTTGTACCAGAAATTACATGGCGGGTAAAGATTCCATCAGTCTAGCATGAGCTTGATGAAGTACGGCTGCCTACATTTCTGTGACAAGGAGCATATATTATACGGTTTAACATTTTATAGTGAAAGATAATATTAAGTTATTAATAAACTTTTAAAAATCTTCACGTTTTTGGTTTAGTCTACTATGGCAAACTTCTCTCTTAGATTAAGATTTCCACATTACCTAATTAAGCTATGACCTGTTGCACTCAGCCGTCCTTTTTATCTGGGCCCGTGTATATGCGTAAGCGTGTTTAAATATAACTAAATAATATTTTTTGAACCCATCAAACACTCTAGACACGATTTTAGTGCCCGGTATATTATAATCGTACGATATGAAAAACTACAATACCCTGCGGGAAATATTGACAATCGACCACGCTTCTTCACGTCTATAAATTATTAGAGTTATGCTTTATAAAAAATTCAATTCAGCACTATATTGATGCTGATATTTCTACAATCTCCTAACTAGCCGATAGTCTGCTTTTAATGGTCGATGTCTCATTAAATAAATCGCCGATAAATCTAACAAATGATACTCATATTATTTCATATGTATTGAAGGTTTTAATGACTACATTTGGAAATACCGATATATGTATAATATCAATATGCAAGATTGTAATAATTGCGCAATGTGAAGCAATTTTTGAATATTTAATTTTTCAGAATTTCCTTCATTTGTTGTGTGTTGAATAAAAAAATAAATCCGTTTTTCCTTTCACATTTGGTTACCACAACTTCATAAATATTATAATTGCATTAAACTTTCATAATTAATCATAAAATTTATATTAATTGTTAATTAACATTCAATATTATAGTATGCGAAATATTCTTATTCCTTCCAGGAATACTTGATCCCAATAATAGTTAATGTAAAGCTATAACTTTAACATGACTATTGTAGAATTTTGTGTAAATCATTAAAGAGGCTTCATGGCGGCGGAAGAAAATAACGATCACGCAACTAGCAAGTCTGTTTTGATGAGAAATAATTCACTATTGTAAAACCATTCTCAATATTTTCCTTAGACTTCGTAGAATAAGAATATTGTATAAAGATATTTCTCGGCGCACAAATTATATAAAATAAGCGATGCTCTGCATTTTCACACGAATTCATTTGAGACCCGCCATCATAAGCTAAGAGTTAGTAAAACATGCTACTCCTCGTAAGCTATCGATTGAAAATATAAATATCACAGTTATGAATACATCACCGCACATACTGAATTATTTTTAGAAGAAACTTTATAGACAGCGGCAAGATTATTTTATACGTTTTAAAGATTATTTTATATGTATCTGTGATGTATGGATGTGGGTACCCACTTCCTGGATTATTATTTAATAATGTAGCATTAAGTGGGCAACACTTGTGTCATGGCTACGATGCCAATAAAAGGTTAATATTTGCACATGCTGTATTATTTCACAATTCACATACATAATAGTATCAATTTCTTAGTACACGATTTTTATAGGCTTTTGTATAGACCGTGAACGTAGCGAATATTCGTATTAATATTTTTTTCAGTTATTCAATATATCATTTTTATTAGCCGTCGCGCGATAAAGCTTGCAACTATAAATAAACTATTGATTTATATCTAACCTAAAATCAAATTACATTTTATATATTCATTTTTCTCAATGACCACAACAAACAAACTATTTGTAGTACGAGTAAGGCTATTTAATATCCCAAATCTACAATAACGAATATGATTAGGAGATCTTTTATCTCTATTATAATACGTAAGACTGAACCCGACAAGCGACAAATAATCCTGTCACGGGCATGTCATACCGCGTAATACTCGAATAGGCGAAATTACAGCCACTTGATAGATTGTGGATGAAATGGTGCTGATGTTCGGCTATAATATGTAAGAGCCCTATTTCGACTTGACAATTCATTTATAAACAATTAATATAGGAAACAGAATAAGGAACAATCAAAGTTAATCGTCATGTGGCCCGGTGATCACGTGAAGACTTGGCATACCTCTATAGACGCTGGATAGGAACGGAAAGAGATAAATACCTGACTTCAAAAACGTCGCGTTGCTCCGCTTTAGTTTTTCACAGTCAATATTCTTATTTGTATATGTGTGCAAAAAAAAGAGATACGCATCGACTTTTTATCATGAGAAAACTTGGTACAAATATTGTGAGAAGTTTTTTGCTTTCGCTTGGAGGAAGTTTAGAAGGTCTCTCTTGTGGGCAATAACTACCACGTTCTGGTTTCACAAAACATTTAAGTGGTAGAAGAAAATAGGCTTAAGTGTGTTATTAACATTATGATTTCCTTCATCATATCCGACTTTTTTTATAATTCACACGTCCCACGGGAATTTATATAGCATTAATAACTAACAGTACTATTAGTAACAAACAAAATATATATATATATTTTTTATAAATTCATATAATATGAAACGTAAAATCAATAATTATAAACTCTAAAACGCCAATAAAAAACGCAAATTAAGGTATTTAGATGCATACAATTAGATATAGTTATATAATTATTTCGAAAAACTGTCGTCAAGTCTGGAACGTTTTCAAATTAAAAAAAAACTTTCTAGAACACCTGGGAGTTAACTGGCTTCTTTTTAGATCAGTCCCTAAAGGAGACTATACTAAAGAAGATTTATATGAGAAATCTAGACCGTTTTGATGAATTTTAACACAAATTACCAGGTCAGGTTAAATATTAGGGACCTATTTGAAATGGGGAAATAGGGCACAAATTTGGAAAGAAAGTTTCGTGATATTTATGTTGTACGTTTAAATCAATGTAGGATTTGATTTATACAATTTTTATAACCATACTGATTAATCAATCACCAAACTGAATCACATAGGTTTCGGAGAAGACACTTTTCTCTCTGTATATAACTATAAGCCTTTACACATACCCATATTTTTTTTTCCTCAGACATAGGCCTTTATTTCATCGATACTTTTTTCACAGGCAAGTAGGTGTGTTGAGGTGAATAAATCATTTAAAAATCGTGTTAATAGTTATAGAAAACCACACACCAATGTCTAACAAATAACTTGAAAGTATTGAGTAATTTCGTATAAATCCAAATAGCCTTTGGGATCACAATATCATTACAAGTGTTAGCAAAGCGATTGAAACCGTTGGTAAACCGATAAAATATGATAGGTGAGCGATAATGGACAGATTTTCGCGAATGTACATTTTAAATGGCAATATTTCGATCCCCCGTCGGCTGTATCAATATAAGTTATTAATATCACCCCTGCCGTGTTTTGTTTTAAAAGCCCGGATGGGAAGTACATTTTAATACGGACAAATTGGAAATTCTCTTATCTTCTATCTCTTTTCACAATGGCGTAAATACAATAGGAACATTACTGTATAGTATAAAAACTCCTTAATAATCACAATCAAATCATTCCTATTTATTTTTTTCTATCGTATAGAGTTCTCGCATTGAGCTTTTATAAGTAAGGTAATGGAGTACATACTATACTTGATGATTGCTATATTGCAAAGTGAATTAATCTAAGCCGAAAAATGAGAAAAATTCAAGAAAACGTGGGAATATGGGGCACTGTGAAACTTATGATACGACATAGATGAAGCTATGCTATTATATTATTAAAGCTATAATAAAATATTATATATTGTTACGTATTAATAATTAATTCACTAATATAGATGACAAAAGCCGATAATTGTCTATTAAAGCTAGCAATTAATAATCCTATGAAATTAAAATTGCATTTCGATGACGAAGCATGATATTTCATTCAAGATAATACGCGGTAAATCCAAAGCCGTCATTATGACACCCTCATAGAAGCTTAAGCCATTATGTCGTTATTCTTGTTCTAAAATCGATACAAAGTTGTCAATCGTTAGATCATAATTGTATTTCCTACAAAGTTACATGGAATTTTCGGTATGGCTCCGTTCGTATGGAACGTGAGAAAGAACAGCTTAAAGACTGAAAATCGTTTGCTATACTCATGCTTTAAGGATAACATTATATAAGAATAATTTGGTCACCTGCGATAAATATATTTGCTTACCTATATTGAATGTATATGAATAAGTAGCTTTAAAAGAAATGAAATAAGTTTAAGTGTAGCGAAAGAAATATTTTCAAATAACGTGAATAAGTCTTCTAAAGCTTAATAATTTATATTGACACAATTCGTGTTCCATTTATTAAAGTCATACTAGCCTACTAGCTAAATTAAAAATAGCCGCTGAATTAATGGATACAAAAATGAAAAGGCAATAAAAATGAAAATTATTTTTTTATTCGTTTTTAATTAAATTTTACTAAGAGCTTTAGAAATATTGGGTAAAGCGATTAGATTAGTATTCGTATAATATCTACGTACACATGAAAATAATGC
Source organism: Pontia daplidice (assembly GCA_963693355.1). Taxonomy (NCBI): domain Eukaryota; kingdom Metazoa; phylum Arthropoda; class Insecta; order Lepidoptera; family Pieridae; genus Pontia; species Pontia daplidice. The sequence goes on along the minus strand of CAVNZL010000137.1, from coordinate 6,460,795 downwards.
ACGAAATAGTTTTGTGTTAGTGATCGAATGATCTACTTATATACATTTTTATTGGTCTCAATTTAAAAAGCAAAGGAATTAGTTTTTACTTTGAAGAAAATTTTTGCACATATTCCATCAAAGTATCTCCCATCAAACTTTTCAGAAAATATCAATTTTTTCTTTACAGAAAAATGTAATCACACTTAAATCTAGAATCCAATTTTTTTTAAATATCAAAATCGTTAACAAAGTTTAGGTAAATGCAACAAATTAAAAAAAAACAATTATTACTTACCACGTATTAAACAACAATTACACTTCACTGTAACCTCACCACGTAATCGTTAACTTCGTTTCGAAACAAAGATTGCGTGCACACTGTCCTACGTCTCAAACGTTACTGCCGCACAGGATCCAACTTAATCCAGACTTTATCATAGTATATCATATGCCAATGGAGAAAATGCTGGTTTAGACAACTGTGCCCATTCACCAAACATCTTTGGGCCGCAAATCTTAGGACCGTAAAAATACAACGTCAAAGGAAATATGTAAAAGAGGTTATTTAAATTCGTTAAATATGAAATTAATAGTAATTTCTCATAGAAATATATACTATTATTATATTAGTTGTTTGATGTTTATAAATTATTGAGTGCTACGAGAACCAGTTCTTCAAGGAATATCTACGATAATTGAATCTGGATTGTAATGTAATGATGTAAAAGTTATGCATGGGAAAAATATATTTAATTGATTAATAAATAAAGTTATTATATTCCAATTCGTATATATTGTTATAGTAAGAAATCCTTTAATATTGATTAATCGAAGACGAATACATCTGTGAGTTCTATTATTGACACTGTAAAATTTGGTTAGCGCAATTTGAATTGTAGATTACAATACCGTTGTAATACACGACAACTACTCGGTAATTAATTCCGACTGAAGTTAGATTATGTACCTCCAATGTATATTATAAGAAGGGTCGCATAGGGATGGTCCTATGTCTTATAGCGGAAGATAGAAACGGTCTCTTCGTTTTTTATTTATTTAGCAAAGTGAGTAAAATTAAAGTTCTTTATTTTTTTATTTTAGTAGTCCTTTAGTAAAATAAAACTTAACTTCTTCCTACACTTCAAACGTATTAATTTATTTCAGCTTGAATGTTCCATTACTAGACAGAAGATTCGTTGAAAAGTTCAAAAACATAGACATTAAATAAAATATTTAAATTATACTCTACTATTTTCGAATATATATATATCCGATCGCGAGCAATTTTACAAAAAGTTTTGAAAATTCGTTAAAAATTTCCACCATTAAGGCTCTTACAGTGGGAGGCGACATGATTTATGCATGGGATGTGTTCAACACATTAGCACGTTTTGCTGAAGGTTTTATTTTAAAACTTCACGCGGCGATCAAATTTTCATAAAAAGAAGAAAGCTTAAGGTGTTCATAGAATAAAATGAGAGGCGATTTCGTAAAAAAATAATTAGAATGCATGCATTATATCAAGAAATCATCGATTGAGTTTTGTGTTTATAAAAAAATAATTTGTTATTTTAAAATATGTCCACTAGTGGCTACAAGCATTAGAATTTAATTTCTATGGGCGAAATTAAATCAACATGTCTTAGACCCAATAAATTTTAAGAAACAAATACAATTTGACGCCAAAACGGATTTCAATATTAGCTAAAGAATCAATTTTTATAATACCTTACTTTTGTTATTTTGCATTTCAAGCAACAAACAACGGTGACTGCTCACATCTTACTTTTGCTGCTCTTTTAGAATTATTATTTCTGAATCAATGCCTTTCAAACTACATTCGAAGCTCAGTATTGTACTTAAATCGTTTAATATGTGGAATATTGGTATTTTGCTATCTCTTTACGGCTGAACTGAAATATCGAAGTAATATCCTTGTCAGAGCACTCTTTGGATCGTGGCGTAGCGGCAAGATACTTCTAGCCCATTAACTCGGGAGTGGCCACATTTCGCCGAACTTTTATTCTCACTTTGCTATTGTAAATATCTTTGACATGTGTTTGAATATATACGGTATTAAACTTAAAGTCCACGAAGAGCTTAAGTCTCTTTTCTTAAAGACTAATATGGTGACAGGTGTATCTTCTTAATAGTTAAATATTATTATTTATCCATTTTATTTTGGTTAATACGAGAGTTAAACCGTAATACAAAAGCGCAACAAGAAACCGAAAGTAACAGATTGAGATTATATGACTATGTATGAGATTCAAACCGTTACAAATTAGTCGATTTAAATTTCACGACATTGAATGAATAAGAAACATAATATAAATAAATTATATTAACGACAACGATAACTCTGAATAGGACATCGCTCAAACTTTACGTAAGCTTTTGAGTCTGCTTTTTAATTTTAATTTAAACTGAGATTAGCAAAAGTCTAAGTACTTCGAGATGAGCAGGTGTACTGGGGACGATAGCTGATCCTTTTAACGCAAGTAAGTCTTTATAAGATGATCCTATACTATGAAATTACTTATAGATAAATAATTGTAGATTAGTAGAAAAACTTTTATCATGGTATTCGTGTTTGTAGCATCTGTGTTTCCATTTGTCTAATGATTCTATGCTACTGTTCAATTAACTTTTTATAAGAACCCAGAAGAGATGTTTAAAAATGGTTTGCCCGTATTTTGTACACAACATTTTCTATTGTTCATTCTACAGAGCGGTTCGAACATGGTGGCTAATTTGAAATTGGACATTCACGAGAAGAATATTTATACTGTCTGTTTGAGTACTACATATTAAATAAGGTTTTACGCGAGTCAACGACAATCGTCAGCGGCTCGATAAATAAAAATCATTACAGTTCAAACGGTACACCTCAAGCGTATGATAAGAGCGGGAACATTACAATGGCGTACCAGGTACAAAAATTATCCACTACAAAGTCACAATATTTTTGATCGAGTATAGTATCTTAAAACTTGAACCAAACCCCAACAATCTTCACTGGTCACGGCGGCTTCTCGGAATACCTTTACAGATTCAAATGTAAGGACAGTCCTGTTTGCCCTTGCGGTGCAGATGAAGAGTCAGTGCCTCACATTTTAATAGAATGTCCGATATACCACTCAAAGATTTCAATTGGAATATCGACAGGATAAAACGTTGAAGGCGGGAACCATTCCTAGTATCCCTGCAGATAAAAAACATAGAACAATCTTCGCTGAATACTGCATAAAGATAGCAAAGACATGCATAAACAGAAACAAAACGAGGAATACAAGCTAGATTTACACTTTTAACTATTTTATTGTTAAAACTATATTAAGAATTATGTGAATATATTTATTTAATAATAGCATAGCATATTTAATAAAATATGTATCGAAAACATTATATAAAGTCGAATTTATAGTAATTATATATTAATAATTGCAAAGCTATAAATAACGTTTTAAGATCAAAATGTAAATAGCAAATAAGTACTTATTGTAATTTTGTTAATAAAAATTTAAAATGTTGTGTTTTAATTTAGCTAGATATTCCACGGCCCGGGGAAAACCTCGCCCGGGGGTAGGCCACTAGGATAAAAAAAAAAACGGTACATCTGACTCTGTAAAGAGTTTGATTTTTTAATAAAAAACTTAACAAATGATTGCAATTTCCAGTTCGCGTTGCGTTCGCAATGACGGTGATAGTGTTTGCGGGATAAATTTAGAAAATTATTATTTTTATATGGGCAGTTATGAAAGTTTAGTTTAAGTAATAACTTATTTCATACGCGTAAGTGAACTATTAAAATATTAAATTATATAATTTTCATATCAAATGTAATTGTGTATACGATACAAAAACAAAGCTTAGAGGCATTTCAGTGTAAATAATCTGATTCTTAGTACAATTTATACGAGTATAAGCTCTGTAGACTTTACGCTTTGCTGATTGCTATATTTTAACTGACTACAAAATCCCAAAGGAGGTTTACAACAAGGGTACGGTTTTGTACTTCAAACAGTAGAATGAAGTGTTAGTCTGTATGATTAGCAAAAAAACCTAAACGTTTATCTATAGACTTTTCTTATAAAGTAAAGGGGTAACACTGTCCTGGGATGAATTATTTAGTGACCTATTAACTCCTTGGATAACGGTAAATTTACCAGGTAGACAGTTAAATTGTAATGAGGGTTCATCGATCTGGAAGGGATATCGCGGCATGTCATTTTTAGAAACGATTATATTCGTGGGTGACCTTAACGGAAGAGATAAATGAGAATAAAATGACGACAAATAATAATATATAATGAAATAGATAGATTTATTTGCGTCAAATTAATCTTTAAATATTAAGTATGCATATTTATTCTATATACGGGTGTGTACGAAGAGACGACACTGAGTCGAAAAGTTCGATCAATTATTCAATCCTTTAATTAACCCTATCTTATGTTATTTTTGACTTATTAATTGATTACCTATGGATGTTTAGGTATAATATCACAGCAATGTTAGTATTTGGTTTTGGATGAAATTAATATATTTTATAAATGTTTTTGTAAACATAACAAAAAATAATTTATAATGAAAGAAACAAATTGTTGAAATAATTCCTTTGTTAAAACTGTAAAACTCACCTCAATGTATTATTGTTTAGTTTTCAAAATACCTAGTCCCACTTTGTATCTTCTAAAACTTATGAAGCTTTCAAAAATCTATTCAAATTTACTTATAAAAAGTACATTTAAATTCAAATTTTAGGTAACAATTATGGAATGTTTGTTATCACATCGCTGTATAACTTGTATGCATAATATAGTCTGGTTTACGAAAGCATTCCATTTTTAAAATTCTTTAATGAATAACTCCAAATGCAGCTTTTCGTTGACCATGTTTGCTGAAGAGATTTCTATAATAAATTCGCAATTGTCTCTCTGAAATATATTTTGTTTCAAATATAAAGACTGTTAGTTGTGGTATTATATCTTAATAAAATTTTAATTTATTATAGATTATTTATATAAAAGTGAAAAAAACCGGGTATATTAATTAGAATGTTATGGCAACCTCAGCTTGCCAATGCGTACGTGTTTCAAGATTTAGTAGCCATTTATCATTTCTACTACAATACTCCTATACAAATTTCACACTACCTTATTATGAATGTATTGTCACTATTTACGTGTCAAATAACTTGGGATTAGCTCATGTTAACTCTATTAGAAGATGTCACCTCAAGTTTTCTCAATTATTAATGATCATCATGAATCCTTCCAATCATGTAAAATGTTCTAAAAACCAGTGCATCTAATGCGCTTCTATTAAGGAACTTATTTTAAATTCAGTAAAGTTTTATTAATAATAATTAAAAAAATGTATACAATAAAATGTCCGTTGTGCACTTGTATCCAAATATACAATCCAGCCATTAACCAATAAAAAGCTTGTACATAAATATTTAGGATTTAAATAATGTAATATTTATACTCAATCATAAAAGCTTATTCTATTCTGCGCAGTGCTTTAGCCCGCGCTTATCCTAAGCACCGATTAATAGAGCTCAATAATCGTTAATACTTAACTGTTTATCTAATGTCATTATTGTTTAGCTGCGTGCTGATCAAAAATACGATAAAATGCAATGTAATTAATTAATGAACTACTTTTTTTAATTATAATTTATACTTGTCCGGAAAGTTCCAGTCGTACATTTGTAAAGTCTCGAGAACTGTCCAGACTTTACAGTGCTATGCTGTAAACTTCTTTTACGTTCCTGTTTTATTTATTGTGTGAAATTTATTTCTTTTACTTTTTTAGTACAAAGGAGTAGAATAATGGCCTCTGAGTTTAAGCAAAAAATCATGTTTGATCTACTTGCACATACTCGACGATAAAGGCACACTTCGGTGAGTATGTTTAGGAATAAAAATTCATATACCAATAGTAAAAATAAAGTATGACAGAAAAAATTTTTGTTCAATGCCATTAATAATAATACTTGTATTAACATTAATAACCTTACAATAAACTACTGGTTGGAGGTATCACCTGTGTTGGGCCATAGCGCATGAGACCCAACGCTGTTCTTCCGAGGCCTTCAAGATCAAGATTTCTACTACATAGTTAAAATTAGCTTAATATAAAAATTATTAACAAACTCCGTAGAAATTAATTTAACGTATTAATAATTATCAGCGTTTACAGTAAAACGCCATACCACCTTGCAAACTCTGACAAATGATAACTTGCACAATATCACATCACGGCTTGCAAAGAGACATAAACATTTTTGAATATGAAAATCGTGGAACTTATTGCCATTCTGCTTACATCCTGACCTGGCTTTGTGACTATTTACTAAAAAATAATTTGTATCACTAGAAGGGATTCGGGACTGTCGAAGAAGTTGACAATTCTTTTCGAATCGAATAATAAACATATTTTGACAGAAAATTAATTATTTTTACCTTGTAATTTTTTTTCATTAGTGCAACCTACGTATCTTAAATTGTCTAGGGTATTAATTAATTAAAATTAAAAAGATTTAATTCAAGGATTCTTATAAAATATTGCGTCTATTACAGCTTCAGGTCTTAACTATAATTGAGACTATAAACTAATTTAACAGCTTATAGCCTTTATAATAATAGCATTTTTTAAAATTAATTATTTAAATATATTTTCACTAAAATATAATAAATAAAAAAACGCTCTAGAAGTTTAGGGTTCGATTTCCGGCAAATAAACTTTTGGGTACGGCGGACTGTGAAGGATAAATTTCTTATATGTACTATTTAAATAAAAACCTCATATGCTTCAAGGTAGATTTTGTTGAAACAGCTGGAACGACAAAACTTTTCATTAGGGTTAAAAAAACACACTTCACCCCCCAGAGGGCGCAAATTCTGGCGGGGCAGGGGGCTTTTTCCCCCCCCCTCCAGGGTTTTTTTTCAGGGTTTAAAAAAAAAAAAAACCCCCCGGGGGGGGGGGGGGGGGGGGGGACCCCCCAAAAAAGGGGATCCCCCCCCGGGGGGGAAATAGGATTAAGAGGGAAAAAAAAGGAAAAAAAGGGGGAGGGGGAAAAAAAAAAAAAAAACCCATTTTTTTTTTAATATAATTTTGGGGAATTTTGGGAAAAAAAAAAAAAAAAAAAAAAAAAAAAAAAAAAAGGGGGGGGGGGGGGGGGGGCGCCCCCCCCCCCCCCCCAAAAAAAAAAAAAAAAAAAAAAAAAAAAAAAAGGGGGGGGGGGGGGGGGGGGGTTTTTTTTTTAAAAAAAAAAAAAATAGATTTTCTTATAACTTTGAGTGATAGCTCCCTGACGATCCTAAAATCAGAATGATTCATATTCTAGGGATAAATGAAAAAATATCGGCCCCAGTTTTTATATACGTTTAATCATTTTGTTCCTTTTTATAATTCCATAAATTTTAATTATATATCTAATCGAAACTAGTCAATAGTATTATACATTCTTAATCATACCATTAAAACTGGAAAGGAAGTTCACACTTACAATTTAAATTATCAATTCATTATAAAAACTTTTTATATTTTTTTAATTTCGAAATAATATCACTTTTAAACTCGACTTATGCAAACCCATCAATAAAAAGGAATATATTGATAAAAAAATTGGCATTACATAATGAAATGAAACGTATTCATTATATAAGATAGTAAGACCATTTCTAATTATCATATCAACACAGCTATTACAAACATCCACGTGTTTACTGAAAAAAAAAAATGTCTAGAAAAAATTAACCTCTGAAATTTTAACAAAACATAATCTAACCAAAAATACGTAAATAAAATCTACTTCGCTGCTGTATAAAGTTCATAAACAGCCTACAAAGGTTGACCCAAAATCAAATTTTATGCCTTGAAGTTACAGTATTATACGACGCGTCTTTCTTGTAATTTTACTTTACCGCGTCTATTTAGTATTCTATTGGACGTAAAATCGTCTTATTAAAACAAAAATGCAGGCTTGTTTCTGAGAAATCAATTCATATTTCCCTTGTTAAATCTTTCAACTGTGATGTTCTTCTGACATTAAACAAGACAATCAGAATTGTATATTAAATTAACGATTGCTGTAAGGAAAATTGGCGTTAAAATGTTCTCTTTTCTGAACTTAAATATACGTGAGAAAGCAACATGATGATATAAATTCTTTCATATTAACAATACAAGCTCAACTTATTTGTAAGTAACTGTAAGTTCAATGTTCAAACAGACGTCTAGGTTGAGGCAGAGCTCCTTCTAGGCGATGTTTTTTTTCATGTACTACAATAAAATCCAAACAGAACTCTTACGATAACTCCAATAGTAAAGGGACGTCACCCTTCATCCAATATGGAATACTTGAAACATGACGGACTATTTTTTATTGCTACATAGCACATCAAATGATGGGAAATAAAGAGACTGGCAATTTATGAAGAAGGTCTTGTTGAAGAGCTAGATATATTACAAACCATCAAATATACTTACGACCGTGATACATTGAATTAAATAAACAAATTTTAAATAATAAATTTATAAAACATATTATAGAAATATTACTTAGCAAATATATTCTGTGATTACGTTTTCAATTGATAGGACTTAAAAAAATCTCCTTTATGATTATTTTTATTCTTCATTGATTTCTCAATACAGAAATCAATAACGCTTCAAATGTCTTAGGACATGTGGGCTAATTAATCCTCGGATCCTTCATCACTCATGCCTGTCCTCACTGCGGGCTGCAATTGTTCAAAGCGATTATAGGAGTAGGGAACTAATGACTACGTATGAACGTAATTGCTAAAATTAATTTCAAAACATTATTAGCTAAAATGAAATGTCTTAAAGGAACAGTTTGGTGATATCTTTTGGAATTTTTGACCAAATAAGATTTTTTACAGCCCATACTTAATTTCCTGCTCAAATACGAAAAATATAAAATCTACTATCTCGCGTCCGTCTTGATCAGAAATTGTGTACCGTCAAATATTAGGTATTTGTCTTTTACTTTCGAGAGGATGTAAATCATTAAAAGTGTATCATTTAAAAAAATATATATAGATACGAAACTTGTAGGTATACGCTCTAGAATAGCCCGTAATTTATCGAGATAAATTGATTACCAACTTAATAAGGGAAAGCTGTTTCTAATTCAATTGTTTGAAATTAAATATCGTTAGAGATGTAAATGCAGTAAAGTATCTGATTAATTTGGCTTAGCTTTTAAATTGAGTTCTTCAGTTTAAAACGTTATTGAATTAGTGTTGATATGAAGTTTGAATACATTCTATGAACCAATTACTATGAAGCCCGTTTTAAAAGGCAATAACAATTCTCTGATTTGACCACTCTAAAGCAAATTGCCCCTCTGTTTCCGGATTAAAACACGCTCCCGAATTTCTTACTTACTAATTAATACCGTGCCTTCGCAATTCAATTTAGCCCTTTTACTCGCCTTCTTCAAACCCCGTTCAATTTCGATTCAATTTTAGAATATTTGTCGTTTTAATTGAGAGAAAGCATATTTATTTTTTAGGATACCTCTCGACAAAGAGGTTTTATTTTGTAACGTGCTGGCAGCACTATGTATTATATTTCGCTATAGTCAACCCGTAGTAAAGTTATTATTGCATTTAACTGTTTTGCTTTTTAAACAATTTTACTCCAGTACAACATAACTATTGTTAGTTGCTCCAAAGTTGGCACGAATTTAAAAAATTAATAGTGACATAAACGGAATTACATTTTTGTTTTAAGAATAATTATGTGAACTTTGTATGAAAAATTTTATATATATATATATATATTTTTATATATATAGATATATATATTATTTACATCAGCGGATACTTATTAAATTAAATAAAGCAGCCGCCATAAATAATCTCATATATAAAATTCAAATCTTGAAATACATAGCGGAAAATGTTTTTAAACATCTAAAATTCGAAATAACAATATCAGTGGCCATTTTCAGTTGACGTAGGCCTGACAAATGGCCGCCATTTGATATTGCGCGCCATTGCATTTCCAATGCAGTTTTAGCCGAGATTACAACCGATTTGACTTGAACTGAATAAGTATATATATGTATATATTATATATATATATATATATATACAAACTATAATATATATATATATATTTTTAATTTTTCATATATATATATATATATATATATATATATATATATAAAAAACTTCTTCTCTGCAGCTGCGACTGCACTTATTTTGACAATTAACACCTTTTGTCTTCAGTCTACCGTGACCACGCACGCTGTAAAGCACGCGAAACGTCGGAAAAATCTAAAATAATGTTATATACTTAAATTTTGTAAAATACATAACTTAATCCGTTAACAAAGTGCTTTGCTTTAAATGTACTATTATGTTATGTTAATAAAAGACAATATTATGTGAGTAAATATTTTTTCCTATAATACTTTAAACATCACTTTTTAGTATTCAATAGAAAAATTAAGATATTTGTGAAAAAACTAATAGAATCTTAATATATGTAATAACTTGTGACAAATAGATATACATTCCTTAGTTAACTTCATAAATTAACGTATTATAAGATCATGTTACTAATTAATTTGGTTTACTTTACATAAAACTACCGAGTATCCTTTGTTCTTGAAGAAGGCTCTATCGAGCTTATCAAGAAACTTATCCTTGGAACAAATAAGCCATTGTATTATCATATTTTATAGAAAATATTACTATACGCAGACATATTTCTAATGGACGAAGGCTGTCATCGCAATTTTTACTATAATAACACACTTTATATCAAGAAGCATATTGCAAAGCTTTTATGAATATTGCAACACCAGCGAGGGAAAAATGACATAATTCCTCAGGGCACATTTTGAATGTACTAAATATGTCTTTTTAAAAGTATAGTATAGTGTGAATGACTACATTTAGCCGTGCTGAAAGTTACGTCGGCATAAATCTTATATATAAAATTGATCGAAACTGTGTGATCAATCAAATAGCTAGCAAGGAGCTAGCTAAAGCATCATTATTTGTCAATGTAATTATATATACAAAGCTTTCTGACTTTCCTATTTGATATACCAATTATTAAATACATATAGAAATTTTAGACCGCACTCTGAGTGATGCTAGACAGGAATGGGAATAAACAAAATTCGTTATATATGTCACTCCGCTGAACACGACAATTAGACATGAGTTTGTCCTTCTAAGACGTAGTTTTTTTTTATATTTTGTATTGGTGTTTCAGCAATTAAAATAATTGACGGCTCTTGAATGTAATTGAATGTACCTACAAAAACACTACAAGGACGCTTGACCCCACCGAAGCTCTTCACATGATTACGTTAGCTCAAATGGGTGAAACAAACGATTCCAACTCGGAAATGTAACAAACTAATTTCCGGCCCAGCTTCGTTTCTTATAAAGGGGTTGTTTTTATTACGCCTTAGTGGATATTACTCTATAGAGATGCGATATTGTTAAGTTTATCCAAAACAATCCTTGAATTTATTTAAAATTGTTTATTAATAATTTCTTTAATTAATTGCCTATGCTATATTGGTCTTAAACTTATTTTTGTGTAACGAATTAGTTTAATAAGAATATAACAAAAAGTGACTGTAACAGCTCAGTATATAATAAAAGTAACGAATGTTTACTTCTAAAATTTCGCTTAGCTCGCGAAAAATTATTCATTATACCGAGCTTAAAAGGGTTTTATAATTCTCACTGCATATTTTAACAAAAAGACTTTACGACATCAAAGTATGGTAGTTATGGCCACTTTCTAGACAAACGTGTACCTAGAGGTTTAAATATGTGACATACAAATGCACTAAAGTTTATGTACTTTTATGCAACTATAAAATGAATGCTAACCGAATTTTACCACGTGACATACGAGATATGAGGCACTTATTGCACCCACATGCACAATTTGAAGTCCTCTCCATTTCGTAATTCGAAATTCAAAATATGATTTTTAATTTTATGAAAAAGTATTTAAAATGTAAAGAGGTTTTATATTTCGTATTTTTCGATTACGGCTTATTGTAAGTGCTGGTGTACACAGTGACATAAACACATATGGCTATGTCGCAATATTTGAACTTTGAAGTATGCTCCGTGCTATGCTTTAATAACAAATTAAGTAAACAATACTCACTTATTAATACAGTCATTAAATTAATTGAAGTAACTAAAAAAAAATCTTATTTGTCTAATCCATGTTGTTCTACCCGAGTGTACTAGATTGTGGAAACCATAAGTAACTGTATATATCTGTAAAAGAAAAGTAAAATAAATATTATATATTAGAAATTTAGGAATTGTGAGTAGTATAGAAACATTAAAGTTCTGCAGTAAAATTATAAATATATTTACAAAAAGAAACAAAACAAAATAAATGTAATTAAAATAACATATGCAAATAAGGACAACGCTAAGGGAAGAGGGGGATCGTAAGACAGCCTTTGTACTTAATCCTTGTTTTTTTATATAAAACAGGGGGCAAAACGGGCTGGAGGCTCACCTGATGTTAAGCGACATCGCCGCCCAGGCGCTCGCAATGCCAGAGGTCTCACCAGTGCGTTGCCGGCCTTTAAGATGCTTATACGATAAGCCGTAATCTAAAAATACGAAATGTAAAAACTTTACATTTTAAAATTATTTTCACAAAATAAAAAATCATATTTTGAATTTCGAATTACGAAATGGAGAGGACTTCAAATTGTGCACGTGAGTGCAATAATGCTTTTTGTTATAATACCATTGTTCCAAAACTACTCTTAGGAATATATTAAAAACAACTGAAAAACAAGAAATGCCCTGTCAAATAGAACAGGCCCGGAGCGTGGCACAAATAAATCCGTTGTCAACTGCACTGCGCAACCTGAAGCTTGTTTAGAAAAATCGAAATACCCCAGCTCGCCGTCCGTCCAAAGGATATACTTTAAATTTAAGACGCTGGCATTATTTGGAAACGTTTATTCCTATAGATTTTATTCTACATTCAAATCGTAATACTCCTATATTGCCATCATAACGAATGCGAAAAGAGCGCGTAATTATGCTGACGACTTAGGAATTTGCCGTCATTGAAAGCTCTATAGGTTCGGATCGATTGAAACAGGCTGAAAAACAGCGCTGTTTGAGAATTCAAACAGCTATAAGCTGAGTCTGGTCCTGATTGCCCGCCTTTAGATCGAAACAATCATATTCTTTCTCACCTATTTTTAATTATACTTATCTTTCTTTTTTATAAATTTGTTTTTTTTTCAATAATTATTAAGTAGCTATAAGATTGTGATTAAGTTTAGTTTTTTAAGATTAATTAAGTATAAGTTTATAATGGCAATGGCAATAAACGATTCTGATTCTGATTCTGATTCTGATTCTGATTCTGATTCTGATTCTGATTCTGAAACGTCAACCAGTAAGCTAGACCCGACCGAACGATAGATAGTGAAAGCGGTCCACGGATAGATTATTCATGGATTTTTAATATTATCGAAACAGCCAACGGAGGTTGCGAAATTTCGATAATGGATTTTCATTTAATAAAATAAAAGGATTTATACGAGTACGTATACTTTAAAATAGTTATTAAAAGTAGAGAATACGAAAATAGCAGTTATTTTTTATATATGTAGTTGTGATGCTAATGACTAATGATTTATTCAATGGGATGTCCTGTGCAAGAAATTAGAAAAATAAATATATTTGTTATATAAGAGAATACTTTTTCTATGAAATATCAAGAAACAAATTTCTGAGACGTTACCGAGTCGTAAATATTTTTCATACACACTTTTTACGGATACCTTAAGGAGTTCATCACGTGTCCTATCTTATAATTTATCCCAACTAACATTCATTTGTATGGTGGTAACAAAGTTGCAAATTGACAATCATCGCATAACTAACAGGCGACTGCTACATCCATTTCCATCAATTATTAGTTTTATTGCTCATAAATATTTAAATTCAGCACTAGGTACTTCATTGTTGCTTTAGTTGAATTATACACCCCGAAAAAACGGTCTACGATTTAATCAGGTGGTTGTTTTTTATTGCCATATATTGTAGTATAGACTTTGATTGAAAAAGTGTAATGGATAGATATCTATTTCGATATTAAGCTAATGAAAACAGCCGACGGAACCTTCCAACGCGAAACATATATTTCTCTTCCGGCAATCGAACCATGGCCCGGGAATTTGTAAGCAACTTAACTACCAACTACCGGCATTTTCTTAAATAAATTATTTTTCAGAACGGCAATACTTTAATATATATTACTAGCTGATCCGGCAAACGTTGTTTTGCCATACATGTGATTTCAATTATCAATTAATAAATAAAAAAAAGATTTTTAATTAGTTGATCGTAGAAGGGTGAAAATTTAGTAGTATGTATATGTATATGTTGTATCATAAAAAAATAGAAACAAAAATATTGTCTAAAATATAAAAAAAAAAATTTAGCGATTGACTTTTCACCCCCTTAACATTTAGGGGGGATGAAAAAAAAGATGTTGGCCGATTCTCAGACCTACTCAATACGCTCACAAAATTTCATGAGAATGGGTCAAGCCGTTTCGGAGGAGTTCAAGTTCGAATATTGTGACACGAGAATTTTATATATTAGATTTAATATATTTCAATTCAATATAACGCCTGTAGTAAATGTCTATAAATTGAAATATCTTCTTTGAAAGTAAATGTTTGACAGTTTACACAAAATATTTAGGTATTATGGTAAAGAATTGGCCTCTTAAGAAATAAAATAAACCAATATATCAAGCGTTCCAGCTATAATAGCTCCCAAAATTGAAGCCTTCAATAACATAAGTTAGAAAATTCATCTCACAATATTTACTATAGAAATGAGATGATTTTTCAAATTGTATGCCTCAAACAGCAGGATACTTTACGGAGACATAATGATATGCCTATTTGAAGTTCGCTTCTTACTTTCAAGATTTTTTTAAAGAAGATTATACTCTACGTTTTAATATTTAAGCAATTTAAAATCAACCGTGTCTGTTGCTTATGCAAACAAAAATGAAACTTAATGAATATGTTAGAAGGGTACCGAACAATATTTATGGAAGTATATATATTATATATAATAAATATTATATATTACGACACATTTATGCCTATCATACTATATATATACATATATATTAAATATTACGCGGCGAACTATCTTACCGCCTTAGCGAGCTTTTTTGCCTATTTTACATTGATAGTTGACCTAACTTATATCGTATTACTAAGAGGGAGATACAATACTACATTTCTCTCAACACTCATTGCCGTTGACTTGTTCGTGCGTTTTCTAATGCGAATATTAAATGTATATTTTTTAATATTCCTGAAAGATTTTCTTAATATTTTTTTCCGTAAGAACCATCCTTGGACTTCCACAAACATTAAAAAAAAGAATTATCGAAAATGGTTCAGCCATTCACACGTGATGCCGTGACAACGCGAAACGGGTTTCATTTTTATATATATAGATAGAAGAGAGATAAAGGCTCTGCAACATGTACAAATCAATACCTGGTACATACAATACTACATTTCATTTCAACACCATTCCGTTTTATTTTCCGTACCTTATTCTCTTGCGGTATTATTTATAGCTTCTAAGAATTAATTAAGCAAACGTATACATCTTACAAAATCTGATTAGTGATTATAATCGTACTTAAGCGAAAAGTATTGCTATTCACGGCACGCAATTAGCAAACTATTCTTTGCAAATGTGCAATATCAACCAATTTTTTATATCGAGTAACTTTATTTATATTTTTATATTTTTTAATCCTTCATCATTTGTTTACCTTTAATTATTAATAAATGATGTTGAACTTTTTACGTATTTCGTGACCTAAGAGGGGCTTACCTTCTGAGACAATCACCACAAGAAGCTGTCTGTCGAGGTCCTTTCGGGAACTGGCCATTTACAATATTTAAAAAGAAATTGTCAACATTTTAAATTAAGAATGCAGTTTTTTTCATCATCACTGTCAATTGTTTTTATATTATATATTAAACTACTATTGAAAATCTTGCGATGGTCGCTCGTTCACCACTATGAATAACGCTGTTATGCTATGTTTCGTACGATTGGACCAGAAAGGAAATTGACCACCCCGGAAATTTTCCCAACCTTTCAAACAAAACAGGAAAAATTTTTATTTATAAAAAAAATTTTTGTGTTTTTTTTTCTTGGGGGTGGATTACCCCCTCTTCCCCCCCCCCAAAAAAAATTTGGTTTGTTTTTGTTTTTTTTCTTACCAATATAAATTTACACGACTTTTGTAAAGGCCATAGTAAGACGATATGGACCATGATAGTAATTGACCTACCATCGAAATACGCAGTACTATCTTGGACACAGACAAGCCGACAAAGTTCAACTAAGCTATAAAAGCATCTTTTTGTAATATTGGTTACTAGTGGTGGCTTTAGAGAACACGTATCGTAAATAGACACGACAATTTGTTGTGCGAAAGTTGTAGACGAACTTCGAAAAATAACCTAAAGCGCCGTATCTCGCACCATGACAATCCTAGTTCACACTCGCCCAGACAGACAAAGGATTTTTTTAAAGTAAAAAAATTGAATTTATGAGCCATCCTGCAATTACGTTCTCAAATGATTTTCATCATCAGAAAATCTGCGAAGAGAATGAAAAACACGTTTCTTAGGTCACCACGGAGAGTGGCACAAAAGTTTTCAAAATTGATTTAATCGAATGAAAAACATTTTCAAATCATCAATCACGTTAAAATCCGTTTACGCAAAGGGACAACATAAATGGGAACAATTAATTTATTTTTTACCTTTATATTATTTATATCTATTCATTGAAAATATTAGCGCACCCCACGTAAGCCAGAGTGTGTTCAAACAAATACGTGTATGGATGATTTGACATACCCTCGCTGGATGAAAGATAAATTTCAGGCCCAAAGGATTACAACGCCACATATATATATATATACGTTATATTTTTATTCATTCAATATTAATTTCACATATAATCAAGGTACAAAATAAGTATACTTTGCACTAACCATTAATTAATTCAGCCAGGGAAAACCACTAACAACTATTTGTTTGAAACTATTGAAACCACAGTGTTTAAAAGTGTCTAAAATATTCATTGGGGTTGCCAGTGGTAATATTGTTGGAAAATGTTTAAAATGTCAGTTATACCGATATTTGAATTGTGGTTTGGGTTGTTGTTCAACAACAACAATTTTGTATTTAAAAGTACTCTTCGATGGAGTGGAGTGTTAATTTTATTGACAGATTTACCTTCCAATTTAGATGGGACAGTTTTGACAGTTAAAGCTCAATGTGAGCTTTATCTGAAGAATTTGTAAACATTTGTAAAGCTAGTGTACCCATCCATATAACTATGAATCCTATTAAAATAATAACAAATTATATCTTTATAATTAAATGTTTAATATACTCTTATGCTGTTAAGTATAACAAAGTCACAAAGAATATTTTGTGAATGTGAATATAGGTCTTACTTTGTAAATACCATTGCGTTTCGAAAAAGTGAATGCGAGCTTCTTGCCGTTTGTGAACTAGCAGTAAATGTAAATCTAAACACATAATTAGTAAAGTATGTATTTTAAATTTTTTGCCATTAATAAGTGTACCGTGTCTTACCTATATGAATAAAATTATTTTGACTTGACTAAAATGTATGTGGAAACAAGTATAGCTATCCGATACAAACCAATATTCAATATTTCTAATGATGATCTACCAAAATAAGTTAAAATCATGATAATAACTTTATAGCATTAATATTATACTTCTTATTAATAAAACTGTTCACCTACAAGAAATAAATTAATTATTTAGACATTTGCATTTTTTACATTCGCAATTTACCTTCAAAGACTTGTTTTTCTATGTGGCAATACATTATCGAAATGCTGTGTTTTTTCTTAGTAAACAAAGTTGTTACTTATCTTCTATCTATAGATAAGTATCATTAGAAAATCGCTTCATACTCACAAAATGAAAATAGTTTTTGTTTGAAAATAACAAGCATTTCTTAAAGCAAAGCTAAACAGATAACTTTCGACTGGAATATTTGTATTAAAATTGTAAGATCGGTGAAGGACCATACCACATACTTTATATAAAGTTTAATGTTATTGGAAAAAAATAATACTTAAAAAAAAAAAAAAACGTTTTATGCAAGTCGAGCAAAAAACGAAAAAAGTAATTTTTAAAACAAGAGTTATTTACTTAAATAAGATTTAACTTACGAATAGAATTATTACATTCAGAGTGAAAAGTCAGTCGCGTAAGCGGTGAGCTTGACAATTAAAGGTTCAAATGCTATTGTCATGAGTAAAGAGTTACTGAATATGCCCCGGCGAAAATCAACCCCCAAACGATCACGAACCTCGCGAAAAAGTATGACCAATATTTTTTTTTGTATAGATAACTATTTTATTATATTATTTAGACGGCTAATCCAATGACAATGTTAAAGAAAACCATTTATTTTGACAATTGACAAGTAGTAATTTTATCAATGCAACTTTGGTTTCTAATTGACGTCTTTTAAGTTTTTTAAATGCACTCTCTCAACATTTAATGTATGTTTCGCTCGCTTTACAGTTGATTGATGCTGCGGCGTGTTCCACCGTTAATATTGCATGCAACTTTGTAAGAGCAAGTTATCGCTTACTATGCTGTTGAAATTTTAATTCAATGGAAGTTGTTTCGATAGATCCTAGTATTTTATAGTATAACATACATATTTCTTATGGAAAAATAAGGATTAAATTAACTTTATTATCTATGTCAATGACTTTGCTAGATATTTCAATAATTAATCGCAATTAATTTCCTTTTTTATATCAGTGCTTTAGTTTCGTACAAAAATGTTATTTACTACAAAATAGCCATTATTATGTTGTTGAAGACCCTATTCTGTTTAATTACTTAATACAAGATGAAGACTTCAGTCCCAAACGACCCGGAACTGATTTATCCGAGAATCAAACTGTTCCTGTGGGTTACACTATCTTCCTTATCTTAATTATTAACTAAATAATTCTTGCGCGATATTCCTTTATAAATATTGTTTCCAATATATTATCTTCTCACAAACCCACAGGGGATATTAGTTTGATATAGTTCCAATCGAATTTAATTAATGATAGTTAACGTTTCCCAACACAATTATCCTTAAAACTTAAGTTGGCGTCCTCTCAGTTTCAGATAGGTTAAGTAGATCTATCGAACCCGTGTAATGACAGCGTAGATAAAGCCTTTTTGAAATAAACAACAAAAAAATGCTTTTCGAGAGAGACTTTAGTACTTGAATGAAAACTAGGTATATTAATAAGTCAATAGAAGAGAATTACTGTTTTGTACTTTTTAGACGTTTTGTAGTCTAAAATAATAATTTAAAATATGTATATAGTTTATTTAAGACTTATTTCCTAATTAACATCACCGTCTCCTTGATATTAGAAATTGCAAATTTCTATACAAAAGTACCAAAACAGTCAGACGTAAGTTTTGAACATTTTGATACAAAGTGGACCCTAGGGTAAAAATGCTACAAATGTGACTATTATAGTAACTATAGTTAAACAACTTTTAACATTAAAACTTGTGCAATTTTATTGAAGATAATATTATTCTGTTCATAAAATACGATCATCATAGTTGAAAATTAAGTTTAACTATTAAAACTAATCTTTAAATCATCCTATGCTGGCTAATACATAAACATTCCGATAATGTCACCTGAACGCGTTCATCTGTTTCTTTACTCATAGAAGGCGATACAATGAATTATTATATTATTATGAATAAGTTGTTACTGTACTTCAATCGGGAGTTTGAGGTAAAATTTGACATATTCACATGAATTTATATAAGAAGTTCTATAATTACTCGTTTATATTACATCAACGTATCGTATATGTTGGACACAATATTAAATTAAGTCCCGTGTAGTAATACTAATTAGGAACTTCGCATCGTTAAACATACGAAAAAGGTTTCATCTAAGAGACTATAATCAGACCTACGTTAGTTTCAAATAGGACTCTTTGTATGACAGTTGCTTTGTAGGGATAAAAATAGTTTTTTTTTTAATTTTCGTAAAACCAAAGGAAGTATATAATTATTACGTTATTAATATTTTTTATTAAATACAAGCAATTTTATTAAATAATAATTTACATATCATGTTTTGTATAAAATTCAATTTCGCCGAGACTTATTGATACACTCCTTTCAAACCCGGTTAACCATTAATTAATTACCTTACAAATTTCATATGTCATTAAATTCGGTTTTTCTATAATAACTCCATTACATCCGGCCTTTAAACTTTTTAAAATTTCATCCCAATCGTGTTGAACTAGCTCTGAATTTGAAGCGTAAATTTTTTATCTGTTTAGCGGTAGGTAAGTAGTGTTTTGTCAAATTTAGTCAATCGTACCTTCTCTTAAACATGGTTATAACATCAGATTGAATGTTAAGATCAAAACCGCTTAATGTATGAAAGTACGTTACTTTACAGAATATTTTTAGTAATATTTAAAGTTAAAATCTTATTCTTCTATAAAGTCTAGGTCTAAAGTTTCTCGGTCTAAAAAATTAGAGGATCAGATCTGTTAAAAATCAACCTTGTAAATCCAAAATAATCAACCTTGTCTATGTATTTTCTGACTATTTTTTTCCCACCCAGAATCTAATATTTTCTTTTTAATCACCTATAAAATCTAAATAATATCATAAAGTATAAAATTATTAATTCCATTTCCCGTAAGATAAATTGACTCGTTGGCATTTTAATACAATGGAAAGACCCCACAAGCCTGCAAGCTTATACAGATCAGATATGGAAATGTTAGCGGCTTTAATTATCTAAGAGCTTTAATATTATTTCTTCATATTAATATTCTCTTAAAGTTCTATAAATATGGTTTCGTGTGAGGAAAATCTGGCGATTTTGTACAATTAAGATATGTTTATATATATTTTACATTTCAACAAAAGGTAAGGTTAAATATATTTTAGAAAAAGACTGTTAATACCACAAATTATTGTATTTATTAAAACTGAATTTATTTATAATACATAAGAAAACTTACATAAGTATGCTTATCCACGTAAATTTGTAAAAGCCTTAAAACTAAGTTATTTGTAATATTAGATATTCCTTTAATCATGGACCTTAATTGGACATGATAAAACCTCTGTAAGTCTAACTTCAAGTGAGATGCTACAAAATCAAATTATAGATTTTTAAGGACTACTAAGTAACTTTAGCAAATTTATTCATTTAATTTTTAATTTGTAGAGGTTAAAAACAACCTTTGCTATGAGATGCATGTTGGGAATTTACTTTATTTAATATATAAAAATGCTTTTATTGCTTGTTGATATGGGGACTATATTTTTCTTAGATTAAGAGGTTCTCGTAATAATAATTTTGGAGGGGAAAATGTATAAGTGAATGAAGACGGACTTTAGGTATATACTAATTATTCTATAACCTTATTGCTATTTCAGAAGAACCAATGTAGCATTTAATACTCTGTATTTGTCCAATGTATCAACAGAGCTAAGGCGAATTAACACACAGTTTTTTTTTATGGTGTGCGTTATGAGCGGTTCAAACAATTAGAATCGAAATTCTAACATCAGGATAAATGTGCATTACTACTAAGCCGCAGAGGGGTGAATAATTATAGCTATGAAGTTTTCGGTCACAATAGAATTTACCTTGTTATATCCCAACATTGTGAGCCTAAGTCTGTTGATCCAATTTTCCCTTTGATATGGTGACAAAGAGGATCCTTATAGAGTTATCTCGAAATATTCCTTGACCAGTACAAACCTGTTATATTATCTTGGAAGTATAGTTTATGAAGAGCTTATTAGAGATATAAAAAATATGTTTAGTTTTATACAAGTCGCGGTTTAATAAGTTACATATAATTCATATTTTTTAAGATATTTACGAGCTTCTAGAAATAGCAATTGGACTTGAATGGCGTTTTATCGTTTTATAGTTCAAGTAAATCACTCCATTAATTTCAATTTATGATCTGAATAGAGAGCACCAATTATGTTTTAGTGCGAAGTTCCATCTTGTAATTGTTAAGCAATCTGCAATAGTGCAATTTAGATGTACAATCTCTGTTGGAATCCAACCTGTTTTATCAATTCAGATGCTACATTTTGAAACATAGTATCATTAGTATTTTGCACAAAAGCATAACATGCAAATTTTTGTCCTAATTTCTGTCAAACATCTACACAGAATTTACTGATTTCCTGTAAAAGTGATAATTGCATATTGACTAAAATATTGGTTTAAAATGACGACATATCTTATCGTAGTATTGTGCGCTCAGAGGGTAGATTGCACTCAATACGTCGTTCAAAAAGTTAACGATGAATTAGGCTTGATCTCCCTATACTCAGTCATTTACTAATCAGGCTTTTAATTTCATAGCTGACTGATATCATTACAATATTAATAAAACATACTTAAATGCACTGCGCAGAATTCATATTTAATTATTATAATGATTGTCAAACACCTCATTCCTTTCTATCAATTACGCTGCGATAAAGCGAGGTTACATTGATACAATTAGTTTTTATAACAAACAGCCATCAAATTGTAAATTTTAAATCTATCTTTACCCGTTGAAAACATTTTAATTGAGTAGTATTCGCATTCGTTTTCTCTTTCTCTACATTCATTCTCATCTGCATAATAAATCTGTTACATTCTACATAATATTGAATCTCCCCTGTGACCTAAATAAGCTAATCACAAAGGCATTTTATATGACTAAAAGATATAAAATTCTTTAAAATGAGAACATCCTGCGGTTAGACAAAGTACATCAATCTCTACGCCCAATATCGCGTGACGTTGACTGATGTCGTGCCGTTATTAAATCACGCTATTTTAATTACTTTATTGGCCAAATGCCTCGCCTTCGGTACTACTTCCAGGCTTTACACTGAAGCAAATATAATGCATTGCCGCTAGCCGAGTTTCAGATAATAATATGTACTTTTGGTCTACCCGAAATATAAGCCGAAAGAACAATCAATTTAAGAGAGCAATCTTAAATTGATTGTTCAAAATAGGTCCCTTTAATTATTATATTCGTTCATTATAGTCATTTTTACGTATTGTTTATTGTTGATAAAACAAATTTATTAATGCCAATTAAATTGAGCTGTTGTTA